>RJWH01000453.1:0-600000 GCA_004363575.1 Solenodon paradoxus | reverse complement strand
TGAGTAGCCATCTTAATGTCCTTGGACATTCCCAGCAGGATTGAGGCCCAGTTATCCTTATCCTTAGTAGTGCCCATGTTTTCTTTCTTCAGGCTTTATTTTAAGCTTTAAAAATATTTATTAATTTGTTAAAGTCACAAAAATACATTGTATGTTAACATAAATAACATTTTTAAAACAGCTACACTTTCCAAAGCAAAAGTATCTGAGAAGAGTGACAATTACTTTTTGACAAATCTCTTAAGAAGGCAGCTGGATTCTTGTATCTGCTACTGTATTCAAATCTATTGTGATCTGTTTTGTTTTATTATTTATTTTTTATTTAAATATTTATTGAGGTAAGTTTGATTTACTTAGTAATATAGCCCACCATTCATCAAACATGACAACACACCACACCTACCATCAAATTACCAAAAGTCCTTCACCACTACCCATAGAACCCCACCACCACTTGCTCCCGACCCCCACCCCCTCCTCTACTGGTCACCTCAGTTCTGTTGTCCCTAGGAAATCACCAAGGAGTGCCCTGGTGGAGTGGCAATTTGGTTAACTGCTGACTTGGGCTAAGAACGTAGTTCACCTATATCCCAAGAGACAGGGTTCAAGACCCAAGACAGGTGTGAACAACCAAGATGAACAACTAAATCAAAAATAGAGTATGTCTTCCTCCATTATCTTCCTGCCAGTCTGCCTCTGCTTGCCTTCATTCCTGCTTTCACCTTTCCTTTAAAAAAAAGATAAGAATTCACTGCCCCCCAAACTATCTGCTTGCAAATCCTCACCTCGGATTTTGTTTTATAGGCACTCAAAGTAATGGCTCCATCCCTTAGAAAAGTGTTCTCCTTGTGGACTCTTTCTATTCCCTATGTCATACTCTTTTTTTTGTCCCCACAGTAGTTATCCCTATGGGTATAGTATCTGGTTGTATGTAAGAACCCCGCCACCCCTCTTTCTCTCACCTTCTCTACTACCTACCTATAATATTAAGGTAATGTACTATTGTCTATTTTCTCTAATTCTTTCCACCCTACCTCTGAGTTATAAGCACTTGATTCGACTGCATTTAACAATGCCTGACAAATAATAGGTCCTCAAGCGTTATTTTCATGAATAAAATAATTTAACACCAATTTTTATTCTTCCAAAGAGATTATACAGAGGTAAATAGGACATAGGTTGAATGCTTATTTCAGTACAACTAATTATTGAATAATTAAATACTGAATAACAATTGTTACAACTCTAAAAATAGAATTCTTTTAGTAATAATGGAGTATTTTTATTTTTCCAGGTTTTGCTCAAGCAAACCAGTTTAACTATGGAACTGATAATACTGAGTTGGGAAACAGTGTGCAATTGGTTTCTTCTTTCCAATCCTTTTCTTGTGATGTAGAAAAAGATTCAAGTCATTCAACTCAAATTACATGCTATACTAGGTATGTTTAAAAGTATCTTTATTAATATCATTTATTCATATCAGAATCATAGTTATGCATATTAGTATTGTAATAATTTTAGCTCTGGCTGGTATAAAACTATTTTTTTGATTATCAGCTATTTTGAATTTCATGATGTTTAGACTGTTTTATGCTTTTGTTATTATAGTATTCATTTTACATATTAGCAAGAGACAAATACTTTATATTTTTCCTAGGTTATTTGAGCTATTCTCTTATTATTTCATATCTTTTAGAAGATAATATGGCTACTATTAAACTGTAATGATGTGCCTCAAAATGTCAAAATTATATCTTTCTATCCAGTTTGATGAGTTTTGTTCAGCATCTTGGCATAGTTATTCCAATTAAAGATCATCATTTTGTGTAGTGAAATTTCAAGTTATTGACTATCAGCACACATTGATGTTTGTTATTAGCAACTTGGGGGAAAGGTAATCAATTTAAAGTGCACCTTTTGATACTAAAACAGGTGACACATATTCCAGAGGATTTTATTTGCATTAGACGTATTGGCTGTTTTTCAGTAGCAAAAGCCTACTTAGGGGAAACATTGATTAACACATTTTTTAAAACAAAGCATAAAATAATAGTATCATGTTGATATGTTATTATTTTAAATGATATTTAGTTTATTATTGCATTTATTTTCCTTTTCAAGAAGCACCAATGCATTTAATTAGACCAAATATTTGCCCGAAGTCCATAATATTAGAATTTGCAGTACAGAGTTTCCGGTTGGAGATAATCTTTCTATAATATGGAAATTCACTACATTGATTAGAATTGTAGATTTTTCTGCAAAAATGATATGTAGACTGCAGCAGTCTTTTTTATTAATATTTTATGCTGAATAACAATTAGGCATTCTTTTTGTGTTCTTTTTTTCTTCCAGAGCAATGCCAGAAGATTCCTACATTGTTAGAGTCAGTGTGGATGGGGTCCCTGTTACAGAAAATAATACCTGCAAAGGTGGCCATGTCAATAGCCGAGCATGCAGTTTCAATGTATGTGAAGTCTCCTCTTTAACTTACAGATAATTGATCTCATGGTTTCTTTCCTACAGAACTGGATTTTAATTTTTTTTAATTTACATATTGTCTAGTTCCACATTTGAAAATAGATTAGCATGTAGTAAGGCTATTTTCACCTTGCTTTAATGCTCCTCTATAGTTATAGAATCTCTTATTTCTAATTTCTTATTTTGTCAGCGAATTAAACTTCCATATTTCAAATTATTTTCTTGTTCACAATATTTTTTTCTTTCTCCGTATCTACTCTGGGTCTGATTCTCCCTTTTCTTATTTTCTTTGGACTCATCTCCATTTTAATTTGAAGTAAAGCTATTTTTCCTTTCTCTATAAATTTCACTGCAATGAGTTAAAATGTGACTGCATGTAACATAGGAGCCATTCACAGTTAGTTACCCTAAATGCAAGTACCTTCAATAATACATTTGCATCTAGCACTATCTCATATATTTAAGAAATTTTAACTGTATTTTAAGCTGTTAATTACCAAGTACTACAATGTTCCATAAGATGAAATGCTGAGGAAAATAATGCTCTCTGTCCTCAAGAAGTCTCTTGGGATCCCCATCTTGCTGTATCTGATTCCCAGTATCTCTGGTGACTTTCTCCCTAAATATGCAGCTCTTTTATCTTCCAGTATTAATACCTACATGGCCCCAAACATGCTAATCTTAATCGCATGATCTCAAACTGTATTTTCATTTTTCATGTATTTTCCTTAAACTTACCAGAAACCTGTGATCATCATTGGTTTCCCTGTTGCCTTCAGCTGCAGCTCGGTAGATATTCAGAAACCAAATCCTGATGATCCTAACTTCTAAATTAGCTTGTAAGTTCATCTTCTCTTTATGTTCTTTAACATCATGGCCTATGTTTTAATTTTGTTCTTATAACTTACCACCTATTATCACTGTAGCCGACTAATAGTTCTCTTTTCTTCCTGATTGCAGTTTCAGTTGTGCCCTTCAAAGTAGGAATATCATGTATATCCTCTGCTCAGTCTTCTTCCTTTCCCCCCTTATTATAGGTTTTCTTCATTGTATCATTATCTGAAACTAGTTCTCTTTTCCTTAGTTTCTTCTAACATTGTTTTTGACCAAGGATCCAAACGTCTTATCCTATTTAGCCTACTGAGTCCTACTTATTGCTCAGGATTCTTAAATTTCCTCAAGCAGAGCTTATGTGATTTACTCCACTGGGCCTCTCAAGTGGGTAGTTGTTTAGTTTTACGACTCCAGGTTCAAATACAGGCTTTATAATTTAGTCTGAATTTGTCATAGAGAAGCTATGTTTCAGTTTCCTCATTTTCTGGAAAGTGGAAATGTCATGCAAAATAGACATCTCATAGCAGTATAATAAATACTGTATTTTAATATTCCTATTTATTTATTCTGCATACTATTTTAGCACCTAATCCACTGCCCTATGATTATTTTTATTGTGTTGTTATAGGATAGGAAGTTGTCTTTATATTTATTTTCCTAAGTATAAGCAGAACATCTAATACTTAGCAGGAACACAGGCAACTTCTTTCTCCAGTTAAGATAAACTTGAGAAACAAAGTAACACCAGGCAGTGAAATCTGCTTAAATTTTATCTTTTAATAATTTAAAAATGTATGGGTTGTAGTCTTAAAATTTATTACATGCAGTTAACACTCTTTAATAGTGTGCTTAATGGAAAACTGAACTTGTTCTACTGGGTCGATTTCCAAATAAACAGCAATTCCTTGACCCCCTACCTCGTCAGTTTTCAGAGTCAACCACCTTCAACAGCATTATTGATTTCAGTACTTTTAAAATATTTATCATATTATTTCTACTGCTTATAGATTTAATTTTTATATTAGTTATGATATTTCTAAGTAACAGGGAGGCCCATTTTTTCTCCTGTTACTTGTTTTTAAAGGTAGATTTTGATCTGCATATATCTCAGTGAGGATTCTTTGTTTTGTCCCTCAGCTCTGTTTGTTACCTATTTAGTGTTAATTTTGTTTTCCACATTGTAGTATATTTCCCTTTTGCAGTAATTACTTCTCATTTTGCCTTTTGAAAAGATGCTTGCATTTTTTTACCTGAACAATAACAGCCAATAATGAATATAGCATCAATTATGTACCAGGTGGTTTTTTAAGTATTTTATATGCTTAATTCTCTCACAAAATCCTGTAACTGTATATTGAAATTATTAATTGTAATGAATGATAAAAATATGACACTGAGAAATTCTATTACTTACCTAAAGTCATGCAGCTTGGGAATGGTAGAGCTCAAATTTGGATTTTGCTAACCTGACTCTAAAATTAGGCTCTTAACCATAGTCCCCTCCTACCCATATATGTACTTGTATTTCTAGCAGGTATGTATTTGCTACCAAAGACTCAGTGACTTGCAACAATGCACATTTATTGCCTTGTGGCTCTGTGGGCTAGAAGTCTGATATATAAATCTCAATGAGAAAAAAATCAAGATGTGAGGTCTTCCTTCTGGTGCTACTAAAGAAAAACTCGTCTCCTTGTCTTCTACCTTCTAGAGGTTGCCCACATTCCTTGGATCATAATCTCTTCCTCTGTCTTCAAAGCCAGCGTTCTTGAGGAGTCCTTGTCACACTGCTTATCATTCTGACCTTACTTTTTTTGTCATGTCTCTCTCTTTTACTTATAAAGGCACTTGTGATTACATTGGGCTCCACCAGATCATCCAGGGTAGTCTCCCTATTTTAAGGTAAACTCATTTGCCATCTTAATTCAAGCCATAACCTTCTGTCGTGTAGCTTAATATAGTTGCAGATCCAGAGGTTAGAACATGAGCATCTTTGGTGCTATCCTTTCTGCTACCAAATATTAGAGTATAGTTCATACTGGTGGGCACCCTGAAATGCTGTTCTTTCCAGATATCGTTTAGTGTCATAATTCTTAAGACTCAGACCTGCATAGCTTCAGGAAATTATCATACCTGGGTTATCAAAGTTTAATTTGATGGTCTTGATTTCAAAGTTTTGCTTCTGTTTTTAAAAATATGCTTTGTTATTTTTTCTCTATCAGCTTAACTAAAAGAAGGCTTTCTGTAATTTTCTTCTACCGAATTCCTAAAAGTCTTAAGCAGAGAGCATTATTGCTGAGGTTTGGCTTACACTGGTAACATATGTATTCTTACATTTATAATTCTGCACTAGCAATACTTAGAAATGAAAAATGATTTTAGGGGGATGAGGAAAAGAGTTTGAGTAATCAGAATATTCTAAACTTTATTTCTTATATGTAAAAATGAATATTTTAGCAGTCATATGATGACTGCTTAAATATATACAATGTAAGAAAGAAATTTGTTTCATAAAATGAGATTGTTTATGAACGTTATTATTTTACAGACAAAAAGTTTCAGAACCCCAACGATAAGGGGCATCACACCTCTATCTGGAACTCCAGGTCTGTTATTTGACTCTTGAAATATCTTCTTGGTTTGTTGTAATTCATTAATTTTTATATATAAAATTATTGTAATACTTGAACTTTTATAAGTAGCATTTTTCTGATTATAAAACAACTCCCAATATGCTTTTTAAAATGATGTTTTCTTGTTGCAGCTGAATCTGTTATCTTATATTTAACTTTTCCCCATTGGACATTTAGCTGACTTACAGAGTTTTATTGTAATAACTATGCCAGTTTATAATTCTAACAGAAATATGTGAGAATTCCCTTTTCTATAAACTTAATATTGATGAGACTAAGGTTTTTCTCTAATAACCACACATTTATGTTTATTTTTATGATTTTTTTCCAATTGTTTGATTTATGTTATTAAATTTTTGTATATTGACCATTTATATTTTTTATTCTTTTGTGTATTATTCATTTATCTCCTTGGTTTAATTTAAGGCTAGTCAATTTTCTCCATGTTAAGTTATAAGAATTCTCCACATTTTAAGAATATTTATTTAAGAACTGTTTATGGATCATATATATGATAAGTAATTTTGGAATTTATCTTTTGTTTTTGAAATTTATTCTTATTTATGTTATTTAGATAATTTTAATTATTTGATTAAATTTTTTAAGGAAAGATCCAGGCAGGAATGAAGGCAAGTAGGCAGAAAGGAAGAGAGAGGAGAAGCATTTTATTTTATTTTTACTTAGTTGTTCACATTGACTGGCTTCTTGGATCGGTCCTTAGGATATCCATGGATTGTGCTCCTTTGGAGGTGGCTGACCTAATCACTAATCCTCCTGGGTGGTCACTTTTAATAATTAGTATCATATCTATATATCTTAACCTGTTATTTCTTCCTTAATTTTTATGCTGTAGAAGACCTAACCATTCCAATATATAAATATTGTATGTGTGTTTGTGTGTGTGCATTTTACTTATTTTTTTTAAAAGGAAAGGTGTAGGCAGGAATGAAGACAGTAGTAGGCAAGTAGGTAGGAAGAGATGGGAGGAAGACACACTCTATTTCTCATGCAATTGTTCACACTGGCTGTTTGCTCTAGGCCCAGGACTTGAACCCAGGGGTATGTGGCTTGCATCCTTTGGAGGCAATTGACCCAACCATATTCCACCAGGCTGAGTCAAATATTATATATTTTCACTTGATTGTCTAGAGTTTTTGTGCCTTTATATTTATGTTTAATTTTTATTTCACCTGGAATTGATTTTGCTTTTCAGCTCGAAGAAGAGACTTTTTAAAGTTTATTTTCATATAGATCACCCATGAGTCAAATAATGTTTATTGATGAAATTCTGATGAGTAATTCATCATGCCTTTCATGAAGCACCTTTTAAATCTATACTTATCCATGTATTTTATATTGTATTTGTTAGAACTTTTAGAACAATGCTAAACAATAGTGATGTATAGGACAATAGAGTCTGGATGCTGATTTCACTGGGAAAACCTCTGCAATTTTGGTTTTAAGTGTATTGGTATATGGATAGATTATCTTAACATTTTTTATTTGCCTTTTTTTTAGGTACATTAATAACAATCCAAGGCAGAATTTTCACTGATGTCTATGGAAGTAATACTGCGTTGAGTTCAAATGGGAGAAATGTGAGGATTTTGAGGTAAATATTTGATGTGGAAACATTCTTAAACTCATAGATGGGAGATGATAGTTCAATGATGTTAAAAACCATTACACTGGAATGCAAAAACCGTGTGTTTTTTAAGGCATATTTTAGGAAGAAATATTGCTGGATAGATTGTTGGAAAGAGAGTTTGTTGGCATGGAAGCAGTGACCAATATCCCTCTCTTTTCAGCTCTGACATAGTATTTTTTTTTAAAGAGCTCTAAAGTTTGGAGGTTCATAGCTCAGAAAGTTCAGTAGAAACTATCATGCAATTGGCACTTTTTTATTCTGCTCACACCATGATGTAGCAGGAGAGTGCTGAAACTAAAAATGGTCAATCACTTTTTAACAGGCACTGTTTGACCCCTGGTTCCTCCATGTACCAGCTGTGGGCCCGCTCATGACATTGTCTCATTACCTAACGTCAGAGTAGCTGTCCACATTTTATACTGGGAAAGCAGCGTTACCACTAGAGGCTTCCTATAGAATAGATACGGTTCTCTGAACTCTGCCTTCAAAGACGGAAAGCTTAGTTCACTTCCTGCAGAAGAAATACCGTTACAGTATTATGACTGTCAAGAGCCTCTATGCTTCTAGAAAATATTCATAAAACATAAAAATGGATAAATTAAATAGTAGTATTGGATTTAGAGATTTTCTTTAAATATTAGAAATACGTATGCATATATAATTGTATAAAACAAGCAATTTGAAAGGTTTTACTCAATGAAATAAAGGTGATTTCTGTGGCGTTATGAGGTAGAATTCTCAACTCACATTTACTGGCATCTATAATAATCTGGAAATGTACACATTGATTCCTTATGTATAATAAAAGAGCTAATAAATAGGAAAACAATATTTAGCATTTTATAGAGACAGTTTAGCTTAAGTAAAGTTTTGTTTGCTTCTAGATGGTTGAGTGTTATTAGTGGTTTATATTCCAATTCACTGACGAGATTTTTCTAAGTCATTATCTAATGATGCCAAGAAATAGAAAGTTTAGCTTACAAAAAGAGATTCCTTTCTTTCTGTCAATATTGCTGACATTTACTTCTGCATAATACAGAAGAATTAGAATTAGGTCATGAAATCTCAGAATTGCAGTCAGAAGGGACCTCAGAGGTCATTACCCAGGCCTCATATTCTGGAAACCCTGATATATGATATATAAATATAGAAAAATGTTCTCACACTTCTTAATGGGAGGGGAATGGTCATAGAACTCTATTTATTTGTTTTCAGTCAGGTTAATTGTGTCATGAGGGTCTCCAAAGCATTTCATTGTTCATAAAATCTACTAGGAGGGAGTAGTGGGCCACTGACTGGCATCCAGTCAGGAGACTTGAGTGTTCACACTGTTTCTGCTTGTCACAAGTATTGTCAGTCAGGCCACATTTCCAAATTCAGACCAGTTGCAAGTTATAGAGCACATGCAATTGACTAAAGGACACTAGTATCTACTAAGGAGATTTTGGTCTAAAAGATCAGCTCAGAAAAAATTCGCATATATGTATTTATGGCCAAATAAGGTAGCATGGCCGTAGATAAGCAAACCCATATTATTGTAGGACCTACTGGGTATGTCTAAAAGCATGCACTGGAACCCACTATCTGGGTTTGCATTTTCTTGCTCTATCCCTTCCTGGCTGCAGATATGGGCAAGGTACTTAATCTCCCTGCCTCAGTTTCTTCAACATAAGATGGAAGAATAATAGTTACTAACCCATACCCATGATTGCAAAGATGAAGCTTAGTAAGTGTCTGGAACTGTTAGCTTCTGAATTTATTATTTAGGTGCAATGAGTGGGGACAGTTAGAAGCAGAATATGAATTCATAAATCCCTATGAGTACATTCTTTCCACTTGTTTTCTTTAGAAATCATTGTATTGATCAAATGAAGGGATTTATGTGTAAAAGTATATTTGAACGTTCAAAGCTCTCTGTAAACAGAAACTTTTTTTTGTTGTGGTAACTTATTCCATACGTTAAAATAAACTCATATGTGTAGGTTCCCCATATGTGCAGGTTCCTCAGATATAAGTCAACATACCCTACCCTCCACCAAATCGCCAGTTGTTCTTCATCATTGTCCAGTGGGCTCCACCACCATTTGCCACCCACCTTTACCCTCCACCCCTGTCCCATTGCCTATAAGTAAGAAACCCTTATTATTTTAGAGTTCAGATTGGTAAAAGCTTTATTTTCAGTATGGAATTTGCTGTCATAGAAGCTGAGCGGTATAGACTGATGTTGCATAGAATATAATACCAATCAGTCACCTGCAGTCTTCCAATAGCATCTGGTTCTATCAGCCTCAGAACCATAGGTCACCAGGAGCAACTGGGGAAATGTAAAGACAGGTATTCTCCCTGCAGTTTAACCTTGCCTCTTCTCAGCTTCTTATTCCCATTCAGACTCATTGATGTTCTTAGATGTTCTTTATATCCACTTACTCTGTGGGCTCTCTGCTGTGGACTGGGTTTATTTCCTACAGGATGAAACACTGAAAAATTACTTTTTGTATTTGAATTAATTGAACTTTAGGTGGAGTCCCCATTACGTGTCTACGTTTTCTTTTCTAACACCAAATGTATTATGATTATCATGTTTGTTAACAATCTTTTCCACTTAGAAGATCAGTCCCCACAGGGGTAGGACACCTAGTCTGTTCATTGATGTGTTCTGGTACTTAGAGCAAGGACTGCAGCATATTAAGTGTTTAGTAGATGTTAGTTGAATCATGAGTGATGGATAATAATAAGGGATTGAGAGAAAAAATGGTGGAGAGCTTAGTGAGAGGAGAGCATTTTGAAACTATTTACTAACCATAACTTGATCTTTTCCAATAAAATATTTATACAGAGTTTATATTGGAGGAATGCCCTGTGAGCTTCTCATACCACAATCTGATATTTTGTAAGTCATTTAATTATTTTTTGAAAAATAAATAGTAGATATAAACACACTAAATTTAAATAGCAATTTCTAGTAATACTGCATGGCTGAATGCTTTATATATAGTATAAATTTTAATTTTTATACAGTAAATTAGTAATCATATATTTAGTTAGATGTTGTGTTATATCCCCTATGTGCCCAGTATAATACTATAAACTCTGAAACTATAAAATAATATAAATTATTATTTAAATTATTATGAGAAAAGATGTTTTGGAAATGTCTTTATCAAATAATTGTTCTACTTGGTTATATTTTTACCTCTTTAAAAGAATATCAATGGGATAGCCAAATTAATTACAAAATAGTCAATTGTTCAAAGAAGCTTTAAGTATCTTCAACCTAGGCTAGGAAATATTTTTATTTATAGAAATTTTGGTTATAGTAGCAGCTTCTGTCCTGATACATATTCTGAGGTTGATAAGATGCTTTAAAGAGAAAAACAATATTTTAAACCTTGAGTGTTAATATAAAATTTGAAGTGAACATATGTATTTTGTTAGGTATGGTCTAAAGCTAGATCATCCCAGTGGAGACATGGGTTCTATGATTTGTAAGACAACTGGAACTTACATTGGTAAGCAACTGACCATCATTCTTCATTATTCTAAGAGATGCCTGTTTTCTTGTTTTGTTTATTCTAGACCTCCCCTGCACCCTTAACCCTTTTAAAAAGATTTAGCATTTTCTTTTTTCCTTGACTTGTTTTCAATTTCATGTAAGCATGTATGAATTACCTTTTCTGAAGGTTTACATTTAAGGTATGTTTCTGCAAATGTCTCTTTTTAAAAAAATTCTGTCACCTAGAAGATTCCGTGAATAATTTAACTATTTTCTCTGTGGCCATAATTCTCTTGTTTTTCTTCCCTTGCTTTGTGTGTTCTAGACACATAAATGTTGAAGGATTTGCTTATTGGACTGGGCTTCACTTCTTTCTGTCCAGGTACCATTGCAAACTTCCCATCCTGAGAATTTCAGATAAAATACCATGTTGTCTCTGCCTTACATTCTCAGTTTGCTCCACTTTTCCTGGATGACTTTATCACAGTTTTTTTGATGTCTGTGTTGTTGTTACTCGTAGCTATCTCCTTCACTAGACAATATGCTCTGTTAAGTGAGAAGCAAACTGTGTGCTCACCATGCATCTCCCCGCCACCAGCAGGCTGTCTGACCCAACTAAATCGCTGTTGAATGAATGAACGAAATTCAAAAGCAATATGTTACAGATATATTCTTTATTCTTCTTTATTATTTTATTAGGTTTTTCTAGCTATAACCTTGAGATAGCAATACTATGCATTTTTTAAAATAGTAGATACTACTTTAAGAGACTTCCATTTTCATTTCTTCAAGGATTTATAGGTGGCTGTATAATTGCAGTTTTAATTTTATATTTCTTTGCTTTTAAATCAGCTTTATAATACATAGTTACTGTTCTCCTGTAATTGGGAATTTAATTGATTGTGTATTTTAATTAATTCCAGGTCATCACAATGTCAGCTTCATCTTAGATAGTGATTATGGAAGGTAGGTCATTTGTAAATATTAATTTTCATAATTGATTCAACTGGGTAAATAAGATAAAAGTGCATATTTACTTTGTGCAATAGATTCAGAGATTAAAAATTAATAACTTTCCTCTCCCAAATGAATACTTAAGGAGTCTATAATTCATTTTCAGTAATAATTTTTGCTTCAGACATGACCTTTCAACTGTTAGAAATCTAACATTACTTAAAACAAAATAAAAAATCTTTGATTATGATATTAAAAAGTGTTTTGGCTGGTAGCTCCTCTGATTTAATTGTAGTATTTTGCTAAAGTAATTCAGTTTTTACTTGAACAAATTAAGAATAAATTAAACCTCATGCTTAATATTATCTGATAACTGTTATTCTTTGCTGGGACATGGCCTTATAAATCACTACTCAATATGGGGCAAAAATTTTTATTGAAAATGTTTTTTAAAAATGTTAGAATTATTGAATTTTAAGTTATTTCCTATTTATGGAAACTATATAATTCTTTTAAAATATCAAGACATAAAATATGAAAGATGATAGTTCAGCTTTTAATTGTCTATCTTAACACCATTATTAATAACTTTTCATTAAAACAAAAACTCATTTCCAGATATACTGCCTCCTAATTTCAATAAGAAGGACCATCATACATTTATAGAAATATCAGAACATGAAAATCTCAACACATCTTATAGATAATAACAAACATTTAGTGACAGACATGGTACTACTATATTATCTCGTTTAATCCTCCCAAAGAACCTATAAATTGAGTGCTATCACCCACCCCATGTTGCGCACTGGAAAATGAGACTTAGGAACATTATATAATTTGCCTAAGGGTATTTAGTCAGTAGCAAGCAGCGCTATTACGTGAATGATACAGTCTATACCCAGGGCTTGAGCCTTTCCTTCCAGGGCTCTGCTATGACTGATGGAGGGTCTCAGCCACAGAAACACATCACAACTTAACATCCTGACCCAGGATTCTCTATCATGGTGAGATCACCTCGTTTCAGGGTGTATTTGCAAATGCGTAGGGCATTTGTTGTCTGTCACAGTGACTGGGGCACCTAGTAGCCCTTTTGTGATCTGTGGTCTACCTAACCTAAATGAAATGCATTCCGCACAAGATGTCTTAGTGTCTCCCATTGAGAAAATCGACTAGTTAACAGAAACTCAAATAAATCACTTTATTTAGTCTTCCAACACTAATATAGCTGTAGTAGGTCAATAATAGTATAGTTTTGTTGATTTTTTTTTTTTTGTCTCTGAGAGAGACTCGATGTTTAGAAGTTTGAAAAAAAATGGAAATATTACAAAGTTGAAGTTACTTCGGGTAATTGTTCACAGATTGCAAGAGAGGGTGAGATTTGGTCCATGTATGCATGAAATTGCAAATGAGTTGGTGAGACCAAATCCATTATCTTTGTATTTAGCGATCATCTTGTTCTAGACAACTAGAGGCGATAGATTTACAATAAAGTGATGCCTGGGCTGGGTACTTCATTATAGACCAATATAGACTAAAGCAAAACCATGAACAGCATTATAATTCCAGGACATGTAAGAATGAATGATGTATAAATGGTGTTAATATTCATGTTTGTTATTTACATGGGCAAGTGACTTAGAGTCCCATGACTTAACTGTCATTCTCTGTAGGAATATTACCTACTTACATGTAACTTGGTAAGATAGGGCAGCAGGATTTTATTGAAAATATTAGAAAGCCATGTTAGAAGCAACAATTGTTGAATTTTAAATGATGTCCAAACTAAATATATAAGTGGTTCTAAGTCTGTGTGAGAGGTATTAATTGCCAAATTCATCATGTATCACTCAGAGAAATAATTATCTAAAATAGAAGGTTTGAGTAATCATGCTTGAATGTGATTGATAAGTATACATAAATCGATTTGCTGCCTTAAGACTCCCTGAAACCTTCAATTTTAAAAAGCTAGAATCTTCTCACATAACATAGGCAAAACTATTGCACAAAATTGTTGGTTTTGTGAACTTGACTTAAAATTCCTTTTTTAAAAAAGCCCATGACCACTCTTTTGTCATAATGTCTCAGAATCAACAAAATCCTGTTTTTATATACAACAATCTTAATAATTTAACAGTATGATACCATTTTAAAAGGTTACATAGAATTTAAAATGCTAAAATATAAAATCCATATTTCACAACTTTCAGGAGCATTCCTGAATTCCATGTGAACCAATTAAATACCATGGTGGCTCCCACTCTGTTTCTTTTAATAGTCAACCTTCCTTCCTCTGTTACCCCAAGTTCAAACAACAGCTGTTTCAAACTGATAAGGTTCAGATGAGGCTGCCTTAATTGAGAAATGCCTCGTCATTATCAATGAATTAGTGAAAATCACCTCTGTGTCACACCAAATAAATTACATTCAAAATTTATTTCAGGAGGCAATTTTCCAACCAACTTAAGAAGGAGAGTTAGTTTATTAGATGCAGATTTTGACCACAAACAATATCGTTGGAAGTAATGTTGTTTCAGATCATTGGGAAATCAACTGAAATCCTGTAAAAATATCTAGTATCAACTTTTTAAATAAATAATTTCTCATACAGTATTTCCAGGGACTCCTTTGTCTTGCAAATGCACATTTTAATGCCTGGTTTAGATTTACAGGAAAGTTAACATTGTCTCAATAACAGATTTGCATTATCTGTTTAGATTTGAGTTTCGTGTGTTATCATCACAATGAATGGATTTTGAATCTTAATATTTGAATTTCGTAATTTTTCTAATTAAACATTTCATTGAGGTCATTAAAATAGCTGCATTTCATTGCTAGGACAAAATTCTTTCCCTTCTCAGTTCTCCAGGCTGTAGAAGTGAAAGTGTGTATAAAAATATATGAATAGGCTTTGTGTTAATTAAGGGTCATTTAAATCTGGTGTATTATTTTTAACTTGCTTTTTATGCATGTGTGCGCTTAACTTAGTGACAGCAGAGAACTATACAGATTAGAAGCCAGGACTCAGAACTGAAACTATGTGGGTCCAAATTTTGTTTTTGTTCCTTACTCCTTTGTAATCTTACGTAAGAGGTTTACTTGAATTTTTTACCTACATCTTGGGGTTGATGTAAGAATTCCATGGCATAATAAGCTAAAGGCATCAAGCAATTAGCTAAAGCATTGAAAAATCTTGGCACGATATATGATAAGTATTTAATAATATCACTAATTCTGACACTAAATGGGTTAAAACAGCGTAGAGCAGAGTAGTCAGCAAAAAGCCGAGGGCAACCCTAGATTTTTTATGTTAATATAAATTCTCACTTTATTGAGAAATAATTTGCATATAACAATTTGCACATATTTTAAGTGTAGAGTTCAGTAAGTTCTGACAAATCTTGTGTAATTGTGTATTCATAACTATATCAAGAGAGGACATTTTATCTTCTTAAAAAGTTTTCTCCTATTCCTTTGCCAATTATGAAATGATTTCTGTCATTAAAATAGAAAAAAGTATTTTCCAAAAATAAGTTGTTTTTAAAAGCTAGAATATGTGTTTGTTTTTTATAGGAGTTTCCCACAAAAAATGGTATATTTTGTTTCTGCACTCAATAAAATTTCAATGTTTCAAACATATGCAGGTATGTAATCTTTCTGTGTGTGTGTGTGTGTGTGTGTGTGTGTGTGTGTGTGTGAGACAGGTATATACATTTCATCAAAGCAAATACAATAATGATTGTAATGCATACTAAATTATTTTATAAGAAAGGAAAAATGCTTACAGTAGGGAGTTTAATAGGAGGTTCTGACAAATTAGGACACCTCTCCCCACCCAAAAAAACGCCCTACTTTTTAGCTTTCTTGTATGAGGTTGATTGGGAAATAAACTCATCGCACTAAAAGACAACAGGAAAGCTTGCTGTGTATCTCAGCTGGTCACTGTGATTAAGGGAGGGGAAAAAAATCTTCCTTGTCAATTGAAACCACAATCCATTACTCTCTCGTCTTTATGCTCCCCCATATCGTCAAAAAGGATTCTCAAGCAGAATATAATTTATTTTCATTTACAAAGGTCTCAGGTTAGACTACTAACTAACCCCTAGGAGAGTCAGTATCAAGCATAAATCCTCCTGGAAGAATTGTACTTCATTCCAGGTCTGCAGTGATTCAGATTTCGAAGCTGGTCAAATGTGAAAAAAACACAATTATTGTGAAACGACTTGTACAAATACACAGAACTTTGATTGAATTAAAAACAATACATTTAAATAAGCATTTACCATATGGGTGTGCCCTGGTGGCTTAATGGTTAAGTATGCCAGATGCAATCCACACATATATCCCAAGGACTTGGGTTCAAGACCTGGGGCCAGCAGGAGCAACCAATATAAACAACTAATGCAATTAATGGAATGCTGCTTCCTCCTCTCTTCTTCCCTGCCTATCTGTGCTCAACTTCATTCCTGCTGACACCTTTCCTTTAAATTAATATATATATATAGATATATATCTTTATATATCTACCGTATGTCATGCACTGGGCTATATACGTAAAACTTTTATAAAAACAGTTTGCATAGTATTCTGTAGTTAATACTACTTAAGAGAAAAATATGAAGATAAGGCATTGGCCTATACATATAAAAATGTTTCAAAAGCATGAGGGAGAAAAGGTTTCTCTTCCTGCCTTCTGTCTTTACTTTTGGAACGAGGCATCTTTGCTCAGCCCAGATTTTCCTTATTCCCGAGAGCCTTCCATCACCAGCGTCGCATTAGTACCAGTCACCACTAAAGTCTGGTCCCCAGGAGACATGAAAGCCATGTTTATAGCCCTCTTTGTAGGATTGAAGAGGAGACAAAATATTGAAACATCTAATCCATTCACTGGTTAATCCATTAAGTCTGCCATGCTGCATTCAATGTTATGGTTAGGAAATATGGTACATTTGTAAAATCAGAGCATTTGACTGTATGTGTAATATTCATAAGATTTTATTTGCTGTGCTTCCCCTGCTCCACTCTGCGCAGAGGTCATGAAGATTTCACCTTCTCGAGGAAGCATTCGAGGTGGCACCACGGTAACAATAAGTGGACGATTCTTCGATCAGACAAATTTCCCAGTCAGAGTTCTAGTTGGAGGTATTTTTCATTATTTTTAATTTCTTACTTTATAAGAACCAGTCTTGCCTTTTTATTTTTTTTAACTATCTGTGAGAAGAATAGTAGTTTTTGCTCAATGTCAAATTTAAAATCACATAGGGTTTGGTTCTGGGGCTTGATAGTTATCCCACTGAAATTTTCCAGTAAGAGCCACTCCTTGCCACCTTATGTGTCCAGGACTAGGGCTCCGAGGTTCACAATAAAGGTTACTGTGTGGAACCATAGTGACTGTCACCCCCCAATTTCTCATCACACTGAGACACACATATACCCTCTATTTAACAAACTCTTAAATGGATGTCTTGAACTATTGTTACATCTCAATAAATTGGCTAATTGATTTATGGGGAAGTTTAAAATCCCATTTGGAGATAATCTTCTCACCCGCCTTTTATGTACTGTGTCTTGTCTAGAAATCAGTAATTGCTGATTGAAAAGAGCACAAGTTAACGTGTTATATGGCCACAGACGTCCATAGGGTTTGTTCTCTGATTATGCGTCACTTTTCTGTGTTCTGGTCTAGATTTGTTCAATGGTAGGGAGTCTGGAACGCCAGAAGAGGGTTGGGTGATATAATGATAGGTATCTTCCTACTCAGTCCTAATGAACACTTACCTGGAAGGGCAGAGGGTGGGATATCTTTTCTGATGCAACTGAGGTATTTTTACTTTTAAGAAATCTGTTCCTGAATCAGCCAAAAATGTGATTTCATGAAAAGAAATTAATATAAAGCAACCTCATCTAGCATTTGTACGTTATCTTTCCTATCTCTGTGGCCCTTCATAATTACTGAAGACTAAGTCATAAGATTTTTAAATTTCTTTTTATGTTTAAAATATTAAAGCTAGGCTTATGAAATATTTCGAATTTATATAATTTGCTCTATGACCTGATATTATGATATAGTTGTTTTGCAAAGAAAATATGTAAATTTTTTATCATTCCTTTTTTTTCAAGGAAAGGTACAGACAGGAATGAAGGGAATAAAGGCAAGTAGGCCGACAAGGCAGGAAGAGAGAGGAGGAAGAGGCACTTTATTTACATTTTAGTTGTTCACACTGTTTTTTTTTTCCCCGGATTCGGAACTTGAACCCAGGGATATGTGACCTGCATCCTTTGGAGGAGATTGACCTAACTGCTACTCCACCAGGGCGCGCCATCATGGCTTTTAATGTGACAACCAGACTCAAGATTTGAATTCTCAATAGTTTATTAAAAACAATGATTTGTTTATATATCTTTTCATTGCTCTTAACAAAATTAACTAAACTGGTTTAACATACTGTTCAAATGTACTATTTTCTAGTTCAATTATGTTGCATCTGTAACCGTACGTTCAAAATAATGAAAGGTCGTATTGAAGTATACATTTTTCAGGTCACCAAGCAAAACGTGGCAAAATGCTGTCTTTCATTTCTTTGCCTCACTTTTTATGGACTGCAAATCCTATTTCATGAAATGTTTACTGAGGGCTGACTTTACAGAAGGCATTCTGAGGGACTCGTGAAGTTCTCAACATTCTCACAATACTTCTCAGCTATTAAAAAAGAAGAAATCTTGCCATTTGCCACATAGATAGAGCTACAAGAAATTATCCTTAGTGAGATAAGTCAGAAGGAAACTTCATCTGATCTCACTCTTATGCAAAAGTTGATGATCCCACCAGATGTTTAATTCTGTCTTTCACCATGTAATTGGCCCTTTTACTTGATTTGGTGGTAAACTTAATGTATTTTATGCAGATGTTAATTTATAACGACATACACTTTAAACACTGTAATATTTTAATTAAATATTTTTCAATACAATTTTTAAAAAGTTAGAAATAATTACTCTTGTTTAGACTTGTATCTGTTATGGTTTCAGTCTGCTTGTGAAACTATCACTTAAAAATTGTTGTTGCTTTTGTTTTCACTTGAAAAACTTGGACTAACTCACCACTATTATCATCATCATAAGTAATAGTTGTAGTAGTATTTTTTTTTAACCTAAGGACTGGGATCATCTGCTTTTGCAAATTCTGAACATGGGTTTAGTCAGCAAATTTTCTCCAAGGAACAAAATACAAGGTTTCACTTTAGTTCCAGAAATTTTTTTAAAAAATGTTTTTTAATGGAAAGGTGCAGGCAGGAATGAAGGTGAGTAGGCAGGAAGGTGGGAAGAGAGAGGAGAAAGAAGCACTTTATTTAATTTTTAGTTGTTTACATTGGTTGTTCCCCCCAGCCCCAGGTCTTGAGCCCAGGAACTTGGGATGTATGTGGACTGAGCCCAAGATGGACTGGACCGCTAGACCACTAGGGTGCTCCCAGAATAAAGTCTTTTACAGTAACAGTTTTTTCACTTTTTTTTTTTTTGTTTCTCAGAAATTGTGAAATTTTATCACTCAGTCTTGTGATATTTTGCCAAGAAAATGTGGACTCAATTATCGAGTGATAAGCTTGAAAGGAGGGCATGAAAAGGAAATGAAGATATTGGCTCTCCAACTTTGCCTCTGCTTGTGTAACTTTGTTTTAATTGAAAAAGTAATTCAAGATATGCTGGTGTGGATTGCGTGCTAAAGTTCTGTAGTAATAACTCTGCCCCTTGCTGTTTTAAAGGTCAAGACTGTGATATTCTGAATGTCGCAGAAAATAGCATTTGTTGCAAGACACCTCCTAAATCTGATATTGTCAGAACTGTATATCCAGGTAAGTTACCAGAAGAGAGAATGATCATTTCCTCATTTATGTAAGAAGATGTGTGATATATAGCATTCATTTCTTAGTCCATTGGGGGCTGCTGTAAGGGAATCCCATAGACAGGGTAGCTTATCAACAACAAACATTTATTTATTACAGTTCTAGAGGATGGAAATCCAAGACCATGGTACCTCAGGTAGGTGTCTGGTTAAAACCTACTTTCTCATAGATGGTGCTATCTCAGAGCTGGTAGCTTGGTGAGGTCTCTTGTATGGGCACTAGCCCTGTTCACGAGGGTTCTGCTCTTAAAGCTTAATGCTTCCTTAAGGTGCCACCTCCTGCTACAATCACTTTGGGTGTTAACTTTCAACGTAGGAGTTTTGGTGAAACACAAGGATCCAGCCATCACAATTAGTAACAAAAAATATGAATTGACATTTTTAGAATTTTTAGTGAGAATTATTGTAAATTCTTCCTAGTTGTTTTTCTTCACTTTCTGGCATTAGAAACACTTATATTAAAATAGCTGCATCAAGACTGCACCTGTACAGGTAAACCTAGCTTCAGTTCCTCTTACACACTACTGAAAAATGCATATCTCTATTGATAGAATATATTGTTACATTTTTTTTCAATTAAATGAAAGAACTGTTGGTACAGGATACTCATACATTTTTTAAGGAAAGGTGCAGGCAGTAATGAAGGCAAATAGGCAGGCAGGCAGGGAGAGAGGAGGAGGAAGCATTTTATTTTATTTTTATCTAGCTGTTCACACTGGATGTTTCCCCCCAGACTCACGACTTGAACCCAAGAGTATTTGGCCTGCACTCTTTTGGAGATCCTGACCTAACTGCTATTCTACAAGGGAGTACCAGGATACACGTACATTTAAAAATTCCTTTGCTTACTTGAAAAATAAATGGCAGTCCTTACTTAAATGGTGCTCAAAATTCTTGTCAGTGTCTCATCTGTGGCTTAGTTAAATTATTACTCGTGGCCTTCCCATTCCCAGTGAGCACTGAGGTTCTGCGTGTGTGTTTGAGTGCGGTGTGTATGTCTTCTTGTGCTCACAGTGAAGTCAGTTTCTAATTATGTTATTGATTGGTATTTGAGAGCAAATAGTGTTTAGCAAACACTTAAATGTCTTTGTTTGGAATAATATGAAAAAGATGAGTTTTAAGAAAAATCATTTTGATATTTCTAAGTGGCAACTTTAAAGTTTTATGTAGAGGAGAACAATGCCATGGTTAAAGGTGGAAGTGCTTGAGCCTTTCTCCAGATAAACTCCCCTGAAGAGGAGGAGTCATCATTTTCTAAATCCCCCAAGTCCAGATAAGTTTATGGCTTTTGGAGGAAAGCATGCATCTTATTATTGCTGTATTTTATGAAATTACAACTAAGTGCTAGCTGGCTTCTTTTTGGTGAGGGCAAACCTTAATCACAGGCCAGTGTAGTTACACTATAGTTAGACTATTCTCTCTCTGATTGCAGCCAAGGAGATAAAATCCTTGACCACAAATAATGGGAAAAACAAAAACAAAAAAAACTTAAGTTTTAAAGCCAACAAAATCTGCTCTCTGATTGGCTGTAAGACATTATTTAACATCTGTTAGAATAATAAAGGCAAAGCTTTTGCAATCAAATGGTCTGAATCCTGAGGTTTTGAGAGTTAGTTATACAGAGCAACATCAGAGCACCGGTAGAGATTGCTGTATTATTATCTTAATTCAAACACTTTCTTGGTGCCAAATGTTTTACATTTATAGTATATGTTAATATAGATTACATTTAATTATATCTAGTCTCCATAGCTACCATGAGAATAGTAAATTTTATTTCCATTTTACAGTTACGGAACCTGAATTGTAGAGAAGTGAAGTATAAAATACAGACTATTTTAATAGTGCTTCATCCTCTCAGCACAGGCACACAAGTATGTTTAATTCTTTTGTTTACACACATGCTCCAAATAGGTGAATTAAAATAGAAAAATAGAATATATATTTCTGTATCTATCTATAATTAAAATAGATGCTCTAATATACGCCATCCAAAGAAAAGATCATGGAGACAGCGTATCAAAATTCTGATGAAAGCTTTCCTTTGTTTTATTATGCCCAGGTGGGAGAGGCCTGAAGCTTGAGGTGTGGAATAATAGCCGGCCAATACATCTTGAAGAGATACTTGAATATGATGAAAACACTCCAGGGTACATGGGTGCCAGTTGGGTTGATTCAGCTTCCTCTGTTTGGCCCATGGAACAAGACACATTTGTTGCACGCTTCAGAGGATTTTTGGTGGCTCCAGACACAGATGTTTATAGATTCTATATCAAAGGTGATGACCGTTATGCTCTGTATTTCAGCCAGACTGGACTTCCCAAAGATAAGGTAGGGAAACCTCAGAACACTATTTGATGTTATGGAAACAATATGATAACCTTTTTGTATCTCATTTATTCTAAACCCAAACTAATGAATATATTAAAGAATGTCTGACATACATTTTCATGTGGTTGGATTTTTGGCTGTTTTAACACCTGTGATGTGAAATAAAGTCATTATAGAAAGCCATTGATCTAAAAGAAAATGCTTTCCCATATCTAAATTTTCTCTAGCAAGGAAGAAACACAGAAATTTCTTTTAAACTTGAAGATTATTCTTACTGTGAAACAATTATAACCACATATAGGAAATTTGTAAAACAGTCAAAATATTTCACTGTTTTAACATTTTCAATTTCGCTATTACCTAGTCGTGAAATTAAAGTCTATAATTTCCTTGTCTGTTTTTTATATAAATAGTATTATATATAGTTTTATAATCTTTTTGTCATACATTACTATTTCAACATATTTTAAGTATAGTGCGTGTTAAAATATAATAAAACATGTTATATGATAATGTAATATTAAAATGTAATATTTTAAATGACTGAATAGTGTGCTATTACATGGTTTTGCTAATTTTAGATAACTATATTAATAATTTTTGGTTTTTATAAACATAAATAATACTCTATTGAACCTTTTTGCTATTAGGCCTTTTTGCATTAGATTTTCTGTACTCTATGTTATTGCTTTAGGACAATTTCACAAATTTGAAATAAATAGAGCAAAAGAACATTCTATGACTTGATATGTCTAGCAAAATTGCCTCCCAAACTGAATAAAAAAGTTTGAATTGATACTGTAATATCCAAACTCCAGTTTTACTGTACCTTGTCAGCATGTTTTCTCCAAAGATGATGTAGTTATTCCTGACAGGAAGTCCAAGGTCTTCTCATTCTAGTGTGCAGCCCCATTTAATAATATTTGTCATCTTGCCGACTACTTTGAATTATCTCATTTAGATTAAATTCTTCAGAGTTCTCCACGGTGCAAAAGAATATTTTATTTAGCAATAACAATCTTCCTCTTGGTATGTATCTTCCTATTTTCCATTGCAATTCAAATTGTGGAAATACTGTCTGTGGTCTTTATGTGTTCATGGTACAGTGGTACAGATTTGAGTTAAGAATGAAAGGAGTGAAGTGATTTTCAATGATTTCTTGATGTTCAATTTTGTCATGGAGAGCAGATTTTAGAAGAATACAAAGTAGTTGCACATTTTTCTCTTCATGAAAGTTATGACTGACAGAAATAACAAATTGTAAAAAAACTACCGACTAAAATATTTTTTAATAAGTCATCCACCCCCCCACCATCTTTCTTTTTGAGATAAGGTGAAGATTGCATATCATTCTTCCAACGCCAACAGTTATTTTTCCAGTCCAACCCAAAGATCAGATGACATTCATCTTCAGAAAGGAAAAGAGTAAGGTTTTATTCTTTTCTTTAAATTTTATATGGCATTTTAAAACTTCAGGTTTATATCTAAAATATTTTAAATTTGTTTTATAGTGGAGGTGATTCATTTTATTGGTTTATTTTATAGTTGGTTATTCTAGAATTTTATTAAAATTTTGAAAAATATTTTAAGAATATTGGCAGATAACCAGGGAAGTTGAAATAGAAATTATCCCTTTTGTAGAAACTGTAATTTTTGAAATTTACTTGATTCTGGTTTTAGTTTTTTACTAGAAACGTTCAGTCAATTCAGCCATCTAATTTCTTCACTCCTATATTTGAGCTGTTAAATATTTCTAGATAAAAATTGCAGACATGCGGATTTGTGCCACAGTTAATATAATATGTATTTATATTAAGTATTCATTGATTTATTCTAGATCATGGACTAGGTACTGAAAATTTAATATAAATGACCTTAAAATATACTCCTTGCCCTTAGGAAATACATGATTTTCGTGCTGAAAGGTCCATTCCAAGAAGAAAATTAGATCATTCAAATATCATTCAAAGTCATTCAATATTCCTAGGAAACAGGGAGTTAAAAAATAGAATATTTTCAAAATAGTTAAATTAATTATATCCGTTAGAAGATACTTTGAGATCATCTTCCATTTATCATTTGTGTCTGTTAAATTTTACTGCATAAGGAACTACTTACCCAAATTTAGAATGTCAAAGTAACCCAGTTTGTGACTGGCTGAGTAGTTCCGTTCTAGCTGCTTTAGTTGGTGACTGATGGTCTAGGATGATCTCACTGACATGTTTGGAACCTCAACTGAGTGCTCTCTCTTATGTGTCTGAAACTTAGCTGTCTGGGATGTCTCACTCAACTGGTTTACTCATCTTCCATAAAGGTAGCCCCGCCTTTTTCACATTGATGAATAGGTTTCCAGCAGTAAAAAGGGCAATTCCTAATACACACACACATGCACTTTCAAGACTCTGCTTGTCTCTCGTTTGCTAATATCCCATTGGCCAAAACAATGGTCAAGTCTAGACTCAGAGAGTTAAAATTACATGTTATTTCTTCATGACAGGAATTTGTTTTTTTTTATTATATCACACTTCTAGATATTGATGAAACCATGATCATAGGAAGCATCTTGAAGATCTGATGGAGTTGGATAAGGGTACTTAGGAGCAAATCACCGTGTTCTTGCTAAGGGCTTATAATAGTATAATGGAGAAAGTATTGCATTATTTTTCTCCACCTACAACATTGTATATACTTAAACATTTCTTTTTTAAGAGATCACTGGGCCAATTCAGGGTAAGTGGAGTGGCTAATTAATTCCTATGCTATTAGATGTCAATACTCCTTCAGACTTTGGCTTGGCCTTGGAAAATGAGTTCAATTTACCTGCTTGGCAGGAGCACAGATCTTGTGTGAAAGTGATTCCCCATATATCTGCTACCTGGTATCTATGTACCTGCAACTCAGCTTAGAATTTACACACTGCACTTTTAGTGATAGATGTGAATTTTGAAACTGAGGCCACTCTAGCTGGTTTATTGCACAATGGGCCCAGAGACCTTTCCAAAGTTAGCTCATACTGCCAGTTTATGCTACCCAGATAATACCTCATTTAAGTACATTTCTCTTTGGTTAACAAATTTTACTTTGACTCCTACTTCAGTTACCAATATTTAAATAATATTTCAGTTTTTAAATCTCATAGTCCATTTTTACTCATATGAACAAAATAATAATAATGTATACAGAGTTTGGTAAAGATTAAATATAGTAATGTCTGTAAAGTGCTCAGTTTAGTGCATAGCATTTAGAAATAAATATTTTTAAATTGTCAGGCAAGGATACAGAATTTAATGGTCTTTCTATGACTCCTTATTCTTAGTTAATATTGCCCAACTTGGTTTGATGGAGCAGGCAAACAGGTTCTCAGGGCAGTCAAGAGCCTGATGTAACATTCAGTGTCAGTTCTATGATGAGGATGATCCAGAAAGAAACCTGTCATCCTAGACAGATGGGAGGTGATAGATTTCCCTCATTTAGAGTCTTTCATGGACCATGAATACTTATTCTCCATGTGTGACAGTGTCTGTTGAGTGATATGAGACAATTTAGGGAAACTTCTAGCTGACCTCTCCAAAGATGGTAAGAATGGAATGCTGACATCGACCGAGATTAGATAAGAAGGCAGTCACTTTACACCCCCTGTAATAGGTGATCAGTGAACTTCTTATCCTGGATAGGCAGCTGGATAATAGATAAGAAGACTTAGGAACCAAGAGTTCCAAAAATTAGGTGTTTGTATTGAAAGGTGCAATGTAATTTTGTTTCAAACTCCTTGAGGATAGGGTATAGTATCTTTTTCCATAAATATTTATTGATAAAACTGAACTAATTGTTCCTGACTAGGAATAACTCTGCTAATGCAGACATCTTACATAATAATATTAACAAACTGCTGTGAAGCTTTCAGTGGTGTAATACTTAAAATCAGAGATGCTACGATATAAATCATTTAATAGGTGCCTGTTTTATATAGTGCTGAAATTTTATTAACTGAAAATAATTTCACAACAAATGCTCTAGAGAAAAAAGTTATATTCATTAGCTACTCTATTTTCCAGATATTACATTGAAATCTTGCTTCAGGAGTACAGACTAAGTGCTTTTGTTGATGTTGGACTGTACCAGTACAGAAATGTCTACACTGAACAGCAAACAGAAGATGCAGTAAATGAAGAGCAAGTTATCAAATCCCAGTCAACAGTTGTCCAAGAAGTTCAGGTTTGCTATTGTTATAGATTCACTTCATCGGAGTAAACATTTGTAGTCAGGAACTCTGTTTATTCTAATTATTCATTTTACTGACTTGTATTAATAAAGCTAGTAAAAAAAAAAGGGAAATAGCAGCCATAGAAAATTATTGAATTGTGAGTTGGATTATCTGTATTACAAGCTAAAGAGGCTGTTATTTGATGAGACAGTTTTTTAAACATTTTTACTATTTTCGGTAAAATACAATAAAGAGATATTAAATAGATGGCTTATGGCATTTTTAAAATATATTTTCCCACACAATAAAGATATGCTTTTTTATAACTGGGAAATAGGTTGTAACGTTGGAAAATTGGGAAACAGCTAATGCAACTAATGAAGTTCAGACGATCACAATGACCAGCCCATGTATACAAGCTAATTCATGTTCATTTTATCAATATAAATTAATCTATAACATGGAAAAAACTGGTAAGTTGCAAATGACACAGGGGATTTTATTTTGGTTTACCTCTTGATAAATTTTTAAAAAGTCTTGGTTCTAGTGAAATTCTACTATCTGAAATATGTAGTTTTAATAGTATTCTAGACAAAGAAGTAAAAAAATATTAAGAAGTCTTCAGACTGAGATGAAGATGAAATCACCAGAAACAACTTTCTAGTATATATTATTTTCTGTAAGGATCATGATAAATGTATATCCACTTGCAACATAAGAATTTTCTATCTATGACTCATAGGTGTAGTTAATAAAAGTAATAGTATTTAATCATTGCAGAGGAGTAAATATTTTTAAACTGTTTTCAATGGAGTGGTAGAGCTCTAATATACGCAAGTACCTACTGATAAAGGCATTGTATTTTAATATTTCATAATAAATCTAAAAATATTTTTACTACTTCTGTTAATTTTCTAATAAGCAAATATTGGTGAATGCTTACCGTTTGCCCCACAAAATTCTTATTACTATGGGAATATTAAAACAGTGAAATAGGAACCACATCCTCAAGAGATCACAGTCCAGTTAATTAGTATGATTTAACTGAAATCTATTTTAGATCAAATTCACTAAGTGATGACATACGGTGCAGCCTACAGGCACTATAAAATGTTAAAATATATGATGGCAGTGCTGGCTGTGGTAATGTTGAAAGATTTCAACTCTTGCTATTCTTCTGTTTTAGTTAAAATCTCTAATCATGTAACTCTGTTTTTTAATTCATCCCAAAGTTTTGCTGCCTGCTGATGCTTCTGACTTCATACTGCAATCAGCCTTAAATGACCTCTGGTCTCTAAAGCCAGATAGAGTTCAAGTAGTAAGAACACAGAATGCTCAAAGCTATGTTTATACAGTAACCTTTATATCAACTAGAGGTAAGCCTGTATTTCATTTTACACTCCTGTAAAGCTTTTTCTAAGAAAGAAATTTGTCACCAGTGTAACTCTGCTACAAAAGCAAAAGCTTCAGAAATGACAGGAGAAAGTAACTGGATTCATGGCATTATTCAATTTTAGGAGAAATAGAAATTAAATGGTTAACTTTTTCTTTTATAATCCAAAATGCACTTGTATTTCAAGGAAGTACAACTCCACTGCATGAAGATAATAATTTTTAAATGAAATTTAAGTCAATCAATATTGTTCAGAAGATGCTCATCTGGGAAGATCTTGCCTCATTAAAGGATTCTGTGGTCAAATCCACAAGGGAAACGTTGCATACTTCTCCCTCATGATTGAGAGAACTCATTAGAATGTCAAATCCCTGAGGAGACCTGTAGTGAGAAAAAATATTCAAAGAAATACTAAAAAGCTTACCAGTTTTTATGCAACATTTTATACAATTATTTCATGTCTCTCCCCTTTTGCTCTCAAGTTTTAACCATTAACTTCCTATTGATATTTTACATTATCAAGTCTTAAAGCCAAGTTTACCAACCAGTTTGGGTGTTTGGGTTATCTAGCTCAAGAAATAGCTTTCTGAATATGTGTGTGTACTTTTCTTTGGGTAGTTGTTATTTTCTCATTCATATTAGTAAAACAAAATGTTACTTGAATGTTTATGTCTAATTTTTGAAGTTGTTAATTTTATTGTTTAGTGACCCCTCAAGAATTTTTTTAATACGAATTGAAATTCTAAAAATTTCTCCTACATTAGACTATCAAAATACAATTAAATAAAGATATGGGTATCCTTATTCTCCCAGAAACATACTTATAGATCCGAGAAGAATTTTAAGGATTCAGCAGAGAACTTAATGGGACCAAAATCGTAACTGGGCAAATTCTAGAACTTTACTCAAGAACTCACTGACATTCCACTGTTAAACCATCCTCCAAAGAGGAGAGATATCTGAAGACAAAGCTTTATTTCTCTCAACATGAGAGTATGTAAACCAGCCTCATAGACTTGGGGCTGTTTTCTGGAGTTCAGCTCTGTAGTCTATTCATGTCTAAGGCAATACACCACCTTAACCCTTTATACTATATTAATGGTACTGACACGAAACTACAAGAATTTTTGGAATATTTTACTATCCACTGATCCTTACCTCATGGTCCCAATTCTTCCATGTTTATTTTATGATACTTCCTTTTAGGCCTTCTATAGAACCTTAAATATAAAAAAAGTACTTGACCTGCTGTTTTGCTCTTTCTGTCATGGATAAGTGTGCTCACATTCAAGGTTCCTCCACATCTTTTTCATTCATTTTTTATTTGTGGTGATGGAAGTCCAAATAAAACTAATGTTAAATTCAAGGGTCTCTTATGGATATTAGCATTTTATTACTTAACTTCTGAAAATTCTGTTTAATATGCTTCATTGTAGGAGACTTTGATCTGCTTGGTTATGAAGTATTTGAAGGGAGTAATGTCACACTGGATATTACAGAACAAATCAAAGGAAAGCCCAGTTTGGACACATTCACACTGAACTGGGATGGGGTCGCTTCTAAGCCTCTTACCCCAGGGTCATCAGAAGCTGAAGTATGCTCTTCGTGAAGGTTTTAAATGGAAAGCCATATAAGCATCATTTCTCAATTGAAACATACTTTAATAAGTAGGAATATATCTATTTGGGAGGATAGATGGGAGTCATCTCATTGTGAGCAGAGAAGGGAGGAAATAGTTCAGAAAGAAAGGAGGGTTGTTAGATCTGTGCCAACAAGACTTAATATATCTCCATATGAGGCAACTTTTCATAAAGAAAGAATATTTACTTTTGAGTTACTCCAATTTGACAAATACCTATACAATGAGTTTAAGTTATTATTTGTTTGATGATTTAAGATCATTCTCTATTTCAAGTTCTCACTTTTAAACACCATTAATATTTGTGTTTAACCAGAAAAGTAGTTGTGAAAATTATAGATTTTTTGAATTATACTGGTTCATATATAACCCCAAATTATTATTTTCAAATAATCATAAATATAGACTTATAGTATATGTATCTCTTCTTTTGAAAAGCAGATTGCATTGGATTGCATAGTTTTTACAGCTAATTTTGAGTTAATTGGGAAAACTATTGATATAGATTATTGAACTGGGTGATAATTCTTTTATGTTTGCTCATGCTATCTTAAAAAAACTGCTAAACAAATGTCTGCCTTATGTAGTAACTAAGTTGAGATGATTGACCAATGAATATAACTATTGTCATTCTAAAATAAAACTCTTTAGAAAGTTAGTGGACTCTGAAACAATCACATTAAAGTTATTTAGGAAATGGTCTCCTAATTATGGCTACCATATGTGAATTATCATATGAAAATGTCCTATTATAGTTCATAGAATTCCCTGTAGAATGACTAATGTTCTAACTCTTCATAAAAAACAAGTTAGGTTACTCAAGCTCATATTGTTAATTTAGTTTCAGGCAGCAGTGGAAGAAATGGTTGCTGCTAAGTGTCCACCGCAAATTGCAAATTTTGAAGAAGGATTTGTTGTGAAATACTTCAGAGATTATGAAACTGATTTTAACCTGGTATCGTATCCACTATTTAATAAACCGTAAATAAGAATTTTTAGGTGTTTGAAATCTTGTCATTTCTTTTATGATCTAGCCATAATTTCTTATTCAATTTGCAAAAAATAACTGTTAAACATTTATTGGCAAGATCTGTTCTAGCATCTCCTTGCATTATGAAATGATTCATTTCTGAAAACTATCACATATGAATTTCCTGGATCAATAGAAAGCAGACAAAGCAGACAAATATAATGTTTTTTGTTTATTTTCTTCACTTGGGTGCAGTATATATGCTTTTTCTCATTGATTTCAGAGAATACAATTTGTAGTTGGGTGTTATTTGGTAAAGTGCTTTTCTTGGTTTTTAAGGTCACTCTCTAATCAGTTAGTACAATGCCTAGTTGTTATTTCCTTCTCAGTGAGTATAAAGATTTGTCTTTGATATATAGCAAAGAAGTTTTAAAATATATTTATTGGCATGCTTTGGTAGAGTAGTGGTTGGGTGCCTCCCATATACATCTCAAGGGCCTGGGCTCATGTCCCAGGGCCGGTGAGAGCAAACAGGATGAACAACTAAATAAAATACATAAAGTGCTTCTTCCTTCTTTCTCTTCCAACCTGCTTACATCTGCTTGCCCTCATTCCTGCCTGTACTTTTCCTTTAAAATAAAATGCATTTATCTTCCTAATATTTATTTTGAAGACTTGAGGGAACCAAATATTGACCATTTCCAAGTGGATATTCCAAGAATAAGAAAATGGACCAGTTCTTCATTCAGATTACTATTCTAGAAATAAAAAAGAATCTTTAAAAATATATGTTAGATGATGCTTTATATTAAGATTTATTAGTGAAAAAAGGGAAAATATTTCCATTCATTGATCGCCTCTCAACCTCCCTTAATAATTGTACACGTATTTGAGTTCTCCTATCCTAAGCATAGTGCTTGCAGCCCTGGGAACTGAGAACAGTCAAATAGTTCTCTTTTCCAACTTCATCTGCTATCATCATCTTTCCTCTTCCTTATCTTGACTGCTTTTCCCAGCACCATTCTCTTACATCCCTGCTTCTTTGCACGGATGTTACCCACTTTCTGAAGCCACTCAGTCCTTCTTTTAAATAACTCATGTTTATATTTAAAGACAACTCATTTGTCACTTTTCTGAGTCAGCTTTCATGATGCCTTTATCTGAATACGATGCCTCCCTTCAGCCTTGACTGTATAATTTTGGCTGCCTTGTCCCAAACTGGTGGGCTCCTATGTACAGGGAATGGCGTTCTTCACCACTTGAACCTTGATGATTAAACCAAAACCAAAAAAACAACCACGAACCTAGCACCTGATGAACACTGAATTTATTTGTGGAGGGAATGAATAAATATGCTTAAGGAGTTTTTAATCTAAAGAGAAATAGAGGACTTGGAAAACAGTCAGATACAGGTAGAAGGATTACATGTTATTGATCCAAATGAGTGGTATAGGATGAGAACTTTAGATTTTGAAGAAGCGAAAGAACACTTCCAGTTTGAGACAATAGAATCTGACCTGGAACTTGAACAACTTGGGTGGATTACTAGGGAATCAAGCCATAAATCATGTTTTCCTTTGAAATATCATCGTTTCTGTAGGAACATATTAATAGAGGGCAGAAGACAGCTGAGACTGATGCTTACTGTGGTCGTTATTCCCTGAAAAACCCAGCTGTTCTTTTTGATTCAGCAGATGTTAAACCAAACAGACTACCATATGGAGACATTTCATTATTTCCTTATAATCAGGTAAGCTCCACAAAATGAGATGCTAATTAAATCTGTAAAATACCTTGGTAATAAAATTTCATGAAATTTTAAGACAAGGCAAAGTGCTTGTCATATGAAATCATGTCACATTAGACAGGCACTGCAGTTCGCATCCTGGGTGCCAGTGATCTCTCGAGTCTCAAAAAACAGAAAAAAAAGAATTTGAAAAATATATAGTACCATGCCCATGTATTCTGCTTTATCTCATATCAGAGAAAGTTATATGCACACAAATTTGAGAAGCTAAACAATTAAAATATATAGTTTCATTATTTCTTCATTAATAAAGAAGAAACAAAAATGGATAGCCATCCTAGAGTGATCTTGAGTACCCAAGCAGGGAAAAGTGAAGGAAAATTGTGATCAGTGGAGATAGCACTGCTTTTATTCAAGCCATTTAACTAGCAGTCATAGGTTTTCCCTTTTTTGTTGTAAAAATTTTAAATTGTGACACATGTTCTAAAGTTCTAAGTTCTAAAGATATTTGACATTCTTAAGGAGTTGTACTACATTAAAATTGACATTTAGTTATTACTTTACAGTGGCATTCATTTCCATCTCTAAATATCAACTGCAGTCACAGCTTCATTCATCTACCTGATTATTTATCTCTCTTCTCTCTCTCTGAGTAACACACTTAAAAATTCATTGAAGAGCTCAATTGGAGCCAAATCTCACATAGCCCCATGTCTGTCACGAGTGACATTTCTATTTTTAACAAAAACTATATCAAAAAAACAATAATTAATGAATTTTAAGATCATTTCAACTTTACTTCATCCTCTATAAAATTTTCCTCATTGTTTTAAGCCAATTGGCTGAAATTAATCATTTCTTTCTCTGCGTTCTGATACATTTCACATGGAAAATGCTCTATACATATATATGCAATTGAATTGAATTGATTTGAATTGCTGCAAAATAATTTAATATTAAGTATTTTTTAACTGATTTTCAAACTGTTTTCTGTGTAGTTATGTTTAGCATACAAAGGATTCCTGGAAAATTATGTTGGCCTAAAATTTCAATACCAAGGCAAAAGCAAGATTACTAGAAGCACTGACATGCAGTTTACATATAACTTTGCTCATGGAAACAAGTAAGTTAAATTATGAATTTGAAGACTTAAGCTGTAGTGTATAAATCATGAAGACAAAAAAAGCCAGTTTATTATTTGTTTGTTTTTGAGAAATCCTGTACACCACAAATCTAATTGCAATTTTCCTGCCTCCTACAAAAGCTTCCTAAATGAAATAGCTGTGCCAAAAGATAAGTCTATGGGTTATGAAGCTAAATATTGGTCTAATGTCACCATCATGCATGACCATGACTATTTAATATATAGAATGATGGTACACCTTAGAATTTAAATTATTATTATTAAATCAAATTATACTCCTGTTACTGAAAGAAGGTAGAGATTGCTTTTAGACATTGATCATTAAAAGCAAGAGGTGAGGACTGCTACATGTGAGTGGAGAAAATAATATTTTGGTGAATATACCAAAATTAAGGTTAAGAAAGGACGATTTAAAATACTGGTTGGTCAAAGGTTAGTTAATAGAAATGCAAATAGAGACATATAAGGGGAGAAGCTAAATGAGCCTGGAGAAAGCTAGTTAATGGCTGTAATTGTCATACCCTCCAGCACAATTTATTCCTACATAATTATATTTTGGGTTTTATTAATTATTATTATCTTCTGAAATTCATGTAAATCCTGACTTTGCATTTCCATGTACAATGCACATAAAAATTCCACATGCAGTAGAGGTTATAGTGAAGACATATACACACACCCCTAAGAGTTTTCTAATTTGTAAAGTATTCCCCATAAATTGTAGAGTCTTGCTTATTGAGGTGTGACATACATAAAAGTCCTAATTCACTCTTTTTAAAGTACATAGTTCAATCAGACTGACAAATGTATACAGCTATATAATCAGCACCCCACAAATTTAGTTTTTCATTCATATGAAGTTTTTGTCATCCGAATAAAACATGGTGTGATTTCAGCATCTTCAAAAGATTTCTAATATGTTTCTTTTTTGTTTTTCTGTCAAAGCTACATAAAAATCTCTTTTTTTCTAGCTCTGTACTTTTGCATCATAATTTAATACATATCATGTGAGTTACCATCATTTTGTGTATATGGAGAACACTGTTCTGTTCTCATCATAGGAATGGGGCTAAGATGACTCAGAATTGTCTTGTGGAGCGCAAGAGTGAGGCAGAATCAATGCCTCTTTTTCATCTCTGACAGAAGGGGAGAGAAAATGACCTAATGTTAGAAATAGAACAAAATCCTAACCATAAATAAAACAAAGACAAGAAATAAAAACAGGCACAGCTGAGAGATTTTTGTAACTAGAGAAGAAAGGGTAACCATGATGGAGGTATTCATTTCTGGATGAAGATTCTGGGAGAAAAAGCAGCTTCCTAGCTGTGCAGTTTCAAGCTGCCTGTTTCATCCTAACCCTATTTTCAAAATGTAAGAACTAGCCTTTATTCAAATATCTAGAATGTTTTGGATCAGAAGGGAACTTGTTTGTTAATGAAAAAAAGAAAAAACTTTCTACATGGTGCCCCCATGGCTAGGGGTAAAGGGCCAAGAGGCAAAACTACTGGGATGGGGACCTGGAGTCACTGCAGGGATGCTAGGCCCCTGGGCTCCATTGGAGGAAACAGGGGTGCTCACTGGGCAATGGCAGGAGCTGAGAGAGGCCAGAGGACCAAGGAGGTAGGTGGGAGAGCATCTCAACCAGTCAGAGCCAGCGGTCCTGGATGCAGATGCTGTTAGACAACTCCCTCCTGTGCCCAAACCCAGCTTTTTTAGCGTGAGACTTAAAGAAGTTTCGCTTCCTGATAGCTTTTTCTCTGCAAGAGCTGAAAATCTTTTGTTAAGGAAAGAAGGGGGCTTAGAGTTTCATTTTTTCCAAATAAAGCATTATATTTGCTATATACAGCTCTGGCATCGTAATCTGAGACTGTAGTCCTAATATCCCTCAAGCCTCTCATCAATGGATAATGTGGGAGTAGCTGTCAATCAACTTTGAATACAGGTGTCCGGAATCTCTGTAGCCTGGAGGGAGGAAGCTAGAGTTAAAAGGTGAATAGCCAACAGATGTTTGTCAAAGAGAACATCTTTAATAAGACTTTCAAATCTTTCAAAAAATTCTTCAGGAGACAGGAAAATGCTATTGCTGTTATTCCTTATATTTGTTGGAATTAGGATTAAAAAGATGAAAAAGGTACGTATATGTGTCTTACAGGAGAAATAAGTTCTAGACAGGCTTACGTAGGATGAAAAGATAGGAAAACTTGCACAAAAATGGAAAATTCGTTTGATACTGACATTTAGCAGAGCTTGAAGCGGACTTCAGTGAAGAGCGAGCAGAGTGACCCCTACGTGATGTGGACGGTGTTCGCGCAGGACCATTGGAAGCTTTTCTCTGGGAAAGTTTCTTGGGTCATGTTTTCCCATGAAAACGTAACAAAAGCAGTCAAACCATTTTTACTTCCCCCAACAAATGAAAAAGCATCTTCCAGAACCAATGCTTAAGGAATGTCCTCTTCCTGACAGGTCAGATTTATTTTTCCAGGGGCACTTGATTTAGCAGCCTATGGCTACTGTGTGAAAATCGTGAAGTAGATAGATAGGGAAGGTAGAAAGTGGGATTGGGGGAAGATTTTAAAGTAGGAGTTGATGTTCTTCCCCATGCACAAGTCTATATAAGGCAGTTGTACAGTTTAATATATAAAATAGGACTAAGGTTAGTTAGCTCTTGGAATGTATGAAATGGGTGGAGACACTTCTGCAATTCTTTATAGAAATTGTTGGCAGTCACATGAGCAGAACGTGTTCTGGAGAGCAGGAAATAAGCTTCAGGGAATAAGTCTCAGGAAATAAGCCTTTGAATGAGGAGGGAATAAGCCTTAGAAATGAGCCTCCACTGAATTTATGATCTCACCAGCCCAAGCCCCAAGCTGTAAATAACATCTGCTTTTTGCAACCACCAACAGACCTGCCCTGATCCTACTAAACAGAAATGGTAATGGAAAAATTCCAGAGACCTGCCTCTGCCTTTCTCTAGCCCACTCCGGACACCCCTGCCTGTAAAGTCTGTGACTTACCCCTCCCTGTTCAGGGCACCAGTCTTCGGAGACCACTCCACTGGTGCCCACCGGCCTTAAATAAAATTCTTACAACTTTTCCTGAGTGCATGAAGCCTCTTGCTTTCCACTGGCTGAACTCATTTTGCTGTCACACCGGGTCCAGACTGCCCTATGCATGTTAGCAGGAAAGGAGCACAGAGAGCTTATGTACAGAATAAATATAAACCGGAGCTGTGTAATCGGTTTGCTTTAAATCATGGGTAATCTGTGATGAAAAACTATGAGGCAGATGTCCTTCTTGTAGGGACATCAGTAGGTATATTTTTCTATACATATTCTTCTCATGTCCAAATCACACAGTTGAATCACAGTTTTAATTTTCTTGGCAGCCACCTGCATGTACTTCACTCTTTAACTGTGACAGAGTTTTGGAACATTTTTCAAATCCCGTTCCTCCTGTTACCATTTATGATAACACTAAACAGGCCTTTCCTTTTATCCCACAGTCAGTAATTGCAAGATGCATTGCGTTTGATCGATCTGTTGGGGTTTCTTTGCCTTAAATGCTACCAAACATTTAAACAACCAAAAAATTATGATTTTTTTAGAAAGAATAAGATTCTCTGGTTAAAACTATTACCAATCAAGGCAAAGCTAACTCTCCCATCTAGTGTTTCTAGATCTGTTTTTCTGTAGGCTCCATGGTCCACCTAGATCAAGATGTGTTAGTAATTTTTGATAATGGTGTTTATGTCCCATTTTCCCCTAAGAATTGTTCTGTAGTCTTCCACAAGCAGTTATGCTTGTGGTTATAAATTGAGTTTCAAAATATGAAAAGTAAAATCTGATTTTCCTTTAGAAAATGGAAATATCTAGCCAAAAAGCACATTATGTTTTTCACTTAAGTTTGATATCCTTTGCAGAGTCCTTTTCTCTTTTGGCCCCATTCATTACACCAAATTTTCCAAGCAGGAGTTTAAAATTTAGAATCATATCCTTCGTAGTAGAATTCTTCTTAAGTCCTAAGCACTTTTTAAAATTTTGAAGACTACTTAATCTAGTGCTGCATATACTTTTCTAAAAATGATAATGTGTCTAAACTTTGATACACTGGAGCAGACCATGAGTTTGCAAACCATTAAGGAAGTGAGAAGAGAAGGTAACCAAACAGCTCCAGTTAATACAGCAGTGGTAACCAATGTAAAGATTGTTGTTAAACTGTAGTGAATTATTTAAAGATGGCAGTATTTACCTCTTGTTGCTAGTTCTCATAACTGGTCGCTTCTTTGTAATTTATTGAATTCCAATTGCTATTTAATGGAAAGTCCATATGTAACTTATACATTTAGAGGGTATTGAGCCAATCTTTGTTTCCATATATAACCTAGCATTTTTTGTCACTTAAGAGAGTGAACAGTACACCTGCAGTAAGTTCTTTCTGAAGTCATGCCAAGTTCCTGTTTCGCTTCTGATTATTGAACCGAAGTTTTCTCTCAGACTTTTTTTTTTACTAAAATGTTGACTTCATTCTTGTGTTTTGTTTTTGTTAATGTGCTCAATGCCATGGTGCACACTTTACTTACCTGTAGCTACTAGGTGTTGTTTTATATTCTGGGGCTACAAATAGTAGAAAACCTATATTTGCATGAAATGTTAAATCTTTTATGGCCAAAATAGTTTATTTCTTCTGTCTTTTATTCTAATTACTCTCAATGTTAATAAAGTGTGCTTGCATGTTTTCCTATAGAAAATAGAACCTTACTCTAAGTTTCGAATGCTTTTATATTGTATTCTTTTTTGCATGAAACATTATAAATGATCTATACACCTAACTAATAAACTGTATTTCAGCTGGACCTATGCTTGCATAGACCTTTTGGAGCTCATACAAACCAAATATGTGGGGACAAATTTTTCTCTTCAAAGGATTAGTTTGCAGAAAGCATCAGAATCCTTCTATGTGGATGTAGTATCTATTGCACAGACATCTACACTCCCAACATGGCATGGTATGTTCTATCATTTTGCATCTCCTTACGTCTTGTAAATCTATTTGTACTAAAATATTATCATGGAAATGACTTACATTGTGTAGTTTAGGTAGCAACATTAATCTTTAAATATTAGTGAATCATTCTCACAATTGTAGTGTTTCAGTAATATTTTTTAATGAATGGATCCAGGTAATTATTCTGTGGATAAATGCATCTTTTATGTAAGCTTCCTCATTACATCAAGAATTGTCTTTATAGTCCCATATTCCATTAACAGATAAATTAATGGTGGCAAACATTTTCAGTTTGCCTTGTTTGATTTTTGAGAAGCCCAACTGTGAAGATAGAGATCTAATTCCAAAAGGCAAGTGTTAGCATCTGTCTAGTAAGATTAAGGTAAAACTTTTCATGGATTTAATAGTGATAATGAATAATGCTAAAAATGAAAGATTTATTTTTGATAGTTCTGGTATTTAGCATCTAGTCATGTTAATAGACTCAAAATATGTGCTATGATAATAAACTTATAATAATTGAATTTTGATCTTAAAAAAAATCAGCCTAGGTCCTTAAAAAGTAACTGTTTTTCGTTTTCCAGAGTAGCTTTGAAATCTTTTCCTTTGGAATTGTTTTTAAGTGTAAAGTTGTGAATTAACTGGTGACAAATGAAATGCCACTACTTTGGACTCACTGCTTTTGAATCTGCTATCAGCAGACCTACATTATGATTGGTGGAGCACATGTAAAAGACAGAGAATTTGTGCTGAGATAAATGTTGTAACTTACTATCATTCACTTATCACCTGTCCTGTGGTATTACAATGTGTCATGTGTTAAAGAAAGAGCATTGAGCAGCATAATCCTCACATGTCCTCCTGGAGCACATATTATGGTGAACATCACATGCAGGTAACCTGGGACACAGCCAAACTAACTGGTCCATAGAAGGTTACATGGAACCCAGGGCTTGGTAGCTTTTAAATATTTTGTTTTACCCAATGACACATATCAAAAAACTTTGAAGCTTTTGTGTTCTAGAAGTAAAATTTTATGAAGCTTCATAAATCACTTGCTCTAAGGTATTCTTTATTTTTAAAAATAATTGTATTATTTCTTTTGCTTGGATTGCTATATTGATCTTAGGATAGTGAAATTGTATCTCAGTCTATGAGTGTTTCAGACTGCACCTGCCAACAGAGCTCAAGTGTCCTTTATTAAATCTTCTTTCTGTATTTGAATTTAAACAAGTTATTCAATGAATGTCGGTACTATTTGATGATTTTTAGCAGCAGAAGCTATGCAATTTTATGTCTTATTTGCTTTACTTATGTTCTTTAGAAATGCCAAAGAGAAGACTTCCAGCATTAGCCAACAGAGGAATATTTTTAAAGCACTTTGAGGTGACTCAGACCAAAGTGAATGGATCTGGTATTACCAACCAATATTCTGTCACCATGACATCTTATCATTGTAGTTATAATATACCCCTGATGGCTGTGAGCTTTGGGCAGGTGAGCCTCAAAATTTATAAGTTATTGTTTCAACTTATGAAACATTAACTTTTATCTGCTAAACTTTGTTTTTAACTTGTAAAAATAGCTGACCTAGAAATGGAATATCTTTCATAGGACAAGACAATTAAGGATAAGTGATTTAGAGTTTTATTGAAGTTAAGCCTGAAAATTCACTTTAAGTGCTAAGAAATCTTTAATATATCTTTGGGAGAAAAGCAGGGGTAACTATCCTTAAGAAACTATGATATTTAAATATAGTTATTTTATATTGACTTCAAAACAAATGTGAATTCATTTGATAAATATTCTTGAACAAAGATAACGAAATGAAAATATGAGATTCTTGCATCAAAATTGATACAGGGAGGAAAAATAGGTTTCCATAATTCCAAAATTTGTTTTATACAGCTTAAATTATTTATAAGATTGGTATTAAATACTGTAAGTATTTTTACATTTAATTTCCCATAAAAATAATGAGTTAATATAATTTCCCTCATCAAACCAAAAGCAAGTATAATAAGTTTAAGATTAAATAATAAACCTATAATAATCTCAAGGTTAAACAATAATAATCATAAGAAGCAGCTCAAGTTTAAATAATTAAATTTGTGGTTACGGTGGAGTTTCACAGAAAATTTTTGCTAACTAAAAATTTTTATGTTTAAAAATATGGAAAACTGTTTCATGAAAATTGCACTCCCCCACCCTGGTACAATGTTTTGTTCTTAATATCTTCAGAATGAATGGCTTGTAAACGTTTTTCAGTCTTTCTTAACAATTAGCACTATAACTAAATGTGACTCAGCTTTGTCAAAGCAGCTGTATCAACAGCCTCCCATTTCAAGATTCCTTAAGAAACTGTGAGCAATTAGTAATTGTATCCTATGGCTTTAATTATTTACTCAATATCAAACTGGAGAATTTATATTTGTGTGACCTTTTCTAAAAAATTCAAATGTAAGATACTTGCAGTGTATACATCTGTGTTCAATGTCCAGATCAAATAATTGTTTTAAACTGTAACTCTGAGGTAATTGTAGATTCATACACAGGTATAAAATATAATGCAGAAATATTCCTATACCTTCATTTATTTCCCCCATTGGTAACATCTTTTATAACTGTAGTATATAAATAGCACAACCAGAAAATTGATACAATCTGCCTTATTCAGAATTGATCAGTTCTGCATGCTCTCATCTGTGTATATGTGGAATATGTGTATGTACAGTTCCATCGTTTTTTTCAGTGTGTTGATTCATGTAACCACCACAGAATACTTCCATTACAAGGATCCCATGTTATCCTTTTACAATCATGCTCTCTCCCCTTCTCCCTTATATCCGGCAATGTTTTGTCTGTCTCTGTAATTTTGTCATTTCAATAAGGTTGTGGAAGTGGTCGAACTTTATATAATCATATTAGTGTGGATCCTCTTGAGACTGACTTTTCTTCACTGAGTATATTTCTCATGATATCCCCCAAGGGATAGCTCATTTTGGTGTTAATTTGCATTCCCTCCTGGTTAGTGATGTTGAGCATTCACATAGCCTCTTCCGTGAAAATGACTGTGTCTTTTGCCCACTTATACTTGGGTTATTTTCAGATTGCGGAGTTTTTAAAATTCTTTATATATCCTAGATCTAATTTCTTAATGAGCTATGTAGTTTGCAAATATTTTCTGTCTATACCTTGACTTTTCATTATTTTCTTAAGCTCTTTCACAGAACAAAAGTCTTTATTTGATGAGATATAATTTTTTAAGTTTTTCTTTTTATGAATAGTGCTTTGGGATTCAAGTCTAAGAACTCGACTTACCCCAAATCCTGAATTTTGGGGAAAGCGCTATAATTTCACATTTTACAATTAAGGCCATAATTCATTTTGAGTTAAATTTTGTAGAAGATGTGAGGCTTTAAGTCAAAGTTCACTTGTTTGCTTATGGCTCTGATTGCTCCAGCATCAAGCATGGAAAACACTGTCCTTTGCTAAATTATTCTTTCATCTTTGCCAAAAGTCAGTTGGTCCTACTTGTGTGGGTATATTTCTGGGTTTTCTGTTCTGTTCCATTGCTCTATAGGTCGATCCTTCCACCAATACCACATTCTTGTGATTACTAAACCTATAGAGTATTGCTTATTGAATAGAGTGAGTCTTCTCACTTTATTTCTCTTGTGAAAAATTGTTTTAAGTATTCTAGGTTCTGTGTTTTTCCATATATATTTTGGGATAAACTTGTTTATATTTACAAAAATCTTGCTGGTGGTTGATAAGAACTGCACTGAGTCTATGGATTGTTTGGAGAAAATTGATGCCTTTATTATATAGTCTTCCAGTCCATGAGCACAGTATATCTATTTATCTGATAATGTATTCTTTTATCAACATATTGAGGTATTCTTTGATAAAAGTTATTATTAACACTTTGCATTTTTCAGGTCCTAGGCATTATGTTTTTTTAAGATCTAATATAAGTATTTTATTGTAAATAGTCTTGTATAGTCAATTTTGGTGTCTATGTGCCTGTTTCACAAACTTGATATTTGTGTATAAAAATGTGATTGTTTTTTATGTTAATCTTGTTTTCTGCAAATTTCCTGAGCTCCATGAATTTTTAAAAGTAAATGCACTCATATAATCACTATGAAGATCAAGATAAGGAAAATCATTAGTCTCTCCCCAAAACCTTCTTTGTGCCTTTCCCTTGTTCTTAGATTACTCATCTTTCCCTTTAGATGACCACTGTTTTGACTTCTACCACTGTTAATTAGTTTTGTGTGCTTTTAATCTTTATATCAATGAATAATGCAGTGTTTACTTTTTGCACCCAGCTGCTCTTATTTGCTGCTGGGAGACTCATGTTGCTACCTGTGTCTGTAGTTCATTCTTCTCCATTGTTCTGCAGTTCTCTGTCAAACGAATTTCCTAGCACTTGCTCATTCTGTTATTTGCAGTATTTCCCATTTGTGATTATGAATAAGGTTACTATGAGCATTCTTACTTATGTCTTTGGCACTTACATTTATTTCTGCTTATTATACTACTCATAATTTAAAATTCTATAGGTTTAACTGTAAGAGAGGAGAATATCATTTTTACTATTAAAGTTACAATCTATCAATTTTTATAGTATGTATGGCTTCTACTTATTGATTTGCGTTCAACGTTAAACCAGTTTTTCATGAGTCTGGATCAGTCACCCTCCTGACCAAGATTCTTTATATTGTTAGTTATTTAGCAGTCTCTAACTATATTTCTCCAAGAAGGTTTTTATCCTTTGTGACACCCATTTGATGTTTCTTTGCCTCTCCACAGTGATTAGTACTATATCTTGAACAGAATGCCTGCTCAATAAATATTTGTTCCTTGAGTGATGGAGGCTACACTCTGAATTAATGAGGTATTACTGTGGTTCCAGCTGATTGCTGCACAGATGACTGAGTTGACTTTGACCTCATTACTATAGCTACATAGGTTCGGTGTGTGTTGATTGATGTGACTCTTTCTTTAATGTTCTGAAGAATCCTGAATACCAGAGGCTCATTTATGTCCTGTCACAGAACTCTACCGTGTAAGATGGGAATTATGTTAGCCATTACTATGTTTAGTCATTTTATCAATATTTATTTTGGAAATTAGGTAATCACAAAGGAGGCAGAGAATGAGTCTGTTTACAGAGGAAATAATTGGCCAGGGGAGTCAAAGATTCGGATTCAAAGAATTCAAGCAGCCTCTCCCCCTCTAAGTGGCAGTTTTGACATTCAAGCTTATGGGCATATTCTCAAAGGTATATGAAAAATATTCAGAACATTTTATCTATCTAGATAGCTTTATATATTGCACAGTGTTGATCTATACAATCAAGTAGACATTTTGGCAATTTATATCTTTCTCTTTTTTGGAATGTAAGGTAAGTACAGGTAAGAATGAAGGCAAGTAGGCAGGCAGGTAAGAAGGAAGATAGAGGATGAACAAGCCTTTTATTTATTTTATTTACTTGTTCATCCTGGTTATTCCTACTTGCCCTGGGATGCAAATCCTGGACCTTAGGATGTATGTGAACTGTACCCAATCATGACTGTTCCAGGGCATGCCCATGTATCTAATATTATTTCTCTGCATCATTTATATATTTGAGATTATGTCAAAAATGTAGAACTAAATAGTTGTCCATAACACATGACATTCACATTTTCTTCACTATCTCACCAGATATGTGAGATTAAATTTCCCAGACTTTCTCTTTTATATTATGGATTTAGATTATCTATAAAGTTAATTGATATTAAAAATAAAATTACTTGAGCCAGAGCTACAACCTGAGCTATTTATTGTACAGGAAATATTTATTTGTAAGAATAATATAAATTATTGATATAAGTAGGTGAAAATTTCACTTCTACTGTATTGGAGGACAGTTGGTTACTAACTATATTGGTATATAGTTCATGTTTCATGTATGTTAAGGATGAAGTTGGTTTGTGAATTTTTAACTCCTGCTGCCTGTAATCTCTCTGTGAATGCAGGCCTCCCTGCTGCTCTGTCAGCTACAGAGTTGCAGTTTGCTCTGCAGAGTCTGGAAGAAGTGGGACAAGTCTCAGTGACACGAGAGGGAAGCTGTGCAGGATATTCATGGAACGTCAAATGGAGAAGCACATGTGGAAAGCAGGATCTTCTACAGGTTTCCTCATTTGGATTAGTTTATATTTTTTTCTTTGTGTTGTCTTTCTATTTGTGTCCTGTCTCATTCCAAAAAAAGAATTAGAGACTGCTTGTAATTAAAAAAAAAAAAAAAAAGCAAATTGTAGACAAAGCATTAAAGAAAGGAAATGGAAGAAATTTTCTTAATTAAGTTGACCAGATGTTCCATTTCATTTAGAATAACTGTTGATACTGTTTTTACCATCTTCTCTGGGAAAAATCCAAGAATATGTATGTTAGAAGACCCTTGGCAGGGGCAGGAGGTACATAGGTGTATCTATGTTAAATCGAGGTATACTTGAAAAGACGGGATGGAGGACAAACAGAATCAGCCTCTCTATAATTCTGCCACTATCCACTAGAGCTGTTTCTGAGGTCTTAGATACTTTTGTGGTTTTAAAAATGTCCTTTTCAAGTTCATAAGAGTCATACCTTACTCTCTCTCTAATTACTGTTTCTTAGTTGGAGTGTGGAAGGGGCTTGGAGAGAAGATTGAGACCCCAGAGTATGTGAAGGAAATGAGTCTAAAAGAGACTGGAGCCTCAGAATGTCAAACATTAAAAAGATGGTGTATTCTGATAATGACGAGAATGTAAAGAAACAGTCTTTTTTTTGCACTGTTGGTGATAAGATTAAACTAGTGCATTTTAGGGGATAATTTAGTAGTATCTGAATATAGAAACCTTATGATTCTGTACTTAGAATGCAGGTAACTCTACCCTACTGATATAGTTACGCAATATGAAATGATATAAGCACAAACATTATTACTGCAGTATGATGTATGAAAGTAAAAGTCTGGTAACTTATATTTCCACCATTAGATGAATGATCATTAAAATGGTACAACCTTGATGTGAATACTATGCAGCCAATTGTAGATTCCTATAGATTCACCTAGAAAGAGGTCCATAAGATAGGAAGAAAAAAAGAAGAGAACTCTACTTTTGATGTATTTTGCAAAACAAAGCAAAACAGAAGAAGAGATGGAGGGAGAAAGTAGAAGACAAAAAATGGTATATAAGCATAGGATATGATGTACTGTACATAGCCTATGTGGATGCTCAGAATAGCAGCAATGATATAGATGTGGGGGTTGTTTTAAGAAAACACATGCTCTGGAGCTAGCATTAGAAAGTTCCACAAGTGAGACAACTCCAGTGACTGGTCTCCCTGATGGTATCTCTGCTGGTGTCTGCGAAGCCACCCACTTCTTTCTGTGGGTTCACCATTTCTGCTTCTCAACTCATTGTTTGCACGGACCCAGCATGTCTCTGTGAGAGCCTTTGTCCCCATCAGAGGGCTACCTATATGGAAGAGGGATTTGGGAATGATCAAATAGTACATTTAATTTTATTTGACTTCATTTTTTATCATTGGATGAACCTATCATTCCGTGAGTGGATGAAAAACTAGGGTAGTCAGAACAACAATCTTGTATTAACGTGGTCCTCTGTGGAAAGAGCATAGAACATTTGGAGGAAATAAAGAGTCAATTCACTTTCCTTAGACAGATTCTATTCTAAATATTCAACTGAAAGGTAGATTATTCTCTTTTTCAAATAATGTGACTAAACTGGTTTACAGTGGTTTTTTCTTTTATCATCCTTTGACTTTTATTCACTTTCAACCCTGTTTAATTTTGAAACGAAAAATGTATGGTCATATTTATTATAGCCTTTCAAGTAAAATAATCTTGTTTAAAATAGATTAATGACTCCAACATTATTGGTGAAAAAGCTAATATAACTGTTACAAAGATAAAGGAAGGTGGTTTATTCAGACGACACATTCTAGGAGACCTCCTGCGTACTCCCAGCCAACAACCACAGGTATTTTGAAACTTTCCTCATGATTTTTAATATAATTTAAAATATATAACTGCTTTGGTTTATGTTAAAACCTGGCAAAACATGAGAAATTATGTCTATTTTCATGTGAATATTTGTGTTAACACTTGACCAACTCAATAATTTTATTTTATGAGTATTTGGAAAAATATTTTTCTTATGATTAAACAATGGATTTTTAGGCTCTACAACTGCCTGTTAATTTTTTTTTAAATATGTTACATAATTATAAAAATATATTTTAGTTTAATTTTTATAGTAATTTTAATGTCGTCCCATTGTAAGATGAGGAAATTAAAGTTAAGCAGTCTAGATGGCTTTCCCAAGAGCATGCTTTATCTTCCTTCATCCACTAGTCACTACCAGATCATAAGATGAATTTACTTTTTAAATGTCTAGTTCTGTGCAACCATCTATCTCATACTCACTAAAATATAAATTGGATGTCAGCAAATCGTTACCTCTTTTTCCTAATGTTATATTCCTATATGATAACATTTATAACTGAGTTTGATACAGATTGGGTACACTTGTTGAGTGAATGAATGAGTGAATGATTGAATGGTCAATGCAGAAACAGTGTGTATCGAATAGGCTAATTTTTGTAAACAAGAAAACAAACAAAATTCCATTATTCATTCTAAAATCTAGGCCTATTCTATTATACCATACTACTCCTTTATCTCTATTCTCTATCTCTGTGTTTCTTTATTTGAAGGTTGAAGTCTATGTCAATGGAATTCCTGCTAAATGTTCAGGTGATTGTGGGTTTACATGGGATCTCGCAGCTACTCCCCTAGTTCATGCCACAAGTCCTTCTCAAGGTAACCTGCTCTTTTAAAATTTGAGTATGGCATGGAAGAAGACAATTAACAAAAATCTAAACTCTCAATATACACATGCACATACTTATATCATCAGCTAAGGAAAGTAGCGTTCTACATAGTGGGGGAAAAGCTATCAGATCAGAAATCTATAGAGTGACAGTATTTTTGAAAAATAAATATTATCTTTCAAAGAACTCTTACTACCATTATACTTCTTCAGTTTCACCAAATTAGGATCAGACTCTAAAATTTCATTGACTTTGAGACATTTTGTTAAACACTACTAGCTAGGGTATTAATTGGAATTTTTTATCATATGAGATCCCTTCTTCCAAAGATTTAGTACTAAAAGGCCAGTAATAAGACCACTGCTATTTAATAACAATATATAATTAAGTCTTAGATTTGAGAGTAAGAGAGAAAAATTTCCAATAATTTAATATAGGGGGACACATCATACCAATCTTTGTAGTGCATGATTGCTCTAAGAAATGTGATTATACTTGGTGTCAGAACGCACGAGAAATGAAATAAACAACAGGACTATGTATTGTTAAGGAGTGACTTTCTCAGTCAGAAAGATAATCTCAGATACTATAGCCACATATTTAAACTTGGTGGCTAGTAGAGAAATTCATCTACTAATTACATATCAGAAAAAAATTGAAATTTTAAAATAATTCATCTGTACATTGAAAGAATATATTCTTAAGATGTTTATAATAATATTAACTTTGGGAATATGTATTTATAATAGTTTCAAAACTCTCAAGAATAAATATTTGATTAATTTGGTTTTGTTATGATTGCATCTATTTTTATATTTTAATGAATTTCTGATTTTCTGTGCATTTCCTGAAAAAATTTTATTTCAAAATAATTAATAACTTAAATTGCCTTTTGCCACATTTTAATAAACTCAAAAGTAATAAAAAGACAAGTCTACATAATGCTATAAAAACACCCATATGCTCTTTATTGAAAATATAGTAACTGTTAACACTTTGTCATATTTACTTCCAATAATCAATTTCAGAAAGAAACTACAGGAACAGCTAAAGTTCTCTTTAAGCTCCATCCCTAGTCCTAGTCCTCTACAAATCTCTCCAGAGGCAATCACGATAATTACTTTTGTGTGAATTCTTCCGTACCATTTCCTATACCTTTTATAAATAACATACACATATGGAGATATTGCCAGTTTTTTTAAGTGTATGAATGAAATATTGCCATGTAAATATCATTTGCATCTTACTTTTGCTATTCAGCATTCATTTTGAGAATGTTTATGTGGTTTTATGTACATCTAACATATCACTTTAAAATTATTCATGATTATTCAATTTATTTGTTCATCTATTAAGGACATTTAAATTGTTTACAATTTTTTACTTTTACACATAAGGTTGTATTGAGCTTTGTTGTACAAATCTCCTATTCCACACATACTAGAGCATTTTTAGCATTTATGCACCGACATGGAAGTGTTGGAAAATAATTGAATATATGTGTACTCAGTTTATTAGATGACCAAAAGCTCTCCAAAGTTATTTGAGTTCCAGCTGGTTTGAGAGCATCATATTTCTCACATCCATACTAATACTTGATTTTATCAGTTTCCTGATTTTGATCAATGTGATGGGGGAAAGAAGTTATCTCATCATTGTTTTAATATGTGTATTCCCTGTTTAGTAATGCACATGAGTATTTCTCTTGTATTTATTTTATACTTGGATTATTTCTTGTTTTTCAAATTGCTTATTAACATCCTTTATCTGTTTCTTGGATTTTGTTTGTTTCTATTGATGTACAACTATTTATTCTATATTATGCTTACCTATCCTTGGCACATATCTTCTCTCAACATAGCATATGTTGTTACAGAACCTTGTTCATGGAAACATTTATTTATTTATTAATTGATTGATTTTTTAAAGGAAAGGTGGAAGCAGAAATGAAAGTGAGTAGCCAGGCAGGCAGGAGAGAGAGGAGGAAGAAGCACTTTATTTTATTTAGTTGTATATCTTGATTGTTTCCCAGGGCCCAGGACATGAACTGGGGACCTTGAGACGTGTGTGGACTGTACCCAACCCCTGCTCATTCAGGGTGTGCCCATGGAAACATTTAAATCATTGATTTAGTCTTTTCCTTTATGATTGAATATGGCCTTTTAATCTCTTTTAGGAAATCCATCTCTTTGTTAAAGTCATTAAGATATTGGATTATACATTTTTTTAATTTTAGAGCTCTAATTTTTATTCTTAGCTATTTTAATTCAGGTGGTAACTGTGTGGTGTGTGATGTTATATAAATCGGTTGACGATCTCATTTATCAATCAAGTCTGGACACCTTTAAGAGTCAATGGAAAAATATTAAGTATAAGTTGCTGAAACAGCTGGTGTAAACTGGGAATTCCCAGAAAATTCAGGATGTATGTTATTCTAGCTAAAGGAATTGTATTTTATTTTATTTTAAATGTAAAGTGTCTATAACTCCCATTGTACAGTTTATCTTTTCCTCATGATTATGTAATGACAGGTCTGTTACCATTTGGAAATTACCTGTTAAATTTCTTTGTCATAAAAAATTATTTCCTTATTTCATTACTTATTTTCAGCAAGATAATTTTTTTCTGCAACATATGAAGCAATGTAAAGTAAGTTAGTGGGGAAAATGCCATTATTAATTAACTGTGCCCTCCCACTTGCTTTATACCTCATAGAAAATTTTTCTTTGAGAAATGTCTGATTTCATAAGATTCTAGTTTTGTATTTTAATATTGCTTTTTAAATTGATCATTTTCAGGGTCCTATGAAGAAAACACAATTCTAACCATCCTAGGCTCTGGATTTTCTTCTAGTTCACCTGTGACAGTCTCTGTGGGACCAGTCGGTTGTTCCCTTCTTTCTGTGAATGGTAGGCCCTTTAAAACATTATTTAGTTTAATTGTTCTTCTCTAAGAGAAAGTAAAATCAAAACCTAGTATTTTCCTACAGAGTACCCTGTGGGATCATGAAACTGGCAAACTGCTTTGGATAAGTGCCTTGTCTTTTTAATTTTGGTTATGACCACAGACAAACTCATTCACTGTTATACAGCTTCTTTATTCCCATGATAATTTATCTTTGTTCTTTTTCTTTTCATAAAGTGATAATATGAAAGTTGTCCTTCTGCAGTGTATCTTTGGGACACAAAAATATCAGAACTGCTACTCTGGTTTTCCACGGTCTCCTGTGCCCATGTTTTGACAATGCCACATTACTCATGTGCATGGGGACATGGCTGTCTTCTAGTCATCCAGACCTTCTATCCATTAACATAGAATTTCAGGATTATTCACATTTCTTCCTTTTGGAAAAGTGAAGGTTGTAATTATTTATTTACTGTCAAATAACCATTTATAATCCTAGGTATTTTTCTTAATTCAAGTAGGTTGGAGTCACATAAGCAAACCTATCTCCCTATCATTTGTTTCTAATTTAGATCTTCCATGCGTTCTTGGGACCAAATAGTCAATATTTTGCCTGTATTATAAATGCACATAAACTGTTCTAAATAAAGTGAATATCTTTTGATTTTGCTTTTGACCATCTCGAATAAACTGTTATTTTACTTAATTTGGGACATAATATATTGGCCAACATTTTTAGAAGTATTGTTATAAATGATGGTACAAATTAGAATTTTGAAAATTATAATTATAGGACAATGTAATATATTTTCTCCACAGTAGTAATAAGGAGCAAATTACTTAGTTTTTTTCATTATTGGTTTAACTTCCCTTTTTTTTTTTTTTTTAGGAGTGCCTGATTCATAGCATAGGTCATTTATAAGAATTTCCTTTCATTGACATATGGGTAGTTTTCCTCAGATATAATTCATGGGGTATAAAAAGGAAGGTCAATGTTTATATTTGCAAATATTGAATGTAAGTAATTTCATCTTACTGAAACTTTTGCTTTGTCATTTTCTTCTTTTTATCACAAGAAAATGAGATTAAGTGCCAGATTCTAAATGGAAGTGCCGGACGTTTCCCTATTGCTGTGTCCATAACTGATGTTGGACTAGCCCAGAATGTGGACGGTGAGGTTTTCCACTTCATCTATCCGAGTCACATATCACACATCTGGCCTGTGTCTGGAAGCCTAGCAGGTAATAGTTAATTGTTCTAAACACAATTGCTCACATTTCCATCATTTCACAGTATTGTTTCTAGAAGAGGGTCAAGGGAAAGGAACTCCAAACTCCCTCATATAGAACAAAGAAGTCTCCTCCTTTAGAAGGCACAGTAATTCAATGGCTGACTAATTCTTTTGTTTCTTATGAAGCACAAGTCAGGGTGACTACTTATACTTACATCTTAGGTTATTGAATTAATATCATCAATTATTACATGTTTCTATAACAAGCTCATCAATTATGTCAAGATAAGATTTATTAGTTATTATTCTGCTTACCAGCTGCTCCATTTGTAACCACAGTCTCAATGGAGCCACTTGACCCAGAAAAAGTTCCGGGAACAAATCAGGAAAAGGGAGGCTAATGCAGAGGATGGAAAGAAAAGAACACATTTTTTCCTGTCCTGCTTCATTTTCTTTGTGGCTTTTATGCTTCTTTGTTTTACTCTGCTTAGCTTTGGATTTTGTCCTTGGATCTTAATCTTTTTTGTGTCTTTATTTTAATTAATTAGGATTTTTTCTTCGTTTTCCTTTTATTTAGAGGTATTAAATTTTGGAATGTTGTAAGAGTCTTAATTTATTCTCATGTCCCACATGGAATACTTAAGCAAAAGAAACAGCATGATTTCTTTTTTAAGATGAAGAAGGTCTTATACAAATTAATGGTTGCTGCCAGTAATGTCCCAGGCATATGCTGGTTGCAAATATTGTTATTTTATTAAGTCATTAAGACCAGGTCCTTGGTGCATCCAGCCTTCGCAGCTCAGATGCAGAAGTATGGTGGTAGCTACATGTGTTTCTTTTGACTCTGACCCTCATCTATCTGTCAACCCATCTTTTGGATATTTAGATAATTCTTGAATAATGAGTGAGATTATTGCCAAATTTCCTTTTGTTGGAGTTGACTTGTCATTCTTTCCTTACAAAGGTGGTACTCTCCTGACACTATCTGGACTTGGCTTTAATGAAAATTCAAAGGTATTAGTTGGAAATGAAACTTGTAATGTGATCGAAGGGAATTTGAACAAAATAACCTGCCGAACACCCAAAGTAAGGCATCTGATTTCAGTCACTTTTTTTCTAAGTCTGAAACCTTATGAATGAAAGAAATCGCACTAGAGACTTAAACAAGGGACATACTATTTTTCTAGAAAACTGCAGCATTTTAATGAATGCTCTTTAACTATTTTTTTCAACATCTTTCTGCTAAGATCCAAATACAAATTATTATCTCCACATTCTAGATAGTTAACATCATTAAGGAAGACAGATACATTAACTGATGTTAAGCAGTGCATTCCATTTGAAATAACAGAAGCAGATACCAAGTAAAGCTTAAAATGTAATGAGGAGAGGGTTTCAGAGTTTCACACCATAGCTGATGTCCTTTCAGAACATGAAGGGTGAGTGGGAGTTGACTATAAACCAAAGGATGAAAAAAATCAGTGCTATTAAATAGTCTAAAAAATTCAGAGAAGCTAATCCAGACATTTTTGGTTTTTAAAAAGAAATTTATACTTTAAAGTGTTAAACTTTTAGTTTTTTTATTGAAGAAAAATAAGCAAAATGTGAAGTTCCTCATGTAACTTTGTGTTTTAGGATCAGTCATTGTTCTTCCTTTTAAAAAAGAGTTTTTAAATTTGAACTAAGACTCTGGCTTTCTTTTATGTGCAAATGAATGATAAATCCAGCCACAAACTTTAAAAGTAAATGTAGCAGGCTGTGGGTATTATGTTGCTATAGGTAGGAAAAGGAAATCTGACCACACTGAATGATGGAGTTGAGAATCCAGAGGATACAGTAAATTAAAACTTCTTAAATTATGTCATTTAGTTAAACACTGAATGTACATTAAATAAAAAGCTGTAAAAAATGGTTTTGTTTTTTCTGATTGGAAAGTAACAGATGCTACACCAGTGAAAAGCACCAAGGGTTTTTCTTAGGGGTCTGTGTTAGTCTTGGATCCTGGAACTAGGTCAGCAAAAGATCTAATAATGTTGTGATTTATCAATGAATAGGAATAAACATTACATTTGTGTAATTTAATATTTTAAGAATAAGAAATGAAAACTTTTAGCATTTTATGCCTTATTAATCACTTTTCCAAGTCATAAACGCCCACCAGATCATTATGTCGTGTATCTTTATCTAAAGAATTCAAACATGCAAGGTACATTTGATGCTGCAACTTTCTTCATATTTGAAAACTGACTAATTCTTAACTTGGAAACAATTTGAATAATTCTCTTTGTTTTCAGCTGTTGGATTTCTGTATCTCAACATTTAATATTTTCCATTTTTTAAATTTTTCCTCTTATTTCAGAGAATTGAAGGTACAGTTGATATTTCAGTTATTACCAATGGATTTCAAGCCGTAGCAAGGGACGCTTATAGTTATAATTGTTTACAGACTCCAGTTATAACTGATTTTAACCCCAAAGTGCGAACAATACTAGGTAAGAAATTTTTAAATAAGAGCGGTTCATTTCTAGAAAGCCTTTTGAAACATAGCTTCTCCTGCAGTTCTTTTAGAGAAACCAGTCACAAGTTTTGTTTTGTTAAACCCAGGTCAGTTTATCTATTATCTCACTTTGAGCACGTGCAATAATACTGCTTTTATTTTAAAAACTACTTTTCCATTTTTCCCACTGAAACAACCACAAATCTTATCTCCATGTGGCAATAGTTAGCTTTTTCACTGATTTTTGTTTTCCTTTTCCCTCTGATAGTATTGAGATTTCCTAAATTTAAGGAAAGATAAGAGATGATTTGGTTTACTTAATATGCTACATAATACGACTGCATAATAATTGAAACATTTTGTACAACTTTTATTCTTACAATAGGAGAAGTTAAACTAACGATTAAGGGTTATAACTTTGGAAATGAACTTACACAAAGTGTGGTGGTGTCTGTTGGAGCAAAACCCTGCCAGGTTCTTCACTGGAATTTCACGTACATTAGATGCCTTTTGCCCAAGTTGCCTTCTGGAAAACATGATATCTATGTTGAAGTCAGGAATTGGGGTTTTGCATCGACAAGGTATGGTAATGAACATGATGGAGTTATGGAACCCAGAAAGCTAATAATGTTGGGACAGGAAAAGAAATAGTCATTAACTTTGTAATATTTTAATAACTTCTATCAGCTCTGGTTCTGAGAATATCTTATAAAGTGCAATATGAAACTTAGTTGTGAGACCCAAACCATTCAGCTTAGGCTGTAAGATTTTCTGTGGAACTAGGGTTACACATCTGTCACATGATTTCATTCACTTTGGAAATATTTATCAAATGTCTACTGAAGGGGCGGCATTTGCTCAATGCTGGATTTACAGTAGAGATAATAGGGACATGTCCTCCATTGTTAACCAGGCCCACAATTTTGTTTGGGAGGTGGATTTCAAAGAGAGGATTACATCAATAACTTAATCACACATGTGAAAAGCTTATGAATAAGAGGTACCAGATGCTGTAAGAGTATACAGTAGAACTAACTTTTGCTGAGGGACAGGGAAGACTTCTCTGAAGAGGTAACAGTTAAGCCAAGAAATGGGTAGGAGTCATCCATGGAAAGAGGATGGAGAGAATCCTTCTCCAGTTCTGTTTCCTGTAGGAAAGTATGCGGTATTTTCTTCACTCAAACTGTTCACTCGTAAAATTTTAGTTCTTCTCTAAGGAAGTTGCTGTTTTAGAATACTTTCTTAGAAAAAGAGGAAAGTGAAATTCAGAGAATTTTTTGAAGCCAGTAAAGCTGATATCAGTATGGAGGGAGATGATTGTAGCTAAATGTGGGAGGTAAAGGGAGAGAAGCAACATAGCTGTCAACCTCAGGTCCCCTCTCAGATTCACAGGGCAGAGCTCACGTGGACTCTAGAGCTATTGGCTTCTACTTTGACATGATGATTAATTGACAGCATAGGAAACTGGGTATTTGAAAGCAGTTCAAGAAATACCAACTATACTATGCTGAAGAAGTTAAATAAAGGTTAACGCAAAGACTCATTTCAGGTTATGGTCAGAAGTGTGAAGTGGGAATCAACTCTGTCAGGTCAGAAAAGCATTGTCCATTTTAATGATCTCTTGGTAAGCACATTGTAACAAAGTCAATAAATTAGAAACCTTCTCATTAAAATAGTGAAAAGGGAGATCACGTTAAATTTCCAACAAACAGAAAATAAATTCGAATTAATTGCATTAAATTTTATTACTTACAGAAAACACGAAATTTGATTGCTATTTTTACAGATAGTATTGCCTTTATGTTTTATGTTCATAATGACATAAAATATTCTAAAGTACTCACTCCATGTGTTTCTTGTATTTCAGTTTTCAAAACCTTATTTTTTCCATAATTCTTTTTTTAAAGAGGAAGGAAAGTAGGCAGGGAGCAGGCAGGGAGGAGTAGAGGAAGAAGCAGCATTTTATTTATTTAGTTGTTCATTCTAGTTGTTCCCCCTAGCCCCACGCCTTGTCCCAGGATGTGTATATCCTCCCAAATCTAATTCATAATAACTATCATATTATAGTTTGTAATAGGACTACCAGTTAAATATTCTGCTCTTTCTTTTCTTAAATGGATCATATCCTAATCAAAGTTTAGTAACATGAGCCTATTAAAAGCTCATTGAAACATCAATTAATTTTCCTTTTGCAGAGACAAGTTAAATGCTTCAATACACTATATTCTGGAAGTGACCAACATGTTTCCACAGAGAGGTTCCTTATATGGTGGAACTGAAATCACTTTAATGGGTTTTGGGTTTAGCACAAAACCAACTGAGAACACTGTGCTCTTAGGTAAGAGTTTCACCTGCACAGGAGGATTGTTACCATTTATTTTTAAACTTAAAGGGTATCTGTATATATTTGCGCATGTATACATGTGTATATGTGCATATATATTATTTGTATATATATACTGCTGAATTATACAAATACTCTTAATTATGGAAGCTTCACTTTTCTATTCTATAAAAGGCTAAGTGTATTTGGTTAAGGTGGTGGAAGGTAAATGAAAGACTGCTCTTGATTTCAAGAAATAGTGATCTAATTAATATGTATAGAACACAAAAAAGAGGGAGATCTCTGCTCTAAAAATAATCAGTGCTCAAACGTGATAACTATCAGTAAAAAAGTGCCAAAGGGCTTGCTATATAATTTAGAGCTTTTGTAGGGCCTTGGCTATTTGTTCATTATATTCCATCTCTGTATTTCACAAAAGAAATTTTAGAAAATGTTTCTTCCCCATCTTTATTTTTTTAGGGTCCTTCCCTTGCAATGTGACATCATCATCTGAAAATGTCATCAAATGTACTCTACATTCAACAGGGAATATATTCAGGATTACTAACAGTGGGGAAGATTCAGGTATCAGCCAACATTTATATGTTGTAAATAATGAAAGCACTTTACTCTGGAATTAATTGATCCATATTTATACTTCAGAGTATTCTGAGAACAAGTATTATTATTTCTTTCTATAAATTTGTCACTTTAGCCCCTTGACATAGGGTGCCAAATAGAAGCAAATCAGTGTTATACTGAGGGGTCTAAATGACTAGAATTTGAAATTCCATGTTCAAGAATTGCCATTTGATATTACTGCAACGCAGAACCTCCTGAATTGCTGTAGTGATTGGTCTTGGGTTTTTAAATAAATATTTATATTAAAGTTATATAGATTTGTATGTGCCTCTCTGCCTGAGAAAGAACAATTTTTAAAAATATTTCTTGTAATATTTCTGAGCAGCTGATTGATTGGCTGAATGATATTTTTTCAAGTTGTCTCAATCATCAGTTTTGGAGTTTATGTCTTCTTTCTTTCTCATAGCTTCTCATCATCTTACTCTCCATTATTTCTGTTTATTTTTGTTTCATGTTTAAATTATGCATGTGACATTTTTACAATGTTAGTTAAAAAGTATTTTCACTAATAATTGTATAAAATGCAATATTTTCAAAGAGAATTAGTAATTTTTATCCAGTTTCCTGTTTCCTTTTAAAATATGACAATTCTTGTTCTCAGTACATGGATTAGGTTATGCCTGGTCACCATCGGTCTTAAATGTATCTGTGGGAGATACAGTGATGTGGCAATGGAAAGCACACCCATTTCTTAGGAGTATAGGCTATAGAGTTTTCTCTGTCTCCAGTCCTGGAAGTGTAATTTATGATGGCAAAGGATTTGCAAATGGAAGAGAAAAATCTGCATCGGGTATGTTCCCACTTTGTTGAATTTTACATCATTCATTTTCCTAGATAAGAAAAAGATATTTTGTTTAGATTTAAAATACTTTTGCATGAATAATATATACAAATTCACGAAATGGTTTTTTTGGTATTTTCTTACTGTAGTAAAAATTACAAACTTATAGAAACTATAAATGAATGTAGACAAAGTATTTTATACATTGGAAAGGAGTTCCCATGAGTTCTAGTATCAGGATTGCCTTTATTCATTTTTGAATAATGAATCAGTTGAAAATATATACCAGAATAAGCAAAATATAAAGGAAGTGGAAATATTTGCTTTAATCATACCTATATAGTAGCAAGCTCTTAACTTCTTTTGATTGGAATCAGCTTTAAAGTCAGTATTTATCCTAGGACAGTTAGATATAGTGTGTCTTTTGGACTGCCTGCTTTTTTACTATCTACGTAGCTTTTCACTAATCAACGTAAACTAAATAGTATGTGTTTATTTTTCATTCCATGTTGAGCTTTCCTTTAAAATTGGGTAAATTATGCCAGACTTGTTAAATTAATGCTGGATTCTGTCTTTCTGATATGTAACTTCATTACACAAAATAGCCCTTTTATAGCCAATGAGTCTTTTCCTTACTACTTCCTGTTGAAATGTCACACACATGAAAAATAGGAAAGCCGTCAACTGCCTGGACATTTGAATGATCATTTCAAATTTCTTTTAAAAATGCACATTAATTGCTTGTATTTATTATGTGCAATCTTATTTTATGGCAGGTTCATTTTCTTACCAATTCTCTTCACCTGGAATTCATTATTATAGCAGCGGGTATGTTGATGAGGCTCACTCCATTTTTCTCCAAGGAGTCATTAACGTTTTGCCAGCTGAAACCAGGCAAATTCCCCTGCACCTGTTTGTGGGTAGCACTGAAGCCACATATGCTCCGGGTAAGAGAGTTGAAGATGGAAACCTTGCTACTCAGGTGACCCAGGGTTTTGTGGACTTTCTGGAGTAGGAGGCAGATGACTCGTCTAACTCTGCCACTGTATCTTCTTGCCCATATGACTTTAAATAAGTCTGTATGACTCAGACTGGAGTTTATTCTATAAAATAAAAGATTATATTCATGGTGTCCTGCCAGACTCCCAGAATTCTTGTGTGCTTCAAATGGGATGTATTGCAAAAGAAAAGTTCTGAAGTCTATATGTACCCAAGGATACATTAGAATGTTATTACTTTATTTTCCCCGTGGAGTCTGACCTTAGACAAATTGAAAAATAAATGAATTTTATTTTTATCCAGGCATTTCTTTTAACTTTGTGCTGCCTGTGCCCCTCTTGTATTAAATTATAACACTTTAGCAGAATGTAACTCACCATCCTCAAAATATAGAGTAATGCAGTCTGCACACAATTCTCGTTTTAGAATCATTATCCATGACTTACAGGCACTTCTTTTGTCTAAAGGAGGATCCGTGAATTTGTACTTGGGAAGTTCTGTGGCAGGCTGCTTAGCAACAGAACCCCTGTGTGGCCTGAATAATCCCAGGGATAAAAATTCAGATAGTTTCCTCTTTGAGCTTTCAACTTGTTTTTCACCTTCTATAAGCAACATTCACCCATCTGCCGGAACACTAAATGAACTGATAACAATTTCTGGACATGGTTTTAGTAATCTCACATGTGCTAATAAGGTAAGACTAGAAAGAGCTTCTTTTCACTTTTACCCATTCAGTAAAAGAGAGGTATTTTGCTTACCATTTAATTATTTAATTTCTAGTAGCTCCGTTGTGATATAATTCACATACTATACAATTCACGCATTTAAAGTATTGAGTAACTTTCAGTATAGTATCAGAATTGTGCACCTGTCATAACCGGTAGGGCAATTGTAGAGCATTTTCATTACCCCCAAAAGGAATCCCGTATACCTTAGGCATCTCTACTACTCCCTCCATCTCTCCCAGCTCCAGACAACCACTAATCAACTTTCTGTCTCTGTGGACTTATTTATGCTGGACATTTCTTATGAATTGAATCAGACAATATGCCATCATTTGTGACCGATTTCATTTACTAACTGAACATAATGCTTTCAACAATTTTCCATGTTGTATTATCTATTAGTACTTAATTTCTTATGCTTGAAAATAGTCCCTCAAATATGACCCTCATCAATTCATGGGCTTTTGGATTGTTTTCACCTTTGTTGCTATTGTGAATAATGAATAATGTAGTTATGATCATTCATATACAATCATAATTTAGTTTTAAGATTAATCCAAGTTATGTCTTCATCAGCACCCTAAATTAATTTTATGAAAGAAAAAGTTTGCACATGAATACTTCTTAAATTTAGTTGTTACTGTTATATGGAATCTAAGTTTATACTGAGTAATATGTCGACCCATTTTCATATTCATTTTACTTTTAGGTTACAATTGGCGGCTACCCCTGTATTGTAGAAGAAAGTAATAGCAATTCCATTATGTGTCATATTGACCCTCAAAACTCAATGGATGTTGGCATCAGAGAAATCGTCTCTTTAACTGTCTACAACTTGGGCACCGCTATCAATACACCGTCCAATGAAATTGATAAACGATTTGTGCTTTTGCCAAATATTGATGTGGTGTTGCCAAATGTGGGGTCAACTACAGGCATGACCAAAGTGACCATAAAAGGCTCGGGATTCACAGTTTCCTCTGCTGGTGTAGAAGTCCTTATGGGTCACTTTCCATGTAAAGTACTGTCAGTGAATTACACAGCCATTGAATGTGAAACCTCTCCTGCTCCCCAACAGCTTGTGAAGGTAGATCTTCTAATACATAGAGTGCCTGCCCAGTGTAGGAAGAACTGCAGCTTTTCATATTTAGAGAGCCTCACTGCTTTTATAACAAGAATCTTCCCAAACTCTATCATGGGATCTGCAACCGTTCTCATTGAAGGAGAAGGTTTTGGTACTATCTTGGAGGACATTACTATTTTCATTGGAAACCAAGAGTTCAGAGCAGTTGATGTTCATGAAAATAACATCACCGTTCTTATAACTCCTCTCCCAGCTGGATTTCATTCTGTTAGGGTTGTGGTGGGAGCTAAAGGCTTGGCTCTGGGGAATGTTACTGTCAGCAGCCCCGCAGTAGCATCTGTTTCACCAACTTCTGGAAGCATTGGTGGTGGAACCACTTTGGTGATCATAGGAAATGGATTCTCTCCAGGAAATACCACCATCACTGTTGGGGATGGCCCTTGTCAAATTATTTCTGTCAGTTCCAGTGAAGTCTACTGCCGTACACCAGCAGGGACAGCTGGACAGGTCACCGTGAAGATCTTTGTTAATGAAGTCACTTATCCACCTCTGTCATTTACATATGCCTTGGAGGATACTCCATTTCTCAGAGGAATTGTCCCAAGTACAGGTACTTGAATGTCTGCCTTTTTATTGTCTTGCTATAAGATCATTAATTACATTTATCAATATAGTATTGGAACAATGTTTATTGAGATGTATTTTTAGACAGTCCCATTTAACCAAATTAATGCATGGGGCTCAAGTTCTGTGTAGTCTCTTATTTTGTGATTGCATATTCCTGGAATGAAAGTTTTAGTCATATTCCAACTTCTGTTGTGGAAATCCCCATTAACTGAACTAAATTCCAATGAGGGAGAAGTGCATGCATATCTGTAGAGTAAAAATGGTAATTTATTTATATAATTAATGTGGCTATAGCACAAAAACCTCTGTTAAAATTCACAAGTAGGTGCACTTTGGTGACCTAGCAGTTTAGTTCACTTGAGGCATAGTACACATAGATCCCAGTGTTCCTGGTTCAAGGCTTGGGGCTGGGGAAACAACCAAGATGAGCAATTAAATAAAATAAATAAAGTTCTTACTCCTCTCTCTTTTTTCCTGCCTACTCACCTTCATTCCTGTCTACCATCCCTAAAATTTAAAAAAAAAAAATTCACTAGTTGATCTTAGGAAGATTGAGAATTTTTCGTACTACATTGTTTTTGTGATTACAATTAGCTTTTTATTTATTTATTTTTGATTCAATACTTATTGAGGTAACTTTGACTTACAAAATAAGATAAACCTATATGTGTGGGTTCACCATTCTTTAAATATATGACATACCCTGCCCACCACCAAATTACCAAAAATTCTTCATTATTGTCCATTGGACCCCACCACCACTTGCTCCCATGCCCCACCCCCACCCCCATTCCCCACTGGTAACTTCAGTTCTGTTGCTAATGTTCAAGGGTTGGTTTTTGCTTAGTCTGTTTCTTTGCTTTGTTTCTTTATATCCACATCAGTGAGACCATCCAGTATGTGTCTTTCTCCTGATCTATTTCATTCAGTATAACCCCCTCTAATTCCAACTATGTTGTTGAAAATGACAGGATTTAATTTTTTCCTGAGGACTGTGTAGTAATCCATTTGTGTATGTATAATACGTCATCTTTATCCATTCATCTGACTATGGACACTTAGAGAGTTTCCAGTTCTTGGTTATTATAAATAATGCTGAAATAAACATGGAGTGCATATATTTCTGTGAATTATTGTTTTATTTTTTTGTTAAATACCCAGAAGTGGAATGATTAGATTGTGTGGGATTTCCATTCTCAATTTTTTGAGGAATCTCCACACTGATTTACCTACAGGTTGTAACAGTTTATACTCCCACCAATAGTGTAAAAGGATTTCCTTTTTTCTGCATCTTCATCATCATTTGTTTTTTCCAGACTTTTGGATTATAATTGACCTCACAGGTATAAGGTAATATCTCATTGTTGTTTTGATTTGCATTTCCGTAATAACAAGTGAGGAAGAATGTCTTTTCATATGCCTGTTGGCCATCTAACATCTTCCCTGAAGAAATGTCTATCCAGTTCTTCTGCCCATGTTTTGATTGAGTTATTTGTTTTTCTGTTGGTAGGTTTTATGAGTTCTTTATATATTTTGGCTATCAAGCTCTTGTCAGCTGCATGATGTGAAAATATCTTCTAGTCAGTAGGTTACCTTTTTGTTTCAGTTATAGTTTCCTTCGCTATTCAGATTTTTAAGTTTGATGTAGTCTTGTTTGTTGTGGTTTTTTGTTGTTGTTTTTGTTGTTTCCCTTGACACTGGAGTTGAGTCCCCAAAGACCTCCCTAAGGCTAATGACATGGAATGACTTAAGTATGTTGTCTTCTAGCTATTTTATAGTTTCTGGTCTTATATTCAAATCTCTAATCCATTTTGAATTAATTTTTAGTGTATGGTATTAAGGAGTGGTCTAGATTTACACAATTAACTTATTAATACATTCTTTTAAAATCTTAACACTTTAAGAATTTCTGTTTAAGAAGGTCATCAGCTCCTTCAGATACGTAAAACATATCATAAAATTTAATTAATTAGCATATTTTTCATGATTCATTTTTCATAGTTTGAGATTCTCTTGCTCATTTGTCATTATACTCTTTTATTTCTGTATCTTTAAACTGTTGAAATGATCTTATATGTGATGAATCTGGACAGAAAGCCATAGTATAATGGTTGAGAATATGGCAGTAACGCCTCCATTCAAATTTTGATTCATCTCCTTTCCAATGACAGAACTTGGGACAAGTTTGAACATATCAGTTTCTTTACACATGCAAGTACATCCCTCATTTAATGTAACCTAGAATGGTGCCATTAATAAAGAATTCATTAAATGTTAGCCTTTTTAAAAGTTGTTTTTAGTTTACATTAACAGGAAATTTATCAGATTTGAGTAAGATACACCTTACATCTGCCTTCAAGAAGCTTGCTATTGAAATTGCCTTTGATACACGTTTCCTCATTTAGAAAGCAAACATTAACAGTGGCTTGGCATACTTTCCGCTCATGTATTTTTGATGAACCAGATACTGGCATGCATTCCTTATTTCTTTGAATCATTTATATGCCATCCCTTTCTTTGGATATCTCCTTAAAAGCAGTATATTCAAAGATAGACGAAACTTGGAGACAAGTGAAAACTGAATTGGTTTATTTATTGAAGAGATAAGGCAGTAGATCACACTTAACAATACTCTTCCAATTAAAAGGTGAAAATGCCAGAGAAAATGAAAGAGTTCAGCACCTTAAAAATCATTTTTTTATTTAGTACCTAAAGACTGTTCCCAACATTAACAACGTTATTAACATTTGTGGTCCTTAAAATGACACCCATGGTGCTCCCTGGTGGAGAAGAGATTAGGCACAGTCCACACGTATCCCAGGGTCCAGGGTGTGCGTCCCAGGACTGGCAGAGCAACCAAGATGAACAACTAAATAAAGTAAACAGAGTGCTTCTTTCTCTTCTCTCTTCCTGCCTGTCTCTCTCACCTCTATTCCTGCCCACACCTTTCCTTACAAAATACATACGTACATACATACGTTAAAAAAAAAAAAAAAATGCAAAAATAAAATGGCGCCTTATCTTTCATTGATTTTTATTATGGTCAATTATATTTTTTTGTAAAGTTGATGAGAATTTCCTTTTTTGAAAAAAAGGAAAGGTGCAGGCAGGCAGGAAGAGAGAAAAAAAAGAAACACTTTATTTTTATTTTGTTGTGCACATTGGTTGTGCCCCACTGTCCTGAGTCTTGAACCCAGCATCTTGGGAGGTACATGGGACTGCTCTCAGGTGTGCTAGACCACTTGACCACCAGGATGCACCCTGGTTATTTTTACTTGAATTAAAACTGAACTACTAATTGGTGACTCTGGTTTCATAACAAGTTACAGTAATTAATATTGATTTACTTTGGCATACCTGTGTGGGTCAGGCAGGTGAGGCAGCTAAGGTAGAAACCACGTAAAACTCAAGGACCCAGGTTTGAGACTTAGAGCTGAAGAGAAAAAATAAATATATAAAATAATTCTATACATATAGCATCATTATATAATGCATATTATTTGTAATATATAGTACCTATTTATATGTTATATGTATAATATTGATATTTATCTGTGTCTTTAAATTAAGACCTTATTTCTGTATTTAAACTTCACCTAATTTTATATCATAATTTTTCTCAAATCATATATAGTGAAATATATTTGAATTTAGAGAAATAATCTATTCTCTAAAGAGTTGGTAATGTCAGGAAAGTACAAAAATATAATATAGTAAGTCCCATTCCTATAACCCATGACACCTGTGCTCTTCTCTCTTCTCTGTCAAGCTGAATTAGCAACTTACAGCTCAGTAGAATAGATAGAAGGGCTGAAAAAATAATATTGAGATAAATAACATTTTAGTTAACATACAATAACCTGTAATATATATTATAGCCAATCTGTATATGACATTGTGATCATATTTACATTTGTTTATAAATGTTGGGTAATATTTTGGAATTAAATAGGTATCTCTTTAAATACACATGTAACTATGGGAATTTAGATACATTTATATATTTTTTTTTAAGGTCCCCCAGGAACCAAAATTCAGATCACTGGGTCTAATTTTGGTGTTGATATCTTGGATATTTCGGTGATGATAAATAACGTTCAGTGTAACGTCACCATGGTCAATGAAAGTATGCTGCAGTGCACCGTTGGAGAGCAAGCTGGCGGCACTTTTCCTGTTGTGATGCGTCATAAGACAAAAGGCTCTGCCGTGTCCACAGTTGTATATGAGCACCCACTCGCTATTGAGAATATTCGTCCAAGTCAAGGTAGTCATGACTGTGTAAGAACCTAGACGAACTTGACATTGCTTCTGTAAACACTTCCTTGAAAAGGAAACGTTCTTCGAGGCTGCTAAAATTTCTACTTCCTCTAACACATTAGAATATTTTTGTTTATGCATCAAATAAATAGGCATGTAGCATGTCATTCATTTCAAATGGTCCTTTAATATTTCTATCATGCTATAAAATTTCTAGTGCCTCTAACACACGAAAATATTTTAATTTATGCATCAGATACATAAACAGGCATAATATCATTAAAAATTTTGCTTTGATATTTATATTATTTAAAATTTTGACCCAACTTAAAATGGTTAGGTTACATTTGGAATATTTGTTTTAAATCATGTTGCAGTACCACTGGCCTATAATTATGTCTATATCCATAATTTTTTCTACCTGAAAATTATTTTAGTGTTTAAAAGTCTTAAGTATAACTGTTTTCCTCTTAAATAATAATTTTATATTTGTGTTTTGACTATTTTGAATTCATTGTAACAGCTTTTAAGTAACGTTTTCGTTCTAGAAGTAGTTTAAATAGTTTTGACATTTACTCAGTGACAATTTGAAAACACTACCATCAAAAGATCCTATTGCATTAATATATGATTTGATACAATATATGTTATGTCAGGAATGAGAATTTTTTAATTTAGCTTCCATGTTTTGTTTTTAGATAAAGTTATCTATAAAACAGGATATTTTCTTTTAATTAGCATGTTTTATTTTCCTTTTTATATGTCTTCACTAGGCAGCTTTGGTGGTGGTCTAACCATGACCGTGACCGGCACCGGGTTTAATCCACAAAATTCAGTTATATTAGTCTGTGGCTCAGAATGTGCAGTCAACAGACTTGAATCAAATTGCACAACCTTACTATGTAAAATTCCACCTACTAGTGGTAAGTTGTCAGAACAAACTAGTGTCTTTGAGAAGTGGTTATGAAATGTGGAATAGTTTATGAAGATTGGAGTCTGAATTTCGTTTTTCAAGTTTCTGTGTTTGTTGGGGTAATTGCATCATTTTTATTATTCTGATTTTAAGCAATTTCTTCAGAACTGTGTTTTCTATATTTATGTGTTTTCAAGATTCATAACATTCGAGTTAGATTGAATTGTAGGTTTTTAACTTACCACATAAATTGAAGGCCCTTCAATTATTGAGCATGCCAAATGGAAGATATGGTTTTTAGTTTCTGTATTAGATTTCCCTTAAAAATAGAATTGTGTAATGGTTATAATGTGAACTCTAGTAGTGCATTGCCAGGTTTCCAGCCCTGCTGTATCCTCGGAGAGTTATTCAGCCTCTCTGTGCTTCGGTTTTCTCATCTTAAGATGAAAATAATCACATCAGCCTACTTTATAGGATTACAGTGAGTTTTAAGAGGTTAATATATTTAAAGTAGATGGAATGATATCTTCAAAATGATACGTGATTTGCTACTAGTAGTCTTATTCATTTTTATTTAATGATTAAGTACTAGGTTTAGAGGAGCCCCTGAATCTCAGTTCGCCAGTTTCTGTGTCACCTTAGCTAAGTAACTTCTCTCTGCTTCTATTTTTCCATCTTTTAAATGGAGTTTTTTTTAATTGAGGTATATTTGATATACAAAATAGTATGTTTAGATGTGCAAATTCACTATTTGTTAAATATATGCTAACACCATGCCCACTGCGAATTTCTAATTGTTCTTAACTGCTGTCCCTTGGACCCTCACTACCTTTGCTCCCACCCCTCAACCCTGTTGCCTCTGGAAACCCCAGTTCTGTTGTAAATGTTCAAGAGCTAGTTATTGTTTGGTTTGTCTGTTTGCTTTGGTGTTTTGTATTTCACCTTGAATGAGATCATCGATCATCAGGATTTATCTTCATCTTTCTGACTGATTTAACTTAGCATAATGTCTTCTCTTTTTCATCCATGTCGTTACACAGGCAGGGTTTCATCTTTCCTAGGGTTGTTTTGTACTATATTGGGTATATACACCACATCTTTATCCATTCATCTGTCGATGGGCATTAGGTTGCAACCATTTCTTGACTGTTATAAATAATGCCGCAATGAACCTGGAGGTGCAAATGTCTTTTCAAATTTGTGTTGCTGTTTTGTGTGTAAAGCCTCAGAAGTAGAAGAAAGATAACAAGATGATATGGAATTTCCATCCCCAAATTTTTGAGTGATTGCCATACTGCTTTCTGTAATGGTTACACCAATTTACACTGTCATCAGTGTTGTAAAAGGGCTTCATTTTCTCCACACCTCACCAAAATGGAGGTATTATTAACCCTAATTCAGCAGATTATTGTGAAGTTTAAATACCTGGTGTTTTTAAATACATCACAAATTTTGATTTTCTAACAATTTGAGATAGGTTTTTGAGCAAACATTTACAAAATTTGCTGAAACATTTCTAAACATTTTTGCCCATTTCTCTGGCTTCTTAAGGAACATTGAAGAAAATGTAAGATTTTTATGGCTAGGCTTAAGTATCATTTCAACATCAAAGTTTGCATCTTGATTTTTAAAACAAATGCAGCAATGCTTTCAAGCTTGGTTAAGATATTTACAATGTTTGAGCACTGGTTTTTGTATTGGGTTTCTGTACTTTTTCTGTCTCTTACCTTGCTTTTAGCTCTCATGCCTGGTGTTGCCAGAATGTCTGGTGCTATCATTTCTTCCTTTCTGCTCTAGTTTGCAATGTTGGATCCTTTGAAACTGGAAAACTAATCAGACAGGTCTGTAGAGTTGCTTACAGTAGTGACTTCCAGGGAGAGGTAAGAGTTTTTTTCCCTGTTCATCACATGGGTGAACCTTGTAACATCAGGGCTATGCTAGAGAGAGATCTTTATAATTTCACATATAACCTGTGTATACTAGAAAGGGATTTCAGGAAAAGGAAGATATTACTGAAAATATTTGGAGGTTTTGCAAATGCATGAGGGTCTGATGGCAGAATTGGATTCAGTTTGATTCTCTTCTCATAGTCAGAGGACCTGAACAAGACTGTGAAGTGAGTGTGGTCAATGGGAAGGATCTGTCACGGTCCACAACTCCATTTACGTACAACATGTCACTGACTCCTCTCGTCACTGAAATATCTCCCAGGAGGGGTAGTACCACAGGGGGCACCAGGCTTACCGTCATGGGATCTGGCTTCAGGTACTGTGATCATATATAATGCCTTTCCAGACTCAAACCATCACACTGCTTTTTCCTGTGACAGGGCAGTGCTTGAATATAGTCATGTATTGGGTACACCCTGGTGGCCTAGCAGTATAGTGCACCTGGCAGCAGTCCCATAGACTTCCCAAGGTCCTGGATTCAAGACCCAGGATGGGGAACAACCAACATGAATAAAAATAATAAAGCTCTCCCTCCTCCTCTCTCTTCCTGTCTGCTTGCCTACTCACATTCATTCCTGCCTGTATTTTTCCTTTTATATATATACATGTATATATATCTTTATATATACACATGTAGTCATATATTATGCACCCATTTTGCTCAGAAGTCATGCTGAAGCACATAGCAACACTTAACAGCTATTTATTGAGTACCTGCTATGTGCTAGGCACCTTCCTTTCCTATTGAAACTTCCTGCCTTTCTTTTTATCCCATTTTATAATAAGGAAACAGATCTTAGAGAAGTTAATTATCCTGTCTCAAATCCTAGTAGGTGATATCATATATGTTTATTGCCTTCTTATGCTTTCCCCAGTATCATCACCAATCATGGTCTGCTTCATTGAGTCAATGAACTATCTTTCATATCAGGTCCATTTCAGTCTAACTGGCCAGATTCCTTTTGCTAAGTATATTTATTGTTTGACTCAAGTGTTTGTACTGCCTTGCCATCATTTCTTAAGTGAACAAGGCTTCCTTCAAAATCCTCGATCATTTAAATCAGAAATCAATTTTAATTAATTAATCACTTTGGACTTGCATTTTCACCTGGGGATTAAAGTGTGACTATGGTGAAAATATCATGTAGACAAAATGCTCCCTGACAATATCTGACAAAGGTGCCTGTCTGGAGAGCAGCATACAACCTTTCAATAAATTCAATCCAGACAGTTTTTTTTCCAACATGGAAACACCTGCTAATATGTATAATCCTTTATCCTAACCTCTTCATTTCTTAGTTCGCTCTTTTTCTCAACAAATATGTTGATGTCTTACTACTGAAAAAAGTTTCAGTCTTCACTTTACTGAGTCACAGGGTTAAATCATGATTTTACCAGGATGCACAGACAGTAGGTTTCACAGTGTGACCGAGAAATTTGAGAGCAACGTCAATGTTTTGCCCCGCACCCTTTCCTTTTTTTCTGTACAGTGAAAATATGCAGGATGTTCTCATCACCATAGCTGAAGCCAAATGTAATGTTGAGTATTCCAACAAGACATATATCATCTGCGTGACAAATGCCCACACTCCTTCAGGGTGGGCTCCAGTGCACGTCAACGTCAGAAGCATCGGCATGGCCAGACTGGTAATAGTGCTCGGGTACAGTAACATAGCAATTGAAAAGCTAGCGTTGTTGGAGGTGAAGCCATTGATAATGTGTGTATTACTTTATTAATATATCCAAAAAATAGCAAATATGATTACAGTAAGTTTACAGTAGCGTATTTTGTGACTTATTACTAGCCTTTGATTATTTCAGATTTTTAATTACTCTGGTTTGTGAGGTTTTGTGAGTTTTTTTTTTTTCACTTTATTCTTGTGAAATAAATTAACAGGCTGCTAAGCATACTTGAAGTAGGTTACGCTGTACTATCAATTAAAATATTTATCATTTTCTATTTCTTTTTATTGATGAATGAAGAATTCTAATGAAACTTCTAAATGTGTAAGTCTGTCATGTTCTGTTACAGAATAACACAGACTTCTTATATGTTGATGCCTGGTCCTCCAGCTTCTCATGGGGAGGAAACTCTCCCCCAGAGGAAGGCTCCCTAGTTGTTATTACAAAAGGACAAATAATTTTGTTGGATCAAAATCCTCCTATTTTGAAAATGTTGCTTATTCAAGGTAAATTTCTAAAACATCTCTTAGAGTCTGCCTATGGAATATTTCTTACAGTTGATTTAATAAAATGATCATGATCACGCATATCCATATGTATCATGTTCTGAATATGGAGGGTAAATCTGAGTTCTTTGAATAGTGCAATCATTTTGTCATATGCAATTATTTTTAGTGTATTGTAGCTAGAATCTTTTAATAAAATAAAGTAGAAAATAGTAGATTGCATTCATATAGTAACTATCTTTTAAAGTTAAATGTTTCGTGAAATTTTTGCTTCAGTAGCAATGTGTGTATGTGTAGATGTGTGTGTTTTCATAGAAGTATGCCTGTGCCAATGCACTGGCAGGGAATCACAGCAATAAAAAATATTTCCCAGTTAGAAAAATGCTGGTATGGTGGGACCCAGGGGTTATCAAGTCATGGAGATTTTGTAAGTCCTTACTAATTGACTAAATAGTGCAACCTTACGTGTAAAAGAAACAACCATGGGGGCAAAAATAAAATTCTTGAACTTTAGTGTATCAACTTTGCCATAATGGATTTGGCTATTCAGAGACCTTTGCATTTTGTTTGAACTTTTGGGCTGAGAGCAGTGTTTCAGTTATTTGGAGTTATTAAACTCTTGATTGGTCCTTCGGACAAATAAAGTTTTACTGTCTATAAATTTACATCAGTCTCATAAAATATGTTAGTACATTCTTTCATAATGTTCATCAGGCTATATCTGTTGTTATTGAAAATTAGTGAGTAAGAGTTTAGGATTTCGATAAACAATGCCTTTTTATAACTTTGATTTTGTTTTTAATTTTTCTTTTATGGCCCTGTACTTATAGAATTATAATTCATGTAGTTACCCTACTAAATAATGAATGGTCAATGGAAAATAATGTGCCTAGAATTTGGTTTTCTATTAACTTTTGTGTCTTGTCTGAAGTTTTTATACTTCATATTGCCAAGGAAATAAAGTGATATGTATTGTGATTGCAGGATAGGAATTAAATTTTAATGTATAATTTAATATTTATCTTTTAATGGTAATTTTCCTTGTGATATATTTCATATGCTATGGTTCACAGGTGGAACACTAATATTTGATGAAGCTGACATTGAACTACAGGCAGAAAATATTCTAATTACAGACGGAGGCCTTCTTCAGGTAGAGTGAATGTAACACAGATTTTCCCCAAAGTTTATCTTTATGTAGGTCTCTGTGATTTCTATGAAATCTTTTTTCTGGGAAATGTTTCCCAAAGTACTTAAGCATTTTTGTGAGGAGAAAATAGTGCATTATCATAGAGCAGAATTTAAAAGTAGAACAGAAAAATATTAGCTCTGCAATGTGGCTTACTTAAGTCCATCAATATACTTTCCAAAGTCCTGGCATAATTTAAAGTTTCAATTTTGGAAGAAAGATACTGACCATTTAACAATCGATTCTTAAAAGAAGGGATCAAAAAGGGAAGAACTACTTTGACTAGAATGATGGATACTGAGGTGTGACTTTCTGAATGGTGTTTATGCCATTTCTTGCAGATTGGGACAGAAGCAGCACCCTTTCAACATAAGGCAGTCATTACCTTGCACGGGCACCTGCGATCTCCAGAGCTCCCAGTCTATGGTGCCAAGACACTGGCTGTGAGAGAGGGAATCCTGGATCTGCATGGTATGGTGGCCCAAAGGGCTCCAGGATTTAGGCCAGAGGAGACTAGCCAGAAACCCAGAGATATTCCTTGTGACAACATTCTCTAAATTAAAACTTGCTGAGCTTCTCTTGTCTTTATATTCTCTCCTAACTTTCTCTCTTTCCCTCCTTGCTTCTCCAGGCCAGGCCCTACATATTATCAGGTCTCCTCCACACTTCATCTAATTTCTTTCCATGTGTTGCCATAACACCTTTTGCCTAATGCAGCACATAACACAATATCTATTTACTTATTTCACTTATCTGCGTAAGGGATTGTTTATTCAGATATCTGTATAAGAAGTCATTAAATCTAGGATCAGAAGATTGTAACTAGTGCATTTATATTTTAAAAGACTTTTTCTAACATAACTATAAATTTAAAGTTGTACCTTTTCTATAACTATATTCTATGGAATTATCAGCAAATAGGAATTATTTTGGTCATATTGTCGTACCAAGGTAAACTTAAAAGGAAACATGTTGTGAATTCTTTTTATACTGAGGTGTTCTACATTGTTCTATCTCTTTTATAAATTTAGAATATATAAAAATGATATCCTATTATGATCATGAGCATTCTGTATTTGCTAAATTAGAATCATAATGCAGTTTTCAGAAATGTACACATTTGTTTATAGAATATCACTTTAAACAATTCCATTTTTATCAATAGTGTCATACCACATGTATATTGTGTTCCTATAAAGATTGTCATAAGTGAAATATATCATTACAGAAGGAGAGTTTTAAAAAAAATTTATGGACCTATGCACGTTATCGCAATCTGACTGTTAAAGAAAAAGATTAATATGCATCAGTCTCTCAATACCCAAGCAAAAATCTCTGACTAAATCCTCAGTTTGTATGTTGGCTCTAGGTTTGCCTATTCCTGTGATCTGGACTCGTTTGGCTCACACTGCAAAGGCAGGGGAAAGGACTTTGATTTTACAAGAAGCAGTAACGTGGAAGACAGGAGACCAGATTGTAATTGCAAGCACAGGCCACAGGTATGATGTCTTCTGGGCCTGATAATTTTGATTTAGAACAGAGATGTTTTAATGTTGTAATAAAGAGCTGATACAGAAAGTTCCCAACTATTTCAATTTAAATTTGAAACCAATAAAAGAGAAGGGGGAATTGGAGTGGGCAAACTGGGTAAAAGGGGTCAATGACACGGTGATGAATAAAAAAAGATCTTTTAGTGGTGAATTTATGGTAATATATACAGCTGTTGATTTATGATGAGCCCACCTGAAACTTACATAATGTTGTAATGCAATATTACTTCCATAAAATCTTTTTGTTTAGAAGAAACATGAATAGCCAGATACGTATATGCTAGAGTCTGACATTTGTTTGATCAGTACTGTGTTGTTGTCACTGACTGAATTCACAAAAATATATATATAATTGAACCTATAAAATAAATATATACCCAAAAATATTTTAGTTGTTTTTCATGGTTAGGGAGCTCTGTAAGATTTTTTTAGGGAAAAAAGCATTCTGCTATTAAAAGTCATTGTAACCTCTGAATTAGAGCTTTAGCTAAATATATTAATGCATGCAAAAATGTAAATTAACATCTTTGTTTGGGTCACCAAAGAACATGTGAAAGCAGATGCTGAACTCTTTCTCATTTTACAGTCTTGGCAGTGTTTCCCATGGAGCAAATTGTTAGTAATGATTGGACAGAGGGAAATACATTTTTATAGAATGAGTAATGATTAACATGCCCTTTAGCATGTCTGGCATTTTATAATGGAAATAGTTTATGAGTCTTAATTTATGTTTAATTATATACTTTAGTAAATAAGAAATAAAATACTAACATAGTTATGTAGCTACACCAAGAATATTGGTGGAAAGAAGCAGGTGGAACTTTATTTTGATTCTATTGTTCAAATTATGGGTATTAGCAAAATTGGACACATGGTGGTGCATATCACAAAACAAATAGCAGTTTATGATAAGAAACAGCTAAATAATTTTAAGGTCCTGACTCTAGAAATAAAATACAAAGTGGCATGTTGACTTGCCATTTTCCAAGCTAAAAATAGACTTGCAGATGCTAAGAAGAATCAAATATATACTTAATTGTATAAGTGCTGATTTTTTTCTGCCCCTGGAAGATATTTTAATTATATAATGGCAAAATAAAACAGCAAAGTGACAGGATTTACTAATAGAATAGAAAGTTCTCATTTATAGCTTTACTGTATCAACTTTATTTTTTTAGAGGAAAGCTGCAGGCAGGAATGAAGGTGAGTAGGCAGGCAGGACAAGACAGGAGAGGAGGAAGAAACACTTCATTTTTATTCGGTTCTTCACACTGCTTATTTCCTTATTTTCTTATTTCCTCTTTGACCCCAGAGGTATGTGGTCTGCACTCCTTCAGAGGTGGCTGACCCAGCTGCTACACCACCAGGACACATCCATATTGTATAAAATTTAAGTGTAGTATAGAATTTAGACTTGAAATATTGAGCTTAAAGAAGCAAAAATTAAGGAGCATTCTACCAAATCTAACTCAGTGTTCACTATTTCACTCATAAATACTATTTAAGTTTGTAAAGGAAGGGGTGAAGAATAGTATTTCTGAAGTCTGTTGTCCACCTTCCAGAAATACCACTTATTAAGCCTGCACTCATGTTATTTCACCTCTCTCTGCTTCTGTATAATTGGAGTACTATTATTATGTAATTCACAATTATTGCAAGAATTAAATGAGCAATTAGTGAAGAGCTTGGCTCAGAGTAAATGCTGTCATGGAGCGAAGGTGTATTTAGGTGCGTAAAGCATATAAACTTGGCTTTTAGAGTCTTCCTTTCTAAAGAAATCTTCATATCACCTGAATCCAAGAGAACTCAGGACATACCAGCCTAAAGCCCTTTCCAGATCACCTGTGGGATCCTGTACTATTGATTTGTTCTTATCTGAAGCATTCTTAATCTTTACCTCCTCAGTAATTCCTTCCCTGGTTCTATTAGAATTATGGGTTTCCCCATCCACCCATCATCTTAAAAAAACAATTTTGGTCTTCTGTCATTCTTTCTTTTTTTTCTTCTTTTAAAAAATTGTTAAACTGTTTAATTATCATCCCTGTCTCTTTCATATCATCCTTACAACCCATTTTTTTCCTTTAAAAGCCGTTTTGTTCTTCACAGTAACTATCCTAGTGACCGTCTGAGTATCATCATTCTTCACTTCCTGTGCACCACCAAGTTCTTTGAATCCTGCCCTTGAAATGCCTCTTCTGTTTTCCCTGCTTTCAGTTTAATTTAGACACTCAATTATTTTCACCTAGAATGTTGTATCTTCCTATTTGAACTCCATTCCTCTACTTTTCCCTGCTTTCAAAATCATTCTACATTAGTTATTTTTTATCATTTAAAAAAAAAAAACTGTTGTTGAGTGATGACAAGTTCTGTACAAACTGAAGAACTAATAGTATACCAGTTGTACAGAAGCAGAGAGAGGTGAAATAATACAAACTGATTCAATGACACTTTACCTAGAAGAGCAGATAGAAATGGAATGAAAATGGAATGAAAAAGTAAATGCCTGTTAGGACTGTATATGAATGAGTGCTACAGAGGCAGTAAGCAGGGAATACTGGGACTCCAGAAGGACTGGAGAAGTTGAGAAAAGTGAATTTTAATCTATTTCACTTATGACATGGTTATTTGAACTGGTATTTAAAGGCAAGAAAGAGATTTGCCAAGGGATAGAGGCAAAAGGGAATGTCAGAAAGACACAGAGGTAACTTCCCTAATCCTACCTCTTAACAGCACCAGTTGAACATTGGTAGATAAAATACAATCAAACATTGACAATGTGTCTCCTTAAAGTCAGAGGCACTTTCTACTTGGTATCTCCGGTACTTAGCTCTCTGCCTAGACACTCAAGCTACACACTCAGTGATTTTCTTTTTGAATAACAATATATGTATATATGTGTGTGTGTGTGTGTGTGTGTGTGTGTGTGTGTGTGTGTATATATACATATATATGAATGTGTGTATTCTAGATTTGGTAAATCCCATTGTTGTGGCTGTAACTGTAGGATAGATTAAAGGAATGGCAGGAATTAAATTTCCTAAACTTCATCTCTTGCCCCCAAATGGCTTCCTTGTGGCAAGACTTCTCAGCCTCAGCACTGTTGACAGTTTTGTATTGGATAGTTCTTCATTGTGTATTCTAGGATGTCTGTAAACATCCTTGGCTCCTTTCCACTAGCTGCCCCTCAGTTGTGACAATCAAAAATGTGTCCATGCATTGCCATATGTCCTTTAGAGGGATAAAATCCTCATCCTCAATGGAGAAATAAATACTGAGTGTTATGAAGTTATAAATAAATAATTCTTTTGAATATTTTATAGAATTAGTACATTTCTATGAACAAGAGTAGTACTTGGAAAATATTTATGTAATTGAAATGCATATGTAAAATGTATTCAGTTACTCTAAGAAAGAATAAAGCTTCATCTTCAAATTTCTTTTTAGAATAATGTGTGACATTTAAAAAGCTTCCTATTTTACAGATAAAGTATTTTAAATGGCATAAAACACACCTCAATGTTAAGTTGATTTATATTAATTTGAATGTAGTTTTTAAATTTTTTTACAGACACAGTCAACGAGAGAATGAAAAAGGAACCATTGCATCTGTATCTGCTGATGGCATAAACATAACACTAACTAATCCACTGAACCACACACACTTAGGAATTACTGTTACACTCCCTGATGGAACTCTATTTGAAGCAAGGGCAGAAGTTGGGATTCTTACAAGAAATATTTTAATAAGAGGATCTGATAATGTGGAGTGGAATGAAAACATTCCAGCATGTCCAGATGGATTTGACACAGGTAATTTTAGTAGTTATAGTGGATCAAGTTAAAATGTTTCCAGAATATTCCTTAGAGGCAATAATCACCCCCAGTTGAAAACTGCTGAACTAGTTATGCTCTAGTAATAAATAAGTCCAAATTTCAATGATTTAAAATGAGAAGGATTTATTTCTTATTCATGATCCAAGTATCCAATATAGGTGAGCAGGAGGACTGTGTTCATTGTAATTATTCCAGCATCAAGATTGATGGAGATTCCGACTCAACATGGTTTTCCATGATCCCTGAGACAGGAAATGAGATAATTGGAAACTCAGCATCAGCAATTAAACTTCGGTCATAAACATGTCTCTCCTACTCTGGTGTCATTAGCCAAAAGTGACCCATGGGTATTCTTCACTTTAAGGAAGTGAGTTAGTGCACATCCCCATATATCCAGAAATAAAAAATGGTGAAATGGTGAAGGTTAATGCTGTTTGCCACTATATATATATGTATACTTTACTCTACTCATATATATATGTGTGAAACACAATATATTTATAAATTATCTTTTCAATATTTTATATAATTACTAAAACCATTGTAATCCAATCTTATAAGAAGTTGAATAATAAGTTACAGTTTTGATATGACCTTTTCTTCACTGGGATGCAAATATAAGACAAAGATGATTGTATTTAATATCCAACTACCTAAGTTCCATTTCCACTCCATCTGCAGCAAGTCTCAAATGTCCATGAAATCTAATTTCATACTATTTAATAGAGTAATTCCTATTGTGCTGTTCACTACATTTGTGAGAATTAAGTGAAATAATGCATATTTTAGTACTCTACAGGATAAGATTACATTAATTATTTTACTCTCCAAATCTTGGCGAAAAGTTTCAGAGATAATAATATAAAGCACCTTGATCAATATTCATTCAACCATTCAAACATTTATTTCTTGTTTTTGAAAAATATTGTAGTAAGTTCTTCAGGGAATTTAAAGGTGAATAAAACAAGATCCTTACCATTTTATTATCTACAGGAGGAGATACATGAATGCAAATAATTTTGTTCTAGGATGAGATTTAAAGTATATGTGAATAAAAATTATAGTTATACATTAAAAAAGACATATAGAGAATTTTGACAATTTTTTCTTTATAATATATTAAAAACATCTTTTCAGGTGAATTTGCTACACAGACATGTCTCCAAGGAAAGTTTGGAGAAGAGATTGGCAGTGATCAGTTTGGAGGCTGCATTATGTTTCATGCTCCTATACCTGGTACTAACATGGTAACTGGAAGAATAGAATATGTAGAGGTAAGGGGCATTAATATTAATGATTTATCTAAGGTTATCTATACAACAAATGTATATGGAGTTTCTGATGATTGCCAAATGCTGCTTATAATTTGAGGGTATATTTCTCTGTTTCTTCATTCTGTTGGGTACTCTGTGTTTATTTCTAAATAGCCGAAAGTAAGATAATAGGATCATATGAAATTTTTCTTGTCAGCGCTTTGAGGAATCTTCATACTGCCTTCATAATGGTTGAGCCATTTTGTACTATCGCCAACTGTGTATAGGGTTTCCCTTTTCTCCACATCCTCACCAATACTTGTTTCCAGTCTTTGGAATAATAGTCATTCTTACCACTGCTGGAGTTGCTATCTCTTTGTAGTTTTGATTTGCATTTCCTTAATAACAAAAGAGGAGTAACATCTTTTCACATGCTTGTTGGTTATCTGTATTTTTTCTTTGAGAAATATCTATCTAGTTCTTCTGCCCACTATTTGTTTGGGTTGTCTGTTTTTCTGTTGTTGAGTTTTATGAGTTCTTTACATATTTTGAATATTAACCTCTTGTCAGATATATGATGTGCAAATATCTTCTCCCATTACTACTAAGGATTCTTTTCATTTTGGTATTCATTTATTTTGCTAAGCAAAAGCTTTTTAGTTGCTGTGTTCTCATTGCTTATTTTTGGTTTTGATTCTCTAGTCACTGGAATCCAGTCTCCAAAGACTTTTCCAGGACCAGTGTCATGAAACAAACTCTCAATGTTTACTTGTGTGTATTTTATGGTTTTGGATCTTATATCCAAGTCTCTAATCCATTTTAAGTTAATTTTTGTGTCAGGTATTAGAGCATACTCTAGTTTCATTCTTTCACAAGTAGCTCTCCAGTTTTCTCAATACTTTGTTGAAAAGACTTTCCTTCATTGTTTGCACTTGGCTCCTTTGTCATAAATTAACTGACCATTTATGTGTGCATTTATTTCTGTGGACTCAGCTGTATTCCACCAATCTGTGTATCTGTTTTTATTCCAGGATCACACTGTTTTAATTACTAAGCTTTGTGTAGTTTGAAATCCATAATAAATATAAAACAGATTTTTGTGTATTAATTTTATAAACTGCCACTTTCCTCTACTCTTATTAATTCTAATAGATTTTTGTGGACTCTATGGTTTTCTATTTATAGTATCATGTCACCTGAAAATAGTGATACTACTTCTTTTCCAATTCGGATTTTTTTTCATTGTTCTTCTTGTCTAATTGCTCTGAATAAGACTTCCAATATGATATTGAATGACACTGGTGAAATTGAATATCCTAATTTTATTCTTGATCTGAGAGAAAATACTTTAGTTTTTCAACATTGAGTATGATGTTGGCTGTAAATTTATCATATATATCTTTTATTATGTGGAGGTATATTTCTTCTCTCCCTATATTATTGAGAGTTTTTATCATAAATGGGTACTGAATCTTGTAAAATGCTTCTCTTCATCAATGGCTTTGATCATATAATTTTCTTCTTTACTGTTGTTGATGTGGTTTATTACATTAATATATTTACATTATGTTGAACTATCCTTGCATCAATGGTACAGATCCCACTAGGATTTGATGGGTGATCATTGAATGCGTTGTTGAATTCAACTGCTTTATATTTTGTTGAGAAGTTTTGCATATGTGTACTAGAGATATTGGTTTGTAATTTTATTTTTTTGTTATGCCCTTGTCTGATTTTGGTAGTAATGTAATGTTGACTTCATAGAGAGTGTTTGGAAGTAATACCTATTCTTCAAGTTTTTGGAGTGGTTTTAGAATAGTTATTAATTCTTCCCTGAAGTTTGGTAAAACATACTGGTAAAGTCATCTGGTGCTGTACTTTTATTTTTAGTAGATTTTTTGTTTACTTCTTCAGTGTCCTTGCTTGTGATAGATCCATTCAGGTTTTCACGTTTTCTATTTCTTCCTGAGTTACTTTTGATAGTCTGTATGATTCTATGAATTTGTTCCTGTCCTCAAGGGACAATTGTCCAATAATTTGGCATATAACTGTTTGTAGTAGTCTCTTATGATGTTTTGTATTTTTGAGGTTTCTGTTATAAATTCTCCCCTTTTATTTCTCATTCTAGTTATAGCTTCTCCTTTTCATTTTTGTTCCTGATTCTGTTTATGAGAATGTTCTCTTTTACTTAGTGAACCTAGCCAAAGTTTTGTCAGTTCTTTGTCAATTCTTTCAAAGAACCAGCTTTTCGTTTTGTTGATCTCCTGAATTGTCTTTTTTGTTTCTGTTTTACTTATATCTGCTCTAATTTTTATTATTTCCTTCTATCTCAATTGTTCTTTTTTATTTGCTTTAGATGTAGGATTAGACTGTTTATTTGTGATTTTTCTTGTTTCTTGAGGTAGACTGAACTGTTGTCATCTTTCCTTTTAGTACTGCTCTTGTTGAATCCCATAATTCTAATAGTTTGTGACTTCATTCTTGTTTGTCTCCATGTATTGTTTTTATTTCTCCTTTGAATTCCTCTTTTACTTAATAGTTATTCAGAAGCATGTTGTTTAGCCTTCACATATTTTGGAATTTTCCAGCTTTCCTTTTGTGGTTGACTTCCAGTTTTATGCCAATATGATCAGAGAGGATACATACTATGGTTTCAATCTTTGTAAATTTGTTGACTCAGTTTTTTTTTGACTCAACATATGGTCTATCCTTGAGAACATTCCATAGACACTAAAAAAAAAAAAAAAAAAAGAGTATCCTACTATAGTTGGGTGGAGTGTTCCATATATATCTATTAAATCCATCTGTTCCGTTTTTTCATTTAAGGATGTTGTCTCCTTGCTAATTATATATCTGGTTGATCCTGTCCATTATAAGTGGGGTGGTGATATCTTCTACTACTATTGTATTTATGTCAGTGTTTCCTCTCTGTTATGCTCATGATCAGTCTATAGAAGCAAGGTGTAGAATAATTCTTTTATAAAGTATTCAATTAAAGGAAGGATGTAAGGCAGGCAGTAAAACAGAAAGAAGGAAGGAAAGAAGGGAGGAGTGGAGGGAGGGAGGAAACAGTAGTGAATTCATAATTTCTAAACTAGGAACAATCTAGACTGCAAGCAAAACATTAAAGGTGAGACAGTCAGCACTGGTATTTTGTGAAACTTCTCTCCTCCTAGGATGTATTACACATTTGTGACATCTGAGATATGAACTAAGGTTGCCAGGGTCAATCTACATTAAGTATTGGTAGTAGTTAATTTTTTTTTCTAGATTAAGAATGAAAATAAATATGTGGCTCTTTATTTTATTTTTTTATTTCCAAACTCCATTGGATAATATTATACACATGTACTTGTAACATTTGCTCATAGGGGCATACTCTGTATTAAATTATTAAGTCACAGACCTATTGAAAAAAATTATAGCTGAGTGGTTAATAAGAGCACTGACTATAGAATCATACTAACCTGGTTTTAAATGAATCTTTGAGACTATGAATGAGATAGTAAGCCATTCTAAATTTTAATAGCTTTACCTATAAAATGAAATTAATGACACATGGTTACTTCATAGGATTGTAGTAAATCTGTGATCATACATATAAGACAGCATGATACCTGGCACATAATAAATGTTCAAGAAATGTTTCTTATTTTTATATAAAATCAAAGTGAAGTTTTTTTTAACACAAAATTTCATATTAAACTGAAATGAAAGCAGAAAAGTCAAAATTAGCTTTGTTTATTCATTCATTTGATATTAAGTGTGGGCTGTATTTATATATTTACTAAAATAAGGTATATATTGGGAGTCAAATTACATTTTGAAATGATACACATGAATAATTTTGGAGATATAAATGTATTAATAATAATTAGCATTAAATTAGAGATTATTTTGAAAAAAATCAGTATGAACCAGGCAATCTCTGAGTCTATGAGTGTAGTTAAATAACTGTGATTTCTGGCTTGACAGATATTCCACGCTGGCCAGGCTTTCCGGTTGGGGCGTTATCCAATACACTGGCACCTGCTTGGAGACTTGCATTTTAAATCTTATGTAAGAGGCTGTGCCATTCATCAGGCCTACAACAGAGCTGTTACTATCCATAATACACATCATCTTCTGGTTGAGAGGAATATTATATATGATATTAAAGGAGGAGCATTTTTTATAGAAGATGGTATTGAACATGGCAATATCCTGCAATATAATTTGGCAGTGTTTGTACACCAAAGTACTAGTCTTCTGAATGATGATGTGACCCCAGCTGCATTTTGGGTAACCAACCCAAACAACACCATAAGAAACAATGCCGCTGCTGGTGGCACTCACTTTGGCTTTTGGTACCGGATGAACAATCACCCTGATGGGCCATCCTATGACCGAAACATTTGCCAGAAAAGAATTCCTCTTGGAGAATTCTTTAACAACACTGTTCATTCTCAAGGTTGGTTTGGTATATGGATATTTGAAGAATATTACCCTGTGCAAACAGGATCTTGTACTTCTACAGTGGCAGTACCTGCAGTATTTAATACACTCACAACCTGGAATTGTCAAAAAGGAGCTGAATGGGTCAATGGAGGGGCCCTTCAATTCCATAACTTTGTGATGGTAAATAATTATGAGGCTGGAATTGAGACCAAGAGGATCCTGGCTCCTTTCGTTGGAGGATGGGGTGAAACCAATGGAGCAATGATTAAAAATGCCAAAATAGTTGGTCATCTTGATGAACTTGGAATGGGGTCTGCTTTTTGCACAATGAAAGGCCTGGTTCTCCCATTTAGTGAGGGCCTGACTGTATCATCTGTGCACTTTATAAACTTTGACCGTCCCAACTGTGTAGCTTTGGGAGTGACATCTATCACTGGAGTTTGTAATGAGAGATGTGGAGGTTGGAGTGCAAAATTTGTTGGCATCCAGTATTTTCACGCACCAAACAAGGCTGGCTTTCGATGGGAACATGAAGTGGTTCTGATTGATGTTGATGGTTCACTTACAGGTAATGCTATGTTTTAATTCTGATAAAATATATTGGATACATATTTATGTTAACACAGATTGTTGATTTGTTAAGGCAGATGTATGTGAATAAACTAGCTCATAATTAGCACCAAATTTTCTTAATGACTTAAGGATGTAGGTCAACACTAGGCACAGATGAGACATTCTTTTCTGGAAAAGTCCCAGTGTGTCACATGCAGTTTTCCTTTTCTCCTGCATTCACACTTTGAACAGTAAATTTTGAGCAATATTTATGGAAACATCGATCAGAAAAGGAAGTTGCTTCCATTTTAGAATGCCTCCATTTTATTCCTAATTAGACAAAAAGAAAAATCTTACCTGACTACCTAAATTCTCCATCTAGTTGGTCCCTCTAAACTTATTAATTATAGGTTTATTTACATAAGCAATGTGGACTGACTGGATACAGCCTGCTAAAATACTTTAATTGGAAGTAATTTACAAGCCTATTGTTAACCTTTTTCTTTCTGAAGCATAAATTTAGAATTATTTCAAAGAATATGTTAACTTTAATATAAAAATCATCATACTTTGTAGGTTACATCTCATTTATTGTTCAAGTTCAGAATGTCACATTTTCTGTAAGCATCCATAGGTTTTTTAACTCAGTATCCTTATAAGTTTTTAATGATAAGACCTATCTAAATGGGATAACAAGGATGTGAGTATGTGTATGATTATACATAATACTTTATGAGAGACAATTGAGAAGTAAATCTACAGATATTAACAATTTACTTTTGAAAAATTCTTTGAAAGGTGAACATTCACCTCAGTATTGTTGAGTTCCCGACTACAGTTGTTGATTTCTGTCTCCTAATTATGGGTTTAAAAAGAAAACATTCTGGTGTATGCTGGTGGTATAGTGGTTTGGTCCACCGCCTTCAGTTGGTTCACATACATCCCAGACCTTGGCTCACCTCCTTGGACAGGGGACCAACCATGATGAACAACTAAAATTCAAAAAATAAATACAGTGCTTTCTAGTCTCTCTGCCTGCCTGCCTCTCTGCTCACCTTCATTCCTGCCTGTAACTTTCCTTTAAAAAAAAATAAAGGAGAGAATATTTGTATGGTTCAAATATACAAAGAATTGTATAGCCTTTATTATATTACTTAATTCAGCTTAGTTTTTTTCTTAAAGGAAAGGTGCAGGCAGGAATGAAGGCGAGCAGGCAGGCAGGCAGAGAGAGGAGGAAGAAGCTTCTTTTCTTTTCTTTTTTCATTTAGTTTTTCACACTGATTGTTTTCCCCGGGCCAGCCCTTGAACCCAGGGGTATGTAGCTTGCTTCTGCAGAGGCAATTAACCTAACAGCTGCTCTGCCAGGTGCGCCAGCATAGATTTTTAATGGTACTTGTCAGTTCTTTGGTGAAGGCTAGAAGCTCTGTGATCTGATTTTGAATTCTTCCATGTCCTTGACCAAGTTACTTATCTCACTTCTGATCTCCTTCTTTGGCTTTCAGGGATGTTTCAGATCCCATATTTCAGCTACATCCACAATAATCACCCAGATGGAAGAGTTTAATGCAATGCCTTTGTGGTAGCTTTCTCCTTGCCCCATGATCTCCCCCGCCACCCAAATTACCAATATATTTACAGGTTATTAGTGGAACAGTATCTGTGCCACCAGTGTCAGTATTTAAGTCGCAGTCTGTACATTATATACAACTCAGTATTTTAGTTGTCCAACAGAAACAGAAAACATGCTGACTGTGTTCATTTCCTAGGTCACAAAGGACACACCGTCATTCCACACAGCTCATTGCTAGACCCGTCTCACTGCACTCAGGAAGCTGAGTGGAGCCTTGGGTTCCCTGGGTCTGTCTGTGATGCTTCAGTCAGCTTCCACCGTTTAGCATTCAACAAGCCTTCTCCAGGGTCTCTGCTTGAGAAGGATGTGGTTCTTTCAGACTCTTTCGGTAAGTGAAATATAATAGTTTAATACTAATTCAAAATGGTTTCCCTAAATTTTCACCATCGTCTTACATTGTTGCTTGCTATTTAGAACTTATATGTTCTAAATAGAGTATAATTGTAATCTAATTAGAGTATAGAATATAATTATATCATTCAGAAGTCAAACAAGAAATAAATATAACATCCAAAATAGACATGTAAGGAGTATTGAATAAATGCATGCAGCACTATGATATTCTGATGATTAGGGAAGCTCCAACTAATATTAAGATAGAGTAGAAAATACAACAGAAAAGTAGACAGCACCTTTGGAGCAAGATATTTAAAATATACCATTTTTCCTGCCAGTGAAAGCAAGAAAGGCTGTCCTTTGGTTACCTTTGCTGATTGGAATGGGATGGAAGAAACGTTTTCTTGATCAATAACTACACACCAGGGGCTATTGATTCACTGATTTGTTTCAGAAAAAATACTGTACCTGGAACATCAAATGTGCTTGACCGCATTACTTGACTAGGTTACACTAATTTATTACAGACTTTATTCATCATCCTCATAGCATTTTTAACCAGCCAAGCTAGCAAGTTAAACGGCGATGTAGTAACAGTTTTCATACTGGCATTTTTCAGATCTTTGACTATGGCACTAAACTTGCACATACCCCACCATGCAAAGATTTAGAATTTCTTTTAGTTTATTATTTCAGTAAGGGAGCATGAAGCATGGTTTCTACAGTGTTCACTCTGTCTTGCATACCAGATTTGCCCTCACTCCAATAATGGGAATTTTTTGAGTTACTAAATAATTTATTTTTACTCTACCTGACTGAGTCTACCCTGACTGGCTCAGATCTGTATCTCTTTGCCATTCTTTCCATGCATCTATTCATCCATCCATCCATCCAAATTTAATCACCTGGCTAACAACTATTATGCCTAAAATGCCAACTATAATTAATCCACTCTCACATACATTTTCTGATGGATTGCAGATTTTTTTTTAATAAAAAAGCATTGGTGAATTAATCAGACCATTAACAAATATAATTTTCTGCATAAATCTAAATGTTGTCCCTTGATGACAATATGTAAGACAGTAACCATCAAGTTCTAATCTAAATATAATATAAAGAATGATAGAAGTACATAGGGACTTTATCAATAGAATCCAAGCGCACTTATTTCTCCCAGTATAGTGTTAACATTAAGCAAATATCTTCAATATTGCAAATGCTTTCATAATATTACCTAAAAATAGTATCAGCATTTCCAATTTTTGACATTTTATGATATTTGCAAGCTTAAAGCTTGCAATTTGAAAGTAAAATCATGTATCTTGATATAAACCAGATGCATTTTGAAAATACATAGCTTGATTATAGCAGTCACTTTATAACTGGTCATATTATCTGTATCAAATCCATAAGGACATCATAGAGTTTTGTTTGTTCACCTCATGTTATCAGATCCTCTTATTAAAGTATTTCTTTTAAGAATTTCAATTTCTGCCCTTCAAGCAGAAGTCTCTGTTTCTACTATACAATGTGGAACTGGAAATAATCATAAGATGGGCTGTGGCCCCAGTGGACACTCTGTGAGACTGAACAAAGGCTTAGTTTATCATCCTTTCTTCATGAGCTCTCCACCCTGGCTGGCAAAGCATGTTAGTGTGGTGGCCTTTAGAGTGTTTGAGGATTGATATGAGTCAGCTCAAAGCCACCAAGAACCCCTTATTCCTACTAGGAGAGAGTTGGGGAAAATAGAGACTTCACTTCCGCCTTCCTCTTTTCCTCTCCTGTTGCTTCCCACACATCTAACAAAATTCGAAAGGTCTTAATAGTTTCCTCTCTCTAGTATGCAATAGCCTGATAAATGACCCTAGGTTCCTCCCACTCAGGGGAGGCAATCTCAGTCTGTGACTTGGCTTGGGTCTAGGATTAGATAAGAGCCGTGAATTTCCACTTCAGCAATTCTGAGTTAGCTTTTTTGTTTCCCATGACTTATATGATTTTTCCCCACTACATGCCAGACATCACTGTAGTGTGCTTCCCATCTATTTCATTTTTAGGAACCTGAAGATCAAGAATAGATTCCCACAGATGAGAACACTGATTATTCCTCTGGCCGGTATTTACTGTGTTAATTAACCACCTCTGTATCTGGTGGTTAAGTGCCTCCTGCCCCTTCTGGAACCTACTATTCTTACTGGGATCGGGGAGCCCCATTGCACTACAGCATCTTAACTACTACAGCTCCTGTGATCAGACAACAGCGCTGTCCAGCTCTGTGGGGCTAGTAGAAAGTGCGGCTCACACCATGGGACCTGAAGAAGTGAAAGAAGGACAGTTACATGGAACCCAGTAACAGAGAGGGCTGTAAGAAGTGAGCAACCTGACCCAGGCTGTGCTCCTTGGTTGAGAGATGCAGGAGCCCACCAAGAATCCCTTAGGTCTTGATGGATGGGAAAGAGTCAGGGAAATGAGTGCCTCACTTCCACATTCCTCCTTCCCTCTCTCAAGCTTGCCACCATCTAGACCCACAGAGAATGTGGGCAGTGAATCTGCAGGGGAAATGATTATGTGGAACAAAGCTTCCATCTTTTTTTATCTTAAAATCATAATATATTAGGTTTAATTTTCAAACATTCTTGCTAGATCTTTTTTCCTATGATTGAAAGGGTCATCTACCTACTATTTTAGCAATAGTTATATCTACTCTCTCAGTGGCTTCATGGTTTAAACCTAGAAGCCATTGTTTTTCTTCTGATAACTAGATATCTAAATGGAGCAGCATTATTTAAATGTTTAGAGACTGTGATGAAATAAACAATAAAAATTTTAAAAACAGTATTTTAAGCAGAGTATCTATGAATGTCTATTTTTTTTTCAATTAAAACTGACAAGCTAAAACAAGAAGGAACCAAACACCAAAAGCAAATGAAGTTATTTTTCCTAGGGAGATAATATTTTAGTGTTTCCTGTACTCTGTCATGAATAGTTAACTTAGGATAAGCCTTTTATCAAATACTTTATGGCAGAACTATGAATAGACTATTTCATATAACATGGTTTAAGATAATTTGCAGAGAACTCAGAACTGTGTAAACTTCCTAAGTAAATTGTTTTAAATACATAACATAATGAAGTATATGTAACTTTCATTAATAATTTTTAAACAGTAATATTTAAACATGTGAAGTCTCGTGTGTGTGTGTACATGTGTGTGTTGTGATTTGAGGGAGGAATTTTTGTTTATTCGTGTTTTTGCTTCTGTAATCAAGTCTATTATTGTTTCTGAAATTATGAGATTGTAGCTTTTTTATGACGTCTCTCTTTATTCTCTTGCTTACTCCCCTCAAGAATAGGGTTTTATTTAATTACTAAACTGTGAATACCTTAAGAGCATTTCTCTAAACTTACCTTTCTGTCATCCACAAAAGTCAGCACAGGATACTGCAAATTGCAAGGATCCAATAAAGTACTGAATTTGATGAACAGTTATAATACTCAGGTAAAATTTGCAGAGTAGAAGAAAAATCATGCCAGGCACTTTACTTTTTAAAGTGACATAAAAAAATAAATCAACTTTGATAATGAGACTAATTTGACTCCATTAAAGTCAAATTAAAATGATTTACTACTAAAAATTATAAGCATAAGAGGTCACTTGTTTTGACATCATATGTATACTAAATGAATCCAAAGGATACTAGATATGTTGGAAATAAAGTTAGTTATAACTTTACATTTGTCTGTATCTATATCAAAGCGTCTTGCACATAATGATGTATCTTTATGTAAATATATGTATAATTAAGTCAGATGGCAAATTAATTTGATATACTCACACTTATTATACTGTATTTTCTTATCAATACCAAGAGTTTGTATTTCAGTCCAAAATGCTTAAAATCAACATTCTGAAACTGGTGTGGTTGAGGAAAATTAAGAAAAGCACAAATAACTTCCAAAATTGACAATATTACGTATTAAGCTGTATTATCAAGGAATGTCAGGTTAAAATATAATTCCATGTATCCAGACTTGAGTGGAATTGGTTCTGCAAAATATAGAAGCAAATTCTAGAGATTTTGGCTGACGTTACTTTTTTTCAGCCAGTGTTCACCACGAACTATCCCCAAACTCAGTATCTTATATCCATAGTAATGTATTTCATTTACGTGTCTGAGGTCTGTGTAGGCTGATCTGGGCTGGGCTCAGCTGGGCAATGATGTTACACAGGTTTGCTCCTGTCCAAGGTTGAGCTCAGATTTCTCTGTGTATATGCCTTGTAGGACTCAGGATGACAGGAGAAAAGCTGCCTGGGGAGGTTTCTTTCATGGCTATGGCAAAGACTCATTGTCAGAGACTCAGAATGACAAACCACTCTCAGTAAGCACTTTTCAAGCCTTTGCAAGTGTCAGTTCTGTTAGTATCCCATGGCAAAGAAGTCACCCAAGATCAACCAGACAGCAAAGTCTACTGTCCCTCAAGAAGTGTACATTGACTGAATAATTCAGATTATCATATTTCTCATACATCTCAGGTGTTTGTGAACTGTAAATTTTGTGTGCCTCTACTCATGGTCCTCTTGAAATTAATAATAATGTATAAGGCTAATAATTGGTAAATGTGTTACCTCTTGACATGGAGTTTTTTTGGCCCAGAATAACTGCCCTCCAAATGTATAACAGTTTATTTTATTGTCTTGCCTCTTGTTTCTTCCTCTAACAATGTAACAGGAGAGGTTGCCAGTTTGACATATAATTCTATCAAAGATGAACAGAGAGAAGAAAGAGAGGGAAAAAATAGAATATGGACAATTAATTGCAAAACTGTTCTTTATGAGACATTTTCAAATCCACTGCTGAATTTGTGAGGCACTCTCCCATGACCAAAGCATTACTAAATTATTTAATTTTTCCCATAACTAAAGTTCAGGTTCCAGGTTTTTCATTCACAAAATTTAGGTATCATGGCCAGTATTTTTGGAAGATCTAATTGTAGCTTAGTTTCTTAAGAACTCTAAATCAAAACTTTCTATTTGTATGTACTTGTTATGTAGATTTTTATTAATTCAACAGACGAGAGAATCTAATAAAGAATTAGAGCTTAGGTTTGCAATTTCTGCAAATAAAGTATTGTGAATTGAGCTCTTAAAAAAGAGAAATGGAATTGTATTTTAGATGAATGACCAAACTTAGTGTTTACAGATATTGATTTACAAAGTTGCTCATCTTAAATCATTTTACTACTATTGTGTAAATGTTCCTTTAATAAAATCTTTTAAAGATTAAGAAATTTGTAAAGAATTATATTAGTATATTTAAACCTTTTGTTTCAGTGGTCATAATTGGCAACATGCTTCAATTTTATTCGTCCCTAGGGAATAAAGGCTTCCTCTCAATTCAAAATCTCAAATGAGAAAGTATTTTATGTTTTGTTAAATATAATATTAAACATGGAGGTCTCCAATGTTAAACAGACATTTAGAACATAAATAATCAAATACTGTACTGAACATCCTTAGAGACTTCCAGAGACTAGACTGGTATTTTATATTTGCTCTTGTTCACAAAAGGAGGAATTTTCCAGAGGTAAAGAAGAGTACTATTAACTGTTTCACGTTCTCCTACAGGCACAAGCATTGTTCCCTTTCAGAAGAAACGGCTGACTCATAAGTCTGGATGGATGGCTTTGATTCCGAATGCCAAGCACATTAACTGGTATTTTAAAGGTGTAGATCACATAACCAACATATCATATACATCAACATTCTATGGATTTAAGGTAAGTAACTAGTAATCTGAATTAGTATTTTCATCCCCACTCATGTGCTTCTACATATACATGCAGCCAAAAAACCATAATTTTGAGTGTTTTCAAACATTACAGAAATAAAATATTTTCTAAATATATGCTGGATGAATGTATATACGCATATGTATGTATAGATATACACATGTTTGTATTCATACATGTCTGTGTGTGAAGAGAGAGCTTTCATTGCCTTAGTGAGTTATCATCATATATGCATATGTATGGCAATGATATATGTATATATAATGTTATATGTATATAATGATATATGTATATAGTTAATAAAAATATATGCAAGAGGAAAAGCAAACTAAAACAAATTAAATGTATAAGGGCAAATTATATATCACCAAAGTTAATGTATTTAAGATATTAACATATAAAAGAAGTCATTTTTATCAATTTTTATAGGAGGAAGACTATGTAATCATATCTCATAATTTCACTCAAAGTCCTGATATGTTTAATGTTGTTGATATGAGGAATGGCTCTTCAAATCCATTAACCTGGAATACTAGCAAGAATGGAGACTGGCACCTTGAAGCAAACACTAGTACTCTGTATTACTTGGGTATGTATTTCTCAGGCAAAAGTGGTTATTCTATAAATTGCTTTAGCTAAATGAGGAGGAAAAGTGCTTAATGGGTGACTGTGTTATATAGTGCCCTGTGTATAGTAGGATTCAATAGTTGTTCAATAGACAAGAGACTAAATTTGCCCTACAAAGAATCTAGAATTGAATTGAGAACCATGAACTTATATTTGAAGATCGCACCAGCACTCAAACTTTGTCCAGCCTTCATCTCCCAAAATTAGAGGACATAAATACAGCGGCAGCTGTCATATATTTTGTTTCCATTATAATTATTGAATATTTTTTTAAAATAAAATATGGAAGAATAAATTTTGTGTTCTGAAGGATTCATTTTCGTCAAACTGTTTTGACTGTGTTCTGCCTATGCATTTTGTAGAATTTCTCCATACCTTTCCATACCTTTCAATTAAGCTATCTAAAGAATATTTTTAAATTGCCATGATTTTGTTTGCATTCAAGTACTTTGATCATCATGTTAATTTAAATTTCTCTTTTTTCTCTTCCAGTGTCAGGAAGAAATGATGTTCCTGAGAGCCAGATCATTTCTGGGGCCCTGGATCCTGATGTAAAAGATGTTATTATTAATTTTCAAGCTTACTGCTGCATTCTCCAGGATTGCTTTCCTGTACATCAGCCATCAAGAAAACCAATTCCTGAGAAGCGACCAGCCACATATAAGTATGTTTCACCTTTTGTTTGTTAAAACCCACCAATAGTGCTTGACGTACTCCTCTCTGTATGTCACTCCTAAGTGAGAAAATAATGCCCTCCTCCTACATACACTGTGCCTCGTAGGTCACAAAGCACTTGCACACATTGCTTCACTTGAGCTTTTTAATTATCCTGATGAGAAAATGGGGGGAAAAATCACTAAAATTATCTGTGAAAATTACTAGTAATCTCAGAATTGCAGAATGTCAGATCTGGATTATTAAACCAACTCTTATTACACTTGTGAGAAAGTTGAAGCCCAGTAACCCTAATGCTTTCTTATTAGGTGGCATTTCTCTGTAACAGGGACTTAGTGAAATCTCATTATACAATTTATTTAATTTTTCTTAAATAATTTATATCATAATATATGCTAATTATTCCAGTTAAAATAACATGTCTATTTTGGGAACTTGTATAGCCTTTTACCTTTATTTATCATGTGAAACATGATAAACTTTTTACCTTGTATTAATTATAGTACTTAATATACATGATGGTACTGGTCTTTAAGGTCCTAAAGACATGATCTAAGTTAATGTGTATTGTGTCCCTTATAGGTAAATAATAATGATAAAAATGATGATGACAAAAAGCTACCATTTAGTGGGCACTTAGCATCTAGTATAGGGCTGCACTCTAAGAAGATGATCATTAAATACTGAAAGAACACACAATGAAAATGTTTTCTTTCTCATTTCAGTTTATGGTCCAATGATTCCTTTTGGCAATCATCTCGAGAAAATAATTATACCGTACCTCACCCAGGAGCAAATGTGGTTATTCCAGAAGGTAAAGAAATAAAGAAAGAAAATGCATGTGTTTAGGCAACATCAGGATAGATGCCACCATATTTAGTGCTCTGTCTTTATGCAACACACCTTGGAGAAAGAGTGAACATAGAAACAGATTTTTTCTGTTGTGTCATGGACCTAGTCTTTTGGATTATGTGGCTTTAAACCTGAAAATTGAGAAATGTAGATTTTCTGGGAAAGAAAAGGCTCAATCATTGTGTCAAAAAAGTGTTATAAACCTCAAAACCAGGACTCAATAATCTTGTCAATGTTTTGTCTATAGGTTAATAAGTCCATGGATTATGTTATATTTTCTACATTAAAGTGTTCTTTCATAGGTGCATGGATTGTAGCAGACACAGATATTCCACCAATGGAAAGGCTAATTATTTGGGGAGTTCTAGAATTGGAAGAGAAACATAACATGAGTGCTGCAGAGCCTTCTTACAGAAAAATTGTTTTGAATGCTACCTATATATCATTGCAGGTAAGAGTTAGGCTTTAGTAATTTATAACCTTATTAATAAAACTCTAAAACATTGGAAATTTACCTGACAAATGATAAAAAAGCATATTCAATTGATGTGAACTAAATATCTGGCTTTGGATTATGAAATGCAAACCTCTGGTAAGTTCGATATATTTCTTCTCCCCTTTAAATTGTGGACTAAACTTCCTTAAAGGAGCAATTGATCATGTCCATTTTTAATAGTGCATAGACTGCTTGTATTGTTATGAGGTGACTCTAGAACTGACAGCTTGCTCCAACAAACATAGTTCCATGGAGTTACCAAAAAAATTAAAAGAATTTAAGAGAATACAAACAGTATTTTTCTGTATTTCTTAAAATTAATGGATGTAGATAGGATTATGAAGACAGGATTAAACTAACAAAAATAGTTCATTTGTCTGGAGCAATCACTTCATTCTCTCAGATGGTCTCAGACATGCAGCAGTATAGGCAGTTTAATTGTTCTATCAGTCATTAATTAATTGTTCATTTAAAAGAATGACCTAACCAAAAGGCTCTTTAGCACCATTAAAAATTAAAAGTGCTGGTTGCTTTCCCTGAGAAAAATAGGCCTTTAAAGATTTTAAAGTGTTTTAATATTTTATTTAGTTTGGTGCATGGAATTTGAAATAAAGTGATGGTCGATTGGATAACCTTGGGTAAGTATTAGTTTTATCAGCTATGAAAGGAGACTAATAATACCAATTCACTGGTTTAATGTAAAGGTTGAATGATGTAGTATTTATAAATCCTTATACATTATGCCTAATATAGAATCAAGAATTTAAATCATAGCTATTATTCATAAATGATGACTCATAAATGGTGTTGCTTGGTTGTAAGTATGAAGGGTATATTCTAAACATGCATTATTATGTTAAAATACAATGTTATCTGTTCAAACAACACTAGGTCTTAAGAGGTCTCAGTTTTAGGTTCAGTTTTAATAGCAAATAGATACGGAACTTATCCTTAGAAAATTCCTTTAACTACTTATTCCAAATGGAATGGGTTAAATTAAGGTCACTTCTGATTATAATACTGTTCTTTGTACAGTAAAATAAATTCACTTTTACTTGAGGAGGCTCTCATTGTCTTGGGGAAGGTTTTTTCTGCTTAATTTTTGTATATCAATAATTTTCTACTTCACTGCAGGGAGGTAGATTAATTGGTGGCTGGCCGGATAATCCTTTTAAAGGAGAATTGCAGATTGTTCTTAGAGGAAATCATTCTACTCCAGAGTGGGTTCTTCCAGAAGGACCAAATCAAGGATCAAAGGTCTTAGGTATGTTTTTCCAGACACCAACTGTGTCGTCGAGTTTTCAGAATGTATCTTAAAACATACACGTACCTGTTACCGGCTCATGGATGTTATGGAGTAGGAACCTCTGATAGACGTTAATTATAGTAAAGGGTTATAAAAATAGAAGAGACTTTTAAAAATTAAATCATGTCACATTAAAATGGACTAGATGTGCATATTTTAAACCAAAATGTAATTCATTTCAAAACTAACATTAACATATCTCTTCTTTTGGATATTGCTTTTCCAATCTGTCTTTCTTATTATTATTATTTCCACGGTATAAGCAATAGGACTTTTATATTTTAACGCTTTCCCCCTGAAGGATAACTTGTCAGCACATTCTTCCATTCAAAATATTATTAATCTGTGTGGGAGTTGATTCTTGCCAGTTAACCAATCACAATGGTTACCTAAGCTTTAGCTTCTCAGTTGCATTTGCATGGCTGTATGTGTTCCTGTTTGAAAAGCAAGTGACCTAAGAGAGTTTGCTTTGGTCACAAGTAAAAACTCCTTTTATCAGTATGACTTTGTCTTTACTTAAAGGATACATACACGCGTGCGCTGCATTTACTCCCCTGTACAACCTCTAAAATAGTGACAAGCAGCAAATAAGGGTATAAAAAATAGCTTGAGATTGGTCAGCTCTCCACTGTCAAAAAACCAGAGGCAGACGAATTCAATCTTTTAAAAAAAATGGTCTTTATGTGTTTATTTTTTCTTTCAAAGTTAACATTTCAAACAACACAGAAAAATACACCTCTTTCTGATTCTAACTCCTTGAGCAAACTAGCATTAGTAGTTTTTACATGTCTTTCCATGCTTTTTATCTGTGCCTATATTCAGAATAAATATATTGATTTTTCTTAGTAGTGTTGGACCTTTTACAAAAACATGATCAGACTAAATATATTACTCTGCAATTTTCTTGTGTCAGTTTACTTTATGGATATCTTTCCAGATCAATATTTTTAGATAAAATTTCATTTTACAGCATACTGTCCTTCTTTATTTATATATTATAATTTACTCCATCATTCTCCAGTTGATGTGCATTTGGATTAATTCAATGTTCTTAATGTTTCTAACATGGTGTGGTAAAACATCCTGATTCATGTATTCTTATTTACTGGTTTTAATTTCTGTGAATCACATTCCTAGAAGTGAGTCAAAAGGTCAACAAAACCTTAGACAACCCTGAGGAGATAACCCCAGTTCATTTTATTGATTCTAAAATATTCAACTGCTTGTTAAATATATATTGTCCACAAATTTCCCATCCCTCTGATGCTCTTCTCAGACTGGTCAAGTGAACAAATTTGCATCAGACAGATTAGTAGGATAAAATAACAAATTTAATTATATGCATATGAAGCATTCACGTGTCTGTAAAATCTGAAGTAGACAGACAGAGGAGGCATATTCTGAGTTTAAAAAATGAATTAGGGGCTTGGGCATCAAGGAAAGAGGAAGGCATCTCACATGATGAGATGACTCCATAATACAAAACCTTTCCTCTAGATGTTTGCCCTGCCTTAGATTTCTATTAAAAGGTTACTTCTAAAGATGACTCTTATAGATAGGTGACTTTATTCTTTAAGGTAATGGTGGCAGTTATCGCAAGACCCACAGGACATCAGATGACCTTAGTTCCACAACACAAGGTGACACGTATCTGAACATCTTTTGGGGAGGCCGATCCTACAATATCAATGAGTTGTTTCATTTTATACAAGCACCTAACTCAATACTGTGTGGTAAATACATAAGAGTGTGCTTTTCTCCTTCAGGAGTGTTTGGCGAGCTGGATCTTCATGGAATTCCACGTTCAATATATAAGACTAAACTCTCAGAAACTGCAGAGGCAGGTTCCAAAGTCCTCTCTCTGGTGGATGCTGTGGATTGGCAGGTAGAGGAAATACTGTGTGGTGGAAAGTTCACAGACACAGTGGGTCAACTTAAAAAATTTGTTTCTTCACTCTAAGTGGACATGTGTGTCCTCATATGATTAACCATATGAGAAATAGAGATTTTACATTAGTTTGCACTCAGAAAACTGATCTGATTGCAGGCATTTAAAAATTGCAACCTCATGAGACCTTCAGAATAGTCAAAGAATATTGGGTATATATTAGTCATAAAAAAAATGTGAAAGTTTTGGGGTAAAAGAGGTTTGTTTATTACAGATTCTTACAAAACTGAAAATGGAATTATTTAAAATATATTTTATTACTGTTTTGGTTATTTCTTCACTTCTATTTCGTGGTTGTATATGTTAAGCTTTTGAAAGAAAATAAGTCCTGGCACCCAGTGATATTCAAATGCCAGTATTAAATGAGAGATCCTGGTAAAATATTAATGGTGACACTTCCTATCACTACTGTACTCTTAGCCATGCATAGGCCATAGACTCACATTGTTACAAATGCTCTTTTTAATGCTAAAAGGCCAGGGACTCTACATGGATTCTGTTTCTAAACTACCAGATTTCAGCCAGCCTCTTTCTATTGAGAATGAGTTTAGAGTCACAGAATAAGAGAGACTTAGTCTGAGTAAATCCATGCAAATCTTCAAAATATCTGGGTTGACCCTCTCAATGTGGTTTAAAGTCGGGAAATAGGAGGGTTTATTGACCTATAATTTACTTATATTCTTGTTTGTCATAGTTGAGGGATGATTGCTGTTTAAAGAGTAATAGATACTTTCAATATTCTTGTTATTTACCCAGTTAATATTTTCTGCATGTTATTTGTTTAATTAATATTTAACTAGGATCAGACATTCTGCTAGACACTGAGGGTTCAGTTGTGAAGAAATTGATTAAACTTTAGTGGAACTTGCATTGGGGTGGGAGAGGCAGACGCTACATGAGCGAATAAATATGTGTTAATTTCAGATTATCATCTGCATAATGAAGGAAACAGAACAGGTAATGCGATAGGGTAGGCAGATAACATTAAATGGGATGGTCAGAGAAGACCTTCCTCAAGGTTGTGATAGGATTGAAGACATGCTATTTTAAAATATGGCACCTTGGCTTATGAATATTTTAGGATGAAGAAATTTGAGAGACAGCATGTGCAAGAAAGGACTCTGTAAACTTTTTTTCTTGAAGCAGTTCATAAAACCTTCAGAGGAAAGGAGTATCCTTATCTCTGAAGTTACACAGAGAAATCTGAATGAAAGAACAAACCCTTTTCTCCAAGTTTACTTATTACATTTAACTCATACTCTTAACACATTTTCCCACTTCTCTCCATCCTCTAAACCTGACATCAAAATGCTTAGGTTTCTGTGTATTTACATCTTCCATTTCCTTGTGAAGGGCTCGGGTCGCTGAAAGAACCCATAACAGAGTCAGGAGAGTGAGCAAGCAGAGATTTACTTAGAGGGTAAAGGAATGGAGCCGACCAAAGGAGGTCCAGATCCGTGAGTTCAGGGTTGCTCCACATATCAGACAGGCACATCGAGTAAGCAAGTTGGAAGTTCATTAGTGGGGAGAGAGAGAAGGAATGGAGCCAGCCAAGGGAGGCTAAGACTCAGTTTGACTTGCTGGAGGCCTGGGTTTTTAAGGAAAAAAAATCCACATGGCGAGGAAATGGGATGGAGAGAGGGGGTGGGCAGACCAGGTTTCAGTTCCTGGTTGGGCAAGGTGACATTGTCCTTTGAAGTTATTGGTGGTCTTCTTCAACTTGTGTCATTCCTTTGTTTCTTGGTGGAGGGTCCGTCCCGGTCGTACTACACAACTCACAGACTCATCCATCGGCTTTCCTTATTGATCTGGTTGATCACATGCATTCCACGACTGGGTGGTGGTGCCAGAGACAATTCACTGCCCTGATATCAGAGCTTTTATCCCTGGTCTAAGGCTTGCTCTTGTGGGGGTTCCGACACATATGTCACTAAAATTCAGATTAAATAAACACATAAGCCTTTCTCTTGTTAATATTTCTTAGGTCACAGAGGTCTCAGCCATGAACTTAGAAGGTAGAGGAAAAAGATATTTTTCTTTCCTATCGGTACATTTAAGCAGAGACTTGTGTGGCAGAAAGGAGCTTAATATACAAAGATTCTAAGATGTGGCCTTATTCTTTAACTGTTCTCTATCTTTGAAGTCTTCAGGATATGTCCTGACTAGTAGTCAAAAAAAATACAAATATATTTGTTTTGATCTATTTAATTTCTTATGCCTATTGTCTTTGACCTTGTTAAATGACTAAAATTTAGGAACTGCTGAGGTGATCTATAATTTAGAATTACTAATAAAAATGAAAATCATTTATTTTTGGAGATATCAATATGTGTTTGTTTCTGATAATACTATGATTGTTAATAAAATAAAGTTAGAGTTATTTAATGGTTTTATATATATATTTTAATTGTTTCTAAATTTGGCACTTGAATTTTTCTAAGGAGGGAGAAGAGGTTGTGATAACAACCACAAGCTATGATTTCCACCAGACAGAAACAAGAAGTATTATTAAAATCCTACACGAGCACAAAATTCTCATTCTCAATGAAACCCTTTCCTACACTCACCTTGGTAAGTTATTGTTCTTTAATCAACTGCATATATAATTAGAGTTTCTTGACATATTCACATTTTAGTGTTCTCCTTTGTAATTACAATTATTGGATACAGATATCTCACAAATAATCTCGGATTGGTACCTGACATATGCTACTGTATATGTGTCGGCTACCAGTAGTTCCTGCTGTATGTAGTCATTCTGCAAAGATTTGACAAAGACCCTTGTATCACATGTTATGGGTGAAGCTGATACTTTCTGTTTTAAGCAAACTCCTAACTGATTCAACTGAACTCTGAAATTTGAGAACCCTTGATTCAAGAGCATCTTAACCTTAATTTGTTTCATTAACACACTCCTTGGCTGTACCTGAATTTAGACAAGTGCAGACAGATGTAAAGTGTACGTCTCAAGAAGAGAAGGAATTAGTCACAGTTAGCTGAAGATGATTCTTCAACTAAAAAAATCAGGGCCTTCCCAGCACCCCAGACTTTCCACGTTTGACATGTGAACTTCATCTGAATCCCACAGTGCTCCTGAGCCCACGGCTCCCCGCTGTAAGATAACGTGATGTCACCTGCATGAAAAATAAGCTTCAAAGAACTTCTAAAGCAGCATTTGATAAAAGCACATTGGTCTATCATTCTATATCATATTTTTCTTTCAATTAAAAGGAAAAGTTTTTATTGAAAACATTTTAATTGTAAAACAAATGGCATTTGAAGTTTGATAGTATAGATATGTATTTTAAGTTTAAAAATAGTGTATGTTTCTTATTTTATTTAAATTACCAAACATTTCTGTTTGAAATGTATCTGCTTGTCTTAAAATCTGGAATAAGTTTTCTAGAAATGTAGAATGAAATTTAGATAATGTTTTATAAATCATTAAGATGTAAATGTGCAAATTGTGTTTGATGTACTACTGTATATTTATGAAGAATTGATATAACATATGTCATTGGAAAGTAAACTAGAACAAACCAAATTTTCAGACTCAGGAGCGATATTATCTTTGTGGTACTGATTCTCCACATGGCCTTGGGCAAATTCTTTGACTTTTCTACCTCATTTTCTCACCTGTTAAAATTATAATAAGCTTCCCAACTTTCTTTAGAACAGGGCTTTCCATGCATAATTTGAAGCGATTGCCAATTACCTATGAGGCAATAACTTAATCATGGCTGATTATAGTAATTTTTTGGATGTAAAGAGAAGAAATAACAAAATTGTAATTTCATTACACCTTCTATGTACATTTCAGCATACAAAGCTATTCAATTCTTGACATTTGGTGTGTTAGAAAATTACAATGGCCTGTGAAACTGCAAGAAAACTAGAAATGATAGGTTTTTGTCAGCACTGGTGATCATCTAGCTGTCCTTCTGTTGCAGCGGAAACTTACCATGTTCCTGAAACAGGGCAGAGCTACACATTAGCTGCTGATGTTGGGATACTGAGTAGGAACATCAAAATACTTGGTGAAGATTATCCAGGTTGGTTCAAGGAATCTTTTGGTGCACATGTCCTGGTCAGCTCCTTCACTGAAAATATGATGACATTTAAAGGTTGGTATAATCCAGTTTATCTTTCTAAATGAATGAAACAGAAAAGTCTTCTTCTATGCTTAGTCAGTTCTTAACTAATTCTCATTTCTTAATAAGATCGCAAGGAAAAACAGAGCTTTGGGAAGAATTTTATAGTCCAAGAACTGCCCTCTAAAACCACATACCTAACATTATTCTACTTATTTTATTTTCATTGACAATACAAATTAACAACGACCATAGGTAACAGCTCTCCTGGCCTCTGTCCTAAACAGAAATCATTTTTAAGCAAGTACAACAGATCTGCTACTTTTGTTTGAAGGAAATTTTCAAATTTACACCAAAAATACAGAAAACAGTGCAATGAATTGCAGTGTTCCCATCACCAATTTTCATAATTGTCAACTTTGACCTTATCTTGTTCCATCTGTATAACCATCTACTTTCTTCAAACTCTTGCATTATTTTCAAGCAGCTGTGTATTATTTCATCTAGAAATATTTCAGTATGTATTTCTAAAAACTTCTTAGAAAACATCTGCATGTATTAATGTATAATGTTGATAAATCCTTATCATTAAAAGATTGTTCATATCCCTGCCTCCTGATGTTTCATGCTTCCTCCCTCCCCTGCTCATGCTCCTTCCTCCCTTCCTTGCTCCTTCCTCTGCTCGCTCCCTTCTCGCCCTTTTTTCTCTTTCACTTTCTTTGTTCAAATCAAGATTTACATAAAATCTATGTTGTAATTGACTATGAATCTTAAATCTTATTGATCCATTTCTCTTTCCTTATAACTTATTTATAAAAAAAGAAAAGTCATCTGTCCTATCTTCTATCCAACAGCCTGGAATTTAGTGATTTCATCCTTGGAATTTAGTTTGTTTTTGTCTCCCCTGTATTTCCTGTGGATGGGTAACTTAAAACTACAAACTTGAACAGACTTTTTAGACAAGAATTCCTCATAGTTGGTAGCGTATTTTTCCATTAGTGGTTACAGAGTGTATGATTGTGTCTCCCTTTGCAATGTTAGCAAGAATTAATGATCATCGCTGAACCTATTTTATCACTGAGGTTTAAAATGGTAATTTTTTTTGTTGTTGTTCATAACCCAATTTTATTAACCTTCAGATACTTGAGTTGTTTTTTTTTCAGTGTAATATTTATTATTTCTTTAGTTCACAATGCCAAATTCCATAAAATAGTCATATTTTAATGCTGCCATTCTCTCCTTATTTATCACCTAGAGTATGTCTATAAAGAGAAGCTTCCCTAACAATTATTTGATGACCTTAAAGGACAATTCCTATTGGAAATGTAGGAGAAATGCTTGATTCTTTCCTTTTATCAATGAGCATTCAAAATAGTTATTTGGTTACCAAGCATCCTTCAAAAAGGGAACATATTTTACTTGTTTTGCTTCATTAGTATCACAAATTCTATGGACTTAAACATACTTGATATTTTCTAAGCCATTGTGATTATTAATCTAATTGATACTCAAAATGCCTCATTACAGACTTTCAGAACCTCTTCATGTTGATGTTGAAGTCACTGTGATGAGATTTAGTATATTTTAGCAAACACATTTTGTTTTTTATTTTTTCCTCCAAGTAACCCTGTTTCTTTTTATTGGAAGCTGGTATTTGGATTCTTCTACCTGGGTACCAGGACCAGATCATTTATTCCATATTTGAACATTTTTAGTAGGTCTTCATTTGCTCACAATAAATGTCTATTGATGATAGTGATGGTAATGTTGATTGTGATAAAAAAATCCAAAACACTGTGCCAAGCATTTACTATATATTCTCTCATTTAATTCTCATAATGCTATGGCATAAACATTGTCCCCTTTTAAAGGTAAATTATTAAGGAGTGAAATTGCTCTGATCTTGGATTCTGTCTCATTTCAAATCCTGTAATTCCCATAACAACCTTTCCTTGCTCCTGTATATTTTTTGTGACATAATTAAAGAAAACACACCTATAGTCTTTGTAGGCCCAGGTGTTCTATTTCTTCTCTGTCTCTATCTTATTGCCCTTATGTCCCCAACCGTGCATCCAGTATCTTGAACCATCTGTTTCAGGAAAGGCTAGTCTTCTAGTACAAACTATCTTTTTCCGAGTGTATTTTATTAAACACCAATTTTTGAAATAAGGTATATCCTTTAATTTTTTTGGCAAGTTATGAATCTCTGTTCCTCAGTTTCCTTGTCTAGGAGAGAGGAATAATAAAGTTCCTAACTCATAGGATGTCGTACAAAAATTAAACCACTTATTGCCTTTAAGTACTTAGTGAGCATTTGGCACAGAATCTCTCATGGATTGTTATTACTGTTATTACTAACCTGTAAAATTGCCCCTTGTTACCTCAGTGGTACTTTGAACAAACTGACTAGTAGATACTTGGTAATTCTGGAAGAAATAATTAAAAGACCATGCTCAAAATTGAAATATCAGGTAAATTGCATCTCATAAAGTCTGAAGAATAATATTTCCAGAAGGGGTAAAATCTGTTTTGGAGAGACAAAAATAAATTTTGGTAAATAATGGTTTGAGGGTTGCCATATATTAACATATACCTAGTATATACATATATACTATATTAATATTTATGCTATGCATATATAATATTAAATATGTATAATTTTAAAATTTCATGGGGAGGGAAGACTACTAGGAAAAATGTCTAGAAATGTTCTGGGAGGGTGGGGAATTGAAAAAAAAGTCCAGAAATGCTGTGTTGTTTGGATTAAAGTAGCAAAGAAAAACTAATGAAATTTTCACAAAAAGTTGAAAACGATTTTATGATTTGGGAAAATTACAGTGTTTTTAGTTTTTAATTCTGTTTCAAGAAAACATAACGAACTCTTACCCCACCCCCAGGAAAAGCAAGAATAAGTAATGTGGAATTTTATCATAGCGGACAAGAAGGCTTCAGAGATAGCACGGATCCAAGATATGCCGTTACATTTCTTAACTTAGGCCAGGTTTGTACTTACATTTTTAATTTTGGACATATTAAGGATAAAGTATTTGTATTTTATTTTTATTTAATTTTGCTTAATAGTCATATCATAGAATTACTAAGTCTGTAATATAATAAAGCTTTTCTAGGTATATTTTCCATCAGTTCTTCCTAGACTCACAGCAGCATTTGATTCTTTTCATATCATGCAGTTATTTAAGGGCAGTTAAAAAAAACAAAAACAAAAAAGGAACACAGAAAGTGAACTAAATGAAGATCTTTAATAGTATTTCCCATCTCCATTTTATGTAGCCATGACCAAAAATATTTCCAATTAGTTGTATTAAACAAAGTGAGTATTGCTTAAATTTGCCAACTGAAAAGTTTTTCTATGTATCCATGCCTATGTCAAAAGGGAACATAAAAATTCTAAAAGGGCTGGGGATTTAAGAAAAATTGAAAAAGCAGATTTATTTAAAACAAAAAATAGTCTAGTAGGTTAAATAGAGGAATCAAACACACAAATGCACCAAATAAAATAAATGTAGTCTGTAGGATCGATTTAGTAGTTACCAAAAGGGAGGGGAGTTAAGGGTGGGCAAATCCAATAAAAGAGGCCTATTGACTGGTGAAGGAGAGAATTGGTTGTAATTGTGGTAAGCTTAGCATATTATATTCAAATGTAAATTTATGATGATGTACACCTTAAATCTAAGTGCCATTTGTTCCTTCAAATTTAAATAAATAAATTTAAAAATAAAATTGAATCCTTAAACCTACTTCATTGACTAGTTACTACAGACATTTGAATTGTAACCACTTGTCTAGAATATCATTTTTTGTAATTAAAGAGAAAAAAAATAAAAGAACAGGCTGCTCATCATAAAGTAAATTATTCTGAAAAATAATTTTTTTTACCTTAGCATTATATAGGTAATGAGAGAAATATAAATGCATATAAAAGTGCTTGAGAGTATTTGTCTGCATTTAAAGTACACACACTTTCATGCCTTACTTAATCATAAAAGATACTTGGCAACTTCCCAGAATTAAAATACCTATTGGGAAATCATCTCCTTAAATGAAATGTTAATGAGGTTTTGTTTTGTTTTGTTTTTGTCAAGGTTTATTTCCTGAAAATCATCTACTTCAGATTTTCTCATTAAATATATTTAAATTTTGTTTTTAAAATGTTCACTGAATCCCAATGTCTCATAGATTCAAGAACATGACTCATATATTAGAGGCTGTGCCTTTCACAATGGCTTTTCACCAGCAGTTGGTGTGTTTGGGACAGATGGATTGGTCATAGATGATAACATCATTCATTTTACAGTGGGGGAAGGTAATATAATATTTAGTCCAATAATATGTCTTTCTGAGGCAGTCTTGTCTGTATACTCTAGAGTCATACTGTCCAACTGATCTTTCTGTTGTGAGAATGGAAATGGTTGATATCTATGTTAATAAAGTAATTACCAAACCGTATGCAGTGCTGAATGCTTGAATGTGGGTAGTGTGACTGAAAAATTGGATTTTCCCTTTTAATTGTGTTTTATTTGTTGTACTTTGCGTTTAAGTAGCCATTGGTGGTTATCACTACCATATTGGACATCAGTGTTCCAGAAGAATTATTTATCAGACCTTGGTCTTACGTGAGTTATCTGATCACCAATAGTTTACATTAATATGATTTTTAAAATACTCCTCACATAGCAGTTAAAAGGTTATTCACAAGTCACTTTGTTATTTTAATAAAAATATTTGACTTTAGGAGGTGATCCTCTCTTGCATCTCAGTATAAAGCATAATACAAATTTATCTAACGTGTATGAAATGTATGTGTGTTTGTTAATGTCTGAGGGGGAATCTGAACTCACAGATCAAAAAACCTCCCAAATAATTTATTAAAACATAGTTTCACTGTCGAATAATTCAGAGAACTCACTCTAAAATCCAAGGTGTTCATTTGTCACGTTCAATGTATAAAATTAATTTTATGTACAGGAAGAAAGATGTTTCCCATAGAGTTCACTACAAATTTATTTGTATTTGGGGGCATTGTTTTTACAGGCATAATAATACGGGGGGAGGCCAACAAAGTTCGAGGAAATTTGGTTGCGCTTTCAGTTTGGCCAGGAACCTATCAGAACAGAAAAGATTTAAGTTCAACTCTCTGGCATGCAGCAATTGAGGTAGTGTGAACAAATTTATAAATATAATTATACAAAGTGATCATTTATAATTTCCTTATTGAAGATTGCAATTCAATAGAAACTGGTAACCTCAAAATGTTATTGAAAACTGTTTCTTCCTCAAAAATGGTGAACTGATGAACTAATTAAAAGAGTAACTCATATTCTTAAAAGATGTTGTGAGCTCGCTTAACAATTGAATTTTTCTTTGTGTTGATGTGCATGGATTCTCTGATTTCCTTGCTTCGCTAACATTACTACTTTCAGACTCCAAAATGTACTATCTCTGATATTAATTGACAGATGCGTTGCTCATATTATTTCTTAACTTGAATTTAATTTCCTTCCTTGTATGGAAAATGAGAATGATGACTATAGAGTCTCTAAAATTTCCTTCATGTGAAATTGTGATTCTTAATGCAAAGTTTTTTGCACTTAATCAGTGTTGCTAATTAGACCTTTCTTGTGACCCTTGAAGTTTCTGCAGTTTCTGAGGGTCTTTATTTATATGTAGAGTAAAATTAATAAGCAAGAAAATAGAAAGCACTGTTTTATTTACCTTTGTCATCCAAGTGAAAAGAAATAAAAATGTTTTTGTTGCAACTATTAATGATTATCTTAAGGTAAAATCTGAAAGCCTGAACTTAGTATATGTTTATGAGGTATAAATGCTCTCTTTTAATTGATTTATAAATGTTAGAATATAATCGAGTGTCAATTCCAAATCTTTAAACTTATTAGTATCTTTTGAAAGAAAAAGTGTTTATTTTTCATTTAGGAATTTCATTTGACTGTTTTGATTATCATCTTTAAAAATAAGGGTATTTAATGATTTAAATATTTGAGATTTTGACTACTTTTACCATAAGCAAGAACTAAACCTTCTGTGCTCTATACTTTTTCATTTTCAAGCACTTTGACTTGGCTCACAAAATCAGATTGTTTAATAAAATGATTGAATGCTTGTTCTAACCTAGTTATTATTATAGAAGATTTTATTTAAACTAGTGAATTCACCTGTTTAATCTTATGACCCACTGAAATCCTGTTGTCTTTTTCTTAATTAATCAAGTTGATAACAGAATATAACTCCAAAGTGGTAAGATCCTTAAAACTCTGCTATAATACTATACTTTAGTTTGTGGCTTATAAATATTGAATGACAGTCAGATTTTGTGACTGAAATTTTTAATACAGTTTTCTAATAAAGTCTAAGGTATAGTATGTAGTGTTATTTTTTTATAATAAGAACCTAAGGGAAGAATCTCTACAAATGAATCCTTCATTTATAATTTAATTTTGAATTAGGTGAATTATGAATTAGATTTTTCTTCCTGAAAGTAATACTTGCTTGCATTGTATAATTGTATAAGAGCCTAATACAAAGCATTTTCTTTCCTTTTCACTAGATAAATAGAGGAAGTAACACAGTCTTGCAAAAGAATGTAGTAGCTGGATTTGGAAGGGTGGGGTACCGGATTGATGGTGAACCTTGCTCAAGTAAGTTTTTAGCATAAAGTCACTAAAATGAGGACATAAAGTATATTAGAAATAAGTCATTGTTTTTTAAGTTCCATTGCAATACCTCTTCCTCTTGGGCACTGAGAGAATTTAATAAAATAAGTTATTTCAAGATACCACTGAGTTTGGAGAAACAGTGGATAGGCTTTTAAGAATAACTGTTTTCCATGTTTGTGATTTTAGAACTCTAACAGCAACTTTAGTTCTTGATTTGGCTGCTATTGGAACAGTGAGTACTTCATCCTATCATGAAAAGCCACATCTAAACAAAGAGCAAGGTATCCAGGCCTATGGGGACATGCCAGGATTTTATGTCTCTAAAGAAATGCGTCCTGACTATTCATATGTTAAACTTGAAAAAAGCCAAGGACATGAACAAACAGTTCTTCCATAACGTTTCTCTCTAGCAGATCTGTAAAAACCAAGAAGTAGCTGAAACAACTGCTCTTGTAGGGAAAAGAATATTTTTACACATTGCTGGTAAGAGGACAAAGTGATATTATCCCTACAGAAGGAAAGCTGACAAAAGGTACCAGAATTATAGGCATTTAACTTTGAGTCAGTATTTCTATTTCTGGTAATCTAGCAGTTGCCTCTACAATACCTAGAAAATTACCCGGGGACAGAGTTAGTCATCATATCGTTGTTTGTCCTCGCAGAAAACTGAAAGATAATACTGGGCTAGTTATGTAAAACCAAACATCAGAACACTAGGTCCCTCTAAAAAGAAAAGAAAAAATACGTCTGCGTATCAATATGGAGAACTCTCTAGTATTTTCTTAAGTGATAAATGGAGATTGCAGAATAATATATATAATACTGTTTCATGGATGAAAAAGAAGAAAATAAAATTATGTTTGAATTTTGTGTTTTTATTAACATGGAAACTGTTAATGAAATCTTAGCAAATGAGTAGAAACAGGGTGACTGGTAATTTTTTATTGTGTAACTTTTTAGAACCTCTAGAGTTTTCAAGTATGAATGATTATAGATGAAAAAAATAAAATAAAATAAATAATAAAACTGCTTGAGGAACTGAAAGGAAATGAGATTTTTTCTGAAAATTTTATATCCTTTCTATAGTTGATTTTCTGATCTAAGTATAGTTACTGTTAAGATTTTTTGAATCAGCATGTTTTCATAAATTCAAAAATATTGGACTTAAACTAATTTTATTCTTGTGCAAAATACATTTTGAAGGACTAAAACAACTGCCAATAGATTTAGCTGATTCCCTGATATATGCGCTTAGTAAACATTTTACTTCCCAATAGCTTAAAGTAGCTTTTTTTGACTGCATTTTAAAAAATGTGTAATTTCTTTATAACTTCTCTGAAGACTATTATAGTTATTTTAAGTCAACATATGACTGTGAGTATGAATATTTACTAGTATGCATCATGCCATGGATACATTTTTCACTGATAATACTGATGTTCCTAAATAATTGAAAGTGTTTATAATGAGGTTTTGGATTTATAGCAACTGAAATACAAGACAACACAGAAGAGCTAGGTTAATTAACCAATATTACTGATAAAACTATATGATGTGTGCGTCCTGGTGGAGTAGTCGCCTCAGCCAGATGTAGTCCACAAGGGTTCAGGTTTGCATCCAGGGGCAATGACCCAGGTGACCAGCTAAATATAAAGAAAGTGCCCCTTCTTCCTTCCTCTTCTCTTCTAGACTGCCTGCTCACCTTCATTCCTGGCTGCACTTTTCCTTTAAAAAAGAATCTATATGACATGGCTTGTAATATTAATCATTTGGTTTTGTTTCCTTCCAAGGTCAGTCCAATCCCATGGAAAAGTGGTTTGACAATGAAGCCCATGGAGGTTTATATGGTATCTACATGAACCAAGATGGCCTTCCTGGATGTTCTCTTATTCAGGGATTTACCATTTGGACATGCTGGGATTATGGAATTTATTTTCAGGTAAATGTGATCCAGATGTGATTGTTTATTTTATGATTGTGTTTTATACTGTGTAACCTACAAATTGTCTTTCAGACCACAGAGAGTGTGCATATCTCTAATGTGACCCTGGTTGACAATGGAATGGCCATTTCTTCAATGATTTACATGCCAGCTTCTGTATCTCACAAAATTTCCAGTAAAACAGTACAAATTAAGGTAAGAAGTGAGTACAACTACCCAAAGAAGAAAGACCAACTCTGTAACAGAAAAAATTATTGAAGGACTAACAGGAATGAACTGTTGACTTCTACAACCAATTCAAACCTCTTAGGCTTTGCTCTCATTGCCTCCTGCCAAGAAGCTCTCTGTCCTTCCCCCTCCTTCCCTCCTGCCTCACCTGTCCTTGCTTATTGTATGCTCATCTTGCCACCAACGTAGGTGGTATTGACATTCCCTCCTTTTCTTCTTCCGACTATTCCCTGGTCATATTTCTGTCATAGGAGCATAACATGTCATTATATGTCATAACTTACATACTTGTCTTTCCTCTCTCCCTCCCCACTGATTCTGCTAGGACAGAATTCACATCACATCTTTTTCAGCTTGCCTTAGTGAATGATCCACTTCTCAAACACATAGGTTGTATGTCACTGCCACAGAATTTAGTTTTATTCACTATTATGTTTTATTTTAGGAAAAGCTATTACTAATGTTATATTGTTTGAATTTTTTAATAGAACTCACTAATTGTTGGAAGTAGCCCTGGATTTAATTGCTCTGATGTCCTAACTAATGATGATCCCAATATTGAACTTACAGCTGCCCATCGGAGCTCTAGACCTCCATCAGGTAAAAATTTTAGAACTTTAGTTTTGGTGCTCATATAAGTGCATATTCAAATTGCATTTTCTTTCTTTTTTATAAAAGGTGGGAGAAGTGGAATTTGCTGGCCTACTTTTGCTTCAGCACATAACATGGCACCCCGGAAACCCCATGCCGGGATCATGAGTTACAACGCCATCAGTGGCCTTTTGGACATATCAGGCAAGTTTTAACGTAATCTTTAACAAATCTACTCAATTAAGTTCTGCAGATACTATGTAGATTATAGCTAATACTATTTCACTGTTAGTAAAAAATAATGATTTAGGCTAATCTGTTTGGTATAACAAAGCAAAGAGATCGGACATCAGAGTCAATTGCAAGAAAGATTCCTTGCTGCACCCTTGTGGCCTAGTGGTCTGCTACTTCCTGGGAGAGTCCCATATTTATTCCCAAGGCCCCAGGTTCCAGACCTGGTTCAACCAATATCAATAACTAAATAAAAAAAGTGCTTTTTTCTTCTCTCTCTTCCTATCTGCCTACTCACCTTTATTCCTGCCTACGACTTCCCTTTAAAAAAAATAAAATCAATGATTCCATGGCAAAATTTATATTAAATTCTGTATTAAAGAATTTAACACTTAAGTTTTCTTTTAGAGCCACAGAAAAAACATAAGCATAGTGGTTTAATAGTAATTTGCTTCTATAGATTGTAAACATTCTCTCATATAATTAGGTCTATATATCATTATCCCCTTTTATGGCTGAAGAAATTTGAATTCATAGAACTTAGGGTTCTTGCCAAATCCCACAGCTTTTGGCAGAGCTGTAAATAAAATCAAGATCTGGTTGAAATCTATTGCTTTCACTGAACCTCCTTAGAATGTAAAATATGCACAAATTAATGTAGTGAACTTATCAGTGGTTTCCTTTTGTCCATTAAATAAATGGTACCATTCTCTATTTTAGTTTATCAGGCCTCTCATGCTAAGTTTAACCAGTATCTCCTCCAAAGAAGCAATTCGATAAATTATACATCTCAGTTTTGACATATTATTTCTCATAACTTTAGGTACTAGAAACAAAAAATAAAGTATCATTACAAGTAAGTCAGTGTTACTTGTAATAATTATATCCCTTCCAAAAATTATTTCACAAGTTACATAAGTTTTAGTTGAACAGAAACTGCTTTAAATAAGTAAAATATGTTCTGGAATTTTATAAATTTCATCTAAGAATAAAAATATCCTTATGAAATGGAGCTTTATAAAATTACCTAAAGGAAGACAAGTTTTTTTTACAAGACATAGTCTTGAAAGATAATAAATATATGAGCCTTAGAAGAGGATTTTTGTGCAAGTGTTTTCTTGAAAAAAATGCTCTTAGGAAAAAATATGTGGAAGCAGAACATTAACAGGGAAGTGGTTAAGTAAGGATTTGGAAAAACTGGAGAATAGCTTTACTTGATGCCACCAGGATCTCCTGAGTGTAAATTACCACCAAATCGATCTCACATTTGAAGTGGGGAGAGGTTAGCCATTTACCACCCCTTGCTAGTCAGCCATTACTTATAAGTTGGCCCTGTAGGAAAGGCCTTACTGTCCTGAGTGATTGACTCCTGTTTGGCCAAGGCTAGATTTTTTTAGACAAGAGGTCAGTTCTGAGCTAGTAGCAGTTAATACTCAAAGAACTGGGAGATGGTTCACTAGCTTCTATTCAACTCAGTTCATTCCGTGGACCATTTGAATCCGACTGCATCACTCACTAAGTTAGTTGTATTAAGTTAATTCCACCACCACATAGTTTATCTAGAATTCTGGATGGTCACAATGTCTCAGAAAAAAATATAAAAAGACTGTTAATGATATGGGTTAATGATATCATTTCCCTCTCTGTCATCCTTTCTAAATTTCCCTCCTCCTTGCCTAATGCCTCTGCTAATCAAGATGGCTGCCTGTCTTTGCTCATTTCTGTTTTAAATAAGTCACTTTTTCCCAGAATAGGCCACAGTTGTTGTGCTTATTTATTTACAGTTAACACTGGGAATATGCACCTGTGGTTCTTGAAAACCCAGGCATAATCCTCTCTGCTTCCATTATGTAGTTAGTCTTCCTCTCGCATGGTGATCTGACTCAGTTACCCCTGAAAAATAGTAAATGTCTTCTTTGTCAGATAAACAGCCCAAAAAACCATAAGGTGGTCATACCTTTATATTCGTGTGTGTATTTGAGTGTGTGTGAGTGTGTGTGTGTGTGTGTGTGTGTGTGTGTGTGTGTGCTTAGGAAAGGTACGGGCAGGATTGGAAGCAATTAGATATGCAGGCAAGAGAGAGGAGGAAGAAACATCTTTTTATTTTATTTAGTTGTTCATGTGGGTTGTGCCCCTGCTTGTAAACCGGGATCCTAGGGATGCACTTGGATTACACTGGTGGGTTTAATCACTAGGGCCACCAGTTTTGCTGGTTTTTCACCGGGATCTGCCCCTTGGTGTAAATACTTCCACTTTGGGAAACATGATCTCTAGGCTCACAGAACTTAAAATCTTAAGATTGGAAACAGGTTTTCCAAGTGAGTTTCCAGGAGTAATGGTGAAAAAAGGTATCCTTCTCTGAGCCCTTGCTACCACTACCCACGTATTCTATTTGTTGGGAATTCAGTGTTATGTAATACTGTTGGTTTTAGATAAATAACATATTTTTACAGGTCATCTTCTCCAAAGCTGTCACCTCAGATGTGCCTTTGAAAGGCTATTCCACCACTCTGTCAGGCTGATAGTTTGCTGATGGTGTACTTTGTAGTTATCGTGTACCTGCTGCCATACCTCTTTTGCCAAAGTGTGTTCTTTGGTCCAGGTGTTATAGTGCAGGATCCCATACAGTTAGATTGCACTCAGTGAGCCCTAGGATCAGCCTGTAGTAGGAAAGGAAGATCCACACTAGGAATGCAAATTAATCTCAGTCACTTATAAATGTCCAGAGCACTCAAGGGGAATCTAAGGTTTCAAAGTTCAAGTATATTTTCCTACGTCTCTCCATTATAACTCAGCTTCTTTCTTCTTTTCTATCCGGACCTTGTCTTTGGTGTAGGAAGCTTGCCCGGGCTGGGAATTCAACCTTCTTTGAGTGTTCTGCTAGATTGATGATTAGTCCCTGAGGTTTGAATTTGTGATTGATCAGCATAACTTGCACTTTTTTCCCCTCAAACTATAAATGATGGTTAACAACAGTCACCTACAGTCACCAACAGTTTCCTTGTAGCTACTGTCTCCCCTATACCACTCCAGTGCCAATGTCCCTGTATACGCCAGAGCATCTCCTTACATGTAAATGCCATTGCAGACCACCACAGGTAAAAGTCTTAACAATTACACTATGAATAGTTAAACTCTGTAGGGGCTATCAGTACTCCGCCTACCACCAGCATTGGGGTCCTCATTCCCAACAAGTCAGCAAGCTCCTAACTATCATTACATCATTACAGTGTGTATCCTAGGACCACTACTACTAACTTTCTGCATCAGGTGGTATAGAAGTAGAGCCAGAGATGGGACTCTTATACATATATATTATACATATATATTGACGGTATTCTCTCCTTAGAAAGAGAGTGGGGAAGGTGTGTTGGGCAGAGGAGATTGCTAAGCAAGGATATGGCCCTGGAGCTAGAATCCCTCAGGAAACAATGGAGCATAAAGTACACCACTTAGTATTAACCCCCTCCCCCCACCTCCTTGAAGCAGGAGGATCTTCTGTCTCCCTTGTCAGTCAGGCATGACTACTCCTAAGGCAGTGGTCAAGAGCAATTCTCCAAAGGAGGAGGCAGCTGTGAGTGGTTAGCAGCCAGCACAGGAGCTAGAGCTGTGTACACTGAACCAGCAAAGGAGGGTCCAAATAGCATCTGCTACTGGGGCATTTTATCGATACTCATCTACAGGCGCATGTTCACGTGTATACAATATCTTGTTAAGAGAAGATGTAGTAGATCCTATCTGATTGGAGAAGGTTGGGAGTTACCTTTTACATTTTATATTTTGAGTTAATGGATTTTAAGTATAAAAGATATCAAGTTTTTTGATCCAGTCATTTTTATTTGTTGGTCACACAATAAAGGCAAGTAGGCCAAAAGAACAATAGTGTTTTAGTTAGCCTTTGCTGTAAAACAACCATTCCCCAAACTGAAAGCCTTTAGACAACCATATATTAGTTCTTGATTCTGTATCAGCAGTTTGGGCTTTATCCAGGTAGATGGTCCTTCGCTATTCTCTGGGAATATTCAGTAAGCTGCCATGAGCTTATAGGATAACTTGGGCCTCTGAGTCTAGGACAGTCTCACTTGCATGTGAAGTGGCTGGTGTTTGTTGCTAATTTGTAATAGTCATTGGCTGGGGGTAATGAAGGTGATCGAACCACATATCCTATAGACCTAATCAAATGCTGGAAGTCACAGAATTACCCAAGAGCACCAAGAAAGGTAACCCCTAACCAGCAAGCATTTTTCAGATCTGCTTATACCACAATTGCTCTTATCCCATTTGCTAAAGCAAGTCATTAGGCCAAACTCAGAAAAGATAGGGGTGAGCACTACGTATGGTGTTGATAAAGGGAGGCCACAATCTACACAATGGGAGTGAGCTTATCCACCGTATAAGGTTGGGGTTCCCTGTTCAAGTTGGTGTTGAATATTATATTTGGTTAACTGTAAGTGAAATGAAAGAGATTTACCAATTTCTGTATAAGAAAGAATGATTTTCCTGTTATTTATATTTTAGGTTCAACATTTGTTGGGTTTAAGAACATTTGTTCAGGTGAAACTAATGTGATATTCATTACTAACCCTTTAAATGAGGATTTACAGCATCCAATCCATGTAAAGAACATACATCTGGTTGACAGTACTGAGCAATCAAAAATATTTATACATAGGCCTGATATAAGGTAAAGTATATGAAAACCCAGTTATTTCTTTCCTATCTGCAGAATTTTCCATTGTCTTTTTCCTCTGCTAGAGGTCTGAGAAAGTTGCTCCCTTAAAGGAACTGTTTGTTTCTATATAATTTTAATCATCATTGTGAAAATTAGGATTATTTAATATATCTGTATTTTTAGTTAAGTTCAAGAAACTAGGCTTTCAGATGTTTATGTTCTCATACTAATTTCTTTATGCATCATAACACCATCATTAAATGTAAAAGAGAAAAAGACAAGGTCAGAATGTGTTGCACTTTAATATCTCTTCATTAATAATCATTAGGAGTAAGAATTATTTCTATCATTTCTTCCTGCTTCCTTACCTTTTTGTTTGTTTGTTTCCTGTTTCTTTCCAAAAATCTTACCACAATATGTACTTGGAAATTCCATGTCAGTCATTATAATCACTGTGACCGAGAATATGTAGAAACTTAAAACAGTGATCTTTCCATCACAAAAATCAGTTGGTGTTGTAATATTTCTAGAAGCTGAATCACTTAAGTCTTGCATGAATAGAGACAATAACTGCTCCTCTTCTTAAACGGTGCAGACCAGGAATTTAAATATGACAGTTTTGGAGGGCAGAAATGTTCTACTAGACATCTTTGACCATTTTCAGTATAGGGAGATGACAAGAAATAATACTGTCTTAGATAGACAGATCTTCAGAGAAATATGAAGTTTTTCAGAACTGGTTTGATTTCATCTGATTTTTGTTTTGATGACAACGCCTTAGCTTTTCATTTTATAATTGTTTAATTGTAGTGATTTGGGCTCAAGAGAACCTCTTTCCACTAAAAAGTTATTAGTTCCTATTTAGTTATGATTGAATATTTCACTTTGAATACATGATTTTAAACATCGAGGTCTAGAGGAAAATGCAGCATTTAAAACTGCAATGTTTTTGAGTTTTATGTTTTCATTTTGACACTGTTGGCACTCTCCTAAGTCCCTTTTACTAGGTAGTCAACCCAGTCCCCAAATACTCTAAATGTTGGCTAACAATAACCCATGCTTGCCTGTTTTCCAGAAAATTGGCCAACCAGGAATAGCTATGGGAAGTTACAGCCCTCTCTGCCATCATCACAGCCTTGTAGTTCACAGAAAATAACTAATTTATATAGGAATGTGAAAGATCTTGCGGTAGGAACGACTCTGGGTGCAATCCGTTATCCAGAGGTTCCCATGGGATCAGACTGAACTGGTCTGCAGACTAGAGTCATTTCCCTTTCCTCTATGTTTTTTTTTTTTCCTTTTGAGAGGACCCCCTTCATAATGAACTTGAAAAAAAATCTGTATACTGAGCTCTATTTCTTTGGAAACTAAATACAGAATAAGCTATAATATAAGCATGTCAGTGGATACTCCATTCAGTTGCTTACAGAGGCACTCTGCACATATATGAACATAAAAAACACATGAATTACAGAAATATTTGTACAACTTACCTCCAAAACTAATATAGTATAGTAAGAATAAGTTACAGTTTCACGTTTCTCTTATAGCAAAAAGAGAGATGTTCAATTCTACATATTATGTCTGAAATTTGTACAATGATTTCATTGCTTTAATTCTGGAACTTATTATATTTCTCTAGAGTACATATCAGGATACAGTATATACTATATATTACGTATACTATATAATATATAGTACATTGCAAGTAAAGTAGTTATTTTATTATTGTAACCAGTTAATAATCATACTACAGATTCTTAATATAAAAACAGAATGCCATCTATGGCTGAACTGCATGAGTTTATAGTACTTCGCCTCTTACAGTTTGGGAATCCACAGAATGATTACTAAAATACGTAGCTTAAAAATCATAATCCATATAAGTTTGTTAATACATAAGCAAAAGTCTACAAAAATACATATTTATCAGCATAGTAATGAGTCTAAGAGTTTGAGATAGGAGGATCAAGAAGACCAAACTTTTATTAAGTATTTAGATATTGTATAGGAGACATACAATATTTCTGTAGTTTTTAGCGACCTACTGAAAAAGAGAAGGAAGTGAATATTGTAGACTTAGCTGCCAACAAAGGGATTTGTATGTCCTGCACAAGAGAGTAACTGTTCACTTAAAGTATAATGAGCAATTCACAAATGTGAAACCTATCACTCAACAAAATATGGAATAGAAAAATAAAATTCTAATTTTATATCCCACCGGTATAACTTGTCCTTTTGAAATGTTAATGAATCATGGGCCATATCAGCACAAAACAAACACCTGCCTCATTACAACACTCACAGTATATGCTACTTGGTTTCACTTTGAATCCTTTCTGAAATAAAATTTGACCAATCATTTTTGCTGTCCTTTTATCAAATACACCAGTATATTCAAATGCTCTCTAGAGATGGGAGAGATGCTAAATCAAAGTATTCATACATTTTGCCTTTTCTCCACAGTAAGGTGAATCCATCTGATTGTGTGGACATGGTTTGTGATGCCAAAAGAAAATCATTTCTTAGAGATATGGATGGTTCCTTTCTGGGGAATTCTGGTTCAGTGATACCACAAGCAGAATATGAATGGAATGGAAATAGCCAATTTGGAATTGGAGACTACAGAATTCCTAAGGCAATGCTCACACTTCCAAATGGAAGTAGAATTCCTATCACTGAGAAAGCTCCTTATAAAGGTTGGTTGATTCTTATTCTGTTAGTCCACAAGTTTGTGAAACAAAATACCTTTTATTTTTCAATGATATTTATATTATAACTTAGTTATAACCTATTTTCTACTTATCGATCTTAAGTAATAAGACGATAGTACATGGATGCTTTTTCAGAGATCCCTTTTCATTTCTAAAATGTACATACCTATGTTTCTAGGAATTATTCGAGATTCAACCTGTAAATACATTCCAGAGTGGCAGAGCTATCGGTGCTTTGGATTGGAATATGCAATGATGGTTATTGAAAGCCTGGACTCTGATACAGAAACTCGAAGACTTTCCCCAGTGGCTATAGTGAGCGATGGATATGTTGATCTCATTAATGGTAGGTGCTTGATGTAAACAAATGGAGGTTACTTGGAGCTTGAGGAAGTCTCATGCATTATTTATCATACATAACTAACAATCATCAGAACTTCTTTGCTTTCTATGTGTAAGGAAGATTTGTGTGCAGGAGGGAGACCTGACTCTTAGGCAACTCCCCACATTAGAAAGCCAGAATAGTATTCTAAATTGACCATTAGAAGAAGGGAAGGAAGTGATTCCTCAAGTGGACTTCATTCCTATATTGATACGGTGACAAGATATTTTTAAGAAAGCATTGACTTGAGTATCTTCAAAAAGACTGTTTTCCTCACATAAATTTAGAAGCCAATAATGTAATATTTGCATACTTACGGACAAATATTTTCAACCTAATCATTTTCCATTTTCGTGAATCCTTGGAAGACTTAATCTTGAAATAGTGCTTTTGTTTTGTTTTGTTTTGTTAAAGGAAAAGTGCAGGCAGGAATGAAGGGGACTAGGCAGGCAGGAAGGAAGAGAAAGGAAGAGGAAATATTTTTATTTAGTTGTTCTCACTGATTGTTTCCCTTGGACCTGGGACTTGAACCCAGTGTTTGTGTCCTGCTCCTTTGGAGGCCATTAATCTAACTACTGCTCCACCAGGGTGTGCAGAAACAATGTTTTGTTTGTAATTTCTGATTCCTTTGAATGTCAAAAACATTGTCCTTCCATTGGTCACTAGAGGCTCTAATACAGAGAGGAGGCAATAATTTCCATAAAGATTCAGATCAACTTCGGAGTCTAAGACATTGTGAATGAATAAGATGAACTTCTAAACCATACTGAATACACAGGGCAGGCACTTTGTGTCTATCCCTGAAGTAGTACTGGGGAATCAAAGGTTCATTCTTCATCAGACTTGAATCCTTCAAATGCTAAAGTGGCACATAACCTCAATCAGAGAGAGTTCTGTGTCTTGGTGGTATCATAATATGTACATTTTCTAAGATTTCCCAAGCAAGAAATGCCCTACAAAGTAATTTTAAAAACTTGTTAAGGAGAATACAACGAACCGAATAAGAGTATCTCAAAGTTGCATGATTTTGAGGCCTTCCTCAGTTCTCCTGCCTCAACAAGCAACCAGCCTGGTTTCTATAACTTGAAGTCAACTCAATTTCAAATGCTGCCTTTCAGATTTTATCAAGAGAGAGTTTGTGGGAAGAATATTTGACCAGTGAGTGAATAATGGAGATGGTTTAAAATTGCTCTGTTTTTTTTTTTAAGGTGAAGAAAAATGTAATTCTTTTTATTTTTTACATTTTTCTTTTCTGAAAGGCAATATATAAATTTTCCACTTACAATACTGACATTGCATGTCTCTTTAGAATAAACTGAAACTTTAAAGTGACTTGATTTAAAGAAACGTCTTCTAATGATAGTTGCGTGGCAAAAAACTGTGAAGGTGCTAGAAGAATCATTGAAGTTTAGGATGTATTACATGCGGTAGGGTACAATTTCTAAGAAAAAAGTTACTCAATATCATTAGAATGTCCTTCAAATTTTTATACTGAGTGTTACTTATTTTAAAAATATAGCTTTTATCACTCTAAATCTTTAATTTTATATGTAGAAATGCATTTCTATTTATTTTCAAAACCCATAAAGTTTTATTTATAAAATGGGACTTTTTATTTTGGATGCTAAGAGAAAGTTACATTCTACTTGAGCTTCAGAAGTTTATATTGATTTAACACTGATTGAAGTTCAGTTATAAATATTAAATCTAAGGAAGTCAGTGAATTGTGCAAAGTTAGTGAATAAATGCATCCAGAAAATTCATCACTCCGTATCTCATGCAGTGTATTATATATGTATTGCCACAGCCACTTTAAAAGTGAAGTGAAATAGAGAATTTTCCTACAAATGTCAGGTATGTGTATTCTGGATGTGTCTAGATTCAGATAGAAAAGCACCCACTATCTCTTGGCTTTGTAGAGAGTTATGGGGTGTTATTTTTCAGATTGCTTCTGTTCATTAATAATGTTGACCCTCTACTAGTGCCTATAAGCACAATCTTGAACAAAAACTTAAAAAATAACAACGGCAGAAGATTAAAGATAACTGAAAACAAGCATGCGTTTGTTGCATGAAAGAAAATATGAGAGTGAAAGAAAATATGAATCAGTAATGCAGGCTTACAAATCTCTCAAGTACAGTCTTCATTTTTAACAAATTATCTTTGTCGTAGCATATTTCTTAGCAAAGAGCCAGAGAATGTTGTTTCTCTGCCCAAAGTCACTTTCGATAGGTAGAAGAAAGGACCAGGCATTTTCTTAACCTGTGTCCTGGACTTAAACAGGATCATTAAAGTAATAAGCTCAATGTAAATCTATGATTTTCCTCAGTGAAATTTCAGTTAAGTTGTTGGGGATTTATACTGGAACGGTATTGAGGAAAATCATATTTAGTTGTTCACCTTGGTGGTTCACTCCAGACCCAGGACTCCAATTCAGGTCCTTAGGATATGTGTGAACTGCGCTGAGCCAGAGGCAGCTGACCAGACTGCTGCTGCACCAGAGAACACCACTGCTTTCCTTTTTAAGGCAGGTTTAAGGAATAACTTATCTCACTGGATGGATAATAGACAAAAATGCTTAACCTGATCACTGCAATATATTTTTAAGACACTCATCAGACTTTATACTAATAATGTACATAATAAGGAGCATGAACTTTTCATTTTATGTGGCTTTAGGCCCACAGGATCATGGCTGGTGTGCTGGATACACGTGCCAGAAAAGATTGTCCCTGTTTCATAGCATCGTGGCTCTAAACAAATCGTATGAAATTTACTTCACTGGCACCAGTCCTCAGAATCTTCGACTGATGTTGCTTAATATTGACGATAACAAGGTAAGACAAGAGAGAAATAATTAGGTGTTTTGATGATGATTGCTTGTATTTCTGTCTCTAAGAGCTTTATCTCCTCCCCTGTTCTCGGGAGCGTTGTCAGTTTTAAGGCTTATTTTCAAGGATCATCAGGGTATTACTAAAAAGACTGTTAGTGCCTTGCAAGCATGTGTGAGGACCAAATCCCTCTCCCCAGTAAACACTTAGCTCTGCTGCCTCATATATGAGATGTGACAGTGAGAACTATGATTTATGTGACTAGCAAGAAAAACCTGAAATTTTACATAAAAATAGTGTAACATCCAGAACTGGTCACTTGGAATTACATGTCTATTCTTCCATGCTACGATTATTTGTGTATGTCAGAAATACACCTTTGAGTGTGCCCTGGTGGAGCAGTGGTTAGGTCAGTTGCATCCAAAGGAGCAAGCCATATACCCCTGGGTTCAAGTGCCAGGTCCACGGGGAAACAACCATTGTGAATGACTGAATAAAAAATAAAATGAAGATGCTTCTTCCTCCTCTCTCTCCCTGTCTACTTGCCTACTCTTCATTCCTGCCTGGCCCTTTCCTTAAAAGAAAAGAAAAGAAATACACCTTTGGAAGTTACTTCAGAGATTTAAACATGTTATTTAAAATATTTACAGTGTCAGATCTTTGCTATAAACTGAATTCAACTGGGATGATATGTATATGTGTGTATATATGTATATATAATATACTCATCAGTGAGAAATGAGTATGGGGTTGAGTGTGGGATTAAACAAAAGCTTCATGATTTAGGGGTTTGTTTTCTAAGAGCATGAGATTCGAAAGTCCCAGAGTGTTAGGAGTATGAAGAAAGGATGCTGACAAGATGAAGCAGAGAGAGGAATAACAAAAAGAGACACCTGTCCCTTCTCAGGTGAAAGCACTTCAGTTCTTTCAGTTGTTCAGTGTAAAACTTTGGGTCTGTTCTCGAGCCTCTCTTTCTCTCACATTTGTCATCCAGGCCATCTGCAATTCCTGTTGTCACCTGTCAAAATATCCAGAGTTGGAGTACTTTTCACCTCTACCTCCACTGCTGCCATCCAGTTTTTGCCAACATTATCTCTTCCCCGGATTAAGGCAATTACCTGTCCTCATCCTGCCTTTTCTCCTCTCTACTGTCTATTCACACCTCCGTATCCAGAGAGAGACTTTGAAAACATAAGTCAGATTGGGGTCACTCCTCTGCCCCACACCCTGCAATAATTTCCCTGTTCATCTTTGTTGAAGTGCCAGAGACTTCACAACGGTTGTCAAAGCCCTATGAGAATTTCCCCATGCCTGAGCTCCATGCCTTCTTTTTCTATTCCTCCAGCCACACTGGGGTCCCACTGGTCCACAACACAGCAGATGTGCTACTACCCAGACCTATGTTTCAGTTGTTAAGTCTGCCTGGAACCTTCTAACCCAGGGTGTTAAGCCCACCCGCCCACTATCTTTTCAACTCCCGTTCAGTCAGTCGGCCTCAACACTTGACTCTTGCATTTTTTCATACCTTGATCTAACTTTTCTTTTTATCCATAGCACTTGCCATCTATTTTTACAGTTCACACTTGAATTTTTATTATTTATGTCTTTACTCTAGAATGTAGACTGAAAGGGAACAGTGACTTTTGACAGTTCCTAGCACCCTGTCTGGCTCAGAGAGGCACTCAACTATTTACTGAAAGAGAATTTGTTTTCTTTTTATTTTAAAGGAAAGGTGCAGGCAGGAATGAAGGAAACAGTAAGCAGGGAGGAAGGAAGAGAGAGGAGGAAGAAAAAATTCATTTATTTTTCATTTAGTCATTCACACCGGTTGTTAGCCAGGCCCAGACTTGAACCCAGAAGTATGTAGCTTATGCTCCTTCAGAGGCAGTGGACCGAACTGCTGCTCCACCAGGGCATGACAAAAGAGAATATTTTTAATTTTAAAAGTAAGAATGATAACTACAAAATAATGTGGCTGTTAATATTCTGGAGCCTCTGAGGACAATCTCAAAAGAAAATTACAAAATACTGTATAACTCATTAAATTCTTTATTAATTCCTCCCTGCCCTTGGAAAAAAAAAAAAGTCTCCTTACATTACAATTTACATCTGAGAGCATAAAAAGTGGGGAATATAAACATGAAAAATGAACAAAAATGAGTCTGAGAGGATAATTATTTTGACTTTTTTTTGGTAAGTTTTACTACCAAAAATTTTTGAGGATAAACTTTTTTTCAGCATTAAGTACCTAATTTTGTGCGATTACTTTCTACAGAACACAACTGGTTTCCTCATTTTCCCCTGCCCCCAGGGTTGAAAGCCTACTTTACACTTTGTTATTTTTATAGAAACCCTTTGTTTAATTTAGAGATACTGCTCTTAATAATTTCTTTCTTAATATTGTTTATACTTTGCTATTGAGAACCATCAATGAAGAGTTAAGTTGTAACATCTGTAAGAATGGTTAAATGCAAATAAATCCATTTATAACTTTTAGCTCAATATTTATTCCAAATCCATAAAGCTTTGTTTTAATATTTTATAGACTGCACGCATAATTAGAGGACTTTTTAAGTTCAGAATTTAAATATTCTGTTTAATTGCCCTCTTAAGATACAAAATGTTATTTATTTTTAACAGGCTGCCCTGGTAGGAATTTTCTTTCCCACGCTGCAGCGCTTGGATGTCTTTGTGAACAATGCATTGGTCTGCCCCCAAAATACAGCATGGAACTCCCAGCAGAAACTTTGTGAACTTAATAGACATCTGCACACAGGTATTTATTCAGAAAAATGCAGTATGCACTATATATGTATTGAATTAAATGTCACTTCTAATGGGACTGTTACGTATCGGCACTCATGCAGACAAAATTTTTAGTGTATAATGAACATTCCTTGACCTCTGAGAAATTTACACTCTATACATTTAGTTCAGCTATTATTATATACAGAAGAGATTTTGCTTAAATTTTTTACCCTATCTCTGCTTACTTCTGTATCATAGAGGTCAGGGTCTAAGTTAATTTTGCAGTCACCAAAAGTATTGTCAAGAAAGCTAGTATAACATCACTGAGCACTATGAAGTAAAACATACTCTGGATGTAAATGCTATGAGGCTGAATTTCCAGAAGAGGCTAAACTGAGCAATTTACCAATATATTTGCAGAGCCAAGTTTTATCGCTGCTCATTGAAGTCATTTTTCTAAATAGGGTTCTAATAAGGTCCATTATACATGCACCACTTATAATTTTTAGAAGGCCCCATAATCTTAGCTAACAATTACAGAGTTGCGCACTGTAGATCACATAAGCCAGACCTAAAAGTATTCATGGATAATCCATATTCATTCTTGTCTATAGAGCAAGTCTTATTTCTACTAATAATATGAATTATTAATTAATGTCCTAAAAAATGACTGTGTATCAGGCACTATTTCAAATGCTTTGTGCATAATAATTCATTGTTATTATATTCTAAAATGTATAGGATATAGTATATACTTCATTTAAGATACAGATGAATAAACTGAGACAAGATAGTTAAGTAATTCGTCGAGTTCAGTCTTGGCTCGGGCTGCCAGAACAGAATACCACAAACTTGTTGGTTTGAAAAAAATGATTTTCTCCCAGTTCTGAAGGGAGGAAGTCCAAGAGTAGCTTTCTCAGTGTGTCCTCACATGGCAGAGTGGAGCAAGCTCTCTGGTGTCTCCTTTTATAAGGGACTAATCCATTATGAAGTCCCCACCCTCGTGATATCATCCAAACCTTATTACCTCTGAAATTTCATCTCCAAATGCCCTCACAATGAAGGTTAGGGCTCCAGCACACAGATTTGGGGGGGACACAATTTATTCTATAGCAATCTCAACTCTGGTAAAGGCAGAGTGAGACCTGCACACAGTATCTGGCTCTAGGATTCATGCACTTAGCTATTAAGCGATAATGCCTTTTTATGAGGGTCACTGTTGTCATTTTCCTATGTAGATGACTACAAATTTACAGCTTTATGTTAATACATCTTTAATTCTTTTTTTAGAAAACAGTACTCTTGGTACCAAGTATTCTGTCATTCAAGGTCAGAAAAATAGAAACTATCTCCACAGGAAGAATTCAACATAGGAAATTGGTTACATGGATTTTGAAAGGCTGAAAAAAAAAATACTACCATTGTCCTCTTGTAGACATTATTTTTTTCTAAAATAGAGTTGCTTTTAAGTGAACATTTTGCTTTGGCATTTGGAATGCTAAATAACATTCCTGTAGTATGAATATATACATATTTTTGATTTCCCAACACATTTTATTATCTGTGTTTCTGCTTCCTTCCATTACTGTGAAGATATGAGAATGCTACCTGTGATAAGTGGTATATGCACCTCTAAAAGCAACTGTAAAACAACTTCAGTTTATAATACAAAAGCTCATTCCTCAGATTCATAGAATTTTTTAACCAAATTGCATCTAGAAGTTACACTAGAAGATATTAAAGAAATATGTTGTAATCATTAAATGTCTTCTTAATACCATTGCAATGAATGTCTATTACATGCATAAAAAAATACCATCTTTCTAACATTTTAATTTCCCTTAGTAAGCCTCCATGTGAAATGTGAGAAGAAGCTACATTTCTCATTCCAGTGCTATTATATAATTCATCCTTTGTCTAGGCTCACTATGCATTAGTGAATTTATTACTTCTTAAACATTGTTGATACTCTGCCATAAAATCATGTATGTATATATATATTCATTCATTTTATACACACAATTATTACAACCATTTTCACAAAATTCAGTTACCCTAGTATAACTTTTTTGTAGTAATCGAAGATTTTTCAGGTTGAAATAAAACTTGTTTCAATGATGTAAGATCCTCCTGAGATGTTTTAACGTAATACTTCATTTGTATTATACACTTTTGTCCTTCATAAAAACAGAAGCATCGAATTGCAGATGCTCTTAAGAGTTGGTATATAGCACTACATAAAGTAGACCACTATTAAAGTTAATTTTACATTTTTAAGTTTATAATTTATCAAATACCTTATGTCAAAGCTTTAAAATTTTAATCATGTAAATGGTGTTACAATATTGGCTCCCAGGTTCAATAATTAGATTTTATTTCTCATTTAAACTGTCTTCACAGATAATTGTTTTTACATAATTGTAATGTAAAATGATTATTAATGGTATTTTTTAAAGGATTGACTAATTTTGCATATCAGCTCTATAGGTATCTTTTTAAATATGCATGGTTTTTATGAAGGAGTGATAATGTAAATTTTTTCAAAATTTCCTAAATTTAAACAAATATTAATTACAGCATGGTAATTATGACAATATAAATGTTTAATTGTTGTGTTTTTTTTTTTTTTTACTTTTTTCCTTCATAGAGCAATTCCTTCCTAACCTGAATTCCACTGTCCTTGGTGAAAACTATTTTGATAGAACCTACCAGATGCTTTACGTTTTGGTTAAAGGAACTACACCTGTTGAAATCCACACTACTACAGTCATATTTGTTTCTTTCCAATTACCTGCTCTAACGGAAGATGACTTTTATAACTCTCACAATCTGGTTAGGAATCTTGCTTTGTTCCTAAGAATACCAAGTGACAAAATCCGTGTCAGTAGACTAACACGAGGGGAAAGTCTACGGAGGAAGAGATCTATGGCATTCATGGTTGAATTGGAGATTGGAGAACCTTCTCCTCAGTTCCTAAGCAATGACACAGCAGGTATGAATCATAGAAATAATAGGAATATGAGAGAGTGGGATGTAATGACCAAATCCACATCCACAAATAACCCTGTTAGGTCCCAGTGAGTGAGACCTCAGGAAATGCCACCAAACACACATCCTGAACCCCATAAGGGCCAAGAAACTCTGGTCCTGCTCTATTCTGATAATTCCAAACTTTGGGTATATTATGAAGTGAATTCAGTCTATTTTGCTACTATAGCAATCAATAAATTCAGTACAAGGATTTGACTTCATCTGAAAGATCAGAGAAGTGACCTAAGGAAGCGACCTTATAGCAGAATGATTAAGGATGAAAAGAGTCGGTCAGTGAAAGCAGGGATAGGTGAGAATGTTTGAGGCTGATGAAATAGTTGGTGAGAATTTGATATCTTTGAAGAAATGAAAAAGGTCCAATAATTGACCACTGGAAGAATCCAGGAAGGGCAAGTTGCTGGAGATGAGCTTGGGAGGTAGGAAGGTGCTAGACTATGGGAAACCAAAAGCAGCTCTCCTCTTTGTAAGCCACAGGGACTGCGGGTGTTTCCCTAAGGATATGCTGAGCAGTGGAATGGTGAGTTAAATAGTAAAGTCACAAATTTATGCAGAATACATGTGCAAGACTATGTTCTGTATTTAATTCCTATGTCTCATCTCATCAACCTCACAAGCCATTGTCCATTTCTCTGCAGCTCACTTCCCATGCCCTCACTGTCTAGGTAAAACTGTCTAGATGAAAATTTGCTCAGCTGTTCTATAAGAGGCCTCTTTGTTCAAATTTTTTCCTTAGGGTGATTTAGTTTGGTTATTTACGTAGCTCTCAATCCTTCATATTTTCTTCCTCTCCATCTATTTCTTTCAAGTTGGTGTCGAATACCAAAGGGCTTTCCCAACGTTAGGCCCTCATGGTGTCCTTATCTTCATAGCATGTGCTGCTAGGTAGGTGGTCTTCTGTATTCTATTCAAGACACTCTTCAGGTACAGATGAACTTTCCTGGCCTCCTGACTTGAGGTTGCATCCCCAGCGTCTAATCCCCAACTATGCCATTTTCTCCGGTGGTCATGTGCTCTCATCTGTGTGTGTTTCCCTATCCAAGAAATGCAATCTAAGTCTCTGACAGAGGTTTTCCATCCACCTGGTGACACTTAAGTTGCAAGACCCTTCTCTTATACCATTCCTGGGAGGGCATTTAACTTTCAATCCCTGGGTGAGGTTCATTTACAGTGTGGTAAAATACTATAAAAGCTGCCAAAGTTTTTTTCTACATTATTTTTCTTAAAGAGAACCTCCAAATTGTGTCAATTTCAAACTCAGAAAATCTGGGACTGAATGGCACTAGAGCTGTGGTGGTGGGTGCCGTGTGATATATGCATAATTGTGGTGTGAATCTATTCTTCAGAAACTTGTAGACTGTTGTAAATCATGTATCAATTTAAAAAACAAACAAGAAAAGAAAATCCTGATTTGCACTATTTTTGTCCAGCTTGTTTTCATTAAACTCCCAGGCCCCATGGGTGTAAACCTGGGTACTGGGTGAAGTTCTCATCTTGTGCCACTAGAGGCCATCACCCATTTTTCCCAGGAGGTTTGCTTCTCAGCCTTGACCCTGTGCCCTTGCCACGTTGTCATTCTGGAATTCTATCTACCCTTTAGCCAAGCAGAAGAGTCTTCTTTGGTGGGGATAAACCTGTAGAAAGTCTTGCTTGAGTGATGGGAGATGCTGATTACCTATCTTTGTTGAAAGAAATAGGAAACAGGGTTTGTTGTAATCAGATCTCCAATGTTGTTTTCTGTCTGGTCATAGATTACAGTACAGCCCTGTACTTATTTTGTATTTACAGGGTCAGTGCTTTGGACTTGACATAGTCTGTTAGTTTAGTCTCGAAATTGTTGTGGATTCATATTCTTATACAGATTGCTCACTGACTCCTGGAAATACCTGGTAAACCTTTACATGTTGTAAGTTCCAATATTTTTCACACTAGCCACTCAGATATCTGATTTATCTTATCTCCTCTATTAAGTTTCCTCACACATAACCCCTCCACCCCTTATCATCTTAAAGCAGTTTTAATTTGTTAGTCAGGTTTATCTAGTTAGGAATATGACAGTCAAATAACATGGAGGTAGGTTTGGAGGGAGGGACAGGCTAATGACTTATTTCTCAGGCATAGAATAGGATGACAGGTCTTGAGGAAAGTTCTACAACTTGACATGGAGCAATGTCACAGTAAAACTATGGGGAAGTGGCAAGAAAGAGGTGCACGTAGCAATACTTCTGGTTCTCTACAGTCTTCACGTAGTGTCTGGCTCTCCAGAAGATCCCAGGTGTCATAGATTAAGTACTGAGGGGACCTTAGGGAAAGCACAGTCCGGAAGGTCAGGAGGAAGAGCTCTTCAAACTAAGGCCTTGGACACACAGCAGAAGTGAATGCCGTCACATGTCAAATGGTCAGGGTCCAAAGGAAGCTGTTAATAGTGCAGACCAGGTCAGGCTGCCACTTTGTGCCCAAACCCAGTGAGGACAAGTGGTGGTGTGTGGACATGAAGCTCCTTTGTGTGACTACCACTAGGTCACAGGAGCCCTCATGTCTCCAATGTGTCTTGGAGAAGAATGAATAAAGGAAGTTGAGGGAGAGGAAGGAACTGAAAGACTAAACATTAATCCAAGAGAGATCTTTTTAAACTGAAGGGAACTAAAATTTTCTAAGACTGATTTTCACAGTGTCATGCGAGACCTGTTGCGCTCTCACACTGCCTTCTTCTTCCCAAGAACACAAAACTTTGTGGCTTAGCCTTAGTGGAAAGACTCCACGTCAGAGTCCTCCACATATGATTCCAGAGATATGGAGGGTGCCAGTACCTAAAAATGAGGTACCAAGACCTGTATTCCCCCATCTGCCTCTGCTGGGTACATTTGTGTTTTGTTTTGTTTTTTAAGATCACTCTGGCTACAGTATGTAAAATGCAGTGGAAGAGGGAGAGAATGGATATAAGAAAACCAACATAAAAGTTGTTTTAGTGGCCCCAGGGATGATGACTATGACTAGGATTTTGACAGTGGGGATAGATTTAGAAATTTGTCATTGATTATGAGGTGTGTGGGAGAGGTGCTTCTGACAACAGGATTATAATGAAATAGTGAATAAAGGTGCCACTTCATAAAGTAAGAAGCAGTATGGGGCTGGTAGTTCAAGAGGACATGCCAAGCTAGAAAAAGAGAATTAAAACTGCCTATAGTGTTAAAGTGAACCTTGAAAAGTGTCAATGACCAGAGAAGAAACAATTTGTTAGTTATTGTATAACTTCACCTGCTGTAAATTCAACAATGCTAATCACCCTCCCATTTCAAAATTAACATTGTTTTTTTTAAATGATAATGCAGTTATAGACACCAAATTCCAAAATTAACATTCTGTTTTTTCAAATGATGATGCACTTATAGACATGGCTGGTAGTGTTTTACTTCTTAACAAAGAATGACACGGGAAAGTATTAAATTAGAAGGTCTATTTCCCCACTCTTCTTTCATTTATTTCTTCCATATGTTTTATGTACTGCTGTCTTTTCTTTAATGTCATCTTAAAAACATATTCTACTGAGTTAATCATTTTCCTAACCTCATTCACTTGACTTTGTCCCATTGAACTCATGCAGAAAGTTGTAGAATTCCATAATGTGGGTGGAGCAGTGTAAAATTTACATAAAAAATGATCACATTCTTTCATGATCTTATATTCTTTAAATCCATATGTCATAACACTGTTTCCCCATAGGTCAGATGCAGTTATCTGAACTCCAAGAAATTGCTGGGACTCTTGGAAAAGCTGTAATTTTAGGAAAAATCAGCAGTATCCTTGGATTGAATATCTCTTTCATGTCTATTACCAACCCCATCCCCAGCCCAAGTGATTCTGGCTGGATTAAGGTAAGATAATGCAATTAGAAAAACACATTTAGTCAATTAAACTGTTGTTCCTTATTTCTTATTTTAACTTTTTCTATTTCAGGATAGTAGAGGGCATGCCTTTCTCATTTATTGACTAATTCTATGCTATCATTAAAATGATAAAATAGTTGAAAAAGGAGACTACCTTCTACAAATTATTGGTATATAACGGGCTTTGAATATTTTTAACAATGCTTCATAAACTTGATGTAGAGGAAATATTGTCATATTAACTTTACATATTGGGCAGATTTTTAAAAAACAGTTTTATTCTTAGCTTGGCAGAGTTTGCTGCTGAATGTAGTTTATTGTGTGAGAACCACTTCATCACTCCTGACCATTTACAGGTGGCTGCTCAACCAGCTGAAAGGTTTGCATTTCCTGTGCATCACATGGCCTTTGTGTCCTCGCTCTCTGTGTTCGCTCAGCCGGTGGCAGCACATCCAGGACAGCCATTTTCTCTGCAGCCTTCAGTCAAGGCAGTAGATTCTGATGTAAGTGATAACTCCAAGCTATAAATTCTGGAGGGTGACCGGACCTCACTAATCCTGGTCTCCTGGCAAGCTGAGACTTGCACTGTCCCTTAGAAGGCAGATGAATACCTATGGATATCATCTTTTACTGTCTAAAAAATATTCATTTTCAGCTACCCAGATCTGTGAACTCTTTGTTTAGGAAACAGGAATTCCTGCAGATTTACCGTTTTAATGAGGCTTTTTTTTTTTTAAATAAAATTTTGTATATCTGTACTAAAAAAAGTGTGGGAACAGGACAGTTATACTTTTCTATTTGTTTTTCTTTAGGGCAAATGTGTATCAGTTGGGATTACTCAACTAACTTTAAAGGCCATATTAAAGGACTCCAATAACAACCCAGTCAGTGGTCTTAATGGAAATACAACAATTCCATTTAGTAGCTGCTGGGCCAACTACACAGACCTTACTCTTCTTAGAGCAGGTGAGTATATTATTTTGAATTTATATATATGTATGTGTATATGCGCATACATACATGGTTACATATATACATGCATATATGTATCTATACACATGCAGATATATATGCATACATATATATATCCATAAATAGGGATCATTATAATTCAGTAAAGCATTCTATAATAAGTTATAGAAATCAGAACACTATACTCTGCCTCATTTTAAAAGCATTTAGTCTAGCTTATAAAAATGTATTTAACATGGAAAACAAATAAGAAATTAAAGATGGAAATTTGAAGTTAAAATTAAGTCATTAAAAATAAAACAGATAATTTGAGAATATATAGATATATATCAAAATTATAATGAACTTTGACTGTGTACTTTTATAAATTTTCTCATGAAACATGTATTACATTTATAATAAGAAAAAAATGATGATTTTCAAATTGAGAAAAGAGGGAAAAGATAGGCTCCTAAGAATTTAATGGTCCCTACAAGGATTCAGACTTGGGATAGAAAGTGGTTTCCATGCTTTCTGAAAGCCATGCAAAGATAAAAACATAAGCATCACAATGATTTTACAGTACCCATCAAATAAACAGAGCAGTTGCTGTGGAAGTGTTTTTTTTTCCCTGCAGCAGTATTGCAAGGAAGCCCAAACGAGGTTTATGGAGAGGCCACATGATGAATGAGAACTGAAGACCCCAACCAAAATCCAGAATCAAAACCTTCGGGATAGGATCCCCAATCATTCTATCTTAGCCCAGCCCCAGATAATAGAAGTCCCAGCTGAAGCCCCAGGCCTCAGATCTGAACATGTTTCTTAAGAGTTCCCCTAAAGTATACCCAATGAATCTGTGCAAAAATTGATCCCTTCAACCTCTTTTTGGTGAATAAATTGATAACTCACACAGTAATGTCTCTTTCATTAATTCTTTATGAATTGATGGCATAACTCCAATAGGTAAAAGTCTGTCTACTAAGGCAAAATGGTGTGTCCAGAAAAACAGATCTCCATTGACAATACACTGTAAAACATCTAAAAGAATGAAATGGATAAACTTCTTCTGCTTGAGAGATAGTCTTCCATTTATCTGCTTACCCAAACCTGGTACCCACTTAAGATTTAAACCCTAACTTCTAAAAAGGTTATATAGTGTCTTTTTCCACTTCTCACCTCTCTTTCAAAAGCACACCTGACCCACTAAAGGTCAGAATAAATATAAAAATAAAGAGTAAAATAAATTCCAATAGTATTCTGACCTCTATCCTAGTAATAAAATATCAAACTAAAATCACTCCAAAAGAATTTTCTTCCTTATTTTTTTTTCATCATGCTTTGATGATGTCCTAAACCAGATAAACTTATTCTATGTACTGGACAGCATTATCTAATTGAATGTCTGCTGAGAATAAAATGGCAATGAATCCAGCATGTAGTCTAAGACATGTCATCTAGTGGAAGTGTCCTACACACTTGCTGGTTTAAGGGAAGAATCAAATTCCTTAATAGCCTAAATGGCGGTAGGAAGGGACCCTTTTATGAGAAAGGAGGCACCTGACAATGGTGCTGCCTGAAGAGAAGCTTAGCCACCTACTCATGATGGCGGACACAATTATGCCCAGTAGCAAAGACCCAATCTTGAGAGCAAGGTCTTGAAACTAGTGTTCCCCAATAGCAATGTTACAAAGCAACTAGGATCACTAGAATACTGAACTAATTTTATAATTTAAAAAATTGTAAGTAAAACATCCTCCTTTTATACAGTAAATTTTTCTTTCAGATTTCAGAGCTTCCTTTGGAGTGCTTTCTGTCTGACCTGTGACAGTGAAAAGGCATTACCTCTCTCTCTCTCTCTCTCTCTCTCTCTCTCTCTCTCATCTTGCTTGCTTTCCTTTTAATCAAATATTCAGTTTCAGTTCCTTGGTTATGTATATTAAGAGATAATAACATTTAGGACGTGTTTATCTAGCCACTTAGATAAGATTGAGTGCAGTTTCAGTTTCTATTACTGTATTACCATATGACACACCAGTTCAAAACTTAATGGCTTAAAACAACCACCACTTCATTTGTCTACACTGCTGCAGGTCAGAATTTGGGCAGAAATACTCATCTCACTCACTCCCTGAGACCTGGGGCTTCAGCTGGGATTTCTAATATCTGGGGCTGGGCTAAGGTAGATTGATTGGGGGTCCCATCCCGAAGGTTTTGATTCTGGAGTTTGGTTTTCAGTTCTCATTCATCATGTGGACTTCTCCACAGACCTCATTTGGGCTTCCTTGCTGTACTGCCAAAGTAAAAAAAACAAAAACAAAAAAAAACACAGCTAAATTCTTTACACATCAAATCATAAAGAAAAAATACACCTGTCACAAAATTTCCATATTTTTTCAAGTTGAGAAAGGGAAAGACTTAAAAATTGTAAAAGTGATGGGAAAAAATGTGTAACAGTACTTGTTTATCTTGAAAATTGCAGACTGCACTGCTATTCTTCGTGAAAGCACATGTCAAGATCTAATTATATTCCCTCTCTGAAAAGGGAGAATGAAGACAGAAATGTTTAAAAAAGGAAAAAAAGAGTAAAATGTGTAGAGTGGTATATGCATTTCAAACTGCTCTGTGTGGTAACCACTCTTAATGATATTTCCTGCCTGCCTGCCTACTCACCTTCATTCCTACCTATACCTTTCCTTTAAAAAAATTTTTAATTAAAAAAAAAAAGAAGTGTCACAATCTTTCAACACAAAAATAACATCTGACTTAAAGAAAATGGGGAAAAATAGTTAAAACTGCTGAATCTAAGTGGAGTGCATATAATATAGGTGACTGTTATACCGTTTAACTCTTTTCTGTGTTTGAAATTTTCGGTATCAAAATTTAAAAGCATAATATCCGGGCGCTCCTTTGTGACTCTGGGGGCTGAGAATCTGGCATATAGACCCCATACAGTCCAATGACCCGGGTTCGATCAAAGATGAACAACTAACGAAATATGCTTCTTTTTAAAAAATTTAATATCCATCTCTATGACCCTCAACTGATACTGATACTTCTCCAATCCTCTGTCAAGTACACGGTGATGGACAGATGTTTAGCGTCTTCACCTCCTCTCCTTTCCAAACAACTCTCTCCAACCCTGGGCGCAGGGATGGGACCCCTAAGAGACAGCTGCTTCTGCTCCAGAAAGAAAATCTACCCAGTCCTTGTGTAGTTGGAGACTGAGCTCTTCCAACTCCGAGACCCTTTCTATACGGAGGTTATCCGGAAACGAATTCAGGCGATTCAGTTTCCAAAAACACTTCTTTAGGAATAATACTACATTTTTAAGTCAATGAAAACCCAGTTGGAACTACATGAAAATGAACAAATACCAGAAGAGCGTCAAACACTAGGACGATTTTCTTCTTTTCAGGAAAAAATTTTAAGATCGAGTTTATCCTGGATAGTGTCGCTCGAGTGGAATCCCGGCCTTTCAGCCCACTGGCGCAGTCTGCCTCCGGCAGCAGCGGCGGCGGCAACAGCAAAGCCTCAACTGCGGGCACAGCTGCGCAGATAATGACCACAGTGATTAGCTGTCTGATGGGAAGAGTGTTGCTCTTAGAAATATTTATGACCACGGTTTTGATTCTGAACGTGACTCCAGGTAAGTTCTTTTTTTATGTAATATATGCTTCCACATACCTCATGTGATATCAGTAAATGTTGACTGAATTACGACGGCGTGTCCCACACTTGTGCACAGCACCCCTGGGGACACCAAGACACGGTCTCAATCACTCAGAAAGTAATAGCCTCAACAGCAGAGACAAGACCACCCGACCGGCAACGTTATTGGCATTGAAGAATGTGGGGAATGAGAAATGCAAGTAATGGCAGGACTCTTCTTCAGCTGCAAGGGACAGAAGCGCAGTTCAAATTGATCTGGGCAGCAAGGTGGACTCACTTACCTAGGAATGTTCGGAAGTAGTCTCTGATTTCCGCCACAGCTGGAAGCAAGGACTCGAAGTCATTCAAACCTGTGACTCGCTTGGCTCCATTTTCCTCAGTCGTCGATTCACTGCAGCCATCCCAACTCTCATGATAAAGTTACCATCAATGCTTTCGTGTTCACATTCTTATGGCCCAGCGACTAATGCAGAAAGAGCAAACCACTTTCCCAATACTTCCGGCAAAGGCCCCAAAGCTATGTCATTGACCTGAGTTGGGCCACATGCCCCATCACTCACTATGTCCATCTAGAAGCAGTTACTCTGGGTACTGAATGTTGTGTTCCAATCAGCCTGGTCAGGTTCACTTAGAGTGAAGTGCTGAGGATGGAGGAGGTATAGTTTCCCAAACAGAAATCACAGTGCTGGTATCAGAAGTGGCAGGCAGACATAGACAGTGTATAGTAGGGAGATTAATAGGAGAGAGAGAACCTGTAGCTAAAATATGACTGAAAAGATGACTGTTGATGTCACTCCAACAATATAACTTTACAGGTGGATAATAAAAAAAATGAACAAGATGTGAAAATGGAGGGAAAGGTACCCCAGACCAGGAATGTGATAGATTCAAAGGAAAAAAGTGAGAGTGAAAATAGACATTTTCAACAATATGTGTTCAGCATGAAATTCCTCATCTTCCCCTTCCCTGCTGTCCCTTCTCAGTTAAAAAACAATACCATTTTTTCTGATCTCTCAGGTGGATACTTCCTAGACTCTCATACCTTTCAAGCTCCACATGGCGTTAGGTGCTCAAGGACATTTATGTCCAACCATAATGTCTCATATGTCCCTCCATTACATATTATAGGTGTTAAAAATGTGGTTTAATTTCTTTTAGACGTAAAAGAAGGCTGATAGGCCCTTTCCTCTGACTTAGGGTAAAATGTTGAGTAGGGATAGCAATGGCAAATTGTAAAGCTCTTTGATTGGCAGTTATCAGTCAGTTTTAAATTACTCAAACGATGGAGAGTTTCTGACAAGATTCAGGAACTAGGTTGAGCAATAATGTGGGCATATTACTAAACTGTCCACTTAAATTATTATAGTTTTATGTATATTTTAGCACAATTAAAGATAAAATGTTTAAAAATCATTGGTATTGATGTACATAAAACCAATATAAAATCTTTGACTATCAAAAGATGGTAAATTTTATAAGCTATAAGATACTTATTTAGATGATTTTATTTAATCAAGAATATAAGAAAAACTTCAGTGGATTTTGAGATGGGATAGTAACTTGGAAAGATTGACAAAGTATATCAAGTAGTAAAAGCAACATCTTTTTAAATCCTTTTAAATATGAAGGTCAGAATGAAGGGACACAATAAATAACAACATATAACTTCTAAGAAAGCCATGAAGGTCCATGAAATAGTATGGTAAACCCTGAGTATGAAGAATCAATATGTAAGAACCACTATTCTCTCCCAACACCCCCAAAAGAGTGCACTGTTGATTCCAACATTAAATTGGTAAATATTGAAATGCTAGTTTTTAAATATTACTTTTGCCTTACTAACCATGCCATATTAGAAAAATTTAAAAATTAATGAAACATTTAAAATCACTGTATGTTATCACTGCTTTAATAAACACACACATATATATTCTTTTTATTGTTTTCACCTTTCAGGAAGCAACTGAAGAGCTGTTCTGAAGGAAAGGCTGAAACAAAAATACAAGAACTGCTTGCTTATGAGCTATTTTACAATAAGAACAAATAGAGAGCATTTTCAAGAAAATATTCTAAAACTATTTTATAATAGAGAAATGACTTCATTTTAATCACACAATTAAATTTCCTCAAAATATATACATTTCTTTTGATTCCTGTTGTTTGTATATTTTATTTCGTTTTTCAAAAAAAGAAACTTTCAGATGTCTGGTTTGAAAGAAGACATGCAGCCTCCAAATTGCTATACCTATGAATCATAAAACCCTTTCATAGTTGAAAAATTAGACTTCTTTAGATCAGATGGGAAATATTTTAAATTTTCCTATTAATTGGTGGAACTGATTTTCTCTATTTATGGGACTCTGGTTTTCAATGATATAAGCCATTATAATTTTTTAAGAATTTTGGAGAAATTAGATTGTATTAGACCATTTTTAGACTATATTGCTACTTTTTCAGATCCTAGGAAGCGTAAGAATTCTAGATTGCCTTGGATTCCTAAATCTGCCAAACTCTGGCCAGTAGTCTAAGAAGAGGTTTCTTAGTATCTCTGGAAAAGACTTTTTTAGATCAAGTCCAAACTCCTGCTTATCCTTTCTTTCCACTTAAAACTGCCACTACCAAGAGCGTGACCTCCCTCAATACCAGGAGATATTTATATTCAAGAGGATAAAGTTAAGGAATGCAAAAAGCCACAGATTGATAAAGCTAAATTAACTACTCTTTTACTATAAAACTTACACTTTGACTCAGAAAATTTTAAGGAAATGCTTCATTTGGAAGTAGAACTTCCAAAAAACATGGGGGCATGTCCAGAGCAAGCAAGGTTGGTACTCAAAAAATTTTCCTTCCAGCAAGTGACACTTAGAAAGCAGATGGAACAGCTAAGAGTATTAAAAGAAATCCATCCCCTTTTCCTCTGTGATCTCCTAGTATCACCCAGGTCATTGTTGATCTCACTTAACAGGAAAATTACAAACATTTGTCAGCAGTAATTCCAGATAATCTTTGTATGTATTTTGCATTTTGTTCAAATAAACATCTGTTTAGCATTTACTAGACACCAGGCGTTCTAGTGAGATGACTATGAGCATGAAGTTGCCGTCTCTACCTTCTAAGAGTTTATAGGTAGTTGGGGAAATAGTAACAGAAAAAGGTCATTTTGATATGGTATGTGAGAGAGATATCTTTTGGCGTTTGAGTGCAGAGAAGAGGGGCACTAGGCTGGGGAGAGGGGATAGCCTGTGAGGTGGGTGAGGGGTCGCTTCCCGAAGAAGATACCTGATATGTGTATTGAGGGAAAAAAGACACAAGATTAGCAAAGGAACAGCGTCCTAGCTGAACGTATAGTGGTAAGAACAAAGGCTAAATCATCACTAAATAGCAAGTTTCTCTTTTACTCATCATTTTTTTCCTATCATCTAACAAAATAACTGGCAATCATATAGATTTATTCACTAGTAATTGATGAAGCTTGGGATGTGGGGAAATCAGCAAGCAGTCTGATGTTACTGGAGCAGCAAATACGATGTGTGGAGAGGCAAGAGGCAAGGACACAAGAAGGCAGGAGCTTTTTGTGCCGTGCATGGTTGGGCCCATTCTGTAGGTTCCAGGGAGGGAAGCAGATATTAAAATTAACGTTTGGGAGATGACAGGTTTTAAAGAGAGGTACTAAAGAAAGGTATCAAACTTTTAAAAGCAGATTTTCTAATGCAAATCCAGCTTACTTTGCATTTTCTGATAATTTCTGTTAGAAAATTAAATTCCAAGAACTACAGTTACAGTCTCTATGAAATAAATCCCTACACTTGGGTTCTGGAAAAGATGCAAAAATATTCTTTGCATCAGAACACTGTGAGAGTCACAAAACTGGCCACCATTTGTAGTCTTTCCTTATCTTCCATTTTAATTCAGTCCACTGGAAATTTTTTCATCAAAATTTTTCCATAGATTTTTAATTAAGAAGTTTTCTAATATAAGTCACTTGAGAGTAAAAGGAATTTCTGAAAATTTATTCTTAGCCACATGGTTAATGATTTGACTTCTATAGGTTTTTGCTTCTCTGCTTTAAAAAGAATGTCTAGAATTATTATGATATATACCCAGATAAATTTTAACTTCTACTTTTTAAATGATGAATTGTGAGGACTCTGTGATTAATGTGGCTTCACATAACCTCATTTATTAATAGACTACCTTTTACAATAGTGTTTCTCTGAACAGTGATGTCTTAGAAATCCATGTTTAAAGTTTTGAAAATACTTTTTAATGTGAGAAGTGGCTATTTAGATGTTGAACAAGTCATCAGAAATTGTTTGTATGGTTCTATCTAGGGATCTGAAAAATTTTCAAAGAAAATAAATATAATGTTCCCAATTTTGTCAATGTAAAGAATAGAAAATAAGGAGATAATGAGAATATCTTCCTGTATTTCTGAGAAGTAAAACCTGTATCTTTCCCTACAGTGTTGACTCTTATCTAAGCTCCACCATCTTCTGATCATTGCAATGACTTCTCTAGGGTTCATCTACTTTACTTCTCCATTTTGTTCCAAAGAGTTATCACCACCACTACTACTAATAGTTTTGCTACCTGCCCACTAAATGCCAGTCACGATTCTGCAATGTGTCCTATATGAACTGTTTCCTTACAACAACCCTATGAAGTTATTCTGTCCTTTCCCACATGAGGAAACATAATTTGAAACCTAAAAAGATTAACTAAAATGCCCCAGTTGACAGAACTTCTCATATTAAAGCTGAGGTTCAAACCCAGACACCCTAACTCCAGAGCCCAGTCTCCAACAATTAATTGCCATTCCCTCTGCCCGTACTTTTTGTCAAGCACAGGAAAGTGTTTATTATGAAGAGACTTTTTAGTAAAATATGTAAGTCCAAATTTCTGTTCAAAGTCTAGATTTACACCTCTATGCCCTGAGGCAAGTTCTGTTTCCTTATCCGGTTCCCTCACCTATAAAATGTGGACAATAGCTTGTAGTGTGGAGGACCGATGCGCTATCATATATATATATGGCACCACCTAACAGGTGGTGGGTGCTCAGTAAATGGTAGTCACTAATATTATTTATCACCATAGTGTTGCCTATGTCATGTCAATCCCTGGCTCAATAAACCAAACACAAGAACAGAGCCTAGTAGGTCATAAACCCTATGCAAGTGTTAATTATTGGAATCATTGGCTGGGTACGAGGTCACTGAAAACAAAGACTGTTTCCTAGCCTTCCTTGCAGCAAGGAGTCACCAACTTCTGTGCAGTGAGTTATCAAAGAAAATAATCTTGTGGCATATTCTAGGAACTGTTCTTAAAAAAAAAGGGGATCAGGCATCCTTTATCTTTCTTTCATCCTTTCCCTGCTGCATGGAGCCAGAAGCCTCCCTGGGCCAGAGGAACAAAGGTCCGACCCTGGGAGAAGTGGGCAGAGAGCTCAGCAAAAGGGAGTTTGGGGCCTTGACAATGCGGTATACATACCAGCCCTCGTCCTTTCAGGATTTCCTTGTTACCTGACAGGGAGCCTCATCTAGAAGAAAGTTTACACGTACATTGACTGTATCCTCCAAAACAGAATGCCTACACCTTGACCTGATTCCATCATGCATTTGTTTAGTAAACCTCTCGGAAACAGCTGTGGAGCTTCTTCCACGCTTATCAGTGGGCATTTTCAGCTTCCTCGTGCTGGCACCATCTGGCAAGACCTGTACAAGTGCCAGTGAAACAAACATGAAGATGAATTTCTCCAACTTCACTTCCTCAGAAAGTAGCTACAAACACAGCATGGAAGACTGAAAAGAAGGGGGACTGCTACAGGGGTTGCAATGGGTACTTGAATACTTGGGAGCAGGCTGACCAGTTACAAATCTGTAAAGTGGCAAACATTACTTGCCGGTCCTAATAAACGACTCTAGTTATTATGGCCACATCATTGTGAAATGAGAAAGTTCTTTATGAAAAACTGCTCTTCCAGGAATTTCTTTTTACTCATGACATACTGCTTTTTTTAGAGAAGTTCCTTGAGATGAAGTACCATGTGTTTTTGACCTCTCCAGTGTGTTTAGAACACACTGTGCCCGGGCTAAGTGTTGAATAAACTGTTTAAATAACCAAATGAACAGGCAGCTTGATGAAACTTTTCCTCAACCAGATTTTTGAGATAAAAAAAATCCTTCCAAAATATTAGATTGCACTTGATCCTGATTCACAGCCTTAAGCATTTCAAATAACCCTCTATTAAACTCACACCTAGTTCAAGACCAAATAGTTACAGTTGCTATGGTAATAGGCTCAGTGCCTCTGAGCAGAAATAATAATTCCTTTTAGGCAAGATATTTATGAGTGTGACTGGCTCTGTGGCAAGAGTATTTTCTTTTGGTTTTCTTTAATTTATGTATTTAGGCAGATGATACTTTTTACATACACTTTCTCCCCAGAAAGGAAGAAAATAAGCATGTTAAGTTTTTTTATCCTAAAACTTTTTAGTATAATTAAAACATGGATTTCATTTTCACTTCTAAAAGATTTCAATTTCAAATTAAAACTCTAACAAGAAATATATATCCCATGGTGAGGCAGCAAGTTAAATTTTAATAAATGATATGTGTAGTACATACAAAAAAAGGCCTTTAACAAGAATCATAGGTATGTCTGATATTTTTAAGGGCCAGAGGTAGTCAGAAAGGGATTCAGCAGCAGCACTTTGAAATGAGTTTTAAAAAGCAGTCATCAAGATATGTATCCTCCCAAGTGAATTTGAATTGAGGCAACAGCAAATCCCAATATTTTTTTTAAGAAGACATGCAGGCATGAATCATCTCGAGTAGGCAGGCAGGAAGAAAGAAGAGTAAGAAGCATATTTATTGATTGATTGATTTATCTATCTATCTATCTATTTAATTTAGCTGTTCATCTGGTTGACCTCCCTAGCTCCAGCATACAAACCCAGGACCTTAGATGTATGTGGACTTCACCCAAGGCCTTCTCCATTAGGGCATCCTTACATTGCCTTACATCGCATCCTTACATGCAAGGATCCTTACATCCTTACCATGATGAGGTGCTTTAAAATATTTATATTAATCATGCATCAAAGTAACAAAATGATAGAGGAATGAAAAAAATATGACAGAAAAGACTCAGATCACTATAGCAGTCCTAATATATGGAATTGATGGATGTTAAGAAAAAAATCAGTAAAACTTGGCAACAGATGTGAGAAAAATATCCCATGAGTAGTGAGAAAAGTAGGGGGAAGTCTGTAGGTGCTTTCATTCTAACAGCTACTCTTTCACCCTATGTCTTTAAAACAAAGGGGGCAAATGAGGTATGGAATGCACTCAAAGCCATAGCTTTAAGCTTCCCATTTCCTTCACTTTTCCCTTTTCATTGTCACTGAAAAAAAAAAAACAACTAAACAAACAAAAAACCTGTATATTTCTAATTGCTGATGACAGAAAATTAACTTCATTTTCCTTGGAAGCACTATTCCCTGATGTGTGAGCCAAAAGAAGACTTTACTGGACTTGAAGATGATAAATCTATATATGCCTGAAATCTTTCAGCAATATTATTGCATTGTTTCCAAGACATTTATCACATAGATGATGGTACTTACTTTGCAAAATAAATTCCTAAGGAAGGATTTATTAATCAAATTTTGGAGATGAGAAAAAACAAGGCTCAAATTTGCTCAAGGTCAAAGCCACAATATCCATCAATGTTGTAGTTGAATGGATTAGGCTTCCACTGTTGGTTCAGTGTTATTTTAGTTTTCAACTCATGTACAAGATAAATCATGTTATAAATTTGTTTCATATTGGTTGCATGACTCTCCACACATTTATCATTAGAAATAATAAATGGCCTTTTATTGCCAGATTTGCTCAGATCAAGTTAACTCATAATATAGCTGAACTACATTATAACTCTAACAACAATGGGGATCTTTGCCATGAGGTAGTGCATTCCTGAACCTTAGACTAGGACACAGAAGTGAGGAGATTTCTTCATCTTTTCATTTAAATCTATTTCTAGTAAGAGATATGAATTATTTTTCTCCATTCCTATCCAGGCCTCTTCTGAGGGCACTTGGTTAACTCTAAATTATTCTTAAACCATGGATCTTCCTATATTTAGCATTAAAATTACTACTAATTGAAGATATAGTAATCATTACGATGGAAAATATTTAACCACTTCACAAAGAGTTAATTTGCTCTTAATAGCAAAGAAATAAAAAAGCTTCTTCTGACTTTTTGATTTTTCCATTAAGCAATTGACCCTAGCTATTAAGGGGTGATTACGGATATTTAAAATTGTAATTTTCCAGAATATGAAAATGTATTCTCTTGAAAGCAAGCAAAATGCTCTAGAATAGGAAGATCAATAAAACGATCCATTAAAATTATAATCAGATAATCTATTACTTTCAAATGTATCTGTTCAAAACTATCACTCAATAAACTATATGGCTATTTTGCTTGATCAAGAAATGAATGTGACTTTATGATCTGTATTCAAGTATGAACAGCTGCTCATTAATAAAGTCATTAAAGTCCAAGGCAGAACAGCAGGTCTAAATTGTGCTTGAGGAAAAACATCACGCCGTTAGTTGAAAGCCAGGGAACTTGGTTGATGGAGCTTGAGAAACACTGGGCTGTTTGCAAGGTATGCTCTACCTCCTGGGCAGGGATGGCTGATTAGTTGACAAGAACATACTCAGATCCAGCTGGAGTACTCAGGACCAAATAATTCAGAGAATAAGAGGCGGGCTGTAAGCTGAAAGAGTGAATTAATTAAGCTGGAGATTGAGGATTGGGTAGAGGTAGCCTAAAAGTGGGTAAAATGGTCTGGATATAGATCAGGTAGAATGAACTGTACCTCATAGAGCAGAGGCAATTAAAAAAGAAATCCTTCATATCTAAAGTTCTGTCCCTTATACTCCTCCAACTTGACATTTGGTGGTTCCCCCATCCCCACTTCCTGAAAACCTTGGATAACAGACAGGACACTGCACATTCCCAAGAGGAAGTCCCCAAGTAAGATCCCAAATTATGGGCATCTATGATCCTCAATTATGGAACTACTACTCAGCAACTCGAGTAAAGATGACTTCTAAAGATTTTTTATAGCTATTTTTAAAGTAAAATTTAAGTTTGCAATCTTTAGCAAGCTTTTTGTTTGTAATGGGAAACAAGTATTCACTCACTAGTTTCTGGTAAAGTATATACTTCTTTTGTATCATTTGGAAATGGCAATTTAATATAGAAGCAAAGCTATGATTCTCTAAGGAAAAACATTTTTCAAACATGTTTTTGTCAGAATGTAGGCTATTTTGGATTACTGGCTGTGGAATGTGAAGAAATTTTGGAAATTAGGCATTTGAAGAGACTAAGTTAGAGCAGGTCCTGAATTAAGTCCTACATTAAAAGACTCTAGAGGGTTTAGTGAATTTAGGGACGTGTTCGTCCTGGGAATTTTAATACAGTAGTGTAGTAATAGTACCAGAGGCAGTAGCCGCTTTGATCTGCATAGGTATGCTATATGTCAAGCTCTGCCCTAGAGATTTGCAAGCACCAATCATTCAATGAAGTAAATACTATTATGGCCATGCTACTGATAAGGAAACTGAGGTCTGAAGAGGAAATAATTTATCCAAAGTTACACCAAATCATTCTGGAGCAAGAATCATAAACAATCTATTCCTTTCTTGGGAATACATAGATTAAATTGCTAGGAGAAAAGTGGTACAGATTGGATGGAGGGGTGTATTAGAATGTGAACTGGGTGAGTGGGTGGCCAGGGTGTGAGGACAAAGGTAGCTGAGCTGGAAAGAGAGCGCCGGAGCCAGAGTGCCTCTTCCAACTTCCAGTCAAAGGAAGTTCAGTAACAAATTACATGGAGGAAAGAGGCTTAGTTCGGAGTTAAACTCGGCGTTTTGCATCCCAAAGTTGGCGAAATGACTGAGATCCGGCCGACCCACTTCCATGCCATTCTCATGCCGTGGGAGCGCCCCCTTTTTTGCCATCGTAAACACTGCTTTCCCATGAAAGCAAGTAGGATAGTCCAGAGTTAAACGAAAGGAGCAAGGCTGGAACAGGGGCATTCTGTACAGAAAGAAGAGGAACACAAAACGACTATAGGTGCTTCGCAAAGATTTAAAACCCACACAGCCAGCAACTGTCACAAAACACCTAACGGAGACCAAGTTTCAGCCGCGACCGCGCCAGCACTGTCGCTTGCCCCGCCCCTCAGCGCTTATTGGCGCTCCATGTTGACGTCACATCCGGAGCCTCTCGTCTACTGGACCAGACAGGATCTGGGCGGAGTGCGGAAATCAGGGCCTAGAGACAACAGACTGCCACCTTCCAGGAGGGTGAAGGGGGCGGAGCTGGAGGAGGGTTTTCCGAGGAGTGGGCGGGCATGGCAGCTGCGCGGAGGCTACGGCGGCTGCGACGGAGCGCGCGCCCGACTTTGAATGAGCGGGGCTGGGCCTGAACTGACGGAGCGCGAGCTTGAGGAAGCGACCGGCAGCACGCGTGCGCGCCTTGTGTGTGAGCGCGCGCGCGGCCCGCGGCAGCTGTGAGCCTCCGCCGGGCGGGCGGGGAGGGGGAGGGGCAGGTGAGTGTGTGCGGCTCGCGCGCGCCCGCGAGGGGCTTTTCTACCCCCACCCCCACCCCAATCCCAGCCCTGGTCTTGGGGATGTCCTTTAGCCTACCCAGGTCAGCTACCCTTTTTGCCTTGCACTTCCCACCCTTTCATCTTCCCTTTGGCCGGTCCATCGGGTTCCCCCCACCTCTTCCTCCCCGCCGGCCGTTGGCTCTTTGGGGTACTGTTTCCGGGTCAGGGTGACCTCTAGGGTAAGGGAGCCCCACTGGGCGTGAGCCCTGGGAGTGCATCTTCGCCATGCCACGCTCATGCGTGGGACACCGGCCTGCGGGGCGCCGGCCCGGAGCCCCCCACCCCCTCAATGCCTCACAGCTGCTCCCTCACCCCCGGGTATCGTGCACGACCTCCCGGCCTTCCTTCTGCAGGTCTTGCCTGTTCCCAGGCAGTTTTTCCCAAAATCCGAATCCCAGCCCATCGGGCACCCTCTTCCAGCAATTTCGAGCGCTTCACAAAACGCCACGCACAGGGTGTCGGATTGTGTAACCTGAAAACGCTCTTGTTGTTCTCATCTGTACAGTGGGTATGATTTTTTTTTTAAATCAACCAGTTTCGGGTGTGCAATATGAAGTTAAAATGTTTTAGTTATGAAACCTTCCTTTGGCTCTTAAGATCTCTGGTGTCACATGTTTGAGGACCTAGTGAGTTGCCAGGAGTGGTGCAGAATGCTCCGCTTAAAACTGTCCTATTTCCACTTCAGTTTCCCCTTCTCTACAGCCCCTGACCTCTGCTTTTCAAATTTAAGTGAGTTAGGGTAAATTTTCTTTTCGTAGCATTGTGATATTCCATAACCCACATCAGAGAGTTTGTACTAGATCATCTGTTTTTTCAAACTTTGTTGTTAAAAAAATTCAGAGGTATTAGTTGGGGAAACACAGCAGTTGATAGGTACCAACAAGGGTTTGGTTTGGCTTATTTAATGAATTATGATACGGTGGCTACTGAAAGGACCTCACCTGCGTTTTATTTAAAATGAATGGTAGGAAAGATACATTTAATCCTTTATTTTCTAATGTAGCATTATTTTTAAATTGTAGGGGAGTCTTTTTTTCACTTGAAGAGCAGAGCTGTCATTCCTATTGATTTCCTAGACGTTATTTTCCACAGCCTTGGGGGTGTAATGCTTCATGATCCTGAAGCTTATTCTGCTATATTTCAAGTTTTTGTATTATCGTGGTAATTAAGAAAATTTAACTTCCAAGTATATCCGAATTCTGAAAGGTATTCTGAAGCAACCAAAGTGCAAGATAGCTTAAGATGCATACTTACAAATTTGTAAAGAACATTTTATAAATCCCACTGAAGCAATGAGTATAAATTTTTCTAGTGTATTTTGGTGTGGGCAGAGCCTGAACTTTGGGGTCAATGTCTTTAAATCCTAAGTGGAGGAATCTGAGCTTCATTTTAGCCTCATCTGTAAAATGGGGTTAATGAGATTTTACCTCCATTGGTTTTCCGTAGGATTCTGGTGAGGTGATACAACATGGACGGTCTGGAACTATGTCTTGAACATATTCAGTACCCAGGGAGTGTTAGCGTCCCTTTATTTAACAAGTATTTGAATAGCTACTATGGATCTGGCATTGGCTAATGTCTAAAAATACCAAACTAAACTAGACTGAAATGGGTCCTGCCTCCTAGGTCCCTTGCGTTCTGTAGGAGTTTGTGTACCAGCTTCTGACAGTTGAGTAGCTAGCACAGGGTTTCAGTGCGAGGTCAGTGCTTCCCCTCACCCAGAGTAGTATCTGTTACGGAATAGGTGATATGTGTGTGTATATACATATATATATGAAATGAATTGGAACATTAGGTAATACAGGTCCTAAAGTTATTTCTGCCTACAGATCAGTGTAATTGATAAAATTAAAGGTGTTACTTGATAGTTGACTGCATTTTTCCAATTTCAGTGCAACTGACTGGAAAATTTATTTTGGAAATTGTAAACTCTAAACTGCTAAGTCTGTTTTTTAGTGAAGTATTCTTGGCTTTTGAATTAAGTAGACCTAGGTTTGAATCACGGTCATTGAATGTGGGATCATGGGGGCATGTGCTTATACTGTGCTTCAGTTCTATGAAATTAGAACAGTGTCATATGATTTGTGAGTTAAACAAGATAATAGAAACCACTTGGCACATAGTAGCTGGTCAGTGTGTAATTGTCCTCTCATTAATCACAAAAGTAAATTTTCCACAGAATCAGGATGTTCTTAATAACTAGGGAGAAAATTCTGTTCTTTAATCAATAATAGTCCCACTTCATTTTTTCTGTTTGAAAAAATATTTTATTTCCAGTTACTGTTGAAGTCCTTTGAGTTCACAAATTCTTACTGAACAATAATGAATATCATTATTTGTGGCAAGGTGATGACTGCGATTACTAAAGATCTGTATGAGATTTACTCCCAAGTTTTCCTGCATGTATATTTGAGATGCACCCAACATTCTGGTTCTTCAATATCTTCGCCTTCACAATATCCCAATAGCCTAGCTCCTCAGTCTAGCCTTTCTTCCCCCAAGTGTCACCTAAATTCTCCTTTCTAGCTATCATTGTTTATAATTTTTCTGAAAATTTAGACAATTTCCGTGGGGAAAGTTTTGGGGAAGTTTTGGCTGAGCTTTATTCTTGATAAATCAGCTTTAAAATAAAGCTTTTATTCATCAGGGAATTCTATTCCGTGAAGCAATGAGAACTTTTTAGTTTTATTTTGCAAATGATAACTGAAAATAGCAGATGTGTAAGATCCTCAGGGGAAGGAGTATGCAAAGTGATAAAGTATACAGCAATAACTATAGTGCAAACTAGAAAATTCAAATGCATTAAGAAGAAAATATTGAAATTAATAATACAGCAGTCCAGAAACAGGTAATAACGACTTATGCTAGGGAGATTGCAGTGGAAATTGGGAAGAGTATGGGCAGTATGAGGAAATGGAAAAAGGTAATTTTGGCATTTTAGATCTAAGGGAATAATAGAGAAAGAAGTGAAAAATTGTTGTAGTTTTTAAAGCGAGTAAACCACGATTGGGGTAGTTTTTACTGAGGTAACATTGATTGACAAAGTAATAGAAGTTTAGATGTGCAGATACACTGTTCATCAACTATATGATAATACCACACCCACCACCAAATTTGCAGTAGTCCATCACTGTTCATTGTGGATCCCAACCATTCCAGACTTCCTTCCACACTGGTAACCTCAGTTTTATTGTCGGTGTCCAAGGGTTAGTTTTGTTTTGCCTATTCATTTGCTTTGTTTGTGTTTCTACATATGGGTGTGATTATTCATATTTGTCTTTCTCCTGATTTATTTCACTTAAGCATGATTCCCTCAGTTCCATTGATTGGGGATATTTTTGACAAGTATTTAAATTACCTGAACAGTGAAATTCTGTCTCTTTTACCATCACTGTGCTTTCCATCCTCCCCATCAGTAGACCATCTTCAAGCACAGACATTCAGCAAGTCATTCAGCTCCTGCGGAGATACAGCTTCACATGAACAAAAATACATGAGCTTTTCTCAGAGAACCTTTTGGCACTCTTATTATTCCTGTGCCCTTTCTACCTTTTCTGTACCTAGAAATTAAGAGACCCTTCTTGAGACGGGACTGGTAGTACAGGTTCTGCAAAACAATTAAGATCAGGTACCATAAGAGTTAAATACATTGTTCTTGCTTCCTGGTTTAGTTTTTTGTTTTAAATGTTATATTGAGGTATAACATATAAGCAGCATATACAGTTAAGATCCTGGTGTTGCTACACTCAGATTAAGATTAAGATTTTAGTCTCTGATACCTCACCCCAGTCAGAGGTGACCGCTTTTTCATTACATAATTTTAACCTGTTGTTAATATTTCATTAGTTGAGAAAGCTATTAATATGCTCTAGTCAAGACCTCAGGAGGTTATTCCTCAAAGCTAATCATTAAAATCAGAAGAGAGTATCTGCTTTATTCCACATGAAATGTGTTTTAAAATGGCATATTATTAGTACAATGGTGGTGTATTTATCTATGAAAATTTTAATCTTTATGTTATATTTTAAAATAATGCTAATCCCAAACCTATCTAAGATAATTTTTAAAAAATCAGCATTTTACTTTAGAGTGAAAGGACCATTTGGTTATGTAATTATTACTTACATTAGGTTCATTCTGTTCTAAGTAAATATCTTTAGAACAGAACTCCAGATATGTTATTTATGCTTTTTGAAAAATATCAAATTACCATTTTCCCTTTTGTGTTTTAGTAAATCACTCTACTCCATATATTGGTATTAACCCACTGTAATAATTGTTTCAAAAGTTCTTACTAAAGAAAGTTGTTACTAATGAGAGGTGGATGAGTTTTAGTTGTGACTTTGCTAATAGTTTGTCATCTCACCTTGAGCAGAAAAGTTAACTTTAGTATGTCCTTTTGTTCACTAGTTCAGAAAATTAAGAAGTTGTATGAAATTTTGATATATTCAAGTTACGCAACACAGGAATTATGACTGTAAATGCTTGCTTAGTAATCTTTTTCCTTTGACACCCCCCCCCCAAAAAAAAAAAGAATCATGAGAGAGCTAACACATGAAATTTCATTGTCAGAAACGTTATTCCTGTGTGTGTGTATACCTGTAATTTCTTGTGACTTGATTTAGTATGTAATCTACTTTGCTTCTCTACATTGGAACAATGTGTCTGTGTGTGTTTTGTTTTGTGTATGAGTATCCAGTATTTTCAGTGCTATTTGTCAGAAAGACTGTCCTTTGTCCACTGAACACTTTATATCCTTGTCAAATTTTAGTTTTCCATATGGATGTAGGTCTATTTCAATACTTCCCATTCTGTTCCCTTTGATATATGTTGACTTCAAATACTACCATTTTTATTGTTGTAGTTTTATAACAAGTCTTGAAATCAATAGTATTAACCCTTCTACTTTATTCTTTTCCTTGTTATTTTTGGCTATTACAGGTCCTTTGCATTTTCATACAAATTTTGGTATTTGTACTGCCAAAGCAAGCACATTAGTGATTTTAGAATTAACTTGTCAAGTTTTATAGAAAAGAAACCTGCTGACATTTTGATTAGGATTGCATTAAATTTATAGCTCAGTTTAGCAGTATGTGGTAGGTAGGCTGTTTGTTTTTTTTAGCAACATTCAATTTTCAGTCCTAAATTCAGATCTGTTCAGTTTCTCTCAGCAATATCTTGTAGTGCATAGATCTTTTACAGACTTGTCCCTAAGTATTTAGTTTTTATATTCTTATAATTAAAACAAAATTAAATTGTGATTGTTGGTAACATAAAATTACAACTGTTTGTAGATTCTGTTCAATTTTTATACTCTTTCTTTTTTTGCTTAATTATACTGTAACGTTGAATAGAAGTTGTGAAAGTGGTCATGCTTGTGTGGTTCGTAATCTTGGGAGTCTGTTCAGTTTACACCATTAAATCTCATGTTGTTATATAGTTTTTCATGAATGTTTTTGGTCAAGTTGAGAAAAATCCCTTTACTCCTGGTTTGCTTTGAATTTTTGTCAGGAATGGATTTTGGGTTTTGTCAATTGGTTTTCTGTCTCTAATGAGATCAATATATGAGTTTTCTTTTTTACTTCATTAATATGGTGAATTACATTTGACTTTCAAATGTTAAACCAACCCTACATTCCTGGGCTAAGCCCCATTTGGTCATAATGTATGATTCTTTTTTATATGTTGATGATCTCAATTTAGTAGAATTTTGTTAAGGAGTTATATTGTTTATATTCATAAGATACTGCCTCTGGTTTTCTTTTCTGGTAAAATCTTTGGTCTGAATTAGTGTCAATATAATGCCGACCTCACATAATGAGTTGGGAAAGATTCCTCTTCAGTTTTCTGGCAGTTTGTGTAGAATTGATATTACTTTTAAAAAAAGATTTTTGACAGAATTCCTCAGTGGAGCCATCTAGACCTGGAAGATTTTTTTAACTACAAGTTCAATTTCTTTAATAGATACAGAGATTTTAAAGTTATCTGTTTCATCTTGTTAAGCTTTGATAATTTGTTTCAAGGACTTTTCTGTTTTATCACATTTGTCAAATAAAGGCATAAAGTTGTAATATTGCCTCAATATCATTTACTGTTACAGATATCAAGGTACATTTGTTGGCATGCCCTGGTGGAGTTGCAGTTAGGTCAGCCACCTCCAGAAGAGCGCAGTTCATGTACATCCCAAGGGCCCCGGTTCTTGTCCTGGGTATGGTGGGGAAACAATCAATGTGGACAACTAAGTAAACAACTTTTTTAATTAAAGAAAATGCTTCTCCTCTCTCTGCCTGTCTACTCACCTTCATGCCCTTAAAAAATAAATGAAAAAAAAAAGGTACATTTCTTAGAGATTGGTCATAGTGAGGCCTTCCCTTTTTTATCCAGTATAACAATTTCAACTGGATCTTAGATAAACTGCACTTTATTACTGAGATAGGTTTAAATCTATTGTGTTGCTGTTGTTGACTTATCCCATCTATTATTTGTTCTTTTCCTTGGTTTTTTTTTTTTTTTTTTTTTACGGCCATTTCTGTTTAGTATTTTTTAATCTCCTGTGGTGGTTTGTTTGTTTACCTTCTTTGTTACCTTTAACGGAACCTTGCCCCTCAGAGAATATGATTTAATTGATTTACTAGGGTAAGCCCCGCTATCACTTCTTTAAAGGATCTCCAGATATGAGCTTTTCACCTGTGATCTCTGATTACTTCCGGCTTGTTAGCTGTGAATTAGGGCAAGTTGTTTGACTTCTTAATTCAGTTTTTTTGGTCAATAAAATGGGTTTAATAAAATTGATACCATGTCTAAATATCATTTATTCCTGAAACCAAGAAAGTTTAACTTCCCTTTCAAGCTTGCTTTTGCAGACTAGAACCACCTATAGTGGTTTGAAAGGGAATTAGCAAGCCTTGCACAAGCCATTTTCCGTATTCTAGAGCACAGATCTTGATGGCAGAATCTTGTTCTAATGATCCCCAAACATCATGTCTAGAAGAATCAAACAGCAACATATGCCCTAGATTATTGCAGGCTGAATTTATAACATGCAGCAACCTTATTCAACCAGTCATCCAGTCACAAATGCCCTACCCTCTGCTTCCTCATCCCCAAACCCTTTAAAAGCTCCCTGTTAACATAAGTCAGAGAGACAAATTTGAGGGCTTTGCTTCCTGTCACCTTGCCGATAAAACTCTTTTCCTCAAATCCTGGTACCATAGCTTTATGCTTGTCAGGCAATGAACTGGTGCTTGGTAATGAAATATATCTATCTAAAAGTTTCAAATGTTGAAAAAAGCACAACCTGGTAGAGTAGTAGTTAGGTCAGTCACCTCCAAAGAAGGGCAGGCTACATATCCCTGGATTCAAGTCCCAGGTCCGGAGGGTGAAAACAAACAATGTGAACGACTAAATAAAATAAAAAGTAAGATGCTTACTCTAAAAAAAAGTATTTAGAAACATTTTGAATAGTGCTATTATAGTCATATGGTTCAAATTTCAAAAAGTACAAAGGTCTCAGTGTATGCCGTTTTATTTTTTTAATTGTAAATACAAATAGATTGTTTAAAAGCCACTTTAGTTTTTAAACTTACTGTGTTATATTTGTGGTTTTTAGAGAAAAGTAAAAACATGCCTGATTTTTACATCACATAATAGGACTTTTTAAGTTGACTTAAGAATAGCAGTACAGCTTATGAAATTTTTGTGCGTTTTCCACAGGTTTTTATTCCCACCATGGCTATCACACAGTTTCGTCTGTTTAAAGTTTGTACCTGTTTAGCAGCAGTTTTCTCATTTCTGAAGAGGCTAATTTGCAGGTAAATAAATTTTATGTTCAAATTAACCTGTTTATCTCCTTGCTGGATGCCTTTCATAACTGCAGAAAACACAGGACAGAATATACTTAAACTGAAGATCTTGATTGCAGTATTTATTGACTTACCTCTAGTGTTTAAAAAATGTTTTTCTCTACTTCAGATCTAGAAAATAGAGGTTTAATTCTTGTTCTTTGAAATTCTTACATCTTCCATAAATAACATGCTTAAGGCTATAGAATTTCACAGATTAAGCAAACATTTATCATAATCAGAATTATTGTGTATTATATACTTGTTTCATTATCAAAATATTTTAAGATGGTTAAATCGAATTAGGTATTGGTATTTCTTTGTACACTACAATATCAATGCTATTTTGACCTTAAAAAAATTAATGGAGAATATCCCCAAATATATTTTTAAGTCTCTTAAATAATATTTTAGAGTGTGCAGATTGTTCAGGACAGAGAAGTCATTCTGCGTTTATAAGTTATTCAGAGGCTAGTATTTCTTCCATGTTGTCACACTACTGTACCCTAGAGCTAAACTTATGTGCTAAAGAACCTCAGGACTTCACATTAAGTTTATAAGGGTGACATAGGATATTTTAACTTTTTTCAGCAAAACAGTGACTGTGATAGTCAGCATCTGTTGAGCACTATAAACTACTAACTCAGAGTAGTTTGCATTTGTAGCATTAGATCAAGTAATATTGAAAAACACAATTTACACCGATTCCATGACATTGCAGGATTACTTTTGATCATGTTCTTGATTGTTTAAGGTAATTTTTTGTTCACTTGTGTTTTTGGTGACTTACCTTTGCAAAACTAGGATTTTAGATTCTAATCAAAAACAGTACTGCTCCAAATTAATGTGGAAAAAATAATAAGGGTGGTGGTGTCCAATCTGATTCCAAGGTGTGAGAAGATGTACTATATCAAACAGGCAGACACATTCCATTAGTAAATAATATTACTTATTTAATAATGAAGTCAAAAGATTTTTTTCTTTAAATGTATATGCGTTCTTTTTTCAGATGGCTAACAAGAAGTTAGCACATACCTAAATGTCCGATTGTTTGTGTCTAACTACTTAATACGTGGAATTCTTAGATATTCGTTTAGCCTAACTAGTAGCACTACCCACTAAAAGGAAGGTAGAGGAAATAGAGAACAATAACCTGATGTAAAAGTCGCACAACGATTCTGTTTGAAGCCTGCTATTTAGAGCTCAGTCCTATGGCTGCCTAACTGCAAGAGAGACTAGGAAATACATTCTCTGACTAAATAAATATGTTATAACTGCTAAAACTGTGAGGATTAAGTGGCATTGAATTTATTGTTAGAAGCAGAGTGGTCTGAGATTTAAAAAATGAAAAAGACAAACAAAAAACCCAAACATATCCAGGATAGAACAATGGGAATGAGTAGATGAAATAGAGTGGAGATGATCACTGAAGGAGGGGAAGTCAAGAAAGAAATGAAAAACCTTAGTGATTTTGAAATTTCCCAGGTAGAGGACAGGATTTGGGAAGTAGGAAAATGGTAAACTGAGTGGTTAAATCATCAGAGCATGAGGAGTAATGACCAGAAATTCACTTGGTAAAACGGAATGAGAATGGACATTAATTGTTAGGAAACTGGAGGTTAAAAGATATAGTTGTGTTAGTAGTGGTAGTAAATTATAGGTGTTCTAGCTTTACATCTGTCTTTTCTAAAACTATTGATATAGATTCTTACTAAATTACAATTGATTGTCTAAATATTAAGGACTATAAGTTTTTATTGTCAATGTAAGTATACTTAGGATTGACAGTATGTGCAATTTTAAGGGAAACTTAGAATTGTTAGAATAAGCATTTTCTTAAGTGTCTGAAAGAACCTAGGGTGTGTGTTCTAAAGGTTTATGTGATAAATTTAGTAATAAAGTATATTGCTTCTCTATTCATTCTTTAAACAAAATACTATTTATAATTTTGAAATAAAAACAGCTGACTTTACCAGTAGCTCTATAGATTATAGTAGCTTATAGATTATTTAAAAAGAAACAAGTGACTAATCATTGATAATTGCTACCATTTTTTAACATCTTATTATGTAACAAGTACCTGTAGTCTCAGTACTTTAAATGCCACTTAATCAATCCTCACAGCAGCCTCACAGTGTAAATTATCTGCATTTTACATATGAAGACATTGAGGCTAAGAAGTTACTAATATTAATTAGAATAAAAATTCATGGAAGTAACATTGAAAAACACAAATTTACACAGATTGAATGACCATGCACTTAATGTTTACAATACCTATCTTAATATAGGTACTTTCTTACTAATCTTTAAAATTTATATATAATTTAATTCAACCTAGCGATTTTAGGAAACTTTTTAATGGCTTAATGGTTAATCTTACAAGAAATCAAAAATGTAAAACAAATAAAAGCCAAGCTTACCCTGGTTAAAACCGCAGTGTGTCTAGAACTTCACTGACGAGAATTCACGGGAGTCCGAGGAGCATGGTTTGAAACCATCTTAGATTTTTTTGGTTTTGACTTTATATTCCTCCTGAGCCCTAATCCAAAAAGCAATTCTGCTATTCTGTCCAAATTTTAGCACTTTTGTGGTATCTGATCTGAATTTCTTTTCATACCTTAATGAGAAATTATTAATTATTAAAATAATTAATTTTATAATTGAGGAAAGTCGTCTCCTATGAGCCATAAGTGTCTGTCCAGAGTGCCTTTACTCATGCTGTTTTTTTGGTAGTTCTTGAAATAGATTTTTTGTTTTAGATCTGGAAGAGGGCGGAAATTAAGTGGAGACCAAATAACTTTGCCAACTACAGTTGATTATTCATCAGTTCCTAAACAGGTAATTTTTTTGAAGGTTGAATATGTGTTCTAGTGACATATTCTGGACTGCACGTCATCACTACCTCAATAAATTAATTTGGCAATGTTAGGATTTTTTTATTATCGTTATTTTTTTTTTTAGTTCTAAAATTTTTATTTTGTTCTTCATTTTATTTTCTGTTTCTTTGCTGGGATTTAAAATTTTTTCCCAGTGATTTCAAAAGTGTTTTCTACTATATCTTGGAGTTTATAATCTGTTGACTAGACAGTTTCCATGTGTGTTGACATTTCTTGATCTCTTGGAATAATTTTGGGTTTTTTCATGGACCTCTTGAATATTATGTTTTGAAACTATCCTCTTTAAATACTGTCAAAAATGTGTTGATAGTTTTTGGTTTATTAGGCACTCATCCTGGATAGCCTTACGGTACATTACAAGTTCCATCCTTTCTGTAGGATGTAGTTCTAATAATGTCAGTTCAGTTTTCAAAGACTTTGCTTTCGTTTTGTCTTTCGTTTCTAATGGATAAAGCCTAATGTCTAGCTCAAAGTACAAGTTTTTTTTTTTTTACTTTTGATTTAGTTTTTATAAGTAATCTAAAATATTTTATTTTTCTGTTGGTCAAAACCTTTGAAAACCAATTTTTTTGAAAGCCCATTTTTCTAATAAATAATTAATGAGATGTTAATTAGGTTATACCTTTGTGACTTATAATATTGACCAATTAAATTTAGACAGATGTTGAAGAATGGACTTCCTGGGATGAAGATGCACCCACAAGTGTAAAGATTGAAGGAGGGAATGGGAGTGTGGCAACACAACAAAATGCTTTGGAGCAACTGGAACCTGACTACTTTAAAGATATGACACCAACTATAAGGAAAACTCAGAAAGTATGTGCCTTTGGAAATTAGACTATTAAACTGCTTTTCACATTCCTATATTTAAAATTAGATGATACAAGTAGTATTTGTTAGAAAACCTGTTTCTAATTTTTACCTATTGTGTTTTCTGTCATGTTAAAGAGAGCTTATATATTCAAGTAACCTACACATAGAGCTAATCTGTGATTTAAAAGACAGCCAGTTATATCTAAGCATTTATTGAAATCCTACTGCATGTCAGATTCTAGACTCCAAGACTTAATTGAGTAAGGTATAGTTCTAACCTGGAAAGAGTTCATTTTTGTAATGTGTACAAACTGATAACTACTTCTCACTGTATGAAACCATTATAAAACTGATAAAAAATTCCGAGAATTTAGAATAATTGTTATGGGTTTGTGCTAGCCATCCACACTATTTAATCCCTTTTAAGTTGAATATGGAAAGTTAAAATTCAGGGAATTATTAGGTAAAGAGCAATAGCTGATTATTTTTCTTTTTATCAGAATAGGACTTGTATATTTAAATTTCAGTCAGAGAATATAGAGGAGCCCATAATGAAAAGCAGTAGATGTCTACCCTGTCACTCTTTATAGCCACTAATACTTCCCAGAAGCAGTCACTAATAAGTTTTTCTGTTGCTTCTAGTGTTTTCCATTAGATCTTTATATAATATGTTTATACTGCTATTTCTTAATTTATCATTTGTAGGCATTGTCCATTAACTTTATACTATAGCAAATGAGGATTTATTTCATATCATCTATACCTTTCTTTCTGCTCTTTGGAAGATTGTGATGTTATTTTTCCAGTCTGCCTCAAGAATCACTCTGCTGTTTCATAAAAACAAACAAAGTTCTACTTCTTGTTTAATCAAGCATAAAAAATATTTCTTATAATGTACTTGATACAATGAGTATACTATTTATTCCACACTTCTCTAGTAGGTTACTCACCTTCTATCTCCTAACCAATTTCAGCAGCATATTCTTACATTTTCAAGGTTGATAACATTGACATTCTGTGATCAAAATTGGTTTTTTTGAGTTATTCAGTCTCAGTGTTGAAAAACATTGTTTTGTGTTTTTCAAGAAATCTTTACATGAGTTTCTTAGTTGATGAATACCTCGTGTTGTGGAAACAGTGCATCTCTCAATAGGAACCATGTACATTACAATAATACATTAATAAATTCATTTGATTGAAATGCTTTTAAGCTACAATACTAATATTACTGACTTCAAAGAGTTAATGTATTCATAGATATCCACATGCTAATTAGAAAACGACTTTTGGCAAGATGTAATACATATTCTTATTTAATACAGTAACTAAAAGTGCCTAATTATATACTGGGAAGGAAGATGAGATGTTTTTAAGTGAAATACAGTTTTTCATAGTATGAAGCTAATTTGTATGACAATTGGGAATTTTGGTAATCTTTACAAATTTTTAGTTTTTATGTTGTAAAATTTTAAAGAAGAGCTTATTTTAAGTAATTTAAAAAATTCCTCGTTAGTCTATCTTTATGTAGTGATATTTAAAATATGCATATAATTTTATTTCAATTAATTTTTCAGATCATTATTAAGAAGAGAGAACCATTAAATTTTGGCATCCCAGATGGTAGCACAGGCTTCTCTAGTAGACTAGCAGCTACGCAAGATATGCCTTTTATTCATCAATCTGTAAGTATGTTGATGATATCTGTTTTTCTTTAAAGAAGAGAATAAAATCAAATTGAACTTAATAATTGTATTTTTATGACCTTAAAACAGCTATAAGCAATTTAAGAGAATAATCTGGAGTTTTTCCGGTATTATTCTTTTATGAGATTATATGGTGCCTACCCCTGTTCGTATACAAATAAAAGACAAAATAATATTTAAAAATATGACCATCAAAGAGATTGCCATTAAAATGGGAGATTTAACCATAACAGGGTTTTTTTGTTCTTTTTTAATTATGTTTTGAGTTGTTTGGCTAGTAGGTTGTATTTGCATTTAAAGTGCGATATGACTTAAAATAGATATGACATAAGTAATACTTTTAAGGACAGAGATAGAAAGGACAATATAGAACTATGATTTCCAAACTTTGCATTATATTAGTAGATGTGCTCTGGATTTTAACCGGTGTCCAGACATCTTTCCAAACCTAAACTTAAGCATACTTTGATTAATTGATTTTATTAATTATCTATTATTGTGTAACAACCCCACATTTGAATTTACTTACAACATAACTGTTGACTTTCCCAGAACAAGTTATCCCTGAGTAAGATAGACAGGGGACTGCAATGACTGTTTATGATTTAGTCTTATAAATTGAGAACTCTCACCTCCACATTGTTTTATTAATTGGAAGATACTTGTTGAATCCAGCCTACATGAATAGGGAAAACACTTTAGCTCTACCTCTTAAAGGAAGAAATATCAAAGAATTTTCAGGCTTTGTTTAAAACCACATCTATCTGTCCATCTTATAATGCTTGTCAGCACTCTGCAAGTGTTTTTGAAGCCCTTCTCCCCAGGGGACTTGGGTTTATGTACATTTTTAATTCTTTGATCAACTACTCTTACTTCAAATGTCAGACGCTAGTAATATAGTGGAAAGTAAGCCAAATAGGCAGCATCCTTGCCTCAGTAGAATGCATTCTAGTGAGGAAGGTGTGACTTAAGTAAGGGATTTTATATTATATGTATATATAAATTTTTGATAACTTTTATGCAGTTATATAATAAGAGCATAATAGCACCATACATATTTCTCTTAAACAGCATTTATCTTTTGTATTTTATATTTTAAACTTTATGTTTGCCCCTTGTTGGTAAAGTAGTTCAAATCTACCCAGTTAATTAGATGTTTGCCACCTAACTATAATTATGTTATTACAACACTGCTATATCTCATGGTAAAGTTAAAAATATATAACCGCTTACACAGCTAAGGATTAAATAGTGTAGCTGGAGAAAGTCTCCATACTATTATATGAAGGTCTCCATGTATTTTCTTCCTGAACAGACCAAAAAAAAGGGGCACTGTTTAGGAGAGAATGGTAATTTACTGCACTCTGTTCTCTACACCAGAAATATCTTAGCATCCATTCTACAAATTAGGTTCTTTCAAATAGCACTATGTTTTTTTTTCTTGAAATTTTGTATTGTTGTGATAAGCTCTTTTTATAGTAAGGATATTAACCTTTTTGTCGTCTTTGTATTTTTTTCAGTTTATTGGTCTCTATAGCTTAGGTGTTTTTGATAGCCAAATATATTTTTGTAAAGTGGCAAATCTTTCAATTTTATCCTTTACAACTTTTTACTTAGAAGGGGGAATCATAGGCGTTCTACCTTTTTTTTAAATCTAAATATTATGTACATGGAAAATCAAACATCTCAGTGGACAATGGATAGATTCACAAATTAGAAATAAATATAACCTGTAAGATGAAGAAGATTTTGATCTTATTCTCAAAAGTTGTAGTAAAATATTAATAAGACACTTATAAAATTATAAGTCATGTAAAGATAGTGAAGTACTAGAAATGACAAAGGTACAATGAAATAAGACTTTTCACCTACTGCTATTAGGATATGGTGGTAAAATTTTCAAGATTCATTTGTATTTTGTTTCAGTAGCTTTAAAAATCCTTTTCTTTGATTTAGCTATTTTACCATTATAAACTTATACTAAACAGATAATCAAAGACTTAAAAAAAAATTCACAGAAGATAGTATTACATTTATGGTTAAGGAGAGAAAACAACACACTTTATTTCATTTTCAGGTATAAGTGTTTAAAAATCTATTCACTGATTGGTTCCAGTTATTTTATACACATAATCACTACCACACCTAACTAAACATTCATGAATGAGCATTTTCAATGGTTTGTTAAGAACAAAGTGAACTTTCAGAGGTGTAGTCTGGCGAATAGTAGATAGGTAGTGGCCACCTTGATAGTGTCAGGTAAGTAGAACAGACAAAAGGAAGCATAGTGTAGAAGTAGTCTGACAGAGTTCATTTTACTTTGTCGTTTTTGTCTAGGACCCAGACACTGTCACTGAAAAATCTGTAAATTACTTATGCTGGAATGATAATAGCTGTGCTAGCTGGAGACATTGGTTCTTCCACTTCACCTTCTCAGCACAGAAAGGTCCAATCAAGTATCCCTAAGTCTGGGATCAGTCTATCTCTTCTTTTTCCCCCATCCCATACCTCGCTCTTACTGAAAACGGAGAGAAATAGAACAATGAAATGGTCTCTTCTTATCCATTCTAAAATAGCCCCCCCCCCAAAAAAAAAAAGGGTAAGTTAATATAAATAAAATAGCCTTTAAAACATAAAATAGCAAGAAAGCTGAACTTCCCTAGGACACTGGAGTATTAAAAGTCATATGTCACAGGAAACTCCTCAATTCCAGGTACACTAGGAGCCAAATCTTTTGGTCCTATTATAGGCTATGATGAAGAGAGCAGATGACACAGTGGAGTGATAAGATCTGAGTTATATTTAAAGGATACTCTTCATGACTGCTACATGGAGAAAGGATAGCTCTTTACGATCATAATTTTGTTTTGTTTTGTTTTTATGTTGTAGCCTGAATTAGGTGATTTAGATACTTGGCAGGAAAACACGAACGCCTGGGAAGAAGAAGAAGATGCATCCTGGCAAGCAGAGGAAGTCCTGAGGTACTTGTGTAATAATTACGTTGCAGATTGAATAGAAGAGCTAGATTTTTGTTGTTGTTGTTCATATTTCCTGTAAGGTCAGATGTTGTAATTTTTCTCATTTGAATTCCTTAGATAATATGAGATACTTCGTTTTTGTATTTCAGATTACATATACTATTTTATATTATGAAAGCTTGCAGAATTTCTTTGCAGTTGGAAAAATTTATTTCTTATCGTAGTATCATGATCTGCACACAGATATACAAACACTTGTACCTCTGATAGCTATTCTTTTGCATGAAAGTAGGGTTCTGACAGCTGTTGGTAGTAAAATAAAGGTAACTGAATTTCTATTGCCATAAAAAGAATGATGTCTGATTATTTTGAGAGCTTGTTCTCTGGCTTGATTATCTGATCCTTCCAGTTCTAAATGCGTTATTATTATTATTTGTATTGGACTAACACTGGTTTATAACACATTTCAAGTATACAGCATCATAATTCATCATTTGTATATACATCATAATCACCAGAAGTCTGGTTTCCATCTGCCACCATGCATTTAACCCCTTTTACCCTTTTAAATCATTCCTAACTCCTTTTCCCTCTGGTAACCCTGGTCTCTTCTCTGTAAGAATTTTTTGTTTCAGTGTGCTTTGTTTATTTTTCACATGTAATGAAATTATATCGTATTTGTCTTTCATATCTGACTTATCTTAATCCCCTCAAATCCATGTTGTTTCAAAAATGGTAGGATTTCTTTTCTTTTTAATAGCTAAGTAGTAATCCATTGTGTATATACCACATTTTTATCCATTCATCTACTAGTAGACACTTAGCTTGTTTCCATAACTTGGCTGTTGTAAATAATGTTGCAGTAAACATAAAAGTGCATGTGCTTTCAAATATGTATGTTTATATTCATCCTATAAATATGACAAGTAGAATAACTGGACCATGTGGTGATTTTATTCTTAATTTTTTGAGAAATCTCCATAATGTTTTCAGTAGTGGGCTACTCCCACCAGCAGATGTATGAGGGTTTCCTTTTCCCTGCATCCTTGCCAAGCCTTGTTATTTCTTGTCTTTTTGGTGAGAGTATTCTATCAAAACCTCACAGAATTTAAATCGAAGAATTTAAAGCATTGTAAAAATAAGAAGAATAATTTTATTAATGTCAGATGAGATACTTTACATATATACACCATATTATACTATATACTTTATACTTTATTTCCTGTTAAAACAGTTAGCTCTTGAAATGTGACCACCTTTATATAATCCTCTAAACTGGAAACTATGCTTTTACTTCCCTGTGGCCTAACATAGCACCTGGCACTGTACATTTGGGTGAATAACTTACATAGTACTATATCCCTCTGAGTAGATCAATGTAAGTCATGTACTGTCAGTTCTACAAAAAATATTTTATTAGGAGGTTTAAAAGTTCGTTTTTGATTATTTGTGTGTGTGCATGTTTGAAATACACTTAATTCTTGCTACTGCTGTATTAGGTCAAAGAGTAAAATAACTATACCATAGGCTAGTTTCTCTGTGATCACTGATGAAAACTGAGATATTTTAATGTATCTAAATTGCTTTTTCATTTTAAAGGATACAATAAATAATAGTTATGTAATTTTTATTTTAAAACACTGTGACAATAGGAAAAAAAATAAATTTCCTTCAGCAATCTTAACCAAAAAAGTTATTTTTGTATTTCCTTTATCAATAAATTACAGTTGCCTTGAACAGCCAGCAGAGGGTGCAGTTAAATAACTGGCTGTTAAACCAATATTTTTTGGTGTTGTCCTGTCTGTTTTCAGCATGGTTTTTTTTGGAAATTGAGAAGGCAGGTGATATTTTAAAAATCAAGTTATGAGATTTTAAGATATTATTCCCTGTTTGATCATTATTTAGTATAAAGGAAATATTTTAAGTTTCAAATTCATGGATTGTCAAAAACAATACGTCATCTTTCTTTAACTTATTTTTTAATCAATCATAGCTATATGAGTATTTTAGAATATTTGGAGGATTCTATTGATTATTATGTTACTAATCACAGGGATAAAGGTAAAGAATGTTCATTTTGAATGACACTGTAGAGATTCTGAGTTTACAAGTATCATTATACAAGAGCTTTCATTTTCCACATTGTCCTCTTACATCCTGAGCAAAACAAAAAGAAAAATTTTTTAAAAAACCTCAAACTTCATGTTTTACATTATTTTACAGCTTGGGAGAGTGATCCTATAAGTTTTTTTTACTATAAGTTGTATAAATAGAGTCAGAGACATACAGACTTCCACATGGTATTACTGTCCCCAGAAGAATACTGAGAATTTTAAGTGTCTCTACACTACATATTCTCTGTCTCAGCTTATTTCCCTTTTCCACTTTAAATGTTACCAGTACTTTGATCAATAGTTTAGGAAAAAGATTCTTGTACTTTATTAATTTCAGGCATTATCTAGATAGGGAAAATATATTTTGTCTGCAATATTCTTTAAGTTTCCTTTTGTGTCAGAAATATTATTTGTTGATGTTTATATTCCAGCTAGTAACCAGGTCAAAGCCTGATTATTTGTTTATAACCTAGTGTCAGTCCTTTATAATTATTTTTCTACTTCCCTTTTTGCCACTGGCATTTTGACTTTTTTTGTTGAGAATGATCAGTTTTGCTTAAAAGTGAATAAAGCTAGTAAAAAAGCTAGTAAAAAAAAAGTAAAAGTACATTAAATATAAAGATATTCTTTAGAAATTTTAATTGATGGTGGAGTTTGAAATGTTGCCTAAAATAAGTCTCTTGAATTTTGATCATCCATGATTCTGCCTACTACTATTTATGACTGAGAATTGTATATATATTTCATTTACTATAATCACCTTTAAGCTGTCCCATATATAAGTAATCCACATGATACTTTTCTGTAAATATTCTGTAAATAACCTAGTGTTACCTGTCTCATGCCCAGCTGTGATCCATAGCTTCCCTCCTCCCTTGCATGCTTCTTGACTTATTTTTCATACTGTAAACCTTCATATCCAGGATCACTTTCTTCTGTTCCCTCTACTTTCTCCTGTTGAATCACTCCACACATACTGCCATTTCCCACACAATTAAAGATGTAAAGGGTTAGTGACTCTAGGTCAATGGAGTTAGAGAGGGACTAAGGAGGAAGTAAGGATTCCATAACACATAATTAGTAAACACCCACCATTCTGCCCTTTCATTGGTAGAGCTGGTCTAGTATTAAACCTTAAATAATCCTTCTAGCTTCTAGTTGGAAGATATCTTAAGTTTCCATTTTCTTCTTAAATTGTCTTCTTCACAACAATATTATTGGCATCATTTAACTATTTTTCATTGTTATAACAAGATTCCATTTTCAATATTAGGCATTTCTGAATGTCATCAGTAAGAAGGTGTGGTGCAACGGAATGTGATATTTTAGTGAAAAGAATCTGAAAAATGGGTCAGAAGATGTGGATTCTTATTATTAATCTTATGAATGTGGCCCGGTTACTTAGCCTTTGTGCCTAATATTACTTATTGATAAAGTATAGATAATACCACTTAAATTTTGTAAGTCATATCAAGAAATTTTGATTTTGAAAATCGCTGCAGTTTTCAAAACAGTGAGATGAATGAAGACTAAATTTAAACACTTACCTATTGATAGTAAAAAAGCACTATTTCTTCCTGGGATTTATTTGCTATTTTACCTGAGTGGTATTTTCTAAAAGTAAAAATATAAATGTTTTGTTCCAGGCAGCAGAAGATTGCAGACAGAGAAAAGAGAGCAGCAGAGCAGCAAAGGAAGAAAATGGAAAAGGAAGCACAGCGACTAATGAAGAAGGAACAAAACAAAATTGGTGTGAAACTTTCATAACACATGTTCTTCAAATGTCATAGTGCCAGTAGGAGAAATATGAGTTCCACAATCCAAGCAACTATTGTATGGATTTAAGAGTATTTCCAGAATATAAACATGCTTGATTTTAATGCGTTCATTGGGCCATTCAGGACACCAGGATTCTCTCGAAGTACCTTGAACTCTTAGTGATTGAGACTCAAAAGAACAAAAAAGACATATGAGACAATATTTTCTTCAACATGCTCCAATTGTAAGACTATTATTTGCTATAGTGAAATGATTACAAATCAAAAATACCAGTACCTCTTCAAGCTAGTGTTTCTAGCTAAATAAATGGGTGTAAATAATTTTATGGTGGGAAAGAACTCTGCTGTTTATAATGCTTTCCTTCAGTGTGCATATGATAAAATAAATAATTTTAAATATTATTTTGCTTCCATGATTACCTGATCTAAATCAGACAAACCCGCAGAGCTTTAATTTCTTTAGTTTTGCTGTCAAAAGCCAGTGTTGACATAAATTTTCTCTGATCCAACTGGTATTGTTTATGTTAGATACAACATTAAGGAACTTGATAATTTTGGTTTTCCAGAAAATGACAATTATGCAATAATTTTATCTATCATAAAAGTTTTTTACATGCTTGCTTTCTTTTAGATGCTATTGTAATGATATATATATTTGTAATTCATATTACATGTATAAACATTGAAAATCAGCTAAAATAACAAATTTGTTTCCAAGTTGTGACTTTTAAAAATCAGTATTAGTAGGTTTTTTCCATTTTTTTGTAGATTTTAAAATGTCATAGTATCATTAAGTACTTTAGTTCTTCCTTCAGAAATGCCATTAATTTACAAATGCAGAAAGCCTTCAGTTGTAATATTTCAAAGCCTATACATATGTATAAAATACCAATTTTATATGTCTGACAATGCGGGTTATCTGGTTTGTTGGCTAAGATAACATTCATTCACTGAACTATAAACCAAGATAGGAAAAAAATTCTTATTCTTTGCTTTTAAATGAAAACACTAAGGAAATAGGTACACATTGTGCTCAAGAGAGAAAACAGATTTGATAGCTTAAAATCCCATGAACTTTTTCTCCATAATTAAAATACATCAGCCTGATTTTCTATGGCTTTAGAAGTTTTAAAGATTTCTACTTCCTTAAAAATTGTTGCCCAAAATTAACACTTTAAGAGTTTTTTTTTTAACTCTACATACAAATATTGCTAATATATTTGAATTAATGCTCTATTTCATAACGAAATCACAGACTATCCAATGAGAGTTCCCTATGCCCTTAGCCTAAACTTCCAGACTAAAATGTGATGGTGAAATCAGTTAGAATTTAACTTCTCTAAAAAGTTCCTTTATATAGCCCCAAGCTACATTTTCAATTATGTTTTAGAGAATTTCTGCTAATAAACTCTCAGTAGAATTAGACTCAACTTTTTAATGATAAATTATTTATTTCAATTATAACGGAAATGCTATAGGATTTCTCTAAATTTGAGGTTCTTAAAGGTGAACCTCAATATATTAAGTTTTACTGCTTTTCCCCAGTAGTTGACAAGTATTGAGATCTGCTTTGGTCATGATTTTTGCGTGTGAGATTTTGATTTTCGTTTGCTTTTGATTTATTTAAAAATAAAGGCTAGAAATTATGATTTGATGAAATAGGAACAAAGATTTTTCTCACAGAAGGGATAGATCACAATACTGGCATTTTTTTATTTTTTGGAACTGTCGATATGTAAACTAAATTATTGTATTAAATTGGGTATATTGTCCCAGAAGTCTTGTATTTAAATACATATGATAAACACTTCATTGTAGCAAAATGCCCCCTTTAGATTCTAAATTTGTGTTTTCTTAATTTTAATAATCAGTTTTAAAAACTTACTAGAAGTAAAATAGAAGTAGGGGCAGGTGTAGAATTATAAAGTGCTAGAATTATGCATTTCGTGTACTGAGATAACAAAGATGTGTGAAATGAATCTTGTGGTTTTTTCTGTATACATTTCAGGGTTTCCAGCTATTTCCTCCTCCTAAATTTTAGTTAGGGATATTCTCTAGTTGACTCTTGGTTCTTTTTTAGTAACGTTTGATTGAGCTGGTGTTTCAGAACTGATAATTTAAAATTCGTCATTTGAATTCCTTTGTTTGACATGCGCTAACCTCTGGCCAGGACAGTGACTAATCCTGGATGAAGATTGGTGCTTGGGAAGAAGGTGGTAGCTATAGAAACGCGTCTGTTCAAGCTTCCAACACCACTCTACCGGCTACCACTGTAGTATCTATCAATCTACCCACCCATGGCCAGTTCCAGAAGCCTACATTTCATCAGCGATTTATTTACTAAAGGATGGGTGGGGCTGACTTGAGCTAATATACATTTTGTTTAATTCTATGTAGTTCAGCTTTGGGAACAACCTACTACAATGATTTCATGCTCTTGAGCCTCTTGTTCAAAGAAAATCTTCATTAAGGTGTGTAAACAAATACCAGGGGGAATGATTCTTCCTGAAGCCAAGTTGGGGTTGGGGGTGGGTGTGTGCTGGGGCCTACAGATGGTTCCAGGAAAGGAATTTCTCTTCTCTGGTGATGGAGGGCTGAGGAAGAAAGAGCTGCTTTTAGTATCTAATAATAAACTTGTTTTAGCAGTTTATGTAGATTTTTTAAATTGGAATTGTCCTCCCCTAATATTAAAGAGAGCTCTTTTTTCCTTTGTGTAATTATCGTCACCATTCTTTAATACAACGAAGGCTGTTCAAGGTTACAACAACAGCTAGTAACTGCTTTTGTGTCCAACTTTTATGTTTAACTTTTCTAACATTTTCAATGTCCCTTAGTCATAGCAAGTGAAGATGTTCACAAACTGAGTTTTGAGAGTAGTACTGTTTCACCAGAAGCCTCAGTCTTTTCAAGGTTGAGACACTATTCTGGGAAACCCTTTTTACCCCAGCCTAACCCTTAAAACTGCAGAGCTCTGCCTTTTATACCCATTGCTCACACTGCTAATCACCAGTGGATTTTGCAGAGGAGATACTTGAAAGTCTATGTTGAACCCAAGTTAATCTTAGCCTTTCCTTTCTGAAAACTTCCATGACTAGGCCAGTGCTTTGCTAACATATTGTTTTAATCACACCAGTTTTGAGAGCTCAGAGTTGTCAGAGCTGCTACAGAAATGGTGCAGTATTAAAATGGCCTGTGTGCAAAATTTTTAAATAGGCATGGTGGCTTTAAGGATTAACTGAGGCGATGTAACTGTTGAGTATAGAATCTGGCACAGACATAGTGATCAGCAAATAGTAATTGGGCCCTGTGCACTTGCAGCTGACTTTAAAGTATCAATTTTTACACATCTTTAAGTTGAACTTAAAATTTAATGATGAGAATCAACATATATTATGTGCTCAGCACTGTCTGAGAATCTGACTATATTAATAAATTGTCACAATCCAGTGAGGTAAGATCCCTATTTCACATACAAGAAAGCCAAGATTTAGAAAACCAGTTGTGTGCTAAACTGATAGAAAATAAAATCACAGACTTTGAGAGCATGTATTTGATTAATCGTCATGCTATGCACTATAAATTTTAAGACCACTTTATGAAACTATGAGCTGCCAGAAAGCCCTTAGAATTTCCTTTCTAGTTCTTAAAGAACTCACTGAAGACTATGTTACAAATTGTAGTAGATAACCTCTATTTGTGTTTTCTAAGAACTTATTTAATAAATCTGAAGGAAATTAGCTTGGCTTCTATTTTTAATATTTATTTGTAATCAAAGTTCAATGTCAATGCTATATAATTATGTGTTCCCAGTTTACTTGGGTCAGATATAATCAAAGCAAAATGAAATGTGGTTTGCATTTATACATTTGCAAAAATAAGCCAGTTGGTTCACTTGATTAGGTCGTCATTCTAATAAGGTCAATGTCACAGTTTTCACATATGGGCAAACCAGAACTGTATCCACAGATCTTCCAGAGATCTTCCTGCTACAACCCGTCTAGTTATATTCTTAATATGTGTCTTGTTGAGTGAATAGCACAGAAGAAAATCGTATCATGAATAGGAAATTCAAAGGACATATTCTATGAATTGGTGGTATATTGGGAGAAATTGTTATTCTTACGTCAATTTTGACTTACTGTAAGATACTCTTCCCATGATCACTTTTGTTTATTAAAATATTCAAACCTTAATTTGAATCCTTAATTTATACAGTAATACAGTTTCCAAAACTGTTGACTGTACCTGAATAAAATCAGTGCTTTTGCTGATTTTATGGAGAAGAATGACATAACCTTCAAATACGATGGCCTCTGAAATAAATTTTTTAAAGTTTTAATTCTATTGTTAGAAAAATAAGATTAGGTAAGTATATGGATATATTTAACTTGTCTCATTTAAGTTTAAAGTACACACAGGCTGCGTATTTGTTTGAAATTCTACGATGGATCTGAACCTCATAATTACCTATCTCTTGATTAAAAGGAACTCTTAAGGAGTAAGTTAGTATATGGGTAATCATTTCTAAAACTTTCCATGTACTGCCTTCAGTAGATGTGAAATCAATTGTGACTACTGCTTTCGTTTTTCATTTTATCTGTACAACGAAAAAAGCCAATAATCTTGTGCTGGTTCAGAAGAATCAAAGGTCAGCTTAAAATGCCAGCACGTATTGTTTACTGCAGAAAGTTTGGCAAACCATTTCAAAGACGGGGAGCTATTTTTTGTTGATGTTCACAATGGTACATTCATTTCTGAATATTGACATTGTATCTCAATCTCTATTTCACACCACACCCTCCACCAGAGTTTCAGTGTCCTTTACCACACCCTCCACCAGAGTTTCAGTGTCCTTTACCACCACCTTGTCCCCTTTCTCCCTTCCTCCTCCCTCCTACTGACCCCCAACTGGGAGCTATTTTGACTAAAAGGGAGGGAGTTTCTTACATCATCAAATTAGAGAAGTATTGCAGTTGCAAGTAGTTTTTGTATTCCAATCAATTACAACTCTGGGCTGGCAAAATTTAACATTTCAAAATTATTAAAAATCACTTGGAGCAAAAAATGACACTCTCAGAGAATGAGAATGAAAAGCCCCCTGAAGATGGAGGGTGGGTTTCACTTCACTATTTACATGACCATACTCCCAGAACCTTCTCACAATTGAACCAACTTCACTGGCAAACAAAACTTTGTGAGGAAAGGTTAGAAAGCAGCTCCATTAAACATTCGTTTAAGACTGTAGAGAACTGAGTTTCAGCACTGCTTTGGAGCGTTTATCCGATGAACTGGAGTTCAGGCAGGAGCTCTTGCATGAACTGGCAGTTGTCAAAGAACATGGTGTTAACTACCTCGATTTCTAGCTGTTCTCAGAGCTGATGCTGGACTATTGAGGGCGTGAGAGGGAGAAATGGCAGAACTCTCGGGGTGCCCTGTTTCAAAAACTTTGCTTCTGTGTTATGTACAGCAGGTTCTTGAATAACTTTTCGTTCAAGTTCATTTCCTTATAACACTGATGAGAAGAAACAACTGATTTCCAGTTGGGGCCACTGTGAGGGGTTTGCATGTTCTCTCTCCCCATCTCTTTGTGGGTTTTCTCAATGTCTTCAGGGTTTCTCCCACCCCCGAAGATGGGCACATTAGGTTCACTGAGATGCTCAGTTGTCCCAACCTGAGTGAAAGAGCGTCTTCAGTGCAAGGGTATCCTGCCAGGGCTGGGTCTTACCTAGTGCCCTGGGCTGCTCAACTTGAGTAAGCGGGTAGAAAATGAATGAACAAATGAGTGAGTGAATGCACACAGCCATTGTTGCTTATCAGAAGGGTGATTATTAGAAGTTAGGGATGTTTTTTATGACCAGAATTATGCCAAGCTCTTAACTCTGAGGAAGTCTTAACTGTTGTTTGTGTCAATTACCCTCCAAAATTGGTTTCCTGGTACATTGTCATTTTGCTTAAAGTTCCCATTTCTGAGAACCTAGCAACCATATTAAGTGAGGACTAGAATTACGGGAATTTTTCTGTTAGAAAAAAGTGTTTTTTAAAGAAGCATAGCCTTTATAAAACTTAAGATACTACTAATATATTCCATTCTTTTAACACAAACTTTCCTAAGTAGTGCTTAATGTATTTTTGAACTTGAAAATTCCTTGGAGTTATTGTCATAACCATTAGTTATCACAGTCATCGTGACTGTGGAAGAGCTGGTGATCACAGCAGAGCATGTCTCCAGCAGTTTAAAAATAATCACCTGATATATAACCTGCTTTGTATTGTTTGCAATCTAATTGCTTTTGTTTGGGACAATCGGGGCTTTGTTGACATTCTTTCAGGATTTAATTGCTACAAACTATTATTTTTCCTTTCCTAGGTCAGGAGTTCATTGTGCACATTTGCCTGGTAAGATTAGGAATAAGTGAATTTCGTAAAAATGTTCACTGAGCCAAAATGGACATCAGAAACTACCCCCAAATCTTTTTAAGTGAAAATCCTCAAGAGAAAAAAACGTCAGTCCCAACCATTGCTTGGGCAGGGACTATGGTAAACGTAAATCACAGACTTCCTTTTTCTCCTGCCACAAATGTCAGAGATGTTTGGCATCTGAGTGCATTGCATTCTCCTCCCCACCCCCCCGCCCCCCTTTCTGAACAGCTCAACTTGGAAAGGTCAGCATATCCCTTTGGGAAAAACTTTTCTTATAAATTGGAATGTTTGCACACATAACTGTAGGAAATGTTTCACATTTGCTTTGATGGAATAGCAGTTTATTCAATAGAGTGGAATTGTTCTTTTTCCATTTCCCAGCTTGTTTGTACATCACAGACACCCAAATTACTAAAAGCAGCTTTGAGCATTTCTTTCTATGGTGTCAGATCATCCTGTCCGCAAAACAAGCCAACGCCTTGGGCTTCCGAAAGACAAGCTGTGTTCTATTTTTTATTTACTCCAAGGGACTCATTTGTGAGAGACTTTGTTTTGAATAAAAGCAGTAATTTTCCACAGGCTGTACATAATGAACACAGGGAAAAAAAGGAGAAGATATGGGAGGGGGTGGGGAAGATAACCAGAATAAAGGCTCTAAGATTGTGTTTTACCTTGGTGAACACGTGTTTCAGTGTGGCCGGGATAGGCAGTGCCCAGTGTTTTGAAGAAGTTAACTTTCTTTGAGTCTTTAGATTTGTGGAAAGGATACAGCTTCTAAGATGACAACACAATTAGCCATTTGTGATCAGTTGCCTCCAATTTGATAATCAACATAAATGTTTGTGGTTCATGGCAAATACTTCTTCACCAGAGCCTAAGTTTCCATCCTGTCCATGTTGAGTTGATGAAGAGCAATGCTGAGTCGTGTGGTTACGTTAATTTCTGCAGCAACCAGTGGATATCAAAAACAGGCTTACAACGTTTCTTCAAGTCAAAATGGCTTAATTTAGAAATGACTAAAACTAAAGACAAGGCACTGTAAGGAAGAAACAGCATCTAGGTATTGGTCTGGGCTGGACTACAGGAAGGGGCCTGAGTCAGCATGGCTGAATTTTTTTGATATTTCCCATCATTCACCTCCAAAAATAGTTTTCCTTCTATTTCAGCCAAATCCCCTACTGCTGATTGTGTGCTGTGTAAATGCCATATGTTTGTCTGAGGTATAGGTTTATCCCAAGGGAGCAGATGACCTGTCAGAAACAAATCATCTCTTTACACACAAATACATTCTCCTGCTATGCGTCCTATCCCTTATCGTCTCAGTTTTTTCCCTCCTTTCATTGTGCCTTTTCCTCTTGAGGGCCATCAATTTTTCTTCATTGGCTCAATCACGAAAGCATAAAAATGTGCTCTATCCTCTCTTGATACTGAAAAATAAAACAAATGTGTAACTCATACCCTTTAGAAATCACCACCTACTTCTCCATTGTCCTTTATGGTAAAACAGAAGTTAGTTGTACACATTGATATCTACTTTATCTGTTCCAGTTACTCTCCAATCATTCCAGTCGGACTTCAGATTCATTTTTCCAAAGAAAATAATCTTGATAGTCACTAAGACTGTTGTCAAAAGCAGTGGACATGTGTTTTCATGTTACTCAGTCTCTTGGCAGGACTTTTAGTGTGGTTGACTACTCTGTTCTTGAGCTCTTGAATAGTCTCCTGATTTTCATAATGTGCAATTTACATAATACATAATTCCTTCCTACCTTGGGCTGCCTCTTTTCAGGTTATTTTGTTGGTTCTTTGTCTCCTCTATCTGTGTGGAAGTGTGCTGTCATTAGCCTTCTTTTCTTCTTTGCCGTTCCTCTGGATGATCTCATCTATCTCATGGTTTTAAATGTTAACTAAATGCTGATTATAACGCTAGTCCTGACAACTCTCATGATTTTCACATTCACATATGCAATTACTCACTTGACATTTTCATGTAGAAATTTAACAGACATCTCAAATTTATTTTCCCAGATTTGTTTCTCCTGAACTCTTTCCATTCTCAGTAGAGGGCACCACTATCCATCCAGGTGCTCAAGCCAGAAACCTGAGTCATTCTTTACCTTCTCGTCTCTTTAAATCCTACCTCACTCCATTCCCACATCCACTGTATTGGCAAATCACATAGTTTTTATCTCTAAGCTATTATCTTTAGCTATTCACCTTAATATCTCTATCCATATAGTGAAAATATTCACTATATTTATTCCTGAATAAACATATGAACTAAAGTGTCTGGGTTATTTCAGAGCAAACGATCAAAGCTACTTTTATTCAGAGGCAATGTTCTTTTTCAAAAAAGATGGTAAGGAATCCTCATCTTTCCTTAATAGTTTTTTTCTCTTTCTCATTTAGTTCCATTTTTACAGACCCCTACTGATAAAATAAATGGAAGGATTGGCTATTCATTTTTATATATTTACATATATTTATTTCTTATATGTAGAAGTAAAACCAGAGAAAATTATTTCGTAGGAGGATAAAACATTTATTTAAGTGGAAACACTAATTTTATCTTCATCATGCTGAGGTGTGTGGTTACAAACAATTTCCAATAAAACACTATATATATATATATATATATATAAAGCAAAAAATAAGTTAATACATTGTAAACTTACATCATTAACAGGCTGAAGAACAAACAAGCCGTTTAAGACTCTGGAGCTACATTTAGTAAAAAACACTCAAACCTTATCAACCCCCAAGTAAGACACTAAAGAGCTATTCAAGACTTCTTCAAACCAATGACACAAGTACAGTCTTATTTTTGGTTACAGTCCCCTGCCATGCACAAGACCACTGGATTGCTGGAACAGTGACATATTTTCAAACGGCACAAAGCAAAGCAGGAGGTAATACGCCAGCCTTACAGCAGCTGTCTTGAAAGTGCAAATTTTGCATTTTCTCTTCCTGCACCACGAGGATAAGCACGGTACCTCCGACAACACGGCAGGGTCATGAGCATGCTTTCGATACCACACTGGTGGGACAGTTATTGAATCGAGGCTTCCACGTTTTTGAAGAAACCCCCGGTTTGAAACAGCGAACAGGCTTCCACTAAACATAGTGCGAATCAAACACCGAGGAACGAAACGACAGAACGGAGACCGCCACAGAAACCTGCAGTTTCTCCACCGGGGCACAAGGTCAAACAGGACCGCTTGGCACAAGGAAACGGCGACTTCACGTTAGGTTTTGATGTGGAAGGCGGAGCGGCGGAGCGAATGCAGGGCAACCACGCAGCAGCCCCGGAGCAAGGCTCCGATGTTGTAGATGGGGTCGGTGCCCCCTCTCTGAGTACTGAACGCCCACAGAATGGTGGGGACCACGGGGGCAGCCACCGCCAGAAGATCCACCAGGAAACTGCTGCTCCAGTACTGCCTGCCCACGACCCCTGGAGCCCGCGGGATGATGTCGTCCGACCTTTCTTCAGCCGAGCCTGCAAAATCCAGCTCTTGCATGGGGCGGTTGGCCTGGGCTTCCCCGCTATCCACCTCGGGGTACGGGGTCTCCACGGGAGACAAAAGGATGGCCGAGCTGGGACTTCTTGGAGTTAAATCAACCATTAGTGCCGTGAAGGACTCTGGGAAGCTCTCTGGGGAGTCAGCCCCAGACTCATCAGGGGACACTGAGCTTGAGGCATAGGGACTCTGGAGTGAGAGCACTTGCTGAATGAACTCGGAGACAGCAGGACGGTAGGGCAGCACGTCCATCTGCACGGCTTGCTCCACCACCGCGCTGGCCTCCTCCTGACCCGCCTCCAGGGGGAGGCTCTCAAGGACCTTGGCCCCTGGGGTGGAATGAAGAAGCTCCAGGTCTCCAGTCTCTGTGGCAGTGGCTGTCACCATCTCATCAAACAAATCTGCGCCGTTGGCCAGGCTATCTCCCACTAGCAGCTCACTGTCAGCCCCTTCCTCTGTGACCGGCTCTTCTGGAGGCAGGCCATCTGCCATCTTGCCGAAAGGGGTGTTTAGGGGTAAGCTCTTCTCTGGGGAATCCCAGGGACAGTCTAGACAGAGCTCGTCCTTCAGAGAGCCGTTGTGAGCCATCTCCATGCTCTGCAGAAGAGACTCTAACTTCTTGTTTTGAATGTTTATGTCCACAAAGTATTTCTGAATGCCTTTGTCTTTATCAGCCAAACTGCTCCTCATAGTCTCGATCACCTGCTTGAGCTGTTTGATCTCTTTCCTGGCTTCTTTGAGGGCCAACTGCGCCTCCACCCGGTGGCACTCTTCCTCAATCCAGTCTTCTCTCATCCGGGCCAGCTGGGACTTCAGCTCCACGATTTCCGACTCCCTAGAGAGAGAAGATCGGCATGGGCGTGAAAACGTCCACTCTGAACCAGGCAGAAAGCAGTTCTGACACCCAGCCAAGAACCCACTGTCTTCCACTTGAAACAGAAGCTAAATCAGTTTTGAAAAACATTTTTTCTTGGGTAAGTAGAGCCATGAATTTCCCTCCACTTAATTGTAAAACGGCTATAGTCATAACAGTAACTAGAATCAAAATCAAAATCGCTACTATTGTTGTATTTTTCTCTTTTTTTGAGTGCTCACTAGTATGTCGGGTACTGCGCTTCAAGTCCTTTTTTTTTTTAAGGGAAAGATGCAGGCAGGAATGAAGGAGTGTAGGGAGGCAGGCAGGCAGAGAGAGGACGAAAAAGCACTCTATTTTTTTTTTTTATTTAGTTGTTCAAATTCATTTCAGTACCTTATAAACATTGCCCTCTAATCAATATCTAATACTTGAAATGTTATTTTTCTCTTGGCCTGCTTTTATCTCCACAGGGTACCATTCATTTATCTACTGTTTGTGGAAGGAAAGTCCATTTCAGTTTTAATTACCTATCAAAGACAGAAGGCAGACTGGTAAGTTTTAGCCTTGCAACACTATTCTGATATATTTCAATGATAATTATTTTAGCAGTAAAATGCTACACATTGTAAGGGCTCTGTGAAAAGCTGGTAATTCTATCTCCTCTCAGGAACTATGAAATCCATCCTACACTGAGGAGAATATATCCTATATTTTTAGATTTTTCACAGGACCCTATATTTCAAGAACTTTGCTGAAAATTCTTCATTATATATTATTTCTTTGTAGTCACTATAAATATAAATCCTCATATTTTCAGCGAATATAAGGATAGTCAGCATCGGGATTTATATGAAGAGATATTTAGTATCACCTTTTGAAAATGGAGGCTTGACGTTTCATTACCTTCCTTCCCCATGGCTGCTCAAATCCTCCCATGGATTCTTCACATAAAATAGACTTCCCGAATGTAAGGTCTGACTCATAACATCCTCAGCCCAAATTCACAGCTACCCGGGTCAGAGTTCTGCTTCACTGTCCCAAAATATTCCAGGGGAAACCCATCAAGCAGAAAATCTGGTCTGTTCCAAGATGTCAAAGGTTTTTTCTCTCTGAGATAAGATCTCTTAACCATGGGCTAGGATTTGTGTGTTTGCTTTTGTTGTTGTTGTTTTTTTTTTTAAATCTTAACACTTGGCCAAGAATAAGGAACCTCTTCCTTTAGCACAGAAATAGCTCGCAGGACTCACAAAGCACATAGCCGTCCACTCTTTCCCAGATAAACAGAGCTTTAACAGGGGCCCACTGTGTGTGACCCACTCTGCTGAAAATATGTGCCTGCAAGTGTTCCTGCCATTTAAAAGTAGTCAGGCACACACCCAACTCTTCATGGCAAAGCTGCACACACCCCAAAAAGGCTGAGGGCCTCTCTAACCTAAGAGGGCACACAGAACTTGTAAAACAGTCACTTCATGCAGGATTATGAAATAGCTCTTTTGAGAGACTGATTTAAGAAACCAAACACAAATTATTTCTCAATAGTTTGGGCTTGTGTTTCATTCTATGGAAAAGGAAATCAGAATGTCCTACACCGCAGCGCTCAAGGAACACGGATCACCTCTCATGAAGTCGGCGCTCAGATTCCTTTAGCTTGGTCTTCAGGTGTCTCACTGTAACCTCTTTCTGCTGCAGCGGGGTCAAGTACTGCTCAGGATTCAGGGGTTTGACCCCATGATTTTCCCCACAGAACATGTACCTGCCGGATCGCCTGAAACAATCCAAGTAAAGAAATGTTACTTTTCCTATGAAAAAAAAGAAAATTTCAGTCGCAGCCACCAACTTGAGAAGGAACAGCAGTTCTTTCTTGGTGTTTTAAACCTCATTGATGTGTGACCTCTCTTCAGAAGAGGAACTATAATACACCCACCAATATTAGGACTGTTCATTACTTGGAAGATTGAGGGGGGCACTGTTTATGAAGGAGGCTCTGTCAGGGGAGGACTGGATTGTCTGTGACTTAGGAATGATCTCACATACAATAATGCACAATTGTCCGCTCGCCTGCATGGTGGTTCAGAGCAGCACTGTTATGTTAAAGGACAATGAGTGGGGGAAGGAAAGGAGCGAGATGACCTAAGTTTCTACACGAACACTGCCTGGAGATCTAATTGTTATTAGTTGAATTCAGATGGCTCTGAAATCAACCCTTAGCATGAGGGATTTGGTGAGAGGCTTCCTTCTTCTGAAGAGAACAAGGCTACTTACTCCATTCTCAACAGAATGTTTCTTAAGAGAGATGCTGAGTATTCTACAAAACTCCCCCAGCAGGAATCTTGGCCCCTCTCAAGCTGGCCAAGAGCGGGCATCCCTGCGGTAACAGAGCTGACTAACAAGCATGGGAGCCCCAGAAGGAAGAAGACTGAAGTAGGAGGGCTGGCAGTTTCTTCCTTGGACCCCACCCAAACCACCGCACTCACCCTGCTCCCTCAGAGTCTGCACTCCATCCAAGATGGCTTGTGTCCAATTCCCAACCTTCCAGCCTCCCTGTGTGGCCCATATGGATAGGTAATACCTTCTTTCTGACCATCCTCCACCCCCATAGGCACTAATGAAATCTTCAACTGACCTTCGGCTCTCATTTCAGTTTCACTTCCTCAGAGAGATCTGATTTTTCAGGACCGAATTAGACCCCACCCCACCTTTTATATACGCATAGAGCAGCAGGTAGTTGAAGATTAATCATAATGTCTCTGTTGTTAGATAAGTAACCTCTCTCCTGTGATTGGTGAGCACGGGGACCATCTCTGTGGGTCACTGTTCTAGCCCCAGCTCTTCACACCGTACCTGACACAAGGTGGTACTCAATAAACAGCTGGCATTTGAATGAATGAATGAATGAATGAATGAATGAACGAAAGCATAAATTAGGCTCCCTGCTCTGAGGGAAATGTGCAGGACCCATCTGCTGCCATTTGTCCTCCCTATCTAGTATCTTCTTGGACTGCGAAGCCTTATTAGAAATAGTGGCGTCAGCTCTTTGTGTCGCAGTCCTTGCAAGATTAGCTGAGTATGGGGAAGGAAAGAGAAGTGTCTTTCTGCAGAATAAGGACAAGTATAAACAGCTGTATAATTTTAAAAAAATATATATGCCTAAAGAAAAGCACACCAAGGTAAATAAGAACCAAGAATTGGGAGACAAACAGCACTTACCTCATGACTGGGCTGCAGTCACTTCCTTTGTAGGAGCCAGAGTTGCTGCTACTCGGGGAAGAAGGTGCGTAACTGGGGTGGGTGTTAACAGGACTCAGCTGGTTCCTGCAGAGCATGGACAGAAAGTCCTTTTCCCGGGGGGAAGGGGGGCTGTTGCCAGATTTGTGGGATGAGACTCCGTTACTCCGCCCATGGGGACCTCGACTGGGAGAAAGGCATGAAAAATGTTAAAAGTTCTTGGGGATACCAGGGTCCAAATGCTAATGTTTTGCTCCGTTTGGAAGCTACTTACTACTAAGCAGATCCAACTTACACAGTTAAAAGGAGCAAAATAATTACGAATGCAAACTCTTCATACGAGCCGCCATCTTCCTAGCTGCTGGGAATTTTCTGTAGCACTGGCACAAGGCAACCTCTCCCTCGGCTGTTCTTTCCATTAATTTCTGACCAGAAAACTTGTTTGGGATTAAACAAAACTTTCTGCTAAGGACATCGTCATGTAAAATATTGATCGGCTTTAGGTTCATTTTGGGGGTGGTTTTGAAGATGTGGTTTTTGTTTGAGTACACCTGTTTCAGCTTAAAAGTAGTTGGGTTTGGTTTCTGTTGGGATAAGAAAATGAGGGTGGTTGATTTGGAGGAACGGAAGTTACCCACCAAGGAGGAGAAGACATGACAGTTAACCAGAGTGAACGTGCATGAAGGTATCCAGCCTATCACTGTAACCACCTAATTTCATCCCCTTTTCTTTTTATCCTCAATGACTTAGCGCAAGTTTTATCACTTAATGGCTGAAATATCACTTTTGTTCCCCTATCTCTTGCCCTCTCCAGCAAGGAGGCTGACCCGGTGGTTGGGGTGGCTTTTCTAAAATAGTATTTCAAAATCACTGCCCTGCTCTCAGACATTCAACGATCCTCATAAACATAGAATAAAGGCCAGACTCCCTAGTATGGCTCACAGGGTCCAATCCCATGACCCCACCCAACATTCCCTCTGTCACGCTGCCACTCCTTCCTCCTCCCTCTGTACTCTAGCACTGCAAACAATGTCGTTTTTTCCTGATGATCCATAGACTCTATCATCTTCAGTTTCTGAACTTACTGTTTTCCCTGTCTAGAATGTTCTTCTACACCCTACTCTAAGCCTCTGGATACCACCTACTTTGAGACTAATGGCAACCTACTCCAAGCAGCCATCTTTGAACTTCTCCTCCCCTCGGTCGCTCCCAGCGCTCCCCATTACTCTGTGCAACTTTCCATCAAGGAACTTACTACCACACGGCATCACAACTGCACACTTGTTGGCTTTCCCACTAGACTGGGACATCTTGGAGGGCCAGGACACAGTCCCTATGTTGACATCTCCAACACTCCCAACCATATACTAGTAGTCACTTGGTGACTCCCAGTGAATAACCTGGGTTTGAGAGCTGGCACTGCGCCTACTAAGGAACTTAGACAAGTGAGCCACTTAATTTAATAAGGACATTTGTAGTAACCTTCTTGCCTGCCTCAAAGAGTTGATATGAAAATAAAATCAAAGAATGCATGTTGTACACCTGATAAGCAGTGAAGGGCAACTCGAGTATATGGTGTTATTACAGGAAAAACTTGTTTGAACGTCCTTGTTAATCTTGTTCCAGAGATTTGACACCCACTAGAATAAGGAAGCATCTTAAGAATGTTGAAGTTACTTAAATAGGGTAACCACTCTGTACCAAGAATATTTTTTCATGACATTACATGAAAAAAAAAGAGAATAAGATACCTTTGATATAGAAGTACTGCTTTTTGACAATTCATAGTATAGCCACATCCAACTGGCACATCTCAGTGAGTAACGTGCGTAAATGCAAACGTGAATGTGCCTGTGGAAATCCTTGGCCCCAAAATCATTCTCACTTATTTTAAACCAAATACAAATTTCAACCCGCTGCCACACAATACATCACACGTAAGTGAAATATCATCAAATTCTTCAGTTAAAAAGTTCTTTCCTTTTGAAATCATTCAAATGGACTCTGCTTCCTTTTTGTGAGAAGGGGACACTTTATATGGAACAGATGGGCTGATGGCTTTCTGACAAACCAACTTCAGCAGCTCGGTGGTGGGGCGGACTTCATGGATGGCAGAACGGAGCATTAACTCTGGCGTGGACTTGCTTCTCCACACTTCACTTCTATTTGGCATTGACTAGCCTGACTATTTTTTAATGTGACTATGAGGAACATGAAGGATTAACCATTACAAATGAGGAGAGAAAGAAAGAGTTATCTCTAATTTTGACCTGGGAATTCTATTCTGTAAAGGGCTTCACCAAAGACCTTCAGTGACCCGCCCTCTTCCAGAGGCTTTGTGAACACTGGTTCACTTAATTTTGACCATTCTGTGATACAGCTAGTACGATAATTATCTCCCTTTGATGGTACATGAAGCACTCAATTATATGAAATAACTGAGGCTCGGGACAGAAAACTGGTCCAAGAACACACAGGTAAACTGGGATTTAAATCCAAGTCTTTTAACTCTACAGAAATGTCCCTAACTTTACACAAGTGGAATAAGGGTTTCCCCCACTATCTGAAAGTAGAGTGTGCCTATAAAATCTTTCATCAACTGACCAGATAGAAAGAAGCAATTATCATTAATTCATATGGAAAAAAACTCTGAGCACTTCTTGTCCCCCAAAATAAAACAGCAAATCCTACCAAAGAACACGTAAAACCTAAAATAACATTTACAGTAAAGTCAAGATCACATAACACAGAGCCTGTGTAGTTTCCTGGGAATTTCAGTGTCTACTACCTCTAGTAGAGCGATGACAAAATAAATACTGATTTCCATTCTTGCTCTTCACTATTTGTCATAAAAGTGAAAATCTTCTCTGGATTTCCATACGCTAGCAAAACCAGGTAGAGTATCAATGTAGATTTTTCATAAAGCCAAGTGGCCTAACTTGAACTTTCAAAAAGCAAACAATACCTACATATTATTTTGGGCTTGAGAACAGGTATATTAGGCCCTGAGAACAGATATATTCAGTATTGTAGGTACTATGTATGTAGTTATTACATTTAAAAAAAAACACCTCTGACTTCTTTAGTGTGGTGCATACCCTGAGATACATGATTAGTGACAAATTCAATTAGATGAGAATCTTGTAAGACTGAATCTTCTAATAAAGCAAAAAATATCAAACATTAGTAAAAGTACAGTCAAATCTATTGATAATATATTTTGCAGGAATGAATTTTTAGGCTGTAAGACCCAAGTTTTAAAAGAGAAGCGACACTGCTTAAAAATATCTGTTTTATCCCTTATATTTAATTTGGGTGCTAACATATATGGGTACAAACTCATAGTGGATGATGATAAAAATATTTGCAAAGGAGGAGCCAGGATTCCGTTTTGGTCATGGCTGTGAATAGGCAAGCCCGATGCTACCCTCCCAGCCCAACCTGGGCCTGGTGGACAAGAAGAGAAGAGTCCACAAAGAGGAGACAGAATTGGCTGCTGGGCACACTTCCTGCATCCCTGAACACAGTAAGTGATTAGTGAGGGAAAGAGACATGGAAGGAAGGAAACCTCAGAAGGGACCCAAGTGGGTTTCTATTCTTCTTTATTTCAGGAAACATTACTATCACCCTCCTGTCAACTGTCACCAACTACATCACCATCATCATCAGCAGCAGCAGCAGCAGCATTAACACCATCATCTCCTCCATGATCACTGTTGTGGACTGAATCATGTCTCCCCAAAATTTGTATGTCAAAGTCCTGACCCTTTCACTACCAAATACTGTGACCTACTTGAAAAAAGGGTTTTAAAAAGGTGTTTAAGTTAGAATTAGGTCCTTAGGGTCAGCCCTAATCCATGTGGATTAGTGTCTTTATAGGTAGAGGAAATCTGGACAAAGATAGACACAGGGAAAAAACTATGTATGGAGAGAGAAATCAGATGTCCTTCTATAAGCCAAGGAAAGGAGAGAGGGCTCAGAAATTAAACCTGCCAACACCTCGATCTTGATAAGAATTGCAAGAAAGCACATTTCTGTTGTTTAAGTCACCCAGTCTATGGTGTTTATTATGGCAGCCTGAGCAAACCAACAGGGTCACCAGCGCATCCAACCACCACCAGCACCAGCTGCAGCAGTATGTTTACCAGTATTACTTTTACCACTACTGCTTGAACCACTGATTGATTCTGGGCACCATGTCAAGCACCCATATATATAAGCTCATTAACTTAGTGAGGTAGATGCCAGTACTACTTCTTTTTCTAGAACAAGAAACTGAGGCTTGGGGCTCCTTGTCATGAACCTAATCAACAAGGGAAGCTGTATGCCCAGGTCTGTATGACTCCAAATCCCAAATTTCCTGTATTCCTTCTCACTTCTCTATGCCCCTGATCAGATGACGATTTAGTTTAATAAAGAGAATTCCTCAGAAGTCTCAGCACAGTTGGTCCTCTATAAGAAGAGATCATTGGTAAATCTTTAAGGCTTGTTTTTTAAAAATCACCAGCAACACCTGTCCCTCATTTCTCCCTCCCCTTCATTATCAAATGTTCCTGATAGTCTTCTCCTTAATAGTCCATGAAGAAAATTCATCATTGCAGAAGGAATTAGCCAATTAAAAGGATCAGAAGTCTTCGCTGAGTTTGGCATGGAAACCCAGCTCAACAAGAGGAGTTGTTCTCAATGCATGGTCCTATAGAACACAAGGATTTCATGACATGGCCAAAACAGTCCATCATAGAAATCTGTGGTGCTCTAGATCTGGGCCCATTAAAAAAGAGAATTGAGGATAATGGAAGACTATTGCTCATTTCCACTTTCCATTTTTAAGCACATATCTAACTTGCACATAAATTTATTTAGCTTTTTTATATTTAACACATCAATTTTTTATCACTTCAAGAAGTCATGGATTCCAGACTAGAATATTTTAAGTCAATCAGTATTATTGACATTCCCTTGGAACTTAACCACACATACAAATTCCCTTGGAATACTTAGTAATACTGATTTCTTCTCTAGGTCACTTCTTTTTCTTTTGCCTCTCCATTCTTTGATACCTTATACCATGGGCTCATTTCTTGAATGAGTTAAGATAAAAAAGGTTTATTCTCAAAACAAGGTACTTCTGATTTATACAGAGAATGTTTATATTCATGTCCCGTGATCCCAGAGGAACTTTATTTCCAAAATATATGACGTCTGGGGAGAGAACAATTGTGTGCTTTCACTGTGGAGTCACTCTTTTGTTACAGTTTGGTCTGACATCAACTTTATATTTAACACTAAAATGTGTAGTTGAGGGGGGAGGGTGTTCCAGGTTCCTTTATAAACATCAGCCAAGCCTTCTCCAACCACCCCGCCCCTCTAAAGAGAAATAGGAAATGCAAACTTTTAGAAACCAAAGTTTTTTCTCTACGAAAGGATCTTAAAAATCAGAAAGTCCAATTCCCTTTAAAAAATAATCTGCGCACTGGGGCCTAGGACAGTCAAGTGACTCGCCCCAATTCCTCTAATGACAAATTATCCCCAGGTGTCTTACCGAAGCTGCCTACCCAAAATATACCACACCAAATCCTTTCCCTATGTGATTTTAAAAAAATCTGTTGCTTATGTATTTATTATCTTTCTTTTTCTATGAGGATGAATATAATTTTCATGGAGTTTCATTTACTACCATATTTCCAGAACCTGCCTCATAGTAGATGCTCAATAAATACTTGCTGAATGACTAAATAAAGCCACTGCTGGTAGCAGAGAATCCAGAGCTTACAACTGTCCCACCAAATGTGAATGGTGGCTCCCATGTCCCCGCAGTCCTCTCCTGGAGGCTGAATAGTGTCAGTGGAGAACATTTGTTGATCTTACTATGCTCACTTGACCTATAGTAACAAAATTCATCCTAACAGCAAAGTCTGTGAGGTGGGTACTAGCAGAACTCTACCTTACACATCAGGAAACTGAGCCAGAGAGAAGTTAAGCAATTTGCTCAAGGCCACACAGCCTGCGAGTGTTGACCTTCCAACCCAGGGAGCCTGGTTAGATCCACACACTTTGCTATTCTGCTCTACTCCTCTACAGTGAAGCCACCAGGCCTACATATTTTATATTTCCTTCACTCTTTCCCCAAGTGAGACATGGGGAGTGGTTACTATGCATCTTTAACAAAGATAAAAAGTATGGAAATTCAGCTAGGGGTAAAGAAGGGGAAGTCAGAGTCTTCACAGCTAAAAGATGATAACTCCATGAAGGGCAGGCAGGGTGGCAAGTGGAGATAATGAGGTTTAGACCCAGGGGAGTACACAAGTGGGTGAGGGAAATGGGGGAGGAGGAGGAGGAGGGAGTAGGTGGAGGAGGAAGGAAGAGGAGAGGGAGGAGGAGGAGAGGGAGGAGGAGGAGAGGGAGGAGGAGGAGAGGGAGGAGGAGGAGGAGGGAAAAGGAAGGAAGAGGAGTAGAAAGGAGTAGGAGGAGGGTGGAGAAGAGGGAGGAGGAGGGGCGGGAGAGAGGGGGCTGAGCAGGGGAGGCAGAAAGGAGGAGGGGGAGGAGGGAGGGGAGGAGGGAAGGGAGGAGGGAAGGGAGGAAGGTGAGAAGGAGATTAGTGGACAAATCCAAGGACTGCATGAGAGAGACAAGATGGACAAAGGGACGAAGCTGTGTGTCCCAAACAAAACCTGCTCGCAGAGTAGTAATGAGAGAGAACCCAGGTGGCTCTATTGAAACACTAGGGACAGGTACATCGCTGTAGAAAGCATGCGAACAATTACAGAGCAGGGAACGGTGCCTACTTGCGTGAAAAAGCAGACCTCTTGCTTCCTGCAGCAGACATATGGACCTCAGGAGCGGAAATGCTGCCCGTGCTGCTTGAGGAGCTAAAATCAGCTTCACTGCCTGAAAAACAACAGGAGAGAGAAGCGTGAAGGGAGGAAACCTGAGAATATGCTGGCCAGTCCCCTGCCTTCCAAGGTTCCTGTCTCCCTGTGCTGGTACACACTCACTGGGCAAGTGGCAGGATTCCAGAGCTTCCAGGCTCTCGGCGTTTTCCTCCCAGCGACAAGAGAAGGTGTGAGCACAAGGACATCATTTCGTAAACACAGCAGAAGAACAGGCTGGCCTCACAACGACGACGCCGTTGCCCCGCAGACCACCAGAGCTGACCCAAGAAGGAAGGCCGGTGTGCCTCCTCCAGGTGTCGGTCCCTCCTTTATCATGGAAGCGCTGGCCCAAACCTTACAGCAGCGCGAAAAGCACACTTGTCAGGGCAAAAGGAGTTTTTCCAAGAGAGTTTATTTTGGGGACTTTTGTGGTCAGCTAGCCACACTCAAAAGTGGCACATTAGGACCTGGGGATAATCGACCAGTTAGAAGCCCCTGGGAGGAGGCGAGGCTGGCTCTGGAGAGATGCCCTGCCAGGCACCCTCGGATCACTGATGTTCTCTGACTGCAGCGTCGGTTTTTCTATCAGAACAGAACCTTACCAAAGAGCAGGAATTGAACATTTGCAAACAGAATGAAAAAAGTTCACAGGGAGGTGACCTGGAACCTGAGAATTATATTGGAGTTGAGTTTGGATGGGGTCAGGGGTTCATTCATTAGTCTACAAAGAACACAGTACATTTTAGGTACAGACTTGAATTCCGTATATACTCAGAAACACGCTGCATGGGAGAGTAAGTAATACAAGTTTATTTCTAACAACGGAAAACAACACTGAAACAGTAACAATGGAAATACTCTGTGGATTTTCTGGGGGAGAAAGGGAAGTGGAAGAGGCAAGAGAGTGAGAAGACTGAAAGAAAAAAATGGAATTCTGTGTGCTTTCAGAAAGCTGATCAGGTTAATATAATTTTAGTTTCCCCGTTTCTCTACTCCTCCAGCACAATTTGTGATTCTTCTGGCCTAGAACACAGGACCAGCTCATATTTCTGAGTGGACGATGTTTCTAAATCCCGAGTTTCTAGAAAGCTTTCAACAAAAATGATCAGAATCAGTTTATTGTGTGCCTACCAGGTGCCAGGCCCTGTAGGAATGTTTTCTGTGATTTCTGTCAATCCTGACAACTTCCTGAGACAGACATTAATCTTATGTACTACTGAGGAAACCAATTGTATTTATCCAAGGCTCATAGGTGATGAATTCTGTCCAGGGCCAAATCCCCAGGCTACTTCTGCAATAAGATGCTGAGGAAGGCGGAGCGGGTTGGGGGAGCTTGGGCGCAGGAGGGGCTGCTGAATGCACGGCTGTCTCTTTAACAGCAGAGATGAGACACAGGTACAGGAATCCACCAGAGTGGCCCATGGGTGAACAGATTCCTTCCTTCCACTGACAGCTTTGATTAGATTTTCTGGAGGGGAAGTAGGCCGGGGCAAGGCAGAGAAAGAAAAATTCCTTTCCCAACTTCCAGTGTGTCTCAGAAAGTTCATCCTCTTCTGGGAAAGAGATCAATGATGATCCTTCACACAGATGGCAGCGGTCAATTCCAACTGGCAGCAGAATTCGGGGAAGATTAGGGTGGCACTTTATCAGGACCAAGAGTAGCTATTCCTTCTGGGTGTTGGAGGCGTTGTCTAATGATGTAATGAACTTCTGGAAGCTCCCAGAACTTAAATAGCTGTTTCTGAGTAATGCAAAAGCTAAACTGTAGTAGTTTACAATCAGAGAGTCCTGACTGGGAGTACTATCTAGCAACACACTGGTCCTGACAGCCTCATTCAGCCAGCCTTGTCTGCTGGTTAATTAGCAGGTTGGTTAATTAGCAGGTTAGTAAATGATAAGGATGGGAAATTTTCCAAAAAGACACTAGCTGCCACTCCCAGATTTAAGGTATTATTTTTTAATGTAAGATTATTACTTTGAAACAGCAATCCCTTCAAAGATACACAAAACCTCATCAGTTATAATTCATCCACCTGCATAAAAATGGAAATTGTAGAACAGAAAGAGACATTTGTTAAAACCCACTGTTATCTTACTATACCTTTGATCGGCAGTAAAATATGTGCGCAGAACTGAAGGGACGCTTTTCTACATTGTATTGTTATTCAATACACTGACTGGAAAGTATGTGCAAGGTGACTTTGTTTCTGGACTTTTCTAGCTTACCTTCTGCACGTGGAGAGAGATGAGCGTGCTTGGGGCACCTATCGACTGTATTCAGGGCGATTTGAGTCGTGTAACCATAAAACATGTACCTGCTATCCCTCAACTGTTTCAGCTTTATGATGAAAAAATAGGTAAACCATTTCAGGTTTGGCTAGTACAATGTAAAGTCACTGCGTTCTTTTTAAGGGATCTACAGGAAAGTCGATGTTATGGTATCATCTGCTATACTGTCCCTGTTTACTAAGCCAGGAGGCTGGAGACATGAACGCCCCTGCCCTAATTCATCTTTCAGCTGCAAAAAGATGAAGAATGGAGCTGGAGTCTTTATTCATTTTCTTTAAATAGTATATGTGAATAAGCTATTGTGTTTGCTGTAATTCAGGACTCTTTTGAATTACTAAAATCACAGAGTGCTTAGCCTGAAAACATAGGCATTCAGACAGTCAGCTTCAAATCCCACCTCTACTGCTGATTAGATGGAGAACTTTTCACAATTTACTTCACCTATCAGTGCTTCGATTTCTTAATCTGTTAAAAGGAGTAATGATCATCATAGCATATATGTGTTACATGTTATGACTGTATATATACATATATGTCCATGTACACATGATTGTGCTATGATTATATATCATGATATATGTACATAGCATACATATATTCACTACCTATAATATCCTATATATGCAAATGTATTATAAAAACACATGATCTGTTTTAAGCTCTGAATAAATGTTAGCTGCTATTATTCTACAGGGGTTTCAAAGACAGCTTTTATTCTATACATCTGCTTTGTAGAAAATTTAGAAAACAGCAATGATGCAGAAGGAAGAATGTGGTCCATCACTAAAAAAGCTTTACAGTTAACCTTCTGAAATACTATTTGACATTCATACTTAATACATTATTCTATATCTCACTTTCATTTTAAAATGTTCTATCTTTTAAAATATACCACTTTTTAAAATTAAATCAATGAATATGTAAGCTATGTGTATTTTTTTTTAGTAAGAAATATCTGTCAGGAACAATTCTAACCTCTTTTACGTATTAACATTTATTTCTCAAGACAGCCCAGACCCTATGATGTAAGGACAACTGTTGGTCCCTTTTACAGATGAGACAGAAGTTGAGTGACATGCACAAGGTGACATGCTAGTAAGAAGCAGAACCAAGGCTCAAACCCAGGGGCCATGCCCTTGAACAGACTCAATGTTCAATGGATATTCTTGGGCATCCAGATATGTATCTTGTCTGCCAATTTCTTCAGAATTAATGCATAAAACTAAACATGTATGTTCAATTTAAAGACTTTTAATACATTTTCCATGGGCGTCTTTCAGATGATGTCAGCTTAAAGCAGTTTGACGGTCAAGAAGTGTTTGCCATCCACCTGTGTGTAGACAGTGTAGACCAACTGGTAAATCTCAGATATCACGCAATAATTTGACAAAACATGGGAAATATCTGGCCATTGAAGAATTGTGCATATTCAAATCCTCCTCATCAATACTGTCTTCATTGCTCATAGGTCTTGTCTTTGATTCCAGGACTGAAGAGGGAAAATGCACTTGAAGACCTTTAAGAGACCTTGTGATGCCAAAGTCCTGATGATTAAGAATCCTGCAGCAGAAGGCACTTTCCAGCTATCAAGAGGCTGCTCACTGACACCAGAAGTTCTGGAGGCTTTTTGTTCAACAATACTGCTAGAGTCACTTGAGGGGTTATTTTTATTCATAATGTTAGGGTAATAAGGACTCTGTGCATGTGGTCTTAAGGCTGGAAGTTAGAGAATGGAAAATGGAACAAAAAGTATGTACAAAAATTGATAACTAGACTTATTTTTTTCAACACTGCCTGCAATCTGGTCTCCTGGGGCGTTCTTATTTTTGCTTTCATGAGACTGGCGTCCTCGTGCGTCAGAACATCACAGGCCTTTGACAACAGAGCAGCCCTGGAGCCTCCTAAACTGTATTAAGCCATTTTAAACCACTGATTGAAGCAACCCCAAACCCTCTTTATCCTTTGTCACCATAAAGCTATCAAATTAATTCAGGTTGGCCACCTATACCCCCATCTCAAATGAAAGCAGCAAATTAAAAAAGAAAAAAACAGAAAACAAAAACACAGTCCCTCATCCTTTTACCCTTCCCCTCCCCCTGTCCCCACACCCAGATACACAGATCTTTTATTTAAGTGTCTCTGGGGAGGAGAGGGGAGTCATGGCAGCCAAGCAGAGATATTAAGGAGCAGCTGAAACAGTGGACACATGTAATTATTGAAGACACTTTTAAGAAAAGTGACTCGAGTCAGTAGAACTGGCTTTTAGCTGCACAGCTTTGGTGGTCTAGTCAAGAAACCCAAGAAAAGCCTCGCAGTCTAAAGAGGATTTTTGTTTCAGTTTTTGCAAATGATTCCCTGAACCCCTGATAGATGTTTGTATCAGGGAGGGAATATTTGATCAAAAGATCACATCAATTAAAGACATGTATTCATTATATATGTCATATATATGTATATATATATATATATAAATATGTTTTTTACTCCTGAAAAATTACAAATAGTATTTCCACTTGCATTAATTCCAGAAAAGACTTATCTTCATTCTGATCATAGTTCAATGGTTGAAAATGCTGTAAATACTTTTTTGGATACTGATTCTTAAAAGCGTTTGGGGTAATAGACAGTCTGGTAAGGGTGATTAAGAGTGTGAAAAAATGCAAAATGGGTATAGAAGAAAACTACACTGTTAGGAATGTATCCTGTGCAGAAGCATCCAAAAAAGGCAAGCTAACTACCCATCAATAATGACTGGCCAAGTGCAGCAACCTAGGACAACACTTTGCAATCACAAAAAGGGTAGGCATGAAGCTGTGTGCTGAAGCACAAAGATTCAGAAAATCAGTTATTAATAAGAAAAGCCAAAAACAGAATGGTGGGAGTTTCTTGTCTGCATCTCTGTAAATAAATCTTTAAATAATATATAACCTAATATATGCATAAAACATGTTTCTTGAGAGATGAAAAAGATTCGTTAGTAGTGGTTTGTCTTGGGAATGGGACAGTGAGGATACGCTTGCTTCCATGTGATATCTTTATGAGCTATGTGGCTTTTCTAGCCATGTGTATGTCACTCTTATAAAAAATAGAAATAGGAGTACAGAGTAACTATGAAAAGTTATTTTTTCTTTATAAATCTAATTTTTAAAAAGGTAACTCATTTTATTAAAAAAAGTAACCATGTCATGTAATTCAGTATTAAGAGAGTGTTGGGATCAAGTCACTTGGATTTGAATCACAGCTTTTCTACTGAGGAGACTTGAGCAAGTATTTTACCCTCTTTCTGCCTTAGTTTTTTTTCTGTACAATGGGAATGAAGCTATTACTAGGGAGTACTGATAAACGATTGTTAGAAGTATGCAAAAGAAATTAACACAGTGCCAGGCACATAGCAAATGCTCAATATTTGTTAGCTATTATTATTTCTAGCTGCAACTACAGTGGCTTGAGGGCCAGAAAATGCTTTCTAAATACTTTTTCCTTAAAAAGCCCCACAGTGGGAAATGTTTTATCCCACTGAAGTCATACTTTGCATGATGATTTTTACACAAGGCAATTTTCCCTCAATCATTCCTCAGTGGAGAACAGGTTTCTACTTTTACTCTGTGTGATTACATGCGTGTTCACATATACACATAAACAGGGGATGTCTAAAGATTTGAGGTACTAAAGCAAACTCCCTAAGGACTCCTTGCAAAAGCTCTCGACTTGCTCCTGGAATAGAACTGTGTATTCAGAAATGCCCAGGGAAAATGCACACCTCAAGTCTTTTCAGAGGCCAGTCGCCTGACTCAGGTAGCTTTGAAGGTCTGAGAAAGAGAGGGCGGGAGCGTGGGAGAGGAGGCTCTGAAAATGCTGACAGGGTCAAGGACAACTGTACTTAGTTCACTCCTTTATCCTGGCCTGGCTCAGCTACCTGTCCTTGGCAGAAATACAGGCCAGCTGGCCAACCAAGAAAAGTGGGCAAAGGAAATGATAAACAAAAAGGTCGTAAAGGAATTTCAAGAAAGGAAGAGGAAGTGAACATTTCTAACCTGGGCAAAAGGTTTATTAATTTTCCACAGGGACCCATGATACATCTCAGATCCCTCTGCTTGACCCAAGGGAAAAGCAGACGTATTCACTGACCAACCTTTAGCTGAGTGCAGGGAAGGAAAATGGGTGTGGCCTGGCCTCCCTGGGCCCATTTTATTCATTAGCAATAAATGAATATGTGACCCTGTTAATTAACCAGAAATAGCTAAGAGGAGAACGCTAAAGAAAAGATCAATCAAACAAGCTTTTGGGGTCTTCCAGCAACACTGCCATGCACTACCCAGCATCACCAGAAGGAGGCACCATCCTGGGATTCATACATCAAGCTCTACACAAAGATGTGCTGCAAGGCTTGTTGCTAACATTAGCTATGTGTGGTGGGCCAAGTGTGTTTAACTTCTTTTAGCCCTGTTTCCTTATGAATGTATGTATGTATATGTATGTAAGTGCATATGTGTATGTATATATGCATGTGTGCATATATATGTAATTCATTGTTAATTTAATAAAAATACATTGAGCATCTACCACAGTGCTCAGCCTTGCTCTAAGTGGATAATGATTTCTACCTCATAAGGTTATTGTGAAGATGAGCTGTGTTACTGCATGGAAAGCACTTGACGCAATCAAAAAATAACTACTATTGACAATGTAGCTATTGCTCGACATTACAGCACATGAAGATCTTCTGGGAAGTTGAGGAGTAGTGCAAATTTTGGGGGAACAAAGACAGAAATTCCAGTGCAGAAGGCCTGGGGGAGTGAGACACAGGGCTTTGCATTTCTAATAATTACTGTACATGTTTTGTTTGTGGCGCACACTGAGGAGGGGAGCTCCAAAGACGAAAGCACCCAGATGCACTCTCCAAGTCCTGCCAGAATGCAAGGGCATTTTTTTCAATGGGGGGCGGGGAGAAGGCGAGAGAGCAAACATGAGGGTATACAGGCCACAGGAGGAGGAGTTAATTCTCGTGCACAGTCCACCGGAGACACAGTGTCCTGCCCCCTCAGGGCTCTCCAGAAGCACTTTCCTGGGCTGCAGGCAGCTTCAGAGATTAGAGGGGAACACGGGCACAGGTTGGCACAGGCTGTTCCAAACTGGGCTCATTCCAGTCAAACGCACATGCACAAATGTTGGCTTGCAAAGTTAGTAAGGTGCTGTAGTTGAACCAAGGTGTGAAGTGCTCGTAAAATCCTGTTTTTAAGAGGAGAGTCAGTCAGTTTGGCATTGGGTGGGAAACAACCAGTCAGCAGAGAGAAATACCTCAGAGCAACATTCTCATCACCTGCTGCCTTCAGCGCAGTCGATATGTTCAGGGCTCACATGCTGATTGTCACCAAAGGAACTACCCAGCCCTGAATGAGCAGCGGGTGCAAGCCCACTGGCAGGTGGGCTGGACTGGACGCCCTCTCCCCAGTGCCCTTCACTGAGCAGGTCTGGCAAAGTCCGCCTCCCTAGTGGCCCTGAGCTTCATTCTAATGTGCACTTGGTAACAGCAAAAGCAAATGCCCCTTAGTTTTTCTTCTGGACTCTTACATGTTCCTTATCTTTAATTTCTTATCAAATTTACTGAACTGAAATGAATTTCTGCTACTTAAAAAAACCACCTCGCTGGAAACCCTGCTGCTTCTATTAAGGGGAAGTAGTTACTGTGTGTACACACATGGGGTGGGGGGGCTGCCTTCCCTGTCTAGCAGGAAAACCTAAATCAGGTAAGAGCAGCACTTGAGGTGGCCGTGGGGTTGGGGCAGGGGTGTCATTGGAGGAAGTAGGTGATGAAAGGGTGGAAGAGAGAAATGGGGACTGAGATGCCACTAATTACAACCAGAGGGAAGCGCTAGGGTTTATGACTGTGACTTCCTGTCCAGAGTACACGGTTGTTGGGGTTTTTCTGAGTCACCTCATTGTTTTCCCTTCTTCTCAGTGAGGTGGTGCTGTCTGCAGCAGTTCCAGACCATGAGTGGAGCAAAAACACCCAACATAGTTTCTAACTCACCGTGGAGGCGCACAACAAAGCTCTAAAAAAATGTTGCTTTTTTAACCTCACTTCTGAACTTGGGCAGCTTTTTAAATCCACTCTAAAGACTTAAGAGCTTTGACTGTCTCCCCTCATCTTGATCTTGGCCATGAGACAACCGCCAGAGCACACTGTTGATGTCTGCTCTCCACACACAGGTTCCTTGCTGACCATGCTGCAGCCCCAGGGCCACGGTCCACAAACTACAGTGGAGGCGTGCCTCACACCCGACTCCTCCCCCGACCCCTCTCTCTCTCCCCTCTCCTCTCCTCTCCCCTCCCTCCCCTCCCCTCCCCTCTCCTCTCCTCTCCTCTCCTTTCTCTTCTCTTCTCCTCCTCCTCTCTCTCTCTCTTCTCCTTTTCTCCTCTTCCTCTTCCTCTCTCTCTCTCTGTCTCTCTCTCTGTCTCTCTCTCTCTCTCTCTCTCTCTGTCTCTCTCTCTCTCTTGTTCAATCCCCATGAAGTTGTCCATTTTGGTTTGTGCGAGGCAGTACAGTTTACTAGGCTTGGATACTAGTTGTGTGATCTCGGGAAAGGTTGTTATCAGGCTTGTCTAAGTGAAAACATGCAAAGCATATAAAAAACAGTGCCTGGCACTGACGCAACGCTTTGCAATAGTGCTGTTATTCCCATTTTTCTTCTTAGGATCACCCTCCCTGCACCAAATCTGGGTGAGGTTAAAATCTGGGAGGACTGGGAGCAGGGATCAGGAGTAAAGTGAGTTTGTCTTGTGGGGGTATGAGTGGCAAGTGGAAAACAAGCAAAACGAGAAGCTTCTGACAAGGTGGTCAAGGTCTTCTTTCTCTCTTTCGATCATAAATCAGCCAGTCAATCCTGGGACGTGGGCTATTGATTGAACTCTGCAGTTTCACTGGAGAGTCTACAGCACACTCAACAATAGGAAGCTAATTATCGAACGTTCTCGTAGGGTCCCAGGTCACAAATAACGCACAGTGGGAGAGACTATCTCCATATGATTGAGATTTTATCAGCTCCTATTTGTACGGCTTATTGTTATTTGCACACCTAGCAAATGACCCTCAGAAAAGAGGCAACTACTTTAAAAGGGACATTAATTAGGTGAGTAAAAAGAGATCAACAAAGGTAAACAGTATTTCCGAGTGGAAAGATTAGGGTGCTATGAAAGAGACTCACTGAATGAGCTAGCTTTCGAAACTGCTCCCACCTATTTCAAGACTAGCATGAGGAGCTGTGGGGACAGGTTTCCTGGGGAAGGGAATGGCTTATGGAGACAGCGCTGGAAGAGGGACAGCAACAGCGGGTATTAGGGGAAGTGAGAGGCAGGCCAGTTTAAAGTCCTTCTAAGTCACAGACTGTGACATCTGTGACAGGTCAGGATATGAGTTTCTCATACTTGAAACATAGGTCTATTTTGTTTCTGCAATTCCTCCTTTCTAAACCCTTCTCGGAGAGGTGGATATTAAAGAAAAGGAAGCGTTTTTCCTCCTCCAGTTGATACCCAGCCTTAATTTTGTCTGAAGTGATTTAACTGATAATCTTCAACGGCCTCCTGGTACCTTTGTTAACTGATCTCCATTTATCAGGTGGACCAACTAAGATGAGTGACGGCAGAAAGTGGTAAAGGCGTCAGGTCACATGATATGGTGTGGAAACCTAATACAGAACTTGCAAGTGACATTTCATTATTTTCTCTGCAAACCAGAAAGCTGTTTTCTCAATCTCCCCCATCCTCTTTTAATAAGTCTCAGATGCACATAACTGAATTAATAAAAATCCTTAGTTCTCAACACTATCATCATAGGACCATGAGAGACTATTTTATTTACTTTACTGACTAGCTGGCTTATAAATTTTTTTGTGTCTAATGTCAAAATCAATGAAGAAATGGCCACCCATTACAAAAAACAGAAAGCTTTCACTAACGTACATCTGCCTCCCTCCTGTCCCCTGATCACCATTTCCATGATTTCATTTTTACAAAGAAGTATCACATCTCTATATATTCCTAAAAGGATGTTCTTGTTTTGTTTTTAAATAAAAACGTTATCATGAAATGCATAATCTTTTGGGGAAATTTTCACTTAAACTTATATTCCTAAAATTCTCCACACAGCTCTAGTGCATTCATTTGTCTACTATAGAATACTCCATCATAAGATATACCATAATTATTTCTTCCTTCTGCTCATGGTGACAAAATTATTTAGATTTATTCCAGTTACTCCTCTACCTAGTTTTCCCCTTCTGATAAATACCTATTTGTATTTCTAGAAACAAGACTCCCTGAAAAAAAAAAAACAAAAGAAACAAAAGAGTAAATAAAATTTCATGTAATGTATTCCCACAGACAAAGAGAAGAGCTGCGTGATCATTTGCCCTTGTACACCATCACCTCTTATTGTCAGAGAATCAAGGTTAAAGTAAAACTAGATTCTCTGCTTGACTCTACCCCAATTTTAGGATCCAACCCTGAGGAGCCCTAAAAGGTAAAAACAACCACCTGATATTCTTTTGGGCTTGACTCAAGTAACTCTATGACCTTGCACCTTCCTCTTGGCAATGAACCAGCCCATGAATGTGAGATACTGACCCAGAGATGGATTACACATATCACTTCCGTGAGGAAGAAAACCTTTGACCCAGGGCAAGGAGGAAGGGAGGCAGGTAGAAGCTGCATTGTAAGTGGGTGCTGGTGCTTGATATAATCAGAACTTGGTTAAATATCTAGTTCCAAGGTCAAGTGCTGGGTTTGAGTCCCAGATGAGAGAAACATCTGGGCTTTAAACTAAGCCCCACTATTTGAGAGCAGGGGAAGCAAATGTACAAAGGTCTTTATATAAGAAATCAACCTCCCTGCTTTAGAAATGTGAAAGTCAGAGTGAAGATTTAATTGAGCGAGTGTTGCTGGTAAACTTAATATATTCTATATAGATGTTGATTTACAATGATGCACAATTTAAACCTATATAATATTATGATCAAATGTTATGTCAATAAAATGAAAACATAAAATAAACATGCAACACAGCCTGTAAACTGTTTGTATAATTGTACAATGTAATGTAAACATTTTGCAATAAAGGATGGATTGCATCAATTTTAAAAAAAAGATTTCTGCCCTTTGATTTTCACCTAAGCATCTACAAGTTACAGTTGACGACTTTGTCGCTTCAAAACGTCTTTGTAAAGTTAATAAATCTGTGGAGCGGGTCAGATGATTACAGGATAGGTTTTAAACCACCTCTGCTTCTAAATTCACCAATCATCTTCTCAATCCTCAAAGACAGTGATTCTCAAAGTGTGCTCCCAACTCAGCATCACTTGAGAATTGCTGGAGATGCAGATTCTTAGACCCACCACAGACATACTGAGTCAGCACCACAGAAGGAGGGGTGGAACCCAGTGATCTAGATTTTAAAAAGCCCTTCAGGTATGTGAACACTCACTAAGAGAACCATTGTTCTAAGGCCCTCCATCACTGAGATCTGTCATACAGCAGTTTCCTGAAAAGCTGCCTCTGATTAACAGAGCAGCAAGTCTGACTATGATTTAACATACACACCACACTATACATTCTAGGAAGCACTGTGACATATTTCACATTCAAAATGAGCCAGTTTTTTAATACACGTGTCATAAAACTAAGTGTTATTCGCCAGGCTTTGTGAAACTTGACAATATGTATTTAACAGCAGAGTTAAGAGCTGGTTCTAGCACTGCAAGTATCTCACTTTTCATTTAATGACCATGTGACCTCAGGTGATCATTTAACCTCTTTACGTCTCAGTTTCTCCACTCTACAAAGAAACAAGAAAAGAGTGACCGTATCATGGGATGTTGTGTGAATTAAATGACAAAATCCAGATTACCTTAATACACAATAGTCATCACTATTATCGGTCTTTAGCTCCCCATGTGCTTGATATATGTGCCGCTAAACACTAAGTTTCTCTAAGAATTCTTGCACATGGACACCATAAATGCGTGCATTTTAAGTAGCACATGTTCACTAAGAAGGTGAAGAGTTAATTGTATGACTATGTTGTAATACAACTGAAAGTTTATTGCAGATGACGTGACTTCTCTCACTAATGGCTAGAAACCACCTATGTCATCACACTGTACAATATGCTTCACATGGGCTCTTATGTAATCATCACATCAAGCCTATGAACAGAGGAAACTTTAATCCCATTTTACAGAGCTGAGGAGAGACTAGATAACTTGCTCAAAGTTACACTAGTAAATGGTGAATCTGGAATCCGAAGCCAGGACTTCCCTCTTCAGCAATATCATCCAAATATGCCTTCAGCACAAAGAACACCCAAGGAACTTCAAGCGTTGGGAAAATTTTGTTTCCACCCTATGTATGTGCTTGCTTGTTCTTCCAAAGGACATACTTAAAAACTGGAAAATTAATTTACAAGCAACCTGCAGCAGAGGACTTGACAAAATGGTCACCACTCTGCTCTGCCTGCATTCTTTTTCAGACAACAATCAGTGAACGCTGATTACACTCTCAAGGAAACTGCTCTTTTTAAGCAAAACAATCCCTGGAAATGAGCCTTTTACCTATCTTCAACCAAGCTCATAGGACCAATCTTTATGGTTAAATGAAAAGTTAACTTCATTGTTAATTTAAAACACCTTATATATGTGACTCTTTATTTTCATGATGAGGCTGAGGATCTTGTGAATTAGTGTCATCTGGACTATTTGCTTAAAATATAGACTCTTGACTCATACCCCAGATATACTGACTGAGATCTCTTCATCATCTTCATAATCCACATTATTGCGAATTGCCTAAATGATCTGTTGTCCACACTAAATTTCAGACCCATTATAGCAATGGCCCCTATTGTCAATATTTAACTACATTTTAGCCACCTGCTCAAATTGATTAAATGACTGTTTGCTTTTTCCCATTCTGGATGCTCTGTCCCCACCAGCAGCATTTGTCACCTGGGATTATTAAACCAGCCACAGAGTCCCAGCTGCTGCACATGGCCCCAGCAGTCCATCTTCTAAACTGCTCTAGAGCATAAATCTCATTAGACAATTCCCCTGTTGGAATCCTCTAATGGGACCCCAGTTCCTTAAGATGAAGTCCAAACTCCTTAGTGAACCCCTTCAGTGGGCGCCACCATCACCCCCACAGCCAGGGGACCACTAACCATTCTGAAAGTGACACAACGCTCTCTGGTCTCCCAGTTTTCACCCACTCGGTTCCCTCTTCCCAGATGTTTTCCTTCCCTCTGGGTCTGGCTAACTCTTACCTGATCTTCACGTCTCAGGTTAGCCTTGAGCTTTAGGGAAGTGAATTAGGTGCCTCTCCTTAATGCTCTCACCCCACCCAGAACTTAACTAGCTTGGATCACATTGCATCACAATTGCCTGTTTGCAGTTTCCCACATACTCTCAGCTACTTGCAGGCTTGTTGACATGCTTTCTGGTGTCCAATGCAGTGTTTAGCACACGGTAACATTCAAGGTTCCTCCACTCTTCACTTTCAGCAATGGCTCCTGAAAGTTTATCTACTATTTTATCTCCTTTTTCCTACTTCTTCCTTTAAGCCGGATGTCATTTATTAGGATAATTGTTGCCACCACTCCTCCTCTGTCACATATGCCCAAATCTCTAAAAAAATGAAATTTACAGCTGAAAATGTAGCATGCAAAATGCAGGCAGCCTGGGGAGACGTCTGTCTTGTCATCACTGCAGCTGCAAAGTCAAGCGCAGTGCCTGACATATAGCAGACTCAGAAGAATATTTCCTGGTGGAGGAAAGAAAAATCATGAAAGCTTTACAGATATGATTGTGGGAATAGTCCTACTTACTTTTGAAAAATCAAAAAGGAAGGAGGTAGCAGGTTAGAAATAGATTAATTTTACACAGGTTATCAGAACAGAGGAAAAGAATTCGAAAATCTCAAGTTGTTAAGTTTAGTGTTGATTGCCAGTCAAGCTGCAGGGAAGGTCCCTTTGTAAGACAAGTAGGAATCATCAGCAGATCACTGAGAACCAAATATTAAAAAAACATTTTTCACTTCCTTTTCTGATGGAGTTAGGGTGGCAAAGATGCCATGTCAATCACTGATTTGGAATTCAATAGGCATTTAGTCAAGGCACTCAGCATAGTCTATGAACATGGCTGACAGGTGCACCGGATGCCAGCACAGTTCAGTACCCCGAGGATGCTGACTAATGGACTGCCTGTCAACCTTGAGGGAAGTATCTGGTAACGTGTCACCTGGCTGGCCTTGCCCTTAGCCTATTTAACATGCTTTACTAATGACATGAATGAAAACATGGACAGCTTGGTGCTGATGGCCGGTTCCAGACTATGCAAGCCTTGCAGGGATAACTAATATGAGAAATGGCAGAGTAGCTACTAGTGTTGCTGAAAGCCTACTCAGTCAAGAACACTGACTACATCTGTTATTCCCCTTAGCCCTTTCCCCAAAAACATACAAGGTATAGATAAGGAAACTGAGGTTCTGAGTGGTGATGAGACTTGCTGTAAGTACAGAGCTGCTAAACAGCATACCTGGCTGTCTGACTCTACTTGGCACTGTTTTATATATCACGATCAGATTTCACCCAGATCTAAGAACTAGAAACCACGATGATCACATTCAATTTAGTCTTTTTTCAAGTATGTGTGGAGTCTTGCACATGGAGGAACTAGGATGGGGTTGGAGGATCTTGCAGAGTAATTTTCAAGGGTCAAGATTTCTTTCAAGAGGAGATGAACTGCTCAGACAAACAACTAGGATACAAGGGAGGACAAGATGAGTGCCTTATAGAGACAGGGCACTAAGGAAATACAGGGAAGAAGAAACTCTCAGCTAGGGCTTCATGGAAGAGAGACCCCTTGAAATGGACCTAGAGCATCTGGGGGACATGGACAAGTGCTGGGGTGCAGAAGGGAGCAGATTTTAGGTGAAAGAGTTGGCATGACCTAAAACATGGAGGAAGGGAAACACAGGACCTATTTAGAAAATACTGGCTCCCTTGTTCGGCTAGAGTATGGTGCTCAGATGAGAAAATGCAACTAGAAAAAGGTGAGTTGTCATCAGAATATTGAACCATGTGAAAGCTATGCTCAGGGCATTTACTCTGAAGTCAAGAGGGTTGCAATATGAAGAGAGTGAGGCATTATGGAGATGTATCTGGAGAAAGAACTAGAAATTAGAATGCAAGACAGGTGACTATTAGTGTTAGGAGAGGGGCCACATGATAAGGGGGGGACACCCCTGACTGTGGAGTCCCGTCCACATAGCTCTTAGGTTCACGAAGCTAACTGCACAGGTTCGAAATCATTTTAAACTCCAGGTGAACCAAAGGATTTAAAGCAGGAAATGTATAAAGTAAGTTAAACATTAAGAAACACCTTTATCTTCCATTTCACACTTGACTGCAGTGTTGATGTACATGAACAATTTGAATGGAGATATGTACGTTTTTTTATACAAACCAAGAACAGAACAAACAAAGTAAGAATAACAACCAGCTCATTCAAATGAAAGAATGAAATACATTTTCCTATTGCCTGAGGACTATGTGGGAAAAAAATGGAATAGTCTAATCAGCATGGATTGAGATGCACCATGATCAATGCAATATTTACCACTGTGTAATCCATCTTTAATGCAAATATTTTTTATTTGCATGTGCAAAAGTCAATAACGTAAAACAAATAAGCTGGGTAAATTCTGGCAATTTCTGGCATCTGTACAGCATGTTGGAACAAAAGCAAATGAAGAACTAGTGGGGTTTGTTTTAATTCAGATGTGTTTGAGGAACTAAAGAGAGAATCTGGGGAGAGAAGATAGTGAAGTCACATGAAAATGTTTCCAGAAGGATTGGCAGCATGGCAGAGAGATTTCTGGATCAGGGGTTGGGCTCAGAGAAAAGCAGGTGGAAGGCAAGCTGACTAGCTGTTTACTCTCATTCCAGGACACCTGCTCAAATCTGGCTGAGTCTGGTACTGCCCAGGGTGGGACCTTCACCTGGGATACCCTGCTCCCACTCGGAACTTCCAGAGCTGGGAGCAGGCTGGGGAGAGGCAAGCCATTCTCGATGCCAGCTGAGCTCCCAGCAGCAAGCACCAGCACTTCATCTCACACCATTGTTTATTGATTGGGAACGATTTGCACTCCCAAGCTTCTAAACAAAATGCTTTTGAATGTCCCCTGGAAAATGTTCTCTACTGATTCTTGTGTGGGTTACAGAGCATTTAAAAAGAATGAAGCACACTCACAATTAGATTTTGCTCTGCACACAAATTATGCTCCGCGTTTCCATGGACTTGTTTAATGGAACCTTCCCCCGTTTCTCAACTCAAAGTGACATCTGGCACAGAGCACATGTTCCCAGGCCAACCCTTTGCTTGCCCAGATACTCCGACCCACCCTCTCCACAAGTTAACTATTAAATTCGAGTGTACTCCATGTTCTCTCTAATCTCTCCACCCCTTTCTTCTCTACCCCGTGATGCTGTATAAAAAACCAAAATGGAATGGAAAAGTCAAGCAGATCATTACAAAAAATATTAAGGTCACTCTCTTTAGGGCCGCAGGAGAATGTCTGCATGGCCATAAAACGCAGAGCATAAGTAGGAAATAGCAGTTTGGAAAGACACCAAACAATTAGTATGTACAAACTTCTGCAGCCTGTATCTCTAAGCACCCTAAAGAGACAAAGCAAACAATTCTCAAAAGGAAGAAAACCACTAAATCTGAATTCCAATATTGCCTTAACTATAACATGCCAAAAATATCTTCAAGGCTTGGGCACATTTATTCACTCACAAACATCTAGAGAGGACCTACTAGGCTCCAGCACTGTGCCAATTATGGAGAACACAGAAGCAAACATGGCTCCAGTGGGTGCCAGCATATTTTAGTAACATATGCCTAAAGTGGCACAATTATTTTTAAAGTACAAAGAAGTGATAAAATACGCATTTCAATATAGTGGTCACCTCTGGGGGGAGGTGGAAAATGGGATCTGGGAGAGCATGCAGGTAGCTTTGTGTGTGTGTGTGCGTGTGCATGTGTGTGCGTGTGTGTGTATGTAGGTACAACCCAGTTTACTGAGGTTTACAAAACTATGTATACACACAGACACTTTTAGTTGAAGTAACATTTACTTACAAAACCATGTAAGTTTTCAGTGCAGAGGTTCAACTCTTCATCCAATATCTGATGTCACACCTGCCCATCACCAGCTTTCTCGAGCCTTCCACCCTGTCCAGTGGACCCCCAAGGACCTCTGCTCCTACTCCTCCCTCTTTTCCCCTCTGGTAACCTCAGTTCTGTTGCCAGAGTCCAAGGGTTCGTTTTTGGTTTTGTTTTTTTCCTTTGTTTCTTTCTACCCCACATCATCTGGTTTTTATCTTTCGCCTTCTGACTTACTTGAGATAGCATAATCCCCGCTAGCTGCATCCATGTTGGCGCAAATGACAGGACTTCATCTCTCTCTTTTTTCAATCGCTGAGGAATATACCATCGTATATACATGCCTCGCATCTTCTTCATCCACACATCTGTCAATGGCATGTAAGTTGTTTCCATGTCTTGGCTATTGTAAACAATGCTGCGATTCACACAGGAATGCATATATCTTTTTGAATTAGTGCTTTCAAAGTCTTTGGGTAGATATCTAGTAGTGGAACTGCTGGATCGTGTGGCAGTTCTACTTTTAACTTTTTGAGGAATCTCCATAATGTTTTCCAAATTGGCTGCACTAATTAATATTTGGTGGTGGTAACTCTTAAAAGTGGAAGGTGAGTTCAAAAGTGTCTGCTTTATTAGTACACTATGCAGTTTACCTACATGTCATGTATTCTTGTTATACATCATATTTTATAATCACATGTTAAAAAGGGAAGCAGCAAACATGAATTTAAAATAAGATAATAAAATGAGAGCGAGACAGAGACAGAGAGAGTGTGTGTGTGTCCTAGAGAAGCTCATATCTTAGAAAAAGGAAAAGCCATAGAAAAAATAATTGTTAAATATAACATGGTAACCATAATAGAATTAAAAAACAACAAAAAACCTCAGAGAGTGGACATAGCACTTAAGTTAATGGCAATAGCATGTAAAAGTTAAAAGCCCCTCACGTGTCTTTGCAGTTAAAAACTTGGTTTTATCCTTTATAAGGATCAATATGGCAGTATTTCCCCTAGGGCCCAACCAGACTCCCAGTGTCTATATTCCATGGTCCTTCTCTATACTCACAGGGTCTTTATTCTCCCTGGAATGACATCCCTCGTGATCAGAGAGGCCCTGGTTTATGAGGTGCCCTGGTGTCTGACTCCCTGCCTGGCATATCAATACATAACTTTGTCGAAAACACAAATAAGTAGCATTATTGAGTTCAGTTCTGTTAAATGGTGGCTGAGGTGAAAAAGAAAAGAAGAGTCGAAATGGTAAAGTGGAGAATCCCAGTCAAAACTCATAAATGACTCAGCTCTGCACTGACAAAACCCCTTGTGTCTCCCTGGTCCACGAGGCTGGCAATTACGCGAGGGCGGCATGACCTGCAAATGTGAAAGCAATGCTCTGTGTGCTGGTCCCGTCTTGAATGTGTGGGAGCAGAGGTGCTTCTTGGCGTAGACGTGCCGTTTCTTCCACGACGAGGAAGAAGCATTAGAGATCAGGCAGTTACCCAGAATCAGGTTCAGGCAGAGCCCCCAGCTCTCAGGAACAGTCAGGCCTGCCTGTAGTCTCGCAGAAATCAGATCTTCCTGGCAGAGGCCTGCAGAGGCTGCCGATCTCAGCCACGGGGTGAGGACAAGAAGCCAACGACACAGGAAGATCCAGTTTCCCTCAATTATGTCGCCGCCACACAAGACGGCGAGCATCCCTCTCTCTGAAACGGCCACACCCTCCCCTGGTGAAAGAGGACTCAGCCAACAGAACTGTTAACTGAGGCCTAAAAATGTTCCTCAGATGTCACCAAAAGAAAATGACCCCCAACTCCTGACAACAGCATCAAGTACCTAGCAGACACTTGACCAATGGTGCACCATTACTGAATGCGCCTGTATGACTAGTGACAATGGAAAGGAAAAGTGGGGCATTATTTTGGTCACAGACCAGTAGAGTATAAATAAAAGGTCGCCAGCGAGTGGGGATGTTGCTAACGATTTAATTTTTGCCTTGAAACATTTAATAGAAGCCTAATCATCTGAGGGATTATGCATCTACAATTATGCTTAGCGAATATATACTTAGCATTTATCCGTGTACATTGATTCCAAGTTGCCAACGCTACAGACCTCATTTTAAATCATGTCCTACACATGCTCTCCCTTCTGTCTGCCCACATGAATTGGTACAGTCATTGCTGCACAGGCCACATTCTTTCCAGAGCAAACAGATGGAAGGAAGACAGTATGCCAGAAAGAAGAAATGGAAAATGAGTATGACGTTCAAATGAGAATAAAACTGCAAAATATAATTTGGGTCAACCCTTCATGCTTTTGAAAATCAGCACCAGCAGGCTCTGTACATGTGGCATTAGTTTTCTATTTTTCTTGGCTCAGATGTCACAGAGGATTAGTGCAAAAGGAAGAATTCCAGCATGGGCCCATTTTTACACAGATTAATCAATCATTTCCCATCTCTTCCTCTCCCATCATTCTCCAACTTTCAACCTAATGAAATTGCTCTCTGCCCAAAATATGTCACTTACTCTACCCTGAACGGAAACCCTTTCGGCAAAGGAAGCGAGTTGAAAATCAAACCTAGATATTTAATTGTCGCATTTTTAATTCAAATTATAAATACTAACTTGACTTCCACTGTGCCCTTGCCCCTTTTATCTCACATATCCACTGTGGTAGCCTGCATACCTACTGTGCTAGTTAGTGGCAGCAGATTAATTGGCACATATTTATGATACACAGGTACAGTCATTTAGCAGACGCATAGCCACACATTTGAAAAGAGAAAAACACAGTGCATCTCATATTTTGTTGGCTATATTTTCACGCATATGGAATGCCATAATCCCCACCAGAATGCCAAGAAAATAGGTTCTTAGTAAGTAATTAATAGGAAATTTGATAGGTGAATGGAACCAAATCAAGGAATTGTTCAGGCTATTAGCAATAGCTTCCCTTGACATCTAGGAATTGCAAAATGATGATGATGCTAAGAGTAATCATAATACACAGCAACTAATATGTATTATATGTCATGTGCCATTGATTATGTCATTGAATTTTCAAAGCAGCTTTATATCATAGGCACTATATTATTATTCCATTATACAGATAACAAAACAGTTTCTGAGAGATTCAGATATTTTGAAGTCAAAGAAAATTCCATGCTGTGCTGATTTTCATAGGTGGGCAGAATTTTTCACAGACATATTGAGAAAGGAAAATAGAGATTTATATTACTAATGAGTGAAAAACTTTGGGGAAAGCATCACTGACATAGTTTCTAGGTGTCCCAACCATGATCTCTACTGAGTTCCTCACGCACCCTTCTGCTGCCCCATCAATGGGTGGAAATTATATTTATAAAATAATTGAGGCAACAGCCTAAGGCCTGGCCTTCATGACAAAGCCAGAGTCAGAGTACTCACTGTCACATTCTCCAAGGGTGGTCACTTTACACTATTTTGAGAAATTAAAATTAAGCCATGACTAACATTTGAAAAAGATGATCTCACACTGGTTGTCCTTTGCCTGAAGGATCGTGAGTACAGAAAATAAATTTACAATCTAGCATAAATTCTGTGCTCATTCTTTTATATGATTGAAAATGACTCTTTATGCTGGCTTTTTGTTTAGAGTAATTTTCTACAATTTTAAAGTTGGAATTCATGTTGGGGTCACCATATGTATAGTCTTGCTTTTGTTGCTACTAATTAATTTTCACACCACAGGCATTAATCATTTGCCCAACAGATGAAAATTGCTTTAAGTTGACTCATGTGTTTTACAACATTACAAACTCAACCCTTATGCTCTTGGAATGGGCAGCAAAAAGGGAGTGTTAGATCACACTAGTTAATAAAAAGAAAAATCTTCCACATCCCAATTCCATGAATGAAGAGTTTCAGAATTTCTACTGGATGCTCTCTGAGAAAAGTAAATGAAAACTGGTCAGAGAAATGTGCTCTAAATCATTTTCCTGGTGAATTGGCAGACCTGATAACAAGAACAGGCTCTCTCTTGATAATAGATATATCACATCTTGGCCTACACAGAGACCCATTGCAAACTATGTGCTGTGCCAATTAGCATTAATTGTGGCTGCGCTCATCTATTCCCACAGCACACCACTGGGCAGGGCTGGGCTTTGCATTTACAAACGCAATCTCAGAGTTAGAAGAGCATTCTGAAAATATCAGCCTCTGTGAGCATTCTTCTTCACTTTGGCTTCAAACTGTACAGACTCACAAATGACAAAGGGTAGCTAAAACAATATATGTGTGTATTTGTAAAAGTTTATAGACTCTGCATTCTGAGTATCTGAAAGGCAGAGCTGACAATTTGTTTTCAGACTGCATTTTCAGCCCACCATAGCTAAATTTACACATACACACACACACACACACACACACACACACACACACAAAGAGCATAGCCTCTGTGATCCAAGATAATGATTTACTTACTGTGACTAATGCTACTTACTTAGAAGGTAAGCTCCGTAGACTTTCATGGCAAACACTGCCTTTGCAAACAGCCTCCCGCCACAGGCTGGGCTATGTCTTGTGTAGAAATATAGTGTGTGCAGCTCATCTCTCGGTGGAGTACAGTCTCAGAGTGGGGTATCCATGGAGACAGAGCCTCCTACTTGTGCAGGGCAAGGAAGTTCCTCTGCTGGGCACCATAGCAACAGGAGGCAGAGGGAAGGCTGGCCTATCAGGATAGAGCACGGGAGCTTCTCCCTGGTGGCTGCAGCATTTCAAATGAAACCATCGCCCTCATGAATGGACACAAAGCATTTAAAGAAACACCAAATTGTCAGATTGAAGTAAATGCCGACCCAACAGTCAATCCCTTAGACATGCTGCAGCAAAACACGGAGAGTCTTTCTATAATGATTACATTCCACGGGACAAGGAAGACATTATATCAAAACCTCATACATTCCTAAATTTAATGACAAGCATGTGACACTTGGAGGCAAATGGGTGGTGTACTCCATGAATCCCAGCTATTTAAATATGCAAGACACTCCACAGGGCTGCCCCAGAGAGAGGAACTGGAGCCATCCATTGTTAGAGGGAGAAAATGGAATCTAGGGCTCTCGAGGACAACTGTGGGCATATTCTTTCCAAACAGGAGCTTGCTTATTTATTAAGCTTCCACCAAAGCTCTCCATTATAGCAGAATAATTCTTACTAAGGAAGCCTTCATGATAATACAGTTCAAAGCAGACATTATAGTGAGGGAGCACTCAAATGCCTTCGAGTTGTGATATGTGTAAACTTTCCTCATTTCCCATAACAATAAATAAATGACAGTGGTCACTTGTTGAGCACCTTTTGTACCCCAGGCAAATACTGTCACTACAAACGCAGCTTTCTGCCCAATATCGACAATGATTTTTGCAGATACAGGATATTTACCACTTAGTGCTGAGTGTTAGGCATGTGACACATATAGTCTGCTAGATGCCAAACCTTTTTATGATTTTCACAAAAACCTGAAAACGCTAAATATTCAGTACCCAGCCCCCGCATACTTATAGTTAAGAAAACATTTATTTACATTACCAAAACTTCTTCTGCCTGCCATGTCCATGTTCCCTTCCCCCACTGGTCTTCCAGTGAACTGGTCTGCTCCAGACAATGTCTAAATACAAGGTGAAGAAACCTCCTCCCACAATTACCTCTCAGAAAAGAAGAAATCCCCTATATCACAGTCTTCTTAAGCCTCTTATTAGAGAGCTCTTCCATAATTACCTTCTTCGAATGAAAAGTGTCATTTGAAAAAGGCACATCAGTCTGAAATGACCTCCATCAGGGCTATTTTGGGCTGCCTTTGGAAAGTAACTGAAAGATTGTTTTACATTAAGGTGGCCAAGAAATTAAAAATAAAAACAAAAAAAAAAAAACGAATAACCAGATTTTGTAATGACTGCTGTGGTATGACTTCTCCAACCTTTTAAAGGTTACTTTAAATAGCACTGCAGTAGATGATTTAGTTGCAGAGATTGCAGAAACCCATATGCCTTGCTAACTGAACTCAGGAAAGGAATAGCTTTGGGTAGTGAAGCATACATCCTTCTAGCTACAGGAAAACTGAACTATGACAACAAAAGGCTATCCCCATGCTATTATAGTGGACGCCGTGACAACCTGCTAACTGACTTCCAATGTCCACCTCCATTTTCCCTTTGTGCATAACAAGAGGTGTCCATTTGACTAAGAAGTCCTGGGATGATTGGAAATGATATGTGTGACTTTCTACATCTTGACCTTAAAATGACTGGGTGAGTGCCTCCTGGTCCTTTTCTCCTTTCCTTCCGCCCAGATGACCATCAACCTGGCATGGCTGCCTACCAGTCTGGTTCACACAAATGTCTATCTAGTATTAACCTCTGTTTTGGTATCTCTTTTTACAGTAACTTAAACTCATAACCTCATTGTACTTCCAGGCATGAAAAAACTTCTAGTGAGAGAAATAGCCATGGAATCAAAATTGCTTTATATCAAACAAAGTGAAAGTGAAGACGACATGCTCTGGAAAAGTCAGATGATTTGACAAGTAGCTCTAAACTAAAATGTTTTCATTTATTATGAATAAAAAAGCAGTGTTTCTAAATTAAAAGTAGAGTAGAAATAAGTATGTCTAACTAGAATAAAAATCACCCGTCAGATGTTGACTATGTCATGCACATCGCTGAGTTAGCAAATAGAACATTTGAAAATCTCATTAGGAAAATGGGGGGCACCTTGTATTCTGTGACACACATGGCATCTGTACACTTTTCTCTTTTCTCTGATTCCTTCTGAGGCTCAGTACATTCAGTACCTGTTCTAGTTTCATCTCTTGATAACCCGAGCTCCACAGGGTTGCCAGAAGGATCTCCAACAAATAAATCAAATAGTTTCTCCTTTAAAAACCTTCCAGTGGCTCCCATTACTCTAACAATGGAGACCTCACTTGATGCCACTCTTCCCCCTAACTCGCTGTCCTACCTACACCCCACAACCTTCCCCCAGAGGGAAGGAATATGGCAACATTCTCAGCTCAAATGTCTTCTCCCCAGACACTCCTCTGCCTCAGACCCAGCTGCTGTCTAGAGCATTACCTGGTTTTTCTTGTCAAATCTTATCTTTCTTTGCTTCTATATCAGCCATCTGTGAAAGGCAGGCTCCACAAAAAATGGGTGTCTTATCTGTTTTTTATTTCCTCTATCTTTAGTGCCTGGCACAAAAGCATCAGAACAGAGTAAATGCTTAATACCTATCTGATCAATGAACAAATGAAAACGACTCAGTCTATAGGCAGCATTCCAAGCTAGGTGGAGCAGAAGCCTCTTATACGTGGTGGAATGAGGCTGTTCTTCCTTCCCTCTTGGCAGGCAGCAATCCTTCGTGCAATGCCAGGAAAAAGCACTCTTCCATGTACCTTGGAACGTAAACTACCATGGCCAGTTTCCTGAAGTGCCACCTCACTTAACCCTGTCCCCATTCAAGTTGTCCAGCTGTCAGACACAGGCTTAGATGTGGAGCACTTCAGCTCCGAGAGTTACCCAAATCAACACACAGTGTCGTCAACATGTAACTTGGCATCAATTATCCTACTGCACACCAAATGCCACATACCAAATCATATCGACCGGGAAGACAGACAGCTCAAGGTGTTTATCCCTCTGGCTAGTGCTTAGGGTTTCATTCCTCTACTAAGTGTACAGTGCGCACAGCCTTGGTGTCCTCTTCCTCTGAGTTCTGGGAGACTTGACCCTGTGGGAACGGGTCCAAGCTGTTGCAGAACCAAGTACATGGCCAAACCTTGGAGGATCTCGTGACCCTTGCCCAGAACTTTGCATGCAGGTGGTCTCTTCGATAAACCCTCCTTGGCTGGAAGGGTAGGGAGCGGAGTGACAGCTCAGTCTCAAGCATCTCACCACATAATTTACAACTCTTGGCATCTAAGTTTGCATGTAAAAGAAGTTTTCAGGTTTATTTCTCTTATGCTGACCATCTAAAGATATGTTTAACGGTGGGTGTGTGGTTTGCTGAAGTGTGTGCTTCGTCTGAGAGTGATGCTGCTTGATTCTCAGCACATTGGAGCACTTAGTAAGCATTTGGCGAACCCCCAAATCGGTGGCTAGAACACTGCATGCAATAAATCCTAGCAGATCCAGGATTTGAATGGCCATTACTGTTGGGAAAAAGAGGATTATAATTCACTAACCTTGGGGGGAAACATGAAAGATCCACTTGGCACCATTGATGGGATGCATCACTAACACATAGATGGGAGGAAGGTATGGGGGCATTCTGGACTCCTGCCATGAAGACAAACACTGACGTGCACTCCTCATCACATGGGAGCTTTATCCCACTCTCAGATCTGTTGGGGAGAAGTGAGGGGCTATACAACAGTTCACCACAAAACATTCTCTGCTGTGTCCTGCATGACTTCTCCCAGGGTGAAAGAAAGTTTCAGAAGTCCCTTTCCATGTAGACAAGCCAAAATGCATGCTTAAGTTGACGAAGTCTAAAGCTCTGAGTTTATAAATTTATTCATGATGTTCAGGGAAGAACAGAACATATTTTGACAGGCAGAGGAAGGACTAGCTCATAATTAAGTGGAAAACACTGAAGACCTCGCCATTCCTTTGATGGTCACATGGTCATGGTTTATTTTACTGACCTGCAGCCAAACAGCCTGATGTGTTCAACTCTCTGTATTTCACCGAAATTACATTTAAATTCATTGCCTTTGCTATCAGCAACAGTCAACATAATCTAACTGTGGATTATAACAGACTGTTTAAAAAAATAATAAGATATTTTAGGGCTCTACAAACATTAAAGATCATTTGTATCAATGGTCACACTACCCTATTGCAATAAAAATTACTCCTCTGAAGACAGACCTCACAACCAATATAAAAGTTAAGAGTCAGAAACAAGATTACAAGATTGTGACATTGATGAGTTACTTCACCGCACTGTGCCTCAGTTTCCCCATATGTAAAAGAGGGGATAATGATATCTTTCTCAAACTAATATTAAGATTACATGAATAAAGTGCTTAGAATTTTGCTTGGGATGGTCAGTGCTTAATCAATACTAGGTTAAATTTTTTAAATTCAATTTCACTATCATCCAAGCCCACAATTACATCTAATATATCTATCTGGATGTTTTCAAATGGTTTTCAGCATCCAAAACAGATTATAGTTTACACTGTGGGCTGGACTTCGCTGCTGGAAGCCCTTTGAATGAAACTTGGAATTATCAGAAAAACACTTCCTTGTCAAAGAATACAGAAAGCTTCCAGATAACCAAAATTTTGCTATCCAGCACTATAATTTTAAACTTTTCCATTCCATTAAATTATTTCTAAAATGCTTTAAAACATTTTTTTCTGTCCTCACACACATCATTTTATGCCAAGTGCATCATTACAAAAACTCAGTCTGCTTCTCAAACATTCATTCCTGCAGTAAATGCTACAAAGCATTTAAAGCTTCAAATACTTAAAAAACTACCATACTTCTTAGTGTTGGTTTTTTTTTTTTTGACTCCTTTCTATTGTCCCATCTCTTTCCTTATAAACAAGACATCAGCTGTTGATCTGCACTTCTGTCAGTGTATCTCTATACCAAACACACCTTCAGTTTTACGTGTACCAGGGGAGCAAGGTAGGCTAGAATTTTGCTTCAAATCAATATAAGTTCAGTGATATAGTTTTTAAGTTTTTTTGTGTAAATAAAGTGAATAGAGTTTGTGATATCTATTTTAAGAGTTACAAGTGGTCGTTATTAACCTTTACTTACTATGAGGTCAGTCTAACACTGGGCACTTTACAATCATCAGTCTATTTAATCATCATAACGACACATTTTTTGGATGCTAAGCACAAAATTTCAGGAAGGTGAAAAATAGCTGAATAGTTATAAATTGGTGGTATGAAGATTTGAACATACTATGCTAGACTCTAGAGTCTGGTATCTCCTACCTCCACTCTCAGCCCTGCCACCCCCCCCCTCCCCAGCCCCCCAAGATGGGACACACTGGGTAATCTGAAAGAGAAACAATGCACACTGAACTTTCAACTCTCCTCTAGGTAGCTCAAGTTATTATAAGAATGATGTCCCCCAGGTTACTTGTATAGCTGGTGTTCCAACTCCCTTTGAAGTGAAAGTGATGCTTGTGATAAGAAAGGAAGACCTGCAAGCTCTAGACTGTACTGTAAAAGAGCCTCTATCTCTTAAGGAAACCAGTGTTAAATTAATCACTAACCTATTTGGTGCCTTCAGAGTTTTCTAGCAAAAGCCTCTGAATGTGGGAAATAGGCTTTTTAAAGTAACCAAGGCTTTGTTATCCTTGCAAGGTTATTATAGTTCATCTGGCCAGGTCTCCAATTTCAATAGCCCGGTGGTGTCTGGTGACAGGGGAATACTCACTTGGTTTGCTTGCTAATAGATATGGTAACATCTTTCAAATGCAGATTTCAAGATTTCAATTTCCAAATGTGGATTTCTTTTAAATTAAAGCGGCCCTACTGTTTGCTATTTACCTAACCCCTTAAGTCCAGCTGGATCCCCTCCCCACACACACTTTCATATTTTCTAATTATTTGTTAAAACTGTGATTATTTCCCTGGCTCTAAAAGGCTTTCACGGAAGGAATTTAGTAATTCTGTTTGTAAAAAACGACAGTTGGTCTTTTTCTTCCGTAGATTAAGATACTCCCCAAGCAGTAAATCAAGCAATCAAGCATTAAAGAAGGCCCAGGAATGCCTTTTTAAGTACTAGAGCAATAATAAAATTAGCCCTTTCCTTTCTGAGTTAAAAATAAAAGCCTCCTAAGAAAAACTGACAGCAAACTAAATCTAGGAGGAACACCTGGGAGAGAGAATGTAATACCACAGATTCTTCAAACAGATTCCAATAGGAATGCCTTGATTCTCTCTTTAATCTGCACGATGGGCCAGATTTAGGGTTCAGTGTTCTGCCTTCAATAATAAACTCCTTAAGTAGAGAGTGATACTGGGGATAACACTGGACTTATCACTGCCCGGTTTCCCATCCTCCTCTCACACTAAACGTCATTCCTTGCACACCATGCACTCTCTATTTCTCATATAAGTATTCATAGAACACCTGCTCCATGACAGCCACCATTATTAGGCTTAGGTGATTCAGTCTTGAGTATCTGCTGAGTAGACTTGCAGATAATAGGAAAATGCAAAAAAAGGCCATTATTCAACTAGGCTATAGCATCTTTTTTTCCCTTGTTGGCAGTAATATGAAATTAAGTCTGCACAGCTATCACGTGACTTTGACACTGTGTGCCACTGTGCCCTATTGGAAAGGGGCAGACTTGCTCAGTTTACCTTCTGAAGCCCTTGCTGGCATCCTGTGGCGGGCATCCCACCTGCTACTCAGTGAACATTCTGAGTTCTTTATCTTAATGACCAAAGGGGCCTTTCAATAACTACTTCCTTAGGTGAACAGCCGTTTTCCAGAATCTAGAACAACGGATCTAAAATTAAATAGGTTCAGGTTATTTAATGCTAAGGAGCCTCTGAGCATCTGTTTAAGAGACACAGATTGCCTACTATTTTAACAAATTGGCATTGGTTAATGAGTTGATTTATTAAAAAAAAAGAAAAGTAGAACACGCGTCAAGAGTTGGAAGACGAGTTTGGGCTGAGGAGCCGTGTTCCCTTGGGACACTGGAGGGGGTGGGGCATTTTAATCTGAGAGCAGTATCTTCCTGTGATTTCACAGATCATGTCTTTGCATTTAATAAATTTTGGAGTCATTTAGGGGCCTCATTTCCAGGATTTCCTCTCTTCATGTTTATGAGACTGAGAGGTTTATTCAGAGAACTATAGGTCATGATACAGATTTTTCTAAATACAAAGAACTTACAGAAATGAGTCTCCTTCAAAAGTTTTAGCAAATTTTTCAGTGAGAGGTTAAAACTTTTAGGCAACTAGGAGATAAACTTTAGGAATCCACTTGATATTGGTTAAAGGCCAGTAAATAAAACCATCACGAGGTAAGGATGGCTTACGTGGTATGTACGTCTATAAGCAAGTAAATCAGAAGCTGTTGACAAAAGTGATGTTTCAGACTCTGCCCCTGGGAAAGGATCATCAAGCTAAGATTCTCATAAATTCTAATAAAGGAGATCTATGAAACCTCAGAAATAATACACAATATTTGTGCAAAGAGGTATTGTTCTAGAACATGGCTCCATGGTTTTCAGGATTCCCAAGAGAATCATGAATCAGCCAAGAATCAAATCAGTACGAAAAAAAATCTCCCTCCCTCCTTTCCTCCCCTTGCTCTCTTTTCTTCTTTGCATTTTCTTCAAAGCCTAGTTTTTAAACATTCTCAGTCAGACAAGTGGCTGATCTACAGTATCTGAATAACTGTATAGAATTAGACACTTGCTCAATGTGAATTCTATATATACAGGTAGGGTTTTAAGTCTATGTTAACACATGATTATTATGATGATGATTTTTGAAACAAGGAAGAACAATGGTAAATCTTAACTCTCATTTAATCATTATTTTAAAGCAAAGGTGCATACAGGAATAAAGGCCAGTAGGCAGGCAAGTAGGAAGAGAGAGGAGGAAGAAGCACCTTATTTTATTTTTACTCGGTGTTCACATGAGTTGTTACTTCTAGATCTGGGACACAAACCTGGGTCCTTGGGATGTAAGTGAATTGTACTCCCTTGGAAGCAGCTGACCTAACTGCTACTCCATCAGTGCATGCACCATTTAATCTTAATTTATTCTTGCTGCACCACACTTGTCTCCTGTTTTAGTGTTTTTCTTTAATTGCCACCATTGTAAAAAGTTTTCTGAATTTAATTGGGGGAGATGGAGGGTGAATAACAAAAGCAAAAAAATAAGTTCAGGTTGCCTTCAATTCTACTACTATGAAATCTACTTCCTTGCAATCATGAAGTTGACATTGTTTCTCACACTGTTTAATCTTCTCAATCCCATAGCTTGTCTTTGCTGTTGAGGTCAACAAATGTTGATGGGCCCTCCAGGAAGCATGAGACCCTATGTGCTAAGAACACAAACATAATGACAAAGCTCCTGCTCTTAAACTTAGATTCCATTTGTTAGTGAAGTAGATTCCACTGGTGATGACTGGTGACTCCCAGGTTAAAATTAAATTAAGAACTTTCCACCAAAGATGATATACAAATGGTCAATAAGTACATGAAACAATGCTCCTCATCATGATTAGCCATCAGAGTAAGGTAAATCTAAAGTAAAATGAAATATCATCTCACACTCACTAGAATGGCTACAATAAAAAGGACAGACAATAAAAGCTGTTAACAACAGTATGGAGAAACTGAACCCTTCATACATTACTGGTGGGTATGTAAAATGGTGTGGCCATTTTGGAAAATAAACTAGCAGTCCCTCAAAGGGTTAAACAGAGTTATCATATGACATCCATTTCATTCTTAGGTCCATTTCCAAAAGGGCTAAAAGCATGAGCACAAAAAAAGTGTACACGGATGTTTATAGCACTACTATCTTAATAGTCAAAAAGTAGAAACAACACAGAAGTCCATCACCTGTGAATTGACATTTTTATACATCACCTCACCAAGGCAAGATGTTAACACAAGAGGAAGCTCGTATATAGTGGTGATGGGGGCCTACAGGAACTCTTTGTACTCTACTCAGCTTTTCTGTAAACCTAAAATTGCTCCCTCCCAGAAAGTCTGTTTAAAAATGTGTTGTATTTATACAATACAATAGCACTGGGTCATAAAAAAGAGTGACGCATTGATACATGGAATATTGATGAATCTTGAAAACATCCTAAGTGAAAGAAATCAAACACAAAAGATTGCATATTGTATGATTCCATAGATATGAGACAGCTATAACAGGCAGATCCCCTGAGAAAGAGAGTAGGTTAGTGGTTGCCAGGGGCTGGGAAAAAGCAGAGTGGAGAGTGACTGCTAATTGGTATTCTTAATAAATTCATCATGTCTAACATGAATCAGGAACCATTAGGGAATAGGGGATTTCTTTTTCACACATTTTAACTTTTGCTCTGAGACTAAATGACAGTGTCTTTGGTTAACCCAAAGCAAGATGAAGAATAATCCAGTAAGATACACTGTAAACATTAATTATTCAGAAAGAACAAAATCAGATAGAAGAGGACACAACACCTTACAGTGGAGGAAGACAGAGGACCAAACCTTGGCTCCACTGGAATAAAGTCATCTATACTTCCTTGCACAGTAACATCACTGCCAAACAAAACTTAGAAAACAAATAGAAGAAACGGAGACTTATGAAAACCATTGATCTGCCTTTTCAGGGTCATGAAAATGCGTAGAATAATTGTGAATATTAAAGAAAATAATGCAAGATAGAAGTTGTCTCTCAATGCCAATGCTCAGGTTCTTTTAACAAAGTTATAACTAGCTTTACTAAAACTATAGTTATGCATATACTGTATGTATTTCTGATTCAAAATACTTATTTTATGTTGTAAAATCTAAGAATTGAACTTTTCTCATGTTCATGGCTTCTCACCCACGGCAATGATGATTTCCAATTCATTTCATAGCTTTCAATATTTTGTAAATATTGAATATACACACATCATATGTATATTTAAATCTTTAAAAGCCAATAGGAAGTATGAAATATGCCTAGTTCTTTAGATTTGCATCAAGATAACCTGCTCTTTTCATAATTTGAAGATACTTTAGAAGACGCCAAGTAATTTCTTAGTCTAATTTTTGATAGAATAAAAATACAGTTAAATGTCTGTTAGATTCTCTAGTTTACATCACTTCAACTTAGTTCACTGTTTAGATGTCATTAGAATGCATACACGTCACTATGCATATTTATTATTAATGACCAGAAAATATTCTACTCTCTGCCCTAACCTTTAAAATAAAGAAATAAAAAGATGTGTCAGGGTGCTGGGTACACAGCCTTCATGTTCCCTGCCTTGGTAAACAGATGTTTCATCTCAAATATGAAATCACTCCAGCCATGCTGCTCTGATACAAGGCATGAAGAGTTAACTGCACTCACCTGGCTTTACAAGGCCTGACTTTGGTTCCTTCTTGTATCGAGCTGACTGGATGCTTCCTTCACCGACCATTCCAATGGTGCATTTCTTTCTAGTAAAATCTTCATCGCTTCCAGGGCAAAAGCCAACAGGGCTATTTCCAGCATCTGAGGGTGTCTTCACAGGCGACACTGACTGGCTGCTAGGACAGCCTGTGTCATCTGGAAGACAGGAATCAGTAAGTTTTTAATGAGAAGAGAGATGTTAATGACCCTACTGTGGTAATCATTTTATGATATGTATAAATCAAAACATCATGCTGGATGCCTAAAACTTACACAAGGAGGTATGTCAATGATTTCTCAATTAAACAGGACAAATTTGAAAAACTAAGCGTTTCAGGAGGAGGATAAATCAGTGATAGCAAAATATCATGAAGTGAGACTGGCACACATGCATTCACACACATGTCCTCTGCTCGTGAGGCCCCTGGTTAACACCTGTGGAGGAATCTCCTTTCATTTTACATATTTTGGCCAGTCATGGTAACAAAGAAAATACCAACTGTGGTCAAACATATTTTAAGGAAAACTTTATAAACCTTTTTTTTTGATTATATGTTTTACTGTAACACTCCTATTGTCAAAACCTAAAGTTGATTTGTCTGTTTTAACATTTTATATAGTATATTTTGGGTCAAAAGCATCCACAGACTTGTAAGGGACTAGCAGTAAGTTTACTAGAGCAACTAAGGATCATTAGTGTGAACTGTGATTCAGAGGTGTTTGTGTTAGGAAAAAATGTTGCTTTGATATTACTGACCATACCCAGTTTTTGATGACATGGCCTACAAGTCAGTTAACAGAGTTTGACAGATACCAGAGAATCAGCTTTAGGAGTTTTCTGACACAGAAAGAAGTGATCCTATTTTATTATTTATTATTATTGTTATTATACATACCCAAACAAAATAAATAAATAATATATCTTGCTGTCTGGGGTAAACTGGAATAATGAGAAAATGATATTCAAATTAGAAATGTTCCTTTAACTTTCAAGTTACAGATTATTACCACATCATTATTACAAGTTAATGTGCATGGTAGGAAGTTGTCTGTATAGATTCTTATTAAGCAGACAGAGAAGTCATATGATGCATCCTATAAATTTGTTCCATATTTATTAAGTACTTACAGTGGTTGGCTAATTTACTTATAATTCGATGGGGGAGATTTGTATGCAAATTTAAAGCAAATAAATATCAAAAGTTTGTCTACTCAAATCAATCAATTAGTGGTAAAGTTTCATAAAATAATTTTATGAAAAGATTTTTATGTCAGAGTGACTAATAACTAAAGAAACATGCATAAAGGCACTTAGTACTTTTAGGATTATCACATTTTTATGAATATGGAAGGAACTAGAATAACTTTCTATCTATAAAAGGCTATCTTAAAGCTCCATAAATTGAATAAAAACAGAAACAGAATTAGGTCTAAATAAAATGTACTGACTGCCTGGATTAAGATGACTAGAATTCATGCAAAAAAGAACCATCATTTGCTTCATTTTTGACTTTTATTTCAATTTTTATTATAAAATGTCCCAGTTAAGGAACAAAGGGAACATGACACTGGTAAAATGATTTATTTCTCTTGATATCCTTGTCTACTTTTAGACTTATTAGTATACATGAGACTCTCATAATCTGTTCACTGCACTGCTATATCTGCTCTCTTTGCTGCTCTTTTGAATGTGTCATGTTCTTCCTGAACTAAAAATTTTGGCCCCGCATTACAGAGGGATGAGACTCCCTCTTGGCTGCTATTACTCAACTCTTTCATCACTTATTGTTCCTGTTTTTCTCTTAAATTTGCATGTCCCAAGCTTCAACCCATAGAAATCTAAGCTCCCCTCTAAGGTACAAAGCTGAGACTTGCTTGGATTCCAGAACTTTTATAAGGCTCGACAGGACTGCACATTGCCTCAGGAGAGCTCATTCTTGATTCCTGTCCCCAAACAGGTAAAACCCAAACCAATCAAGTCTAATCATTCAAAACTACTTATTGCCTTTAAAGTTATTTCCTTATGAGTCAGTTCCATAAATTACTTCTTCTGAGAAGGCTCAAATAAATAAAAACCCACGCTTCATAGTCTCTACCTTAAAAAGCAAATTTTCTCTGAAAACTTCTTGAACTCAAACAGACAAAACTAGACTATTTCTAGTATTGAGAAACACTGTCAAAACTATACTTTAAGTAAACAGAAAGAAAATGTATTTTGCTTGGTTTTATTGCCATTTGGTAGAGTTTAAAAAGGAAGTATATGTACCTAACAGGTTTTGAGTGCTAGTCATTTCAAGATCAAGTGCTAGAGTCTAGCTGAAAACTGAGAACTGAATTTATTTAAGTAGCAGCTACAGTTATTTTTTACCTGAGTGTGTGCCTCCTATGTCATCAGTATTTGTCAGTATCTCCAAGTGCAAGGATTGAGTAGATGAATAAATACCTAAATACCTTTAACTTTAGTTAACCCATACAACTTTGACTTACTACATAAACTAATGTTCCCCACCATCACTTAACTGTCCTGGAACTATACTTCATACTGAGGGAAAACAAGGCATGGTCTGTTATGTTTAAACATAGGTATCAAGTCTTGGCACTGAACCAGTCCACAGGTATGACAACTAGTTCCTATCCTGATGAAGCATATAAATATGCCATCAGGAGTTGGGAAAACATCACAAGCAATGCACGATTTTTGTTACCTGACAAGCCTGTGAAGGCAAATCCAAACCTAAGGACATCTGTGCTATCAGAGAAGTGTGGGACATTTGTCTTTTTTGTTTGTTTGTTTGTTTGTTTCTTTGTTTGTTTATCTAATGGGATGAACACTAATAAGGGAATCCAGTTTTGGAAAAGATGGGTCCTTTATCTTCCTACTACAGAGAGCACACTTTAAATATACAAAGATGAGGCAAACAAAGCTTTATGTGCCAGAGTCATCTGGTCACCTGTGGCTCTTATCTTTTTCTGGGCAGCACTGAAGACGTGGTTATTCTTTAACGTTTTGTTTAGGGTCTCTTCTCCCTTTCCTGCCTTTTCTCCTCTTCTTTCTCATCCTCCTGTTTAATTTCATTGTCACAGTTTAAAGCAGACTAGCACCAGAAGATGACACTTCTTTCCAAAATTCTATGTATAGTATTCTCAGCTCAGTTACTACAAGATTCTAAGAACAGTGAAGTCAAATTAATATTCTTTGGTAGATCATGTCTGATCTTATGTCCCAAGGTACATGTGGATCAAGCATATTAAAGATCTTTATTTATTAAACCTGCTTCAGTTAAACCCTTTGAATGTGCCTTCTACTTCCAGCTATATTGACTGCTGATTTGTTCTACAGAATCCACACATTTATAACACAGTATAATCATGTAACATGTCATATATTTGCTATATATTATATATTCAAAATATTATAATATACTGCATCACATTATCAGGTATGTTAGCATAAAGAAATTATCAATGACAAAATTTCTAATGACACCATGAGGTAACTTTCTGGGCAGGAAATGGCAGTGATCCAATGTGATACCCCGAAAGTGTGGGCTATTTCAAATTTCCAAAAGAATTTCTGTGAAAAGTAATGTTTCAGTCTGGTTTTTGTCATTAGGGAAGCATTGCGCCAAGGTTTTAGCATGTAGAAAACTGTTATTCTATTAGAGAGGCAGGAGTTTTTCTTTTAAAAACATACAAGCCCAAACCATCAGCTCTTAAGTACCTGAGAATCTATACTGCTTCTCTTTTATTCATGGTAAGTAAAACTTCCTTAAACACACACAAGTAAATACACAAGAGGATCATGTTCCATGTTTCACAGTGTGATCCATTTGAAAATATAAGATTGTGTTTTTCTGGGGGCAACAATTTTGAATCTCTTATATGTGAGCCTCGTCAAGATCACATCTACATGATCACCATCCACAGTGAAGGGCATTCATTTACATGCCCTCGGTTTAAATTAAGAAATTGGTTATTTTCTTGTTTTTGTTCATTCACTTTGAAGTGGTCAACATGCAAAATTATGGATAGCTGAAAGAATACTTATGGATTAGGACACTCCAGAAGTTGAAGCCTGTCTCAAGAGTTGTGAGAAATATACCTACTAACTCGTTTCCAAACTGCTGTTTCAGGGGAAAAATATCTATAAATATAGGTGGGAGAAATGGGCAGCTATTATAATTTTGTAGCCTAGAGCTTGTCTTTACAGCACAAGCTCTTTGAGACTAAAGGTTGTGATTAATAATTGTATAGATACTCTGCTTACAATTCTGAAAAAGGTATACATACATAAGCATTTTTTAAGTGATTTGAGTCTTATTTAAATGTACTAAAGGAACTTGCTAAATTTGAGAAAATCTGCTGAGGTTTCAATTTTTATTTTTTATTTATTTATTTTTCAGTGCAGGCAGGAATGAAGGCAAGTAGGCAGACAGGAAGAGAGAGGCAGAAGAAGCACTTTATTTATTTGTATTTAGTTGTTCATATAGGTTGCTTCCCCAGTTCTGGGTCTTGAGCCTGGGACCTTGAGATGCATGTACCGTCCAGGGTATACTAGACTGCTAGGTGATCAGGGTGTGTCTGAGGTTATTAATTTTTAACTTAATTTTTAAAAATTATTAAGGTAATTATTCTCATTGTGGAAAATCTAGAGTGCAGAAGAGTACAAAGAAATAAAGACAGACAGACAGAGGGGCAATATTTTCTTATAATTGTACTACCCAGAAAAGATTAAACAATTATGCACATATTTACTGATTATTTATGCATATAATTTACTTGTTTTTCATTTTGTTAAAATTTCAAAATCTACTGTAGAAAATTTCATTACTCTGTTGACAATTTCTCCCTGGAACTTGTTAGGCCAGAAAGAAAGAAGTTCTTAAAGACTAATAACAGCCATTCAAAGGGTCAAAGATGGAAAAATTTCCATGTTAAAAAAGAATAATAAATGCAACTGACTGATTACTATTGGATATAGACTTTAAAATGAGTTCACAGTCACATAACAAATTAAAACTTAAGAGAGAAAGGTCCTCTTCATCCCCCCAAATCTCAACCCATTGGAAATCATTATGTGACCCAGGGGCAAAGTTTTTATGTTGAAATTTGGCGATTAAAAGGAAAGAAAGAATTAACATGTCCTGGTGGCAATAGTTCCTATGCAAATTATATACCAGTGTTATTTAAGTCTCTCACTAATAGTATAAAGTCTTTTACAGAAACATTCTGTTTAATGAAAGTAGGTGGCATAAAAGAAACAGAAAATTACTATTTTCCAATCTCTAATAAAATAATTGATTTATGCAACATAATGTATGAAACCATTAAACAAAGCCTAATAAGGAATTTATAGTGGGAGATCAGGCCTTACTCAACTGTACCCTGAATATTCTTAGCATTACCAACAGTGAACAACAGACATCACGTACCTTCCAATGGGATGTGAGAATGTGAGAATGCACAAAGCATTCCCTTTCTAGTATTTTTACCATAAAAACTGCCCCGAATCTAATCAAACTTTAAAGCAAAACACATGAAGAGCAGAATGTGCTAAATCAGGGGTTGCCAAACTGCCAACTGCAGGCCAAATCCTGTTCATGGTCCTCTTTTGCAAATAAAATGCTATTGGAGCACAGCCATGCCCAGTCCTGCACCTATTGTCTTCTGTGGCTTTCAGGCTACAATGGCAGAGTTGAATAATGGTGACAGAGATCATCTGGCCAGTAAAGTTAAAAATACTAGCTGGTCCTTTACAGAAAAATTTGGTTGTCCTCTGTGTTAAATGATACCATGAGGAAGCAGACACTTTGAGCCAATTGAGGCTACTTTACTGTTTCTATCATATCAAGGAATTATGTTAATTACTTTAGCAATGAAAATTGCACTATGATTATGTAAGAAAATGTCCACTTAAAAACAACTCATGTTGAGGTGTCTAGGCAGACATGAAATGACATGATGTCTAGAGATTTGGTTTAAAAAGCTTCAGCAAAGTTGAAAAAGGATAGATGAAGCAAATCTGACAATATTTTGCTATTGCTTAATATAAAGTATAAAAGCAACATAGTGGAGTTCATTGTAGCTTTCTGATTTTAAGCATTTGAACACTTCAAAATCTTTAATTTCTTAAAGACATTTAAAATTATAATTTAAAACAGATATGAACATGATGTTTTAAAAATTCAATTATTTCTGGTAGGGTACTTTAGGTTGTTTCTTGTTTCCTCACTATTATTACTGAAACCGCTTTGATGAAGCTACATTAATATTTTACATTAATATTTGGTTAACATTTTTATTATCTCATAGACTGTATCTCTAAAAATGAAGTTTGTGATAGTTAGAATTACTATTATTTTCATGAATATTAAGAATACTCCACTTATCAAATTCTGGCCATTCTGGAATATTATTTTTATTGAATTTTTTCCAAGTTAATAATTAAAAATATATTTTTGATATTTTAGCTTATATATAATTATCAGTGAGGTTTAATGGCCTACGTATGTTTGTTGGCTTTTCTACTTATGTCATTAATTCTTCATGTTCTTTGGCAATTTTCCTATTATGTTAAGGATTTCTTACTGAGCTATAAGATATCTTTACATATGAAAAGTATCAACCCTTTATGTTTCATCCAGTTTGTCATTTTCTTTTTACATTTTTGATATTCAGACCTTTTCCATTTCTAGCTGTCAAATTTCTCCATCTTCTCCTTCGAAATTTCTTCCAGTGCTTTAATGTTTAAAAGGTCTTGATTTACTCTAATATTAATGAAATATTTGTTTATACTTTCTTCTAGATTTTTAGCTTCCCTGTCATTTATTAAATTCTTTGTGAATCCATTTTAGAATGTAGTGTGAGATTAGATACTAATTTTATTATTATTACTTTAATTCTTTTGAATACTTTTGACATTACTTTGCAATGCTTTCTTTTGAAATTGTGGAAGCAATGAATATATTTTGCGAAGTGAGTATCTATTCTGCAAAGAGAAAATTTGTATACACACATATATATATATATCTATGTATGTATATACAGTTAGATATTAAATTCTTATTTTAAAACATTAGGATTGTCTGAAGTATGTGTGCATAATTTCCTGATACTTAACTAAAGTGACTAAAAACCAATGCATCAAACACATTTGATGACAATTATGGTGACCAAGTCTTAAGTTAATCTCCTCATACCAATTGCATATAAGAATAAAACACTAGGTTTCAAAGATCACTAATAAAATAGTAAAATAAAAATCCTTAAAGGTCAAGAAACACCTCTAAAACTTCCGGTTCAGTTTTGAATTTATATCTCAGAGCTCATTTGTTTTCCAAAATCTTGAACTAAACAACTCCAGAAGACATACTTAAAAATAACAGCAGGCAGAGGAAAACGTGGTTTTGTGCCATGTCTTAAAACATTCCATTATGATTTGATGCTGTTCAATGTTCAGTTGCATAATCTAGAGGAAAAATCATTGCTATTTTAAGGAAACATTACTTTAAACTACAGGGAATCTAGTTGACTCATGTGAATGACAGAAGTATTTAAGGTTACTTATTCAATCAACAGATGTTTGAGAATCTACTCTGTGCCAGACAAGGCTATAGGTGTTAATATTCTTATGGGTTACAAATACTGACATTTTGAAGATTTTGTGATGACACATTGTCACAGTTTGAACTCATGATTTATCTGAACTCTGTGAAATTCTTGCCATAAAACTTTCAAATGCAACGAAAGGACATATGTAAGGTAAGACAAGTAACATTCATTAAGTAGCTATCATGTAGTAAGCACACTAATTTTTATCATATAATTTTGATAATATTTTATCAAAGTATTGATAATGCTTTATCAAAGCATAACTCTATGAGGCTCAGAGAGTTTAAGAATTCTAAGGTTACATAGTTACTGAATAACCAACTCAGGATTCAAACTCAGGTTGATCTATTCTAAATCCTTGTTTTTTCTCACCACCACAAGTCATCTGTTCTCTAAAATTTTCTACTTCTGTTTGTTCCAAGAGGCAACAGCATCAATTCTGGGAACACTCAAATTAAAAACAGACAAAGGAAGCTATTAGAGAGAAGCCATTCCATAATAAGTAGATTAAAAAAATTGGAGCAAGAAATTTTTTAATAGTTTCCAGTTTTCTAATAATCTTGCTTCCAACACATGTAACCATATGCTTTACACTCAGAAAATGTTTACTTCTAGGTTTTCAGTAGCAAAATTTGAACCTCTATACCTTCACCAATTTTAGCATCTTTTCTGGGTGAGAATTCACAAGTTTACAAGGCTCTGCACTAATTTTGCTTCAGTATTATACAATGTGACACTATTAATTGCCAATGTTGAAATCTAAGAATTCCATCCATCCATATATCCATCCAACCATCCTTTCTACAAATAATTATTGATTTCCTATATTTTGTCATTAGTCATCTAGACATTAGGGATGTAATGAAATTAAAACTCTGAGATACTTGACCTCAAAGAGTTCACATTCTGTTGGAGAGAGAATTAACGAGTAAGTAAAAAACACATGGAGAAGGTATGCTAATTGTGATGTTCTGCTAATGAAACAAACTGGATGTTATAGACTAACTAGGTTGAAGGTGAGCAGATACTTCATTAGGCTTTCATGGAGGTCTAAAGGAGATCATCTGAGCAAGGGCCAAAAAAGAGAAGGTAAAGAGTTACCAGGGAAGGAACAAGAGAGGAGTGAGCATTCCCACCCTTATTAGCCTGCCCGGTCTAGGAGCAGACCCATGAGTTCCCTTGAGTTCCCTGGGGAAGCTATGCAGAAGAGTGTGCAGCCCCACGAGCACAAGATACTCCATCTAAGAGGGGGCCCAAGATTCTTAAGTGCAAACTGAAACTCTCTAGAGGGGCGTGAAAAGATTCATCCCCACCAGCCAGCTAGCACAAGAGTAGCTAGGATCTTTCCCAAAGCTGGCCTGAATGATCCAAAGGTCTCTTAAGTTGAGCCACCACTATACCTATTTCTGCATGAGGAACCCTGTCTTCTGCTGAGCTGAGCAACTCTGCTCACCAGTGTAGATTGTGCGCACCAGGATCCTGCACAGAGATATCACACAGCTTACAACTGCCTCACCATCCACAACAAAGCCTTCATCATCTCAGAAGCAACAAGGGAAAAAGAAAACTAAAGCTTCAGTGTCAAATACAAGACAGAGACAGGGAGACATGCCAAGATCCTAATTTCCCCAAAACAAAATGCAAATGCCTCAAAATGAGGAAGAGACCAGGATCTCCCTGGAGAATAAATCAAATGATACTGAAAGTAACAACCTAAAGAATTCAAAGTGCTTGTTATAAAAAAGCAGAATGATCTGCAGGATGTATAAATCCAAGACCTCAGAAAAGAAATGAAAGAATATATGGACTACTTCACTAAAGAGATAGAGACCATACAGAAAGTCTGAAAGTATAGATATGAAAAATATAGTCAACGAATTGAAGACAAATACGGAAATCTCCATCAACAAATTCAATCTTGCAGAGGAGTGAATCTCAGATATTGATGGCAAAAACCACAGACCTTAGGAATGGGAGAAATAAAACTGAGGCATAATGAAAAAACTGTGAGAAATAGCAGATATCATGAGAAAAAAACAAACATAAGAATAACTGGCATACCTGAAGGTGAGGAGAGGGAGACAGAAGTAAAAAATTTATTTAAAGAAGTAACAGTAGAAAACTTCCCAAACCTGATAATAAAAGCCAACCATGGAAGTTCAAGTAGCCTAAAGAACATTCAGTTTCCTAAACATAAAAACACCTACACCATGACACATCATAACAAAACTAGGGAAAGTCAACAATAAAGAAAATCTGCTGTGGGCTGGGAGAGAAAAGAGAAACGTAACCTGCAAATGTACAGCCATTAAGCTATCTTCAGACTTCTCAGCAGGAATCCTATGACCAGGAGAGTGGAATGACATCCAAAACACTAAAAGACAAAAATTTCCAGCCAAAAATATTCTACCCTGCAAAATTATCATTCAAATGTGATAAGAGAAATAGAGGTCTTCCACAATCAAGAAAAGTTAAGGATTTTCCATCACCAAATCTGTCTTCCAAGAAATGCTGAAAGGAAAACAGAAACTAGGAACCACCAAACCCTGAGAATTTGAACAAGTAGTAAAATAGTATCTGAAGCAAAGTCAGGATCATCAAGAGAAAACAAAAACACATTAAAAAGAAAAAGAAAAACACAGAAGATATGCCATCAGGTCAGAGAAGACTATAATAGATGGGTTGAGCTAGACATGAAGCATAAGATATGAAATCTTGTAGATACATAGATGAGAGACAACATCAAAAGTCGTTCAAACATAAAGATAAACAGAAACAAATAAAAAAGAAGCAACAAATATATAAAACTAACAGAAATCAAAAGATCAAATGACAGTAACAAAGCCTTGCATATCAATAAAAGCACCCTAAATGTGAACGGATTGAATTCATCAATCAAAAGACAGTGGCAGGATGAATTTAAACACAGGACCCAGCTATTTTATGCTATGAAATACCCACATCAGATCTGAAGATGAAGACTGAAAGGGAAGGGATATGATATCAAAGCAATGGAGAAGTCTGTATGGAATCGAAGTTTGTATGGAACCAAAAAAGATCTCGAATAGCCAAAGCTATCCTTAAAAAATGATAAATGAGGGAATCACACTCCCCAATCTTAAGCTATACTACAGAGCCATTGTCATAAAACAGTACATTTTAGTGGACTGAAATTGAGAGCCCCAAAATAAACTCACACTTACACAGCTAGCTAGTTTATTACAAAGGAGACAAGAACATACAATGAAGGAAGAAAAGTCTATTCACAAACAATGCTGGAAAAACTCAACAGCCATGTCAAAAATAATGAAACTAGATTATTCACTGCTGCCATGCACAGAAATTAAAATAGATTTAAGACTTGGATGTAAGGCCTAAAATCATAAAATACATAGAGGAAAAGGTAGGAAAAACACTCCCTGACAATTGCCCTCAGAGATGTCTTTGGGGAAGTGACACCTATGGCAAAAGACATTAAAGTAAAACTAAGCAGTTGGTACTACATCCAACTAAAAAGCTGGTCCACAGCTACTAAAACAAAATGGCAACCTACTGAATGGGTGAAGATATTTGTATATCAGATGTCACAAGATCTTAATCTCCAAAGTATATAAAGAGCTTATATACCTCAACAAAAAAGCATATGGCTCATTCAAAAAATGAACAGGAGAACCGAAAAGACACCTCTGTAGAGAAGACACAGGGATTGCCGATAAACACATAAAAAATTCTCTGCATCACTCTCCATCAGAGAAATGCAAATAAAATCAAAATGAGATATCACCTCACACCATTAAGAACGGCCTATATTAAAAAGACTAGAAAAACAAGTGCTGGAAAGGATATGAAGAAAAAGGAACAATCCTACATTTTTGGTGGGAATGTAAATTAGTGCAACCTCTTTGGAAAACAGTATGGAGATTGCTAAAAGAAAAAAAAAGGATCTACTAATGATCCAACAATTCTACTTCGAGGCTTATACCCCCAAAACAAAAACAAAAAAGCCCTCTATCAGAAAAAGTATCTGCACCCCTATGTTCATAGCAGCACAGTTCACAATATCAATGACATGGAAACACCCTAAATGCTCCCAAACAGATGACTTGATAAAGAAACCGTGGTACATCTACTCAATAAAATTCTATGCAGCTGTCAAAAATGATGAAATGGTGTCTTTGCAACAACTTGGATGGAAATGGAGGGGATTATGCTAAACAAAATAATCCAGTAAGTAAAAGAAGTACAGGATGGTTCTAACTCATATGTGGAACATAAAAAATCAAAACAAATGAACAAACAAACCTCTACCAAATTCACGGGACACAAAATTTGGGCTGGTGGGGAGAAGAGAAAGGAAGGAAAGAGTTAATAAGGGGTGGTAAAGGACACGGGGTCTCTGGTGGTGGATGTGGTATAAAACACAGACTGAAGTGCAAATTCAGTTTCAAAATGCATGCAGCAATGTAACATAAAAATAATTAAAAATTAAAATAAAAATAAAGATGAGATAGTACCAAACGTGGAAAAGGCAAGGAAAGAGCTCTAGTCAGAGAACAATAGGAACTTTGATGCATGAAGGAAACTAAAAAGAGGTCGGAAAGACTGATAGAGAAGGAGTGAGGAGGTCAAAGGGAAGTAAAGGGTAGTGCAGGCCAGGAATCCTAAATGTAAGTGTAATGGAAACCAGAGAGTGTATTAAGCAGGGGATGAAAATACGGTTTGTCAACTGACTGTATTACTAATAACTTATCTAATGTTTATTACGGAAACCATAGAATGTATTAAGCAGGAGATGACAATTTGGTTTATTAACTGACTATATCAGTAATAATTTATCTAATATATATTGAATGGCTATGATACAAGCAGGCATCTTCTAAACACACTTGATAGGTCTTCATTTAGTTGGCATAACCTAATATTCCTTTGAGATAGGTATTAATATCATTCTTCTTTGCAATGGAATACAAAACTAACACTGCACTTAAGCCATTTGCTGTCAGTAAGTGGAAAAGCCATGGATGAGGCCAAACCCTCTAACTGCAGAGTGTCCTTAACCACTAAAGGGGTGGTGTGACCCCATTAGGAAGGAAAGAGCAGAGATGAATAAATGCAGGTGGCAACCACTGTTAAGGTAGAAATCAGAGATGACAGTGATTGGAGCAGGGTGGTTGTGGTAAAAACAGAGAAAAGGATATGGATTTGGGATTAAGTTTGGAAAAATAATTAAAAGCACATATTTATGAAAACAAAAAATAGAAAGGGACCAAGGATGTCTTCTAGATTTTTTGCTTAAGGAATTAGATAGAGGGTGGTCATTTCTGTGTTGGCAGAAAATGGCTTCGTGAGTTGGAAGGGTGAAATCATGATTTCGGGTTTTGCAGTTACAGGTGAGGCACACTTTAACCATGACTTTGGAGATAGTAGGAAGTTGGATCTTTGATCCTGAAGCTTCAGGGAAAAGTCTGAGAGCAGGCTCATCTTTCAGGTGAGGGATTTAAAGATGCCCCTGGGGAAAGAAAGGTCAAGGGCTGACACCTAAGACACTGTGATGCTGTGGGAATTGTGAGAGGGATCGAGCAGGAAACAGTGACTGGGGCAGAGACAGAAGAAATGCTCAGAGGGGTGGAACCAGAGGCCAAGAAGGAAAATATTTCCTAAGAGAAGGGCTTGTTCGATGGCACTGAGCCTGTTAGGAGGTCAAAGAAATTGAGGGAATACAAGAGAAGTTTAGATTTGGCAGTGTGGTCAGTCATGAACTTGACAAGTGCTAATTATGGAGAAGGGACTTTGCAGAAGTTTTGCCATAACGAAAAGCAGAGAAGTTAAGATGGCAGTTGAAAGGAGATTAAGAGGCCAGAGGAAGCTTACTTCCTTTTAAAGATGTTTATACTTGAGAATATCTGTGATGGAAAGGAGCTTATAAAAGTAACTCGAATGAAGTACCACACACCAAGACACATAACGACATCCAGAAAAACCAAGAGAGGAGACTCATTGTTTAATGAAAGTCTCCCTGGTTTCCTAGAGACAAAATAATCATTTCACATATACACATTCCCCGGATTTCTGAGCTGTTTTGGAGTCTGGAGTGCTCCATTAAAATTCATCCTGTTACAACTCACAGCAGTAAAGAAAGGTGAAGTGAAGGAAGTGAAGTGAAGTGAAAAGTCCCCATTTCTTTCTCGGGATTGAACTGGATTTTCACCAAGCATCAAGCTGTCTGATTTGTGTTAGCAGCCGCAGGAGAAGAAATTTGGAAGGGGAAATATCTTGGTCCAAATAATGTAGCTTGAGTAATGAATGTATCTAGGAGTTTGGTGAAGGAGGAGCTAGAAAATGGGAAACAGTGGTTCTACCACCAGACAGTTGAGCTCCAGCAATGGGGTGGAGAGTTCTTGTCAAGCAAGCTTTCTTTCTTTTGTTCCTTCTTTCCTCGGGCCATCCTGTTTCCAAAATAGGCATGTTACTAGTACTACTGACCTTCTCTCTCCTTAGCAATAAGAGTTTATTTGCAATTTCTAAACCATGCTTTTTAAAAGTCCCAGCTATTATTTTAAATGTTGCTTGCTGGAAGGAGATGGTGTAGAGGGGGCGGGAGAGAATTGGAGGGGAGAGGAGAGACAAAGCCAAGGAGCTACCTCCTGATCTCCTGGAAACCTAAGGAGAAAACTCCAAACCACTCTAAGGATACCTGCACTATTGTCAGCCGTCCTTAGCAAAGGAACTGTTACCCCCTCAATTCTATCTGTTCTCACATTGAGAATCTGGAGCTAGTGGTGAGGAAGATGAAGGAAGGGATGAAAATGGACAAAAGTTCAGGAAAAAAATATGCATTGCCTGTGCAATGGTTACATTTGAGTTTTTTCTACTTGAAAAAAAAGAATGGTTTTAGATAATATGTGTGTATTACGGCATCTACTTCAGTTTAAAAAGGAGCAGAAAAAAAAGAAAAATGCTCATTAATTGTCCAATTATAGCTCATCAAGTAAACTTTTGAATTTTGAAAGCCTCATGGGTGAATTGTCCATCAACAGAAGAATGGCTGAATAAATGACAGTGCCACAGAGTGGAGAGACTGCTCTCTTTGCAGTGGTAAGTGGGACTTATATGTGGTGAAAAGCAATTATTGACACAGGGACTGCTTGGAATATACCTCCCCTGAGGGCAATATGAGGGCTTCTCATAACAAGAAACAGAGAAGTAAGATGGTGGGTGAAAGGAGATAAGGGTCCGAGGAAGCTTATTTCCTTTTAAAGATGTTTACACTTGAGGATATCTGTGATGGAAAGGAGCTTGACTACAAAACGGGCTGCTGATTCTTCTCATTGTTCATGACTAGGAAATAAAGATGGGGAACACACTGCTCCATCACCCTCCCCCAAATCAGTCCTGCACTTTTAGGATACTGCTTTGACAGCAGTTCATTTCCATATGTTATGTCTTACTCTGATCTCCAAACTCCTACACAACCTTTAGAACCTTGTTCAAGTACCAACTCCTGACTGGAGCATTTTCTCACTTAGTGAGAGATCTTACTTCCAGCTACCAATGGTATGGGGATAGGGTTCTACTTGGAGCTTGCTTTGTGAGTTCCTGGGTACAGAAATGTTTCCTTCATTCACTGAACCTACTCAGTTAAGAATCGGGTGCTGCTCTATTTGCTTTATTTTCCAAACCACTAGCATGGCACCCTGCTCTCAGCATATTTTATTAAATTAATGAAAATACTTCATTTGCCCTGTTCTCCTAATTATGCCTTCTACCAAATTTGAAGAAGTATTTATCAAGCAACTGCTGCATGTCAGGAATTTGTACAGGGAACTATGAAGTACCTGCCTTCATGGAGCTTCAGTCTACTGGGGGATCTGGTAACTACATAAGAAAGCTTAAAACCAGGTCAGGCAGTATGGCTGAGAAAGTATAAGGAAGGAACACCTGACTGGGACTTTAATGTATTATTTAGCTACTTATCCTGACTTACAAATATACTTACCTGCATTCATACCCAACCTTTATTTTCTGCCAAGATATCTTTTTTTTTTTTTACCCTCCATCTTGTTACAAACTTACTATTTATCTACAATTCAATCTATCTTTCTCTTTTTATTGGCTACCTCATCTTAAAAACCTTGTCAAATAACTTTTCATTTAACAAACCCTCTACCTTTACTATAAATTCATTTGTCGTTATTGTTGTTATTGACTATATTTGCCACCTCATATGCACATCTCTGTCTCATGCAATCTGGATTTCATCTCCATCGCTGTTTCATACAATTTAGATTCCATCGTCACAATTTTCTGGGCCAAGAGCACTGATAACCCAGGGATCTAACCCATGAGCACATCTTAGTGAGCTTAATCCTGCTGTGACATCTGAACCTCCTGCCACTTTCTTCTTGAAACTCCCTCTTCCTTTGGGGCTGCAGACACACAGTCATTCCCAGGTCTCTACCTTCCTCTCTAAATGCTCATTACTAGGTGCTTTGATTTCTACTTTCTGCCTACTTTCTGCATCTCAAAGTTCAAGCCTGGGCCCCCCAACCTCCTTCCTCCAAACGCTTGCCTGGGGTGATGTCAACTCTCCTGACGACAGTTTCCAGCATTCCCAACTTCTCTTCAGAGAAGCAGCAAAGCCTTATCTGAACTCACTGTCCTCAGTCCTGGTATTCCATCTGTGTTCATCAGTGGAAATTCAGACAGAATCTTTTCCTTTCACTTTCAGTTGGTGAATAAGACACATATGTTTTATCCCTGAATCCTCACATATATCATTTTATCAGTCTTCAACATAGACTGTCGAAATAGCCTTCAAATAAGGCAGGCTCCTCGCCATCATTTCCTGCTCACTCCATCCTCTGTCCAACATATAATCAGAGAGATTCCTCAAAATTATAAATCTGGCCATAACTCTTCCTTTTGGAAAACCCTCATGGCTCGGTGAGATCTTTTGGAATTGCAAAATGGCATCCCATCAGCCATATCCAGCTATTTATGCATGCTATTTGGTCCATCGTTAGAGAAAAAGCTGGTTTTAAAAGTCTGAATGGTATGAGAAGAGTCACATACATCCAGTTCTAGAGTCCCTTCTATTGTCATCTATCCAGGCAGCCTTACTCGTTACCTAACTGGTCTAGTCCCTGCACAGATCCTTGATCACAGGGATCAAGTTCTTAGCATGATATCCAAAGCCTTCTCTGCTCTGACCCAGCTCACTTTTCTAATCTCATTTCATGCTTTTAAGTCAGGCCTGCTGATGCCAAGGCTCATGTTCATCCGCTACACCACACTAATTAACATTACTTCTTTGAATCCTCGGGCTTATGAAAAGTGAGAAGCCAATGTAGATAATAAATGGAGCAATAAACTCAAATAACAAAGGAGTGTGTGTGTGGAGTGGGCGTGGGTAAGGGACAGGGACATCAACACCGAAGTAAAACAGTCATGTGGGAATCACATGGAAAGATTTGCTATCCTATTTATTTCAGTGCCAGGGTTTACAAAGGAAAATAATTGATTTTTCTAATCCTTTCGAATTATTCATCTTTGTAGCATCAGCACAAATTCCTGATTTTGAGCAGGCACTTAATATATGCTGATTGGAAAATGTATGTTTGTGGAAGCCAGCAACAAGCAAAACACAAAACGCCCTGCTTCTCCCAGGCTACAGTTTCTCTCTTTTTTTCTGATTAGTCAAGTGTGCCCATGGGGTATGCAGGATGCACGCAGGGTGTACCCAGTATTCCTGATGTCAGAGTACCGCCAATGATCCTAACACCAAAGAAAGCGTGAAAGAATACGAAGTGTGATTAGAGACAATAACTTCAGAGAGACAATTTTATAGGGAAATGAAAGAAGGAAATGCTGTCTCCTCTACATTTCTACATTTGAACATCAGTTAAACCCATTATGTAGAAATAATATTATTGCTAAGACTAATAAGATGGGAATCATAAATACAGAGTAAGAAGTGTAATTTCCAGGGAATGTGGAGGCATGTTTTCTGTCCCATGCTCTCTCTGGGTTTAAACAGCCTGGCCGTCACCTCTACCATCTTTGATCCTCGCTCACCTGGTGATGCCACTTTAGACACACATTTCCCATTTCTCAAAACCCCCAAACACACACAGGCCACAAAACAGCAAACTTCCCACATCAGTCAGCAGAAGAGTCATCTAGAATGCCTCTCATTCTAGGACAGACTAGGGAGGGGCCATGCATCTGCACTTTAAACAAGATTTCCTGAGAATTCTAAATTAGACAATCCTCTGAGACTGAGAAACACTGTCATAAAGATAAGTATTTTACGACATAAAAGATTTTCACATTAAGCATCATTTACTTCAAGGCAGGGTCCACTCTCATTGCAATTACCTTTCACAGTCTCCATTGCTAAGATCTTTTTTTTTTTCAGTGGCAAAAATCTTTGCTCTTTTTCCCTCTTGGCACTGACCACATTCTCAAGGAAATACTGCCCAAGTACCCTTCATTTTCAACCTATTTCATTTGTTACTTATTTTTGTACCTGAGACAGATAAGCCCTTGAAATATATACTATGCCACTGTGCCTAGGTCCCAGACTCATTAAACTGATACCAACGTCTTAGGGTCTTGGGTGTTTTTTCTTCACAGCAGGTGGGCTGTCATTCAATTATAGTGTAATTTGGTCTTGCAGCTCACTTCACTTTAAGGAGCTCATCTCAATTTGATCATTATGTTCAAAGGCTTACTCTATCCAGATGCCAAGTTTCCTCAACTGGACAAAAGCACAGCAGAACTATTTCTGTCTGGCAAGGCCTGGCAAATTTTTGGAAACCTTGTCATAACATGACAGAGAACTAGTCAGCTGTAATTTTCCTTAATTGTTCCTCCCACAAACAGCAATAAAACCTCTTGGTCACTGACATTGAAAGAAGGAATTCTTTCCGGCCACTGCAAAAATCAAAATACTTGCTACAAACACCCTACTCAAGATTGAACTGCCAAGATCTCAGAATCTGACCGCTGAGTTTATTGACCTGGCACATAGTTTTTAATGGGTTAGGCTACCAATTTGCCTAGGTATCTGTGTATGCACATTAGAAATATGGAAATAACTGGAGAGATCGCTGGTCTCCCATCAAACAAGCAGCATTTTACATGCATCATTTGTTCCACCTGCCATGTTTACAAGGCACCCCAAAGAGAACTAGCTTAAACCCAGCAATCCATCTGCCTCCCAGTTCTACGGCGTAATTATTGCCTCAACTAAGCAAAGAGGAATGCACAGCATGCTGCTATCAGGTGACATAATCAGGTGACTGATTGTGTGACTGACTTACTCACCCTGGTCATCAGTTTTTCTAATAGCGATGTGATGTCAAATGCAATTCACAACCAACAACAAAAAAGAAACCGACAAATGGAAACAGGCCTAGATCCAATGGCTACATCCAGGAGACAAATCATAAATATGTTGGGTTTTGTTCATTTTTTGCTTTCCACTTCTCATGGGGGTGTTAAAACAAGAAACATGAGGCCGGGCAATGGGGGAAAGAAGCCAGGGATACTTTATACCAAAACATTGTTTTAAAAAAATGATTAAAAATAAAAGAAGGAACATTAAACCAGGTATTTGTCTCTATCAACTTACTATTAATTGTACTTCTTTATGTATTCTTTTAAGGAAAGCATTACCTAGCATATATTAAGAATGTACCATGTTTTACTTGCCATGCATACAAAATAGGGCCTGGCCTTCAATACAATATAAATAACTGTGTCCAAATAAGGTCACAGTAGCTAAGACTGAATACAAATGATAAGGAACAGATTATTTTAGCAGAAGAAGGATGTTCACGTGCAAAAATACACATGCTGATGAAATGCATAAAACATATGCAGATCTTCAAAAAATTTGCTAACAGGAAGTTTAAAAGAAGAGCTGTTTGGGGGACACACCTCAAATGAACTGCAAAAGGTCACACACAACTCCTTGCCTCTGATGAGGTGGATACAACATACACATTAGCATATAGAATATCAGGTCATTAAATGTTTCATGTCAAGGCTCCCATGGGAATACAAAGGGGCATGTAGCGGAGTGAAGGAAGAAACAAGAGAATGTTGGGAAGAATGGACAGGTTACTCTGAAAATAGTTCCCAACCTTTTAATTTCACAAATCAACAACCTAAAAGAAAAAAATATAAGGATGAGGGTAGAGGCGACATCAAGGTAGAATTGTCACTTTGTCAAAGCACAGCCACCATTCACTATCATGCTTTTTTCATTATGATACAAATGTGAGGAAAGCCAGACTCTCAGAAGAAAGACCATCCTTTTTATTAAGTAAATTTAACTTTGTGAAAACTCACATCAGCCTTCTCATAAAAACTCAGTATCTTTGAACATATGATGCTCTTTGCAATTAATGTCTTTGATGCAGATTTGAGGAAAAGGTCTCTGGTTCGCAGGTCTGAAACTAATTTTGAAATGAAATCGCATTGTGTTGGAGGAACATGTCACTACCAGATTGTCAGCGCCCCCCACAATCTGCCTGCCTGCCTTCTTTCACATTAGTGAATGTGATGATTTATAAAGACAAGTTATGTGCAACTATAAGATTATGAAGCTATGGAAATCACAGGCACTTCCAAACTATTTTATTTTCATTCAAGCAGAGGAGGGCATTTTTAAATATTTGTGTAGACATTTGTCTCTGACTTAACTGCCATGATTAAGCAACTCAGACTATTTTGGCCTTGGCGTTAAAAAATGGCTGGATTAAAATCAGCTATTTCCCGCTGCTGGCTGGATGTGTTTTACACCGTAGACCTTACTGCCTGCAGCTGGAATGCTCCCCATAGAACCAAATCCATTTATCTCCCATCCACCAACTGGCCTCCTAAAGCATCATTAGCAAGCCCCAAAGGCTTTCCTCTTGTCAGTTTTAGCCAGAGCAGCACTCAAAGTCATCTTGGGGTTTATCAGGCCTCTGTTGGAAAGGAAAGCAAAGAAGAAAAAGGCACCCACTCAAACCCTGGGGAATCACCAACACAGGAAGATGAGGCCCAGGAATCCTATCTGGAGACAGGATGCAAAGCTACAGATGGAAGGTAGGTTTATAGACACCCATAATTAGTGGCTTCTGCCACTCAATTCTCAGCTAGTTAATGGAAGAAGGATCAATTTCTTCTTTCGATTTTCATGTACTGCATTATGGCCTTAGTGGGAGACAGGTCTCCTGGGAAGGAGGTAGGATCCAGGAAATGGGTCTTGGAGAGAATGATTCATGACCAAAATTAATTATTTTATTGGTTTGCCAAATATATCTGGATTTTCTTTTGTTTTGATCAATTTTTTTTTTTTTTTTTTTGGTGATAGCACTACTCATCATGAAATCAGTCAGAGAGAAAATGATTATGTGGCGAGAGTATCAGGAATAAATATGTAACTGGGTTATGTAAACAAAGCCTTGTCAGCTTGAAATGATATCCCACGGGTCCATTCACCAGAGTGATTCCTGAACTCCAAAATGGAGTTAAAGTAAATAGCATTACATTCTTCAAATACAACTCAGATTCTAGGATTCTTAACAGTTTCAGTATGTCAGTTTTCCTTTGTGCCCCCTTCTCCCCATCTGCCCCTGTCCCGAGAGAGAATTAAGCAAACTATAAGTGCGTTTCCACCTTAAACTAGATTTTTATCATTCAAATGGCAAGAAATACATTTTAAAATGTAATATTCTGATAGATTTTTTTTTTTTCAGAACCAAGCAGAGAATCTGAAGTTTTACAGAAAAAAAATATAAAACACTGGTCAATGTTTATACTATACAATTTAAGCACAGGATAGGATTATTTTGTGAACACATGCAATAAATCTAAAGTTGCATGAAAAATGTAGTTAATAATCCTAGGTATAATGGAATATTGTATCCAGCTAAGTTAGGCCATGAATCATAGCATCTCGATTCACACGTCCCTTCTCAGACATGCGTTAATCTTCATATTACATGGCCCTAAGTAAGTTATCAAAATCATCAATGAAGCATTCTTAATTAGTTATAAGACAGTCACTCCTTTAAAATTCACTCAAATTCCTAGTACTTTGTAAAAAATACAATTCCTTCTAAGTCAGGCACTTCAGTGGGTAGAACAAGTTCTATCAAGTGATAATGGTGGTACCTTCAGGAATTGTGAGATGTGTGCCTTTATCAAAAATGTTCAGAACTATAGGAAAATTCCTAATCTTGTGCCCAAATTGACACCCACAGTTCTTCTTATTAAGAGCCATCATTCATAAACCACTTCTAAAAGCCAAGCACTGTGCTACGAGTAACATTGAGATATACAGTCTCTTTCAACCTCATAACAACTCTACAGGTAGGTATTATCCCATTTTATGGATGAAAAAACTAAGGCTTAAGAAAGATAAACAATTTGTCGAAGGTCACACAGATTGTAAATGGTGAAAAGGCCCAAGAGTCCAGTTCAGGTCTGGCAGATTGCTATTCTCTTCTCTGAATGTAAGATCAAGTCATCTCTAGAGACTCAGCCTTGATTTTGATCTCATTCACTAAGAGGTGTTTGATCTTTGAGGAATCTAAAATCTGAAGTACACAGCCTTATTAAGGTTGCTAGTATAAAATGCGAGCAAATATATGTTCTAGATTTAAGGGATTGTTTTTAAAAAGTCACAGAAACAAGAAGCTACCTGGTAAATTTTAAACTAGAATAATATATAAAATCAGACATGAAATTTCCATTAGCTTGAGCCACACGAAACTGCTGTATTTGCAGGCCAAAACAGCCAACAAGGTATGGCCTATAATTCATCCCAGTAACAAGAAATCTAGTGTAGGCTCCAAGGAGTCCCATCCAAGTCCATTTATCATGCACCACACTTCCCAGGAGACTGTACCTGAGCAGAAGCTGTTGCTGCTGATAGTCCTTGCTGAGCGCCCAGAGCTGCTGGGGTTGAACTCTCTGCTCTCTTCCTCAGAGAAGGGAGACTCAGAGGCTGGGGACACTTTGTGCTGTTGCTGGGGCAGATGGGGCCGAAGAATCAAACGGGGAATTCGGCTTCTGGAAAGCTCCTTCTCATGATGCTGCACTCTCTGCTCCTTCTTCAATTTGGACATCAGAAAAACAAAACAAAAGGGAACTTGTTTCCCTTCTTAACTCCTGTCTGCTCCTTCTAGGCTCAGTTTCTAAGAAATCACATTTATGAATATTGAATCATCACATTGTAGTCCTTATCTCAGTTGCTGAAATGAGCTCCCAAACGCTCCCACTGAGTTATCTCTTCTAATCTGCTAACACACACACACACACACACACACACACACACACACACACACTCTCCACTCCCTAGCAGAGAGGCCATTAGACACTCCCATGGTATTCCTAACTCACCTTCCCAGCTCTGGCTTTTTCTATCACATTCAAGCTTTCCCCTCTCTCAAAGGCTCTTTATTAGGCACTCCTGCTTGCTACTTGGTTACTTCTAGTTCCATTTTGCTTTTCCTGAATTAGCTGTGACAGCCAGACTTCTGTTTTCCTGCCTCCTTGCAAAGTAGACTCCTAGAGTTGAAACAATTTTTTCCTGATAGATTATGCAGTCTTATCTTTCAAATCCCCCCTCTTCCAGGCAGGATCTTAATTATTCATTAATATCCTGGTCTACAAGGCTGGTTGCCAACAGAAAAGCAAACAAAAATCCAATAGCCAGTTAAGATGGCTCCACTTTTTACATCATGTTTAGCTTTTGTTTTTCTTACACAGTACCCATGAGAAGAAGGGATTTTTCTCTCTCCTTCAAACACAGCATTAGAGATGATCTTACACGAATGCACAAAAAATAATTTGCATAATGTTTTCAATGTTTAATGTGCTTTCACAACCATTATCTCATTTGATCTTTACAAGTCCCAAGTCTGGCTGCAGGGCTATAGAAAGGACACTAATTTGAGATCCTATTTACAGATGGTGAAACTGAGGCTACAAGGGTTTAAAAGATGTTTCAAAGCACAGCACGCCACCTAGAAGCAGAACTGGTCTGAAGTTCCCAGCTTTTTAGGGTTACCACCACCCTGCCTTATTAAAATGGATTCCTAGGAGCTCTTTGCAAAAACTCAGAGCTCCCTCCAACCTCTACAATTGAAAAAGGGTTTGGGATTAGGTAACAAACACTATTTTGAAACATGACCTCCGGCTCATTTCCACAAAGCTTACCAGGAAGGGTCGCTGCCAAAGTAAACCTCAGGAAGGCCGGCACAGCGCAGGAATTGCAAGGTAAGACCCAGTCGCTGGGAATCCTGAGGTTCCTCAGGCATCCACCCCATTCCAGGGGCAAAAGCCGCACCCATTCTCGGGATTTGTTCTACCCATCAGTCACCCAGCAGGTATCACACGTCAACACTCCGCTGGGCACACAACAGCCCCTGTACCAATGCTGGGTCTGACTGGCTGCGGTTCTTATTTCCCTGTCACCAATACATCGAATCTCGTTTATTCACCTCACACAGCGGATGTCCTTTGAGAACTGGACCCCAAACCCCCAATTTCAGTAGATGGGATTAACCCCCTCCCCATTTTTCACCTCCCGTACCACCTTCCAGGTTTCATCACCCGAGCATATGCCGCTCTGCCTTCTCGTCGTCCTTGCCACCTCCTAGTCCCAGCACCCCGACTCTAAACGTCACCTTCCAGCTGTCACCTGGCCCGCTCCCTGCCCCGCAGTGCCCACCTTCCCTCTCCGCCCGCAGACACTGCCACCATCACCGTCGCCCGCGCTACTATGAGCCCTTCTTACCTTCGTCTCACGTAGGGGACCCATCGCGTCTCTGTCCGTGGCTCCTCGCGTCGCCGCTGCCGCCGTCCAGGAGGAGGCACCTGCGTGCACGAGAACGAGGTGACGGCGCTGAGCCCGCGCCGGCCGCGGGCGCCTCTGCTGCGAGGCCCCAGCGCCGCTGCCGCGTCTGCGGTCCGCGCTCTGCTCTGAGGGCGCGCCCGGGCGCCCCGCCCCGGCCGGACACGTGGTGCCGCCGTCGCCTCCACCCGCCGCGGCTCCCGGGGTGCCGCCCCCACCCCCAGACCTCCGTCACCTGCCGGCCCTCGGGGAGGCTCCGAAGGGCAGTGGAGCGCCCCGCCTGCCCCAATTCACTGCGGGCACCGCTCCCCCAGCCGCGCGCCCCTCCCTCTCTGCAGAACCCGACCCGAAGTGGGCCGGCGGCGGCTTGGAGCATCTCCAGCCGCGCGGTGCCCGACGCCCTCTTTTTGACACCTGGTATCCGGTTCGAAGAGAGTGCGCGTCGGATGGAGGAGCTCTGCAAAGCTGCGACCTCGTAGAGAACTAAAATGGAGAAAGGGAAAGTTTTTCCCCAGCGGCTCCTCCCTGCCGTCTCGGTTTTAAGTCAACATACAGCTCGCCACAATTACCTCGCTGGAGAGAGACAGGGAGCGTCCCCCTCCGCCCGAATCTCAGCCAAGCCAGTGCTGCAGAACTGACACAGCAGCGCGGCTCGGGGATCTCAAAGGCTGCTATTCTCCTATGGGGATTTGCATCGCAGGGGCCTCGGGCTGGCAGCGCGGCGTCGCAGGAGAGGCGGCCAGTCCTCCCGGGCTTGGGGAAACCAAGCAACTGAGGGCGAGAACAGTCTTTTCTCCATCTTAGGAGCCCGGGAATGAGCCCCAGTACACTGCTTTGGGAAAGACGCTGCACTTGAACTTCAAATCGAGTTCAAGGCAGCACTCTAGTCCCTTCCAGAGGGAGGCCCAAAGTTCCTGACCTCTCAATACTTCAAGTTCATCCTCGTCACACTGGGAAACAACACAGTAATAGTAATAACTTTATCACCTATCTCAAGGGTGGTTGTGAGGATTAGATGAGGAAAAACAGCTGTAACCAGCTGACTGAACCCAACTTCCAAAGGACAGTTAAGCCACGCCCAAGTCGTCTATTCAATATTTGCTGAGGCCTCTTAACATGTCAGGCATAAAAAAGTATTTGTGAGGCATACAAATTTGTTCAAAAGCAGTTCAAAAAGCCTGTCCAACCCAGGATTTGGAGTAGAGATCATCAGCTAGGTCATGGACCTTGATTTATTACATTTGATACACTTAAATCTTATCACCTGCTCTTTTTACTCAAAATTGGAGAATATTCTACAGAACAATATCCAAGAGGAACACTTTGATCCATATGCCCTAGTTAGCATCCTACACAGGATTTCTATAAACCTTGCAATCTCTATTTGAACATTTCCCACCCCCATATATCTGTCCTCCAAACATTATTTTTTGGACTCCTCAACTCTCAAGTCTTGGAATGTACAGTGTGAATCTAGAAAGGATTAGTGAAATCAATTCACCGTTGTTCTATACTCGCATAGAAATTTTTCTCCATATATCTCCATGCTTTTTCAATCTACTTAGCTCTGGTCAGCAATGAGGTTGGTAATCTTTGGATTCTTTCTCTGGAGGACAGGGGTGATGAACTCGTTTTCTATTGCCACAGCGGTCTCATATATGGATTTTAAAAAAGTGATGGTCTAGAATTATTTACACGGTCCATTACTTCCAATTTATGAACCAAAGAACATACACTGTTAAGGTTAAAAGGTGCTTCTGAGTTCCCTACTGAGAACTAAGAATGGTGTTTGGGGGGCTAATAGCAGAAACATCCTCCTCTGTCCAAGTCAAAATCTCAGAAACATTCTTAACGTCTCTCTCATGTGGCCTCCACATAGCAGAAACCACCAAATGATCTCCATGCTGCCCTAGTAACAATGTCTTGGCTCTGATTAGCATGTTCAACATTATCTTCATTTTCTCCATTTAGTGTCCAAACTACAACTATCCTGGATTCTTGCCGTAGCAGTTGAACTAAAGCTGGCTTGCTTCTAACCTTGTTTTGTATTCCTTTCTCATCAGTTTTAAATTTTTCTATGAGGCCTTTCTGAAACAGCAAAAGCAAGCCATTTTTCTTCATTAAAACCCACAGATGATTTCCTGCTTAGACTCTAGGTAACATTCAAATTCTTTAATGTGTCCCAAAGATCTTTCATGATCTGGGCGTGCTTACCTCTTGAGCTCATCTCGTGCCACTCTCATTTTTCAGCTATAAGACAACTCCCAGCACCTCCCTTACTACTGCCCCTCAAGTACAAACAGATCCCCACAAACTGCAGACTTTTCAGTTCTCAGGAGGCATTATGCTCTCTTTTCCCTCTAGCCTGTTGCAAGTGCAGGTCTCTTTGTCTAGAGTACTTCTTGTAGTACATTCATTCAACTCCGAAAGATACATTCAGTCTCCTTTTAGAGACAGCTTCTTCCAGGAAACCTGTCTTCATCCCCCAAGGAGGCTCAGTTTCTCCCCATCATACTTCCAGGACACCTGTATTTACTTTACCCCAGGAGTGCTGTTATGATGTTGTATGAGATTTCCCTGTTTATTGTCTGTCTTCATCAGGAATGTAGGCAGTGCCTCCTAAAGGTCATGTCACACAGTAGGCACTCAATATATAAGTCAAATGAACGAATGCATGGATGAGTCCATTTTGTAACCCCAATGATGGGTCCATCAGTTCAGGATAAAGAACACAGATGCAACTTATGTTTTGAAAGTGACCCGGAAAAAAAGCTGCTTCCAATATGTCTTTGTATTTGATGAAGGGGTGTGTGCCTAAAAAATCCAACATGTGTTCAGTGAAAGCTTTTACTGCAGAAGCTCAGGCACTGAGAGGCTGTGCAGTAGCCCTGCTGTCACCATAGCAACCCTGCCGAAGGAAAGGCTGGTGATTTAGTGTTCAAACATCTCTTAGCTCTGTACTTTTGGAACCCAAGCCTGTTTTCTGCTGTTCTAGAAGGCAAGTTTTACCAATGATAGTGTCTATGCTGCCTTTAATTTCATTCTAGTGTTTCACATGTCATTAAGAGAAATGTCTTAGCACGTTTGGTTTATGTCATCAAAGAGATCTAATCTAATACAGTGTATTATACTCATTTTTCATCTGCTTTAAAATATTCTCATGCATCATTTTCACTTTCTGCTTAAATATTTTATTGTCTGGTTTTGTCATTTGATGACTTTTTCTTTAAAAATGAATGCAATGTTGGTTTTCAGAAAATATCAACTGCTGCAGAAGGCGAGAACCCTTAAAGATGATAAACAATATCCCCTTCCCAGGCTTGGGAAGGGACTAGGGAGATAGGGGATTGTAGATTAGGGGAAAAGCAATGTTTTTATGTAATTATACCCCAAAATTTGAGATAAGTTATTAGATTTTTTCAAGTGAAATTTGTCGTTAAGTGACTCACACCTTTCATTTGCACACTACTATATTTTCAGAGCTTGTTCACATATATAATCTTACAAGAGTCTCACAAAAAATCCTGTGAAGTGTATGTGGCCAACCCCTGAAACCAGAGAAGTAATAATGGACACGTTTTTTTTGATAGGACCCCCCCACCCCACCTCCCAGACTGCAAACTTCACAGAGCAGACAATACAAATGCACTGCCCAAGAGAAAAGGGCTGCCCCAACAATTGGACACATGCCGGGTCCCACATAGCCGCTCCTCCTCACAGCTCACCTGTGTTGCTGGGGCTTTTCTCGGACTCAGTCAGGGCTGACAAAGCACCATCTCCTAATCCTATCAGCTGTGCCAGCAGCGCTGCCGTCTGTCTCAGTGACCCGATGCTGGGTGATCTGCACGGTCACAAGGAGCGGCTGACGTGTTTTACAGCGCGTCATGAAGAAAAGAAACTGCATTCTGGGGCATCCTGGGATTTTTTTTTGGTGGGGTGGAGACCCATATTTTTCTCTTACCAGGGAGAGAGCTGCCTGTTTTCCTGTAAGAGCATGTGTGAGTGATCAACCCTCCTCTTATTGTATGTGTGTTATTGTGACTCTATGGCTAAGGGATTTTGATGTTGTAAAGCTGTAATGAGTTGAATTCCGCAAGATTACTCCCTGAGGAGGGGGCCCAGAGAGTACCTGGGGTAGAGGGTGGAGTGGACCACCTCAGGCAAGGCCAGCTTCAACATTCATTGGGTTCAGACTGTGTCAATGATCTCTGCTCTGCAAATGAGTTTTCAGTCAGAGGCATCTCTTAGATGAAGAGCAGGAATTAGGGGAAAGTCCAGGTGAGGAAGAAGAGGCTGGGAGCTAGGGCCTTGGAAGGATGGTCAGAATAAAGTCTTCTACCTGCCTGAGGTGGGAGCAGACATGAGGTCATCTTCCAAAAATGCTTCTGCTATTTACGGCCTTTTGTCCATTTATGAGAACAGGAGAAGCTACTAGCCAAAGACATAGGTATGGCACTTGTATTAAACAAATGGGGGGACACATGGTTGCACAAGTAGGTATATGCTTATTGGGACAGATTGAAATTCAGATGCTTTGGAAAGTATGAGTGTACAGGTTGTCATCCAGGTAGGAGAAACTGAGGACCTTTACCTAGTGAAATACTTCAAATGACTGGACAAGACAGAGAGATGTGTGGGTCTTACAGACTTAGAGAAAGGGCACAGGTAGTTACCTTCAATGTAAGCACAAGAGACCATAAATCCAGAAGAAGAATTCTGGGCCTGAGAGAAAATCACCCATGTCCCCAAGAAAGCAAAAGCCCAGAAGGGATGCGAAGGACAGGACAGATGAAAATAGTCCTGAAGGCAGTTGGGGAGCTACCGAGAGAGAAGCCAAGTTGCTTCTCAGACAGAGAAGATACCCTAGGTTAGAAGATTCAGGAATTCATTCAGCCCCCACAGCAATCGAGACTAAGAAAAAAGATGTGTAATCTGGGTTTTCAGAAAGCAGATGTATGACTCGAGTTACATTAAGATAAAAAAAAAAAAATCTGTTTGCCTTTTTATTTCCACGATTTTGTACTTGTTTTCCCTTAAACATCCTAGTAAACATTCTTAATTTATTTTTATTTTTATTATTCTGTCTTTATGTCTGCTAAAAGATGGGAGGGGGGAATGGAGGATTTTGACATTTTTTTTTTGCTCTAAGGATGAGAGCAGCATTGCAAAATGGAGCAGAGCGCCCCTAGAGGCCAACTACTATGATGACAGGTACAGGAGCTCAGGGAGACCCCAGAAGCACCAAGCCAGCTGGACAGTTGGTGGGGTGGGGGTGGGGGGTTGGGGGTGAATTTACCTCTGCAGTTTTTGAGCTGAGGGCAGTTTTGATTGATACAGTATTTCCACCTCCTAGGCCATTCATGTGAACCATTTTCCCCTATTATCCAAAAATCTTGTGAATTTGTAGCAAATTTAGCCTTGCAAGTAATTGCAGTTTCTTCCAATCCACAGAAAACAAAAGAAAAAAAATCCACGGAATGTGGGGATGTGGCCTATGTGGTTTCATCTGTCCATGTGTCCTCTCTAGATGGTTCTAGAATGCTATTTAATCAAAGAGAAAAAAGTGCTTTAAAAAAAAAGATATTTTAATTTTTTTAAAGGTACTAAATCATCAACATTTTGGAAAAACATATCATTCATCATTTCATTGTCCTAACATCAGTTTTCCATATTTCTTCTGTTAGTATTTTTATATAGTTGCTTATCTACTGTGTATCAAAAATAGTACTGTTAACCCGAGAATAGAATACAATATTAAGTGACATATGGCTTTTTGGGCCTCTTTATGCCATCACATCTGGCTGTTTTTGGATGGTTATGGTAGGCTCTCATGCCCAATTTTCCCCCATAAAATTATTCAACTCTGTTTTTCCTTTGGGTACTAATCTGGCAGAAGAAGCTCTTAGTTCTCTTTACAATTGTTGACAAACAGCTGAGGTTTGGGAAGCTCGAGGATTGCTTTCCACATCCTTAAGCCTGGTGGCGAACTGGGACATTCAGAAGGTTAGGTAGCACTGCTGATGGTGAAGAATTGAAATTTAAGGCTAGAGAAATCACCTCAACTCAGATGTCGGAAGAAAGCCACCCGTACCTCTTCTATTAAGAAACCTGGCTACTGGCTTGGCAAAATGTGATGCTGATTCAAGAGAGAGTAGGAAAGTGAAATGAGTTTCCCAAAGTGCAAAGAGATCTATGATGAAAAGAAAGTAGTTTAATGAAGGACATGGATTCTCCAGTTCTGTAGTCCTGGATTTGAATCTTTCTTCTTTTTGACTGTGGGACATTAGGAGAGCTGTTTAATGCCCCAGTACTCAGCATATTGTAAGAGAATGTTAGCTTAAAACAAATAAATGGAAGGGAAGGAAGGAAACAAAAGAAAGAAGGAAGAAGAGAGATCAGGTTGTACCAGTTAATGTCTTTGGGCAAATTAACTTCTCTAATCCTCAATTTTTCACCTATAAAATGGGCTTAATAACAGTAATTAGTTCATAATATTGTTGTAAGGATTAACAAGAACACATGCAAAGGCTACCATTTATGCCTGGCACTTGGTTAGAATAGCGGTCCTCTCACCCTTGGGATCAACCATCATTGCTCTCTCCTGCTTGATTGTCTCATTCTCCTCATCCTAAATATTTTTAACATTTTATCAAGGCAAACCAGAAGTGCTGTCCCAGATAACTTATGAGAAATAAGGAAAATGGATTTCTCATTAGAAAATATATTGAAATCATTTTTATTTCCAAATGTTGATTAAAAAGGTAGAAAGTATGTGGTAAATGACTCAATAGTTAATCATCCATCTGTCCATCCATCCATCCATAAATGTTTATTTCATTCCTCTTCTGGATCAGACACTACTTCCAGAGTATTCAAAGATGAACAGTATTTTCGGCCCTCAGGTATCTCACAATCTAATAGAGATGTGGGGCTGGCCATTACTGTTCCACTACCCACTGTATTCATCATGATAGATAAATTCCTTGAGCACTTGCCAACATCTGAATTAGACTGCGATCTGAGACTTCCAGGGGGAGTTTTAGGTAAAATAAGAAGGAGGAATAGGCCCTATTATAATTTTTGAGTCTGTCAGAGTTCCTTTCTCTTACTGTCTTCTCTTTTTGGCTCTTCTCCGCTCCCTACCCCAACCCCTCCCTGTTTTGAGGGATTTCTGTTGCCCTTAAACTGATCCCCCAGTGGTTTGACGCTGAGAGAAGCTTTGGGTTTCCCCTTGAATCTTCACTGTTTGAATTGTAACCTTCTCAAGGGAAAGGATTACATTTTGGAACTCTCAGTACCAAGCAAAGTACCTGGCGCCCCAATCAATATTTCACCAGTGAGCAGTATTATTTAAAAAATATATTTCAAGAACACCATGTTACTGCCACCTATTGGTTCATTAGTGAACTTTTCAAATGCTTGATTTGCAACAAAGCCAGTATTCCTAACAAAGCTCACTGTCTTTGTTTAAACTTCCAGCACTTGCAGAAAACTTTCTAAGTTTAGGGCAACTGAATATCAATAAAGGGAATCCATATTCAGTGCGCATGGGATAATGAGTAAGTTGTAGCCTGACAATGGTTCCAAGCTCTTCTTACTTGCTAAACCACAAGTTAGGTCACATCTCTGAGTTTAGATTCTCATTTGTAAAATAGATATGTATTTCTACTTTATTTAGAAGGTAAAATTTTGTAACACTTATAATGAGCTTGACACAGGTCTTTGTACAAGATAGGGACTGACAGGTACTCTTTTCTCCTCTTCCTTAATTCACGATGACTCTAGTGAAGATAAACAATGTGGTTCAATTTTGTTGGAACACTCAAGTGAATCCTTCGAAAATAAGAAGGGTAAGTCATATCAGGTCTGTTTTTACGTTAACAGACATTATTTCTAGTCTCAGGTCTATTCTTAAGTTAATAGACATTATTATTTTATTTTTTAGCAGTTTTAGTTTTAGGCTTGGAGAAAAATTAAGCAGGAACGACAATGAATTCTGTTAACCCCTCACCAAGATACTAGACACAATCGATCCTCTATGTACTGATTAATTAGGTATCATCATACCCTACTTCTAAAGAAGGTTCAAATAAGTGCCTGTCAAGTAGATTTACACCCCATTCTTCTTGCCCTGCTATTCCCCAGACCAACTGTTTCATTTGCCACCAAGTTCTTCTAAGTCTCCAGAGGGGACGCAATGCCAAGACTTCTAAATATCTTTCTTGGATGACCTTAACGGTGCTGCCTATCCTCAGGTCTGAAACTGAACACAGGCAAACTCCCACAAGCCAGCACATGAATGTCACTGCAGTGCCTGCTCTTTAACTGCTGTGGGGCCTCAGTGCTGCCTGGTAGGTAATGTATACTTGCTAGTAGTCAGTGTTCTCTTTCCTCTACAGGGTCTATTTGAAACCTTCTCCACACTTCAAACCTACCAGCCTACCTCCTCTGCTCTTATGCTCTGCAGATGTCCTGATGTCCTGAGTGACAGACACAGAAGCTCTTAAGATAGCAAGTTCCACGATCTCCTGCCTCTAAACTTATGTCTCTGCCTCCACCTCCAGCCTCTCCAGTAATTCCTTTACTGGGCTTTGGCGTCCACCCTTCTCCACCTTTTAAGAGAAGTTATTCCATCATCAGTCCTCGTAACTCTCCAGGTTTCTCTTTCCTTATCTGTAAAATGAAGTAATCATAGCATCTAGCTCATTGTTTGAGGTAGGTGATGGTGAGCATCAGAGGAGTTCACACACATGAAGAACTTGGAAGAGTGCCTAGTATATATCAAGCACTCATTAGGGGTTAGCTATTGTTATTAGCTATTATTCTTTTTAAAATAACTTTAATCTGTTTTCAATAAGATACTTCAATAGCTTTTAAACATGTAGTAAAACTCCTTTCTTGACAAATATGACTCTTAAACTCTTGTGTCTTTCTAGTGTTACCCAGTAACTTCTCCCCACTCAACACCAAACTTCTAAAAAAGATTCTGTATTTGTGTCTCTAACTCACCCTCCCTTTACCCCAAATATGCCATTCATCTTTGTGTACCCACTCTTTCATTAAGCAGCTCTTAACCAAAGTCACAAATGACCTCCACATAGTTTAATATATGGCTAGTTTTTAATCTTAATCTTAACCTTTCATTGGCTTTTGGCATAGTTAAGCATGATCACATTTTTTAAAATTGCTTTCCTTATGTAACAGAGCTCTGCTCTTCTCTATTTCTCAGTATTTCTTTAGGTCACTTCTCAAATGTTGGTGTTCCTTAGCTTCTATCCCTTATCTGATATATTTTCATCCTATCTTTCCTCCTGAGTTAATAGCTTTCTCTCTAATTGCTTCAGTTACTATTTTTGGCAGATCCTTCATAAATTCTATAAAACCACACTTCGATTCCAGGCCTAACACAAAATCCATCTGACTATCTCAACTTGTGTATCCCACAGGGTCCACAATCTTCCTATATTCCAAAATGAATCCATCACACTTCTAAAAGCTCATCTTCCTTCTGTGTTCCCTAAATTCCTAAACACTATCGTCATGTAGACTCGGGAACCTGGTTGACATTTTTAATTCTTCTCTCTCCTTCACTTTTAAAACTAATTAGAATCTACGTTCTACCTTCTATCTCCTAATAATAAAATGTTTGTTTCTCTACCAACTCTTCCTGCCTGGTTTTTAGTCTAGTATAGATTTTCCTCCTTTAGTACATTTTGAACAAGCACCAGAATGATTTCTTTAAAGTACAGATCTGATCATACCCACCTACCCTGCATCTCCCTGGCCCTGTTGAAACCCTTCAGTGCTCACCATTGCCCTCAAGACAAAATTCATACACTACTGTATGGCTTCCAAGATCCCTCATGATCTAATCACTGTGTTCCGCCTCTGGCCTTTACAAACATTGTTACTGCTACCTACCAGACTCTCCCCATCACAAGTCTCCATTTCCCACCTCCATCCAGTTCCTATTGCTTTCGGACATATCCATTAGAAAATGCGATATACTAAAGTCACTGAATTTACTCCTTTCTTGAAAGTGAAATAAGAGATATTTTGAAAATGCTTTCTGCTGGAATTATATGGCTCTACAGTATTATGGAAAGATAAAGCAATGTTAAAAATATGATGAACATGAAAGCTGTGTTTGCTTTTAGGCTTGTAACATGAGTTGAAGAGCAAATCAAAAGAATTTTTTAACAATCAAGTGAAATAATAACTTCCAAATGATATAACTTGAAAACTTCTGCTGGAGAAAATACTTACAGTTCATTCTATTTATTATAAAATATTAATTTTAGCTTCATTATTTTATGGACTGACTTCTCTTGAATGAAAATTCAAAGAATTCTCTTTGAAAACGTTTTCCCATGATTCCTTATTATGGATTTCTCTCCTGTTTTCTCCTCACTTATTTGACTTTTAGTATTAAAGTAGAATACTACTCCAGATGAGAATTTATTTTTTTAAAAAATACTAGTATTTATTTTGGAGTACTCATCTGATTGCATTGCTGTTTTTTATTTTCTAATAATTCCAGGAAACTGCATTTTTTCAAATAAATGCATTATTTAGGTAGATCTATTTTAAACTTGGATTTATGATAAATAATTACTTGGGTAAGAAAACCCCACATTAAAACTTTTAAACACACTTGGGATCAGTCTATCCCCTAATGCTTGTAATACTAAGTCTAGAAGTGTGAGCTTGTTAAAACCAAGTGATTATATCTCCCATGCTAAAAACCTATCATTTGCATGTAAATTATTATTTTTATGCCTATACCAAGGTTAGTAGTTTTCTCTACAGAGTTCTAAATTCAAAAATAGGAAAACAGGAAAGAAATAGGAAAATAGGAAAGAAATGTTGCAAATAGAGAATAAATAAAGAATGAAGAATCTTCTGTATTTCATTTTTGACTTTTAAATATACAACAATGGTTAACTTGAAAAATGTTGCTATCAAACATGAATATGCATCCCTAAATACAATAAAGCTGAATGAAGCAAATAATAATTGGGCAGTTTCCATAATGCCCACCTAGGAATTGCCTTTATAAAGTTATACTTTTACTACTACGAATCCAAGTCTGTGAATTCCAGAATTTTTTTTTTTTTTTTTTTTTTTACAAATAAGTGACTTTATTTATTCAACCAATATTAACTGAGCTCTTCCTTGCTAAGTACCAAGAACTCTGGTAAGTTCTGGGAGAAATTTTTGTAGTTTGCCTTGGTAGCAGGCTAGTAGCAATTTTTTACTTTACTCTGTGACCTTGCCCAATGTCCTAAGCAGTGTTTGGACGGCTATGTGGTCATGGAAAATCAAGGCAGAATGCTGAATTCCACCTAAATATTAAAAACATGCTGCATCCTTTTTGGAAATTGTTTAAATAAGGAAATAAAATATGATCATTTTAATACTTTTATGATAACAACATGACTCATTTCATAGTAATATTTCAATATCTAGTTTTAAATTATATTTTAGGAGAACCAAGAAAACAAAAATAAATATGACAAAGGGATTCTATTCATAAATATAGGTCATATGCTGTATTTTTTCTTTGTCCTTAAGAAATGTGATCAAATGAAAATCAAGCAAGCCTTTTTTCCCCCTTGGTTGAACCTTTTATATTCCTTTTCCATAAAGTGCTATGTTTCCATGAACATTAAAAACTAAACACACACTAATGGCAGGAAATGTACTCAGTTCTTCATTTTATATTGCCACAGCAGCTATAGGATTCAACTTTACAAAGGACCGGTCACTGTTACCTCATTTAAAAATACAGCTGGAGAGAAATGATGATTTACAAAAGGAGTTTGAACAGAAAATTCTGTTTCTTTTTTCTATGAAAAAGAATCTGTTCTTCAAAACTGAGGTCTTTTAGTGGGTTTTTGCCAAAAGGTAATTTGTTTGTTCTGGTAAGTTTTAATAAGAAAAGGTTAACAGGAGGACAGTCTATGGAATGTGTATTAGATAGTGGAGGCCTTTCTCAAGCATTCTATTCCTGTAATCTGACTTCACTCTTTCCCTTCCACCATTACCATTGAAACTGGAAATGGCTGCAGAATACAAATCATATGATAAATATTTGGGAATTTGTCTTTGTAGTTTTTCAGCATCACTGCCAAACTTCTTGCCTGGAGAGCTGTGTGAAGCTTTTCATTCTGAAACCTTTGAGCCATCCCATTCTCTAGCCAACTGGGAAGCATCCATATGATTTCACTGTAGCAGGCCTTCAAAGGAATTCATAAACACTTCACATTTTTTGACTGCATATTCTTTTAAGACTTGCTCATATGTTGGTCATATATTTACATTCAGTAATTTTCACAGTAGGAGGCTTCTTTATGGAGACTCTGAAATGTGATGCATACAGCTTTAAATAGCACTACAAATAAGGCTTTTTCCCTAAAATCTTTCACCACCATAATAACCCCCATTATTCCAAACCTACTGCAAGATGCCACCTTTGGGTTTCTTTCTGCATTGACCAATCAGTTACTGAGTGTACCATTCAGGGTCCCTTTTTTGATGTTCGTAGAGGATGACAGCACTTCTCAAGAAGCGAGGTGGCAAATCATACAGTCCCCTTCTGAAGAACAACACTCTTGGGAGATTAGGTCTAATATCACCATGATGGGCAGAGAGGTAGAACACATTTTTGGCTAGTTAACATCCTCAGGCAGCTCTGAAGACATCTCATTCTCATGACAGGACTTGTGATTTTTGTCACTGAACATGCTTTTAAACTGAGTCACTATGAAAGGAAATCTATGACTGAGGGCTTTGCCTTTATTGTTTTTATATTATAACGAGTGTATTCCATCCACTTTCTTCAGTGGTGTTGAATGGGTTTCCACAAATTCTGCTATGGTTTTTCATTTGCCAAGACAAATGGGGGCTGTTTGAGAAAAGGTATAAAGAGAGGTAAGTGTGGCAAAATTTCAACAGACCAGTTTTTTAAATTTGTTTGCAGCCGCTGGCACTCTAAATGGTAACTAAGAAAAGGTATTGAAACTAGAAAGGGCTTTTCCTACTTGTGATGGCGGGTGCTTCTTTCTTCATTTGTAGATTAGAGCTAATGCTGTCACCCATTAGAGCAATATACTCATTGTTGACATCCACTCCGAGCTCTTAGACTGTAATAACAATGAAAATTTTCAAAGCTCCTAGTATACACCTTCTTGATCCCTTTAAAACTCAACATTTGGCACGTGGTTAAGCAGCCTTAACCACATACAACAGCACCTCATTTTGAGGTAATTAGCATTTGGATTTTCAGGCCCATTGATAAGGCCTGGAAAAGAACAGGGCTTGCTTGCTGAACAACAGTTATTGTTGGCAATTGACATGGAGGGCTGTCTTATGGGGACTGAAACCTTTGCCTGTGAAATCTGAAAGATCTGGTCAAAACTAAGTCGAATTGCTGCTGATGTCTTGGGAGGCCCCCCTCCACTCATATTGGAAATTTGGGTTTCAGAACACCCCAAAGTTACTTTCTGTCCCTTGAGAAAGTCAAAACAGTCAGTGGTCTCCAACGTTGAGGGAAGTTCCCTGGTCCTAGGGAGAACAGTGAAAGAAACTACTGCTTTGGGAAAGGAAATGCAAGAGTGGTCATTTGCAAATTTTAAAAAAATGATGTTAATTTATTGATTGAGAGCAGTGGCATAATGTAGCTTCTGATTAGATTGTTGGTGTCACCTTTATAAATGCACTGACAATGGGAAATCCCAGGCTTAGACACTGGTGTCCCTTCGTGTTCCATGTAGTGGCAAGTACAGTTGACACGTGCCTGGGTAAAATAGAAGAGTTTAAACCCCGCAAAATGGAGACATTACTTTAGAAAATGTCCTACAAATGAAGTACAGATTTGGAGTCCCTGCTGATAGCACAAGGAAAGCACATCACAAAATGATACAGCTGCCTCTCCATTAGCTACCTGATCACAGTGAAAACAATGGAGAATAAGTTAGTTACATGTCCTAAGGGTGGATACGCAAAACTTTTATTATAATAAGGTGAATGATCAAAGAAGTTTGCAGAGCACTGGCCATACAGCATGAAATACAGGCTTGCTTTTCAAAAGCATTACCTTCAAGAAATAATTTCTATTGAAAAATTATATTCTTTGATACATCTTTGTGTTCCCATCTTGAGATTTTTAAAAAATTTCTCTGTGATGTTTACTGTAAAATTTAGATCTCCAGATAATATAAACTGAGGTCTTTTATCTCCAAACCTCACGTGGACATGAATACTAAGAAACTGTACCAAACACGAACTATATTTCAGACCTAAGTCATTATTGCTTATTCTCCCCAAATTAGCACCTCATCACAATTCATCTATATTACCCTCATTTCTTTAGAATGTGAAACAGAATAACATAGAAATTAAGAGCATAGGAATTGAATATAGGTTGCCTGGGTTAAAAATCTCAGCTCATTGTGACTTCAGGCAAGTTACATTCCCTGTATAAATGTCAGTCTCCTCATTTATAAAATGAGGGGCATGTTAGTACTTAATAAACATGTCACTCTGGAAAATCCATGCAAAGCACACGAAACATTTTTGGTACAGAGCAGCTGCTCAAAAATATAAACCAATATTATCTTTAATCTGTGCTCAAAAGTTGGGGGTCATTTTCGACTTTCTCACCCATGTCTTTTAATCTCCTACTTCCGGTTAGGCTCTGATTCCTGTCTGTTTTCTCAAAAGCTACTGGTCTAGTCCCATGACCAAAACCCTACAGAGACACTATTTAGATTAAACTCAACAGTCTACCGCATGATCTTCATTATGTAGTCTCTCTCCAACTCTCATCTATTTCCAGACTATAGGGGTCTAATCTTAGTACAGACTGTATTTTGTGGACACTCTCCTAAAAATGTTCATGGCTTATCAGATGCCTACCAGCACATGATATCAGCCATACCTCTGTCTTTAACATTCGAAGCTAACTTGACTTGACAAACTTCCTTGGTAATTCCAGCTTGCCTGCAGTTCCCCTTCTCTGAACTGGAGTCTATAATGCACAGAATTTAGCACTTATTCTCCACTTGTTTGCTAATTATTGGCTTGCCTTTTCTTCTCAACCCTGAAGGTAAAAGAAGTATGTATTTTACTTTCTTTTGACTTTCTCAAAGCACCTAGCCCCAAATATAGTTAACAGATTATGGATACATACTTGTCAATCGGTTGATTAAACAGGCATAAAGCACAGTCTCCTTCATCTCTGGGTGTGTCAAGTTCATAAAAACAAGGGAATAAAAGCAGATAGAGGGCTGACTTTGATAAGGACAATAAATGATAGAATGGAAGAGAATAGTCCCTGGGTCAGACCTAACATGATGTTTCCTAGGCATCATCTATCATCGTGTTTAATTCTTACTACCAGCTTAAATATTCTAAATTTGCTTAGTCAATGCATGTGTGTATAATACTAATGAATCCATTAGCCTTTTGAATTTGATCACTAGGTGAATTTAAAAAATAGATTATAGCTACCATATGCCTAAACCAACATCTGATAGAGGTGCTTTTGTTTATTTGTTTCTTTCTTTTACTGTGTTGCTCAATCACCATTAAAATATTTCTGATTGTACTTAGTTGTCTTTCCTTCTCTCCAGTAAATTTTTATTTTAATTTCTTCTTTTCACTTTCATTTTCTAGTTTTCTATTTGACCCCAGCTCATATTTTCTAGTGATTTCACCCTTTTTGCCTTCAAAAAATAACAGATATTCATTGCCTTTGTTTACTGTTGCTGCTATTTCATATGTAACAAGTTGAATATTGTTCTGTACTTCCACCACTAATTAGAGTTTACATTTGAAAACATAATGCAATAGTAAGAACCATCGGGCTTAGTTTACTGTAAGGTCTAATTTATTATTGCTATTATTATTAACAGAACCAATACAAATGCAATATGATACTTAATATATTAAACTAAACCAACAGGTTACTACTAATTTTGCAAGTGCTAACCAAGATGATTTCTGGCTTCCATAAATGACATCCAAAATGTTAGGCAATAAGTAATAAAATTTTGAAAATTTAAGTAACTTTTTAGGATTTATGTAATAGCTTGAATCAAGAGATGCCCCACCCCCTGCCCCGACAAAGGAGTATGTGCTGATAGATGATATGTACATTATTTCTCAAGGTATATGGTATATGCTCAGTCCTGTGAAATGCTTGGTAAAAACAAATGTTTCCCATTGTCAGAATGGACTGGGAAGTACTCTTTAAATATTCTCAGTCCTGATAAAGCAATTAAGGGTCCTAAGAAATCATGTAGCAAGGAACTGTTTAACTCAGTACTTCCTCAACTCATTTAACTATGGAATAGGACACAGTGCTAAAGAATATAGAAGAGGAAGACACCACTTGCAGTTGGGGAAAGTCATTATGAAGAAGTAATGCTTTGAGTTAGATCCTGAGGGTGATAGAGATGAGGTTGGGGAAGCATCCAGATAAAGGGAACACTGTGCTGGGGGTGGTGTGACTCAGAGGACACTAGGTGTTCCAGGAAACATTCTGCAGAAAGGGGGCTATGGACCATTAATATTATGTAAATGATGCTATGTAGTAGAATGATTAGCACACTATGTATTCTTACGTGTTTCTCCTCACATTATCATCATCATTTCTGAAATGCCTATTTGATCTTGAATGTGATTTCTTAATTAAAATTTTAATGGCTGAGGCCAACACTGTCCAATAAAAATATAATGAGCTACAAATGTACTTTAAAATTTTCTGGCAGCAACATTTGAAAAAGCAAAGCACCTCAAACAGATTAACTTAATAAATTTCATTGAATCCAATATATCTAAAATATCCTATCCTATCAATAGGTAATCACATAAAGCATTATAAAGTTTTTCTTTTCTATAACCCAAACTTTGAAATCTAATGTGCATTAGATTTACAACACATCTCAATCCAGACTAGCTACATTTCAAGTTCTGAATAACCAGATGGCTAATTCTACCATATTGAACAGCACAGATCCAGACATTATATAAACCAGTTGGACAAGGTAGTCAATTTGGGTAGATTTCTAATCACTTTAACCACACCTGAAAGTTTTAAGCTCTTCTAGACTAAATGGGTAAGATACATTTGCTTTATCAATTTTTGAAATTTGTTTTCTTTTTGGGTTGGATTTGAAATGGGCAAATTAGGCATAATTATATGTTAAAATTGAATATCTCGAGTTCCCTCCAAATAAGTTAATTGATGCAAATAAATGACCTCTGGCTGTCTTTTGGATCTCTTTTAACTACTAGTAAGTTTGGAAAAGTCAGTAGATTTGTGACTGCTAAATATGAAGACTCTACTACCTATGTCAGTTGATTTGTATCTATATATATACATATACTCCATGAAACTATTTTTTAGGTTTAAAATTTTTAAATGATTCTTCTGCTGGTGCAATTTTTCACACTTCATCACATTTATAAATAAGTAATCATGTAACTGAAAATTTCATGTCCCAAAGGCATTATACAAATATGTACAAATGCTTCCACTTAAAATACAAAGCAGTTCTAGTCACACTTTCCATTTTTGAATCCACTAAGATCATTTGGGGGGGAGGAAAAAACTCAAAACCTGCTGTGCAGTTTTTGTTTTCTACAAGTTCTTTACTGAGAGCTTGTACATTTCTTGCTATGTTTCCAAAGCATATTTAATACCCATCAGAAATGGAGTGAATATAGCATATTCTTTAAATGGAAGCTCTTGGAAAGCCTGCTGCCTTTAACATGAAGGCTGAATGCCAAGGCAAGTGTGGTGCTTCTGAGTAGAGAGATAGCTTCTCGAAAGAACCAGAGCAGGCAGGGGATGGGAGTGGAAAATAGCCAACAACACACCCTATTCTTTCAAAGTTCATGGCTTTATTCCAGGGTTTCTAAATGTCAGCACTAGTAACATTTTGGGCTTGAGGATTCTTTGTTGTCAGGACTGTCCTTTGCACTGTGGGGTGTTTAGCAGCATCTCTAGTCTCCACTCAGTGAATGCCAGTGGTTTCTGAACCTCACCACCCCCACCACCGCCCCCCGGTCTTGATAAATCAAAAACATCTGTAAACATTGCCAAACGTCCCTGAGGGACAAGATTGTCCCTGATTGAGAACTGCTGCTCTATTCAAAGTCTGAGAATTATATACAATATTTATGAGCTCTAGTTTCCAAGTACAAACCCATTAATATTATCTACATCTGCTTTTCCTAAGCTTATAGCCTTTGGAAAGTGGAGTAGATTCAAATAATATTCTCTTTATTCCCACCTCAACCTCAAGAATTTTTTTGTAGCTTGCTCTCTAAATACCCTACCTCATTTGCACCTGGAATTAGTATTCCATAAGGATAATGTCTACTTTCATATACAAGTATTGTATACAACAGAGAGTGAAAAGATATATAGCACCTTGAAACTCCTTATCTGTATTTCAAGTGTGTTTATTAAAATTATTTTTATAATGATCTATGTTCTCTAAATAAACAAAAGGGCACTCAAACTTCAGTACCACCAGCTTGATATCTTTTGTAGTACCACAAAGAAGATGCAGTCATTCCTGATTTAAATCCATCTAAAACTTCTGCAATCACATCAAATACTATGTATGAATAAAACACTTCAAGGCAAGATTTATATTTCTCTTTCATGCTCCTTTAAAACTGGCCCCAAATAAAGCACCTTATACTTAGTCCAGACCTATTCTTTGTCACATGTAAAATCTGGAGAATTTAAGAATAGTAAAAGCGTATTCCATACTTTTAAGCTAAACAAGTGTTCAATTTGAAATGAAGAACAGGCTGGCAGATGTAATATGAAGACAAGGAATATGGTAATTTCAGAGGCTAGGTAGGCAGCACCTGCACTACAAACTATTGTTCTCTGCTACCCTCTTGTGGTTTGTTAAAAAACAAAAAGTGTGAAAAACAAAAAACTTAAAAAGGACCATTGTCCTAATTACTGATGTTGTCAACAGCGACTATTAATTGACAAACACGACACTGCATTTAATGAACATTCTCATTGAACTCTTAACAGTTGCTTGAGTTAGGTATCAGGATGCACATTTGATAATAAGCAGACCAAAGTTCAAAGTGCTGAAGTGACTTGTCCAAACTGCAGTATGTGGTAGAAATGGCATTTAAATCTACACCTTTTCATGCCAAAACTAAAGCTCATTGTGTGTTTTAGTGCTTCCTGGGAACCTCTTAATGAGAGCTGGCTTGCTACCAGCATGTTTGTAATTCAAAGAGGCTAATGGACTTTTTGGCAAAACAGTAGACTTGTCATATTCTCATTTAAATTAATCAAGTTCAACTATTCAGAGGCGGATGCCTAGGTTGAGGGGAGGCTTCTAATAGTGTAGGCATTTTCCAATGCAGGCCTGGAAGTTAAAAGTGAAATTGGAGATGTGAAAGTGCTATTTCTTTATTCTCATATCTCACTCAACCATGTATGTTGCTAGTATTTTTATACACACATATATTTATATAAGGATTTCACTTATAAATCATTACATTCATCTGATATTTAACTTACAAAGTGACCTGTGCTGGTGCTAGAAGCAAACTGACTGAATGGCGTACTTAACTGGGAATTTAAAGAGTTTTCAGAGGTAATTTAAACTATCTTCATCTTCTAGTTCTCCATTATTATTTATTATTAAATGTACATGCTTTAAAGCCTAAACTCTGCATACAGTGTGATTCTACCACTTTTGTACATGTATATGAGCACCCTAAGGATATGGGGTAACTTTGAGGTTGTCACTCTACAATTTTTCAGTATGAAAAATGAAACCCTAAGAACATTTTTAATGATACCATTTAACATAGGAAAACAGTATAATAGTATCCTGCTTTTTCAGATCATGGCTGGCAAATTAATGTTTTAGAGGTTCTCAAGATGCATGCAATTCAGATTGGACCAGAGCAATACTTATTGGTAAATGCTGCTTTATTTTCAAATCGGATAGTCTTTCATAAGAGTCACAACAAAAATTTTTTGTGCTGATAACTCAAGTTCACTAATTAATCATTTGAAAATCCCTTAATTGTATTTTTGTATTTTGTGAAAAATAGTATGTGTACCTAATTTAACTACATTAGATTTTTAGTTACAATTGGATTGAAATTCATCTACATGTCAAATATTTGCATGCCTATGGAAGGGGAAACTTTGAAAACAGAGCAAAATTTTACCAGACAGTGAAAATGCAGATTTATTTTCCTGACAGTAATTACTCTCTGAAGCAAGTGATCTATGAGACTGAAGATAATTATTGGCTATGGCATAAAACCTGATTGAGTACATTACATTTATGAGGATTATTATATAAAACATAGCAATATATTAAATTTCATGGGAAAAATGTCATATTGTCATTTCTGACTTAATAGCATATCAAATTTTATTCAAACACCATACATTTCATTTTCTAGTGCAAGCTTTTACCAATGAAAAACTTCTTGGGTTGATTCTTTCTTCTCCCCATTTTTCTCCCCCGACCTGTCCAAGAAAAATGCAAGGCATTTGGAGGCTATTTATTATTTATATCAGAGAGGGGTATATTAATTAATCTTATAGTTTCCATATGAAGGGCAACTGTCGTTTTAAATAATTACTTATGCCTCAATTATAATCATCTTTGTGTGAGTAATGTTGACTGAGCCTGGTTCCTGGCTACATATGTACAATATGAGAAATTCATACATGCTGGTGCAATCAAGCCATTTTAATCCTTCAGATAACAAATAAATACTCAGCACAGGTACCTTTTCCCCTCAGTATAAATGTAGAATTTTAGTGGGTGTAGGCAAACAAAGGAAGATTAGTAATAGTAACATGTTATCAACAGAATTCCCATAAATAAATTAATTTCCACGTTGTAGAAAATTAGCTTCTGCTTTTGGCTCTCATCATTGTTTCAGAAGTCTTGATTTTTTTAATTAAAAAAAAAACAATTATCTTCATCTCTGTCAGATTGTCAGTTTCTACCAAACAACCCTGATCTATTTCTTTGTTTTTATTCCCTGCCTCCCTCCTTATTCTTGTAACATAGTCGTTTTCTATATTTTTCTTCAATGAAAATAAGCAGAGGGACTTTACGTAGGTATTAAAAGGAATCTTAACTTAGAATTTTTTCTCTTTGTGCTTCAAGAGATAAAAGAATCTACAGGTTCTTTTTAAAAGACTGAGCAAATACCTCTCAAATTAAAATTTTTCAAGATGAAGCTATTTGCTTGTTACAAATTATAGTATAGTTATGAGGTATGAAAACCCTGACTTCAAATATTTTATGTTGTTCTCCCTCCACCAAATAACTGTTTTTGATAGAATGAACTCAAATTTACATGTAGAAAACCATTCTTCATGACAAAGTTATATTAAGTTCAAGGCAAATTTTATTTTAGCTTTCTCAGGTGTTCTTAATATGGATGCGGCATAATGTCTTCTTATAAAGACTATGTGAGTGCATATTTCATAAGCTTCTAATTCATTATTCATACTATCAGAGATAGAGGGAATACATACACATGGAACATTCTCTTAGATGTGTCCTCTGAGGAGAACACGCAGCCTAAACCTCAAAGGGTTTCTTTCAGAGGGGTCTGGAGGGAAGTGCAGTGAAGCGAGCAGATGGCCTTACTCAGCTGTATTCTTGTATTATGTTCCATTGGGTTCCAAGTTCCATGGGACTTTAGTTGGAGGCCACGTGAGTGGGGTCAATAGCACCTTCCCCTAAAATGTGAGGAATTAACAACATTTTAAAGTGTCAAACTAGTTTTGTTTCATCTGTTTCGAAATAATATTTTCTGATACATGAAAGTAAAATAAAGTCTAATTCAACTTGGGGAGGGTGCCTGTCACTTATTTATTTACTTGTATTAGTTAGATTTCTGCTTTTTGCAAGAACATGTACTTGACTTAGTCCTATGAGTTAAGGAATATGCATTAAAGATGCTGTGGGAACTTTAAAAACACTGAATTCTAAAAATGAGGATAGTATGTTCTTCCCCTACTTGAATTGAAAAGAATGTTATTAGTGTAATTTTTTTAAAAAAGTCATCTATGATGTCAAAATGAACTAATAAATTGTGTGCTAAAAGGAACTATGTAAAGTAAGACTAGAATGACAACTTTTCCCTTAATATTAGATTGTATTTTCCCTCATCTATATTATTTCAGCAATGAATGAAATGTTAAAAAGAAAACAAATTAAAAAAATTTAGAAGTAATCTCTTGCTGAACTTTACTTCTGTATATATCTGGGACAGATTCATAGTTGTTATCTCAGGAAAACATCTGCTGACATTAATAAATTGAGTTATCATGTAGTTAGCTATCATTATTAGAAGGAATGTAACCCCCCCCAGTTTTTTAAGATGATTATGTATTTAAGCAATTGTGATTAATCAACTTAGAATAGGGGGTATCTATCAATAGCAGTTTTCTAATCCACTTTCACAATACAGTATCTGGGTTTTTTTACAAACAAAATATAAATGAGCGAGAATTCAAATGAAATAGAAGAAACATAAATACTTTCTGTGTTGAGATTTATAGCTTGATGTCCAAACACTATATGATTAAAACTGACGGAATTATTTTCTTAATAAATTGAGCTGTGGACAAGGCACCCAAGAGGGAATGGATTTTCTGTATAATTAAGAGTGTGTCAGTATGGCATTTAGTAGATTGCTTTGGCAGTAATCAGTTGTTACCAACATTTAAATTGGTTAAGACCTCTGAGTATATGTTGTAGAAAAATCTCTCTGTGTTTGTCTCTCTGCGAAGGAAAAATGAGCTAGAAATCTGCACTTAGCTGGGTAGAAGCAAGTAGAATACATATGAGTTAAGATATGAGTTGGAGGCCTTTTAAAGTATATGTGTCATTAAATGACAATGGTTGTTCACAAAACTAAAATAATTTAAGATACTTTAAAAATAATATATACAAATTGACCCCTGGAAACTTTTCGATTAAAAAAAATACAAGCAAACGCAAATATTTTTAAATGATTTCTGTATATATTTGCTACTATTAGCAAAATCAAATCAGACTTATTTTTGTCATTTCCTTCTTGTTATTTTAACAACATTAAGCAAATTAATAAGTCTTCCATCTTCCACATGATTTCTTAGTTACTTTGAATTCCTTTAACAGTTTTAAGATAGGTTACAAAAAATACACATCCTATTCTAAGCAAATATTGAGATAAATCCACTTTAAAAAAATAAAGGAATCAACATAAAGTAAGATACATAGTAGTTTTCCTTACCCATTGTGTGAAACTTAAAACTTCGAACTTTTTGATGTTAAAATTAAGCAGCTGAAGAAAAAAAGGGGAATTAATTATCTGCTGTGTATCAGGCACTGTACTAGACATTTTAGCAAGCATTATCCCTTTTGTCCTTTCGGTAACCCTGTAAGTAATATAGAAGTCTAGACATTCGTTCTAGATGAGGAAACTGGCTTGGGTGTTTCTCAAATTGCAGACTCAGATGGGTCTCAGGGACAGGAGATTATGATAAACAGTACTGAATGACTCAAACATTGCTTTTTATATTTAGTTATTGTATATTGAGATATGAAAAAGTAAAATTAATTACCCTATTCAATTTATTTTTCCACATATGACTTGAAATACATCAGTATGTAGATATAACATCTTGCTCTGTATTCTCAAAGCTAAATACATTTGCATCCCTGTGAATTTTGTAACTATCATGCCTTATAACTCAAGTTGTTGGATTAATTTAGTGGCCTCCTCCCCATTCAAAAGCAGATAAACTACTTTATCAGTATTGCTCTCTGGGTGGAGAGGAAGAACAATTCCAAAGGACTTTAAAAAACTGGTGCACCCTCGTGGCCTAGTGGTTTAGTTCACAGGCTTAGTCTATATACATCCCAGGGTCCCTGGTTTAAAGCCTAGGGCCCAGGGAAACAACCAAGAAGAACAACTAAGTAAAATAAATATAATACTTCTTCTCTCTGCCTGCCTTCTTAACTACCTGCCTTCATTCCTTCCTTCCTTCCTTCCTATAAAAACCAATAAGCAAGCAAACAAGCAAAACAAAAAACCAAGCAAATGAAAACAAAACCCACTATGCAGAAAGACAATCAAGAACAGTGATTCTCAACCTCGACCACTTCTTAGAATCACCTGGAAAATTTAAAAAAATATTTATGCATGGGCCCACTTGCTATGATTCTAATATACATCTAATGTTGGAAAACATTGCTCTTAGTTTCCATCCACAACAAGGGAACTACTTTTGTTGTTGTTGTTGTTAATTAATTTTATTGAAGGAACAATGCATCATAATAGTAGATAAATTTAAGTGTGCATCTTATAAATCACATGTGTATATAACACACTAAGTTTATTACCATCAGTCCATATAATTTACCATATATTGACCCCTTTTACTAAAAAGTCTTCTGCAATTGCTTTGTGATTGCACCTATGTGACATCAAAAAGGAGGAGGTTTGGGGCACCATCTGGGTATGAGGAATTTGGGACAGCACAGGTAAAACTGCTGCTCTAAATTATTAGCAATGAGATAACGGATAGTAATAATCACCATCATTTGGATAGATATCTGAACTTCAACAAAAAGATCACAAGCTTTACTGGAGAAAAAGCTGCATTAAGACAGTAGGCAACAACCTTTTCCAATGTGCTGAGGTGGGAATTTAATTGGCACCTACTTAATACCATTGGGATAGGAGCCTACAGGAAAACAATTATATAAAATCAAGTTTCACCTGCAAAAGTCTCCAATGAATTGCAACCAGAATACTTGATTCATGGTAGCTATTTTTGAAAACCTACATACCAGATAGTTTAGAAATAAATAAAGGAGCACTTCTACTTAAGAGCAGACATGACACTTCAGTCTTAACCTATGACAGCTCCTAACCAGGAAAGCATGTAGAAGTTCTCATAGACAACAGAAGTAATCAAATTCTACGATCTCAAAACAGTTAGTATATCGCATTCAAATTAATCTAATGAAGTGCTTCTAGATCGAGAGAATGATTTCTTAGTTGTATTCTAAAGCAAAGCCTGTAATATAAATCATTGAGTCTGGAATAAACTCTGGATAGAAACTCACTGAAACTCACTCACTAAACTAACTAGTTACCAAATGTAGAAATGACTACATATTTATAGTTAGCCATCCACTCCTGACCGGATCAGAGATACTCATTGTGAAGAGCACAGAAAGTAGTTTTGTGTGGCTTGATAAAAGGAAAACTAGGTTTTATCAAGATGACAAATTACAATTAATTTTTCTAATACATGATTTGTAATTTCTCTGTAGGAATCATAAATCAGACAAAACAAAATACTCCCTTGGAAACTTAATTTTTCTCCAATTCCCTTCTAATTCCAAAACTGTTCTCTCTAGAAAAATCAGCAACATTTAAAAATGAAGTTTTCCCAGATTCTTCATTTTGGGTTTTCTTAGCTCCATAATTGATATTCCTTCATATTTTTTATGACAAGTCTTTGATGAAAATATAATCCCCCTAGCAAAATAAATAGTCTTCCCTCGTCATCACAAGCAAACTTACCTATCGGGAAGGAGAAGTCATCAAAAATCACTGGCTCAGGAAACTATAAGGAGCTAAATGAAGTTTCATTTCTGGAGACAAGGGTTGGAGACTTGTTTAAATAAACCCAAGAATCAGAAGACTGGGGCTACTCTGTAAGGAAACCAGAGGCGTCTGCCTGGGTATGTAGTGCTTCCAAGTGCCTCCCTTTGTTCTAAGTGGAATGCTAATGCTAAAATCACAGTTGGCATTCCCGCTTGCTCTGGGAACACTGATGCAGTCTGACAAAGCTTCCAACTTAAATATCCGGAAGGGGAAAAATAAGTCTCAAAGATGAAACCTCCCCTGTGCAAAACAAATCACACAGTGAATGTGTAAATCTGAATGTTTGGAAATCTGTGGTCACATTAATGTTACTTCATTGTAAGCTATATTAAAAGAGATCAAGGACAGGAATTTTCCACTTCTTGTGACTATCCATTAAGGAAGCAGAGAGTAGGTCTTTGAAATTTTTCACCTCTTTCTTCTTCCTAGTGTGCAAAATGTTCATTGGCAGATAAAAGCAGCTATTCCTTAGGGCAGTGAAATATAGATCAAGGCATAGCATAATGAGATGAAAAACACTCAGGCCAGGAAAAAGTAAAAAACCTAACACTAATTTGTTCATTTGTTAGCATGACATGTTTTAAAATATAGGGGAAACTTAATTTCAAATGATTTTAATGTTTTTTCCTGACAGTGGAGGACTATATAGCACAGTTTACCATCTACTCTTTTTTTTTTTTTTTACAGAATACAAACAAAATAGAGGCAATTTTACACAGATTTTCATTATGAATAACTAATTTACATGTGTATATATAAAAAGAACTTGGTAGACTATAAATACTTCAATCATTTTTTGTGATTATTTGCTATCCTCTGTCCTGTTTCATCTACCAAAATGCATATTACAGCTGGCTTTGGAGTCAAGCAGGAGTGGGTTCAAATCACCATCTAATCTTAATATTTTTAAAAAGAAGTTAAAATGTCTTATGTGTTACCTTATCCCACATACCTATACCACATATGAAGTTTATTTTCCTCTCTATATATGTGAAAATTGGATAACAGAATACATAGTTTGATGACTGCGATCAAAATCTTTCAGAGCAAGTGACCAAGACATTGCAGATTTAATTTACAAGTCTCTGTAGACATTTACTGACATAAATAGTACTAGTGAAATTGTCATATATCAGTCACTCCATCTAATATATAATCATTTCCTCATCATTTCAACTAGGAAAATCAGATTGTCTTTTGACTTTTTCAATGAGAAAAATGAGTGTTTAGGTATTGCCAGTATATGAAATGTTTTTAGCACTATTGGGTTTTGTTTACTCTTCATTTTTAAGTTTCTTAGTTGGGTATCAGAATGTAAATGCATGACCCTGAGAATTTTGTGTGTTTAATACCACTACTTTATCAAATTTAATTTCCTAGTACTTTTTAATGGAAAGTAATTAGCATTATGATCTTTGAGCTGACTTCAAGATGATTGGTCCATTTTCTGAACAAATTTCAGTGATGATTAGTGGTGATAGTTAAAGAAGATATGCTAGAGTTAAAAGTTTTGGTTTCAAAATAATGCAACATGAATACAAGAAATACCAGTTTGGGAAATGGTATCAGAATATGATCTAATGGATTTTTTAAAGAAACAGCTTTAAATAAGTTTAATACAGTTGTGTAAAAATGATTGGCCTACGTGTCTAGTGCTTGACATTGATCTAGTGGAGAAAAATAGTCTCTTTGCCCAGAAGTATTTCCTCAAGTTTTTGGCTGGATCCCATGCCATAGCTACTTCATTACAAACAACAGTAGAAGAGACCTGACTTGCAGTAAGAAAATTATCACTATTCTGTAGCTCTCCTCAAACCCCCACCAAAAAACAAACAATCAAAATTTAAAAACAACAACAACAACAAAAAAAAAAACAACTGAAAGCAGAGGGTAGAGAAGACTATGCTTTTCCTACTCCATTAAATTATTTCTCTACTCCCCATAAAAACCCAAAGGATATCTCTGGGTCTTTGCTTCTGTGCTTTTCCCCATAAATAAGTCTTCCTTTGGCTAGCTGAGAGAGAAAAGTAACTTCTTCATCGTTGGCTGGAAAAGGAAGGCTGTGTAGTTAAATATTTTATAACTCCGTCAGGAGAAAAATTTCCCAAGAATAGAATTTATTTGATGACATGGGAATTACAAAAGCACTTAAATACACAAGCACAGGTTGAGTTTTCATACAATAATGGCTAAGAGATCACATTTCGACAGTCTGAGATTTGATTCTGCATCACTATTAACTGGATTACTTAAAGTTGCTTAACTTTGCTTAAAGAGGAAATTACAATAGTTGTAGTGAACCATAAATAAAGTGACATAGGTGAAATACTAAAAAAAAAATTCCTACAACTTAAGGCACACTAAAACAAAGTTAACCATTACTGCTTCTCTTGATAATTGAGAAAATTGATAGATGTATGTCAATTTCTCTAACTTGGAAATTGTGGAATCATGTCCACTCTAAAGAGGGTATCTGAAAATCAATGACATCCAATTGGTGCTACCAATTCTAGGTCTTTTTGTACTTAATCATTTATTCATATTCTAATTCATTTAACAAGTATTTATTGAGCATCCACTATGGTTTAGGAGGATAAAGCAGTGAAAATGTCAAGAAAATTTGTCCCTCAGTGAGATTAAATTGTAGTGACATATTGATTTGTGCTATTTTACTTTACATATACATGTAATAACTAGCAAATTTTGGTTTTCTCAGGGGGTAGGAGATGCAAAAATTCTTTGTAATAACAGTTACCTTTGACTTAATCTGTAACTGATAATGTCCTCTATATTTATAAATATTGTTACATCACTTTAAGATGTAAACTTTTTGCTGTGGTTTGAAACTACACAGATAATGGCAAAAAGTGTCTAATGTAATCAAACTCAAGGACAGACTATGATTATGGGTCTAAGAAAATACAAAATGAAGCATTTTTGTATAAGAGAAATTGACTTCTGTTAAATATTATTGCTATTGGTATACTTTAGTGGAAAAAGGAAGTGAATGGACAAAATAGTAAAAATTTTCAAGCGAGCTTCAAATAAGTTAAAAACAAATACTTGCTGTTCAGCCTCCATGTTGCATGTTACTCAAATATACACAATTTTTCGTATGTGCAAATTTTCTTGCTGATTATAAAGTTCAATAATACATTTATTTCTAAGTCAATATTTTTATTCTTATAAGTCATTAACTGGAAGAAATACCAATACTTTTATTCCGTTTTTTTCTAACCCTATAGTGGGGACCCCTGAGGAAGAGCCAGTTTCAGCACCATGGACAAAAGCACCCAGAGCACTGGGCACTTGGAAGCAAGAGGAAATGCTCCCCTTAAGTTAAAAATATAAGAAATAACTTTATAGCAGCCATCTTCCAATTTAATATGTAAGGACCAAATGAATACTAAAGAATGTTAATTTGGATAATATAAAGTTTATACTTTGATACTCCCTTCTATTTTATGAAAAAACATAATGGTCCTTTTTAAGACATGCATTACTGTAATAAATGCATTTAGGTGTCATTAGGTTTGATGACTCTGACTCACTCAGACTATTATACCAGACCTTTTAAAGTTAATTTAAGGTGTATTAATGGTGTGAAATTGATGAAATTATGAATTGAGTTTCTCTGGGCACAGGTTAAACCAAGAAAGAAGAGAGAGGACAGGTTAATATTACCTTCTACCTCATTCTTCATTTATACTACAAAAGATGTCAGCTCTGCCCTTGGGAAAGAAATGCTCTCTGTTAATAAGTTGAACTTAAATTGATTTTTATGGTTTTAAACTCAGGTAACTGTGTGGTTAGGTCACCAAAGGTTCACAGTTTTCTTTAGGGAATAAGAAAACATGTGCATTTCTGAGATTAAATTCATATATTCTTCCATAGTTTCAGAGAAAGGTTACTTTTTACTTCCCTCCCTTCTTGAATTCATCTTGCAGATTCAACTTGAGTTCATTCAGAATATTCTTTTTTTTTTGGTAATCTCTTCTTTACATCATCATCATGTATCAAACAAAATAGCAGTGCTTAATCAATTTAAAATTTGAGTTAAATATGATAATAAATACTGTTATACTAATAAATACTATTATACTATATGAAAGTCCAAGGTTCTGGTTCCAGGAACATTTGATATAGCAAAAATTTTGTTCCCACTATCAGGGAAAATGGAATCTAATTTTGAACTATGATTTGCAAAAAATATGAAAGTTGTGAAAAATATTGGTTTCAATTATATTTGCAGAAGCAAAACAAAAGTATAAATTTACTACTTGATTTTATATTAATAGATGACTAAGAGAAGATTTTGTAGCTATTCCTTGGCAACTCTGATGCTTTTCAAACTAAAAATGATTGAATAAAACTTAATAAAAGAGAATAAAGCTCAGGACAAGTAATACTATTAGATCCTTTTAAAGCATTTAGTTCATTTGACAGCGAAATTGTGTCCCAGGCTTTATAATCTCACCTTTAACAAAGAGAATTGTGGTAACACTGATAATGTCTTCGTAGAACCCTGAAGATGAGGAGAGGTGCCTACAGGGTAGAAATCTAGAGATCAAGTATATAGTTTTGATTTTCAAAACTAGTGAGAAAGAAAATGCCTAAAACACTGGTAAACCTAAAATTAAATATTAGGCAATATTTTGGCACAAGTTAATAAAAAGATGCTCTCTGAAAACTGAGAAGAAAATAGCATACTTAAGAGATAAGCTTGAGTGCCCAAGAATAATTTGAACAAGAAGAGTTTCATGTTTTCTCTTATAAATTGGGTGAAGAATTGTAAATCTGAGAAATGGTTAGGAAGAAGTCATAAACTCAGAAGCTACTTAGATCAGGTCATTAACAGAAATGAGGTCCATTATACTATTAAATGGAATAGGAGTGGTCTCTGTGATTAGAAGAGATTGTACCCAAGCTGGCAATACTCATCTCTGACACTCTTTTCCCAGGGTAGCCAAAAATCTAGAATTTTAATATGAATTATCTTGATTTATAAAAAAAAATTAATTTAGGCTTTTTTTCTCTAATTAATACTCTGATTTTTTAAAACAAAACAAAATACATTTGTAGACTGAGTCTGGTCCATAGGCTGCCATATAGGGACACATAGCCAAGCATATGAGCCTTAGTGAGGCATGTAGCATAGTTTCACATGATGTCATCATCAAGATTTCTGGTTGGGTGACGGTAGAAACATTTCAATTAGGTGAGCTCAAATATACTCTCAGTATAACAATAATTAGATCTTCCCAGTGATAGAACAGTTTACCCTTACACTAAAACAAGGCAACAGATCGTTTTAATGCTTGAAAATAAACTATTTAAATGAAATGGAATCATGACCAGGAAGAATACCTTTTGTCAAATGTTGTTACAACTCAAAAACTGTTGACTTTTTCCCCTTTCTGATGCACAAACATTCTTAATAAAGTTTGATGGTGATAAAATTTCCTTTTGGAATTCACAGAAACACTATGGGTTAAAATTCCTTAAAAGCATTTTAAGGAATGATGTTAAAGCCCTTCCCTTCTTATCTACCTATATTTTCTCATATGGCTTTAAGATATTTACTCTGAGAATGCAAAATTTTTCTCATCCATGAATTTTTTAGATGCCATACAGTTTAAGCAACTGAGTAATGTACTCAGAGAAGAGACAGAAAAAGCCTCAATACATATGACTTGGTGATTAAACCTGAGAGACAGCTCGAATGGTCATTACCATAAATTACAGAAATAAAAGCCAAATATAGCTTCTAGTTTTTACAGAGCTAAATATACATGCTGAGATGATCTACTCTGATAAAGTAATTTTAGGACTATCTGATCATTCGTTTTCTAGAAAGTGAAATAACAGGCCATTTCTCTACTACTAGGATGTGGGGTGACCTACTTCTCTCTCCGGCTACACTAGCGATCACAGCGGCTCCCTGGGTCTGTCTGCCTCCCTCAGGACTCCTTCCCCAAGCTTTGCCATTGCAGGACGTGTGGATCTGTGGGCAGTGCACAGAGTGATCCAGGCAGCCCACGGATAAGTACCTTTTAAAGCTACACATTTATTTTTTCATAGTTGAAAAAAATACAAATCATGGCATTTCATAGCTCTTCTATAGAAGATAAATGTGTTAAATGATTATCTTAAGCCAGTAATACACAGTACTATTTGTATTTAGAAATGGCAAAAATTGTGAAGTGTCCTAGAAAACTGAAGTTCTGGAAACAGTGCCTTCTTTCAAGGAGAAGGGTGTGTGTTTGGTCGGAAGTGTCTACCAAGAACCCTTCTCTCCTTCATCAGAACCTGCTACACTTCAGTCCATAGCACCACCAGAGTTTTATTTTTCTGACACCTTCAGGAAAGCATTTAGATGTTTGGGGGCTTTTGCCATTGAAGATCAATAAAAAAGAAACACCTGAAGTTCTGAGAGTAGCTCTAAATATCCACAAAAGATTTCTCATATATTTTAATTCATTTACACTTCTGCTTTCCCCTAAAGAAAAGTCTTTATGAACATCCATTTCTTTCTACAGAAGCCCATCTCATGTCATCACTTTTGATAGCTATCCATTTACTCACTTGAAATGAAGAACTCCTGCTAAGAAAAAGAGGTAAGACCAATTGTAGAACCAAGAGTTCATTATTTTCAGGTGGAAAAAAAAAAAAAAAAGAAAGAAAAACAGCACTATAAATATTCAAAGAAGACACTCTGTTTTCCAAAATTCAAATACATAAACTTAAATTAATATCTATTATAAGATGCTCTGTAGTATCTTTAGGATATATGGTTATCCTAGAAAGAGAAGTAATACCTTAGAAGTGCATATGGGCTTTTACAATATCAAATAATGAAGGACACAAGCATTAATAAGTATATATCAAACACAGACACTGGCAGTTTGTATCACACACTTGAAATATACATAAATAACAAAACAAGGTATTGTATGTACATTCAGATTTAGCAAAATACCCAATGTTGGAATTTGATGTACTTTAAAAAAGGACTTCAAGTTTTCCTTATTTTGAAATAAGTATAGAGTCACAGGAAATTGAAAAGATAGTACAGAGGGGTCCCATATACCCAGTTTACCCCAAGGATTCTATCTTACATAATTACTGCATAATACGAAAACCAGGAAACTGACATTGGTGCAGTGTATGAGTATGGTTCTATGACATTTTATAACAAATGTAGGTTAGTGTAACCACCATTCCATAAGCAAGATACACAGTTATGCCACCACCACAAAGATCTCCCTCAGGCCACTAACCTCTGCCAATCACATCTTTAAATTATTTTTTTATTCTTCGCTCTTAAACAGTTTTGCCAAAATATGAGAAAATCACAGGTTTGGGTATTAGGAGATGACTGGTTTTACATTTGCCACTGCCTTATTCATGTCTCTAGACATTTCACACTCTGCCATCCTCAGTAGCTCATCTCTAAAAGTGAAGGTTTAGCCTTAATTTTTAGGTCACTACCATTTACAAACACAAATGATTAACTGGCCTCAATTATGCTATCTCTTTAAAGACTATTAAATACAAACCAAGTTAAAACATATGGTTTAAATACGTGACAGTCAACAGGATTGAACTGTGTTTTAAATGTATTCTGTATTAAAAAGGGCCACTGACAAGTACTCAAAAGCTGCATTCTGACAATATATTGCTACTCTAAAATCAGAAGCATGCAAAAAATATATCACTTAGACTCATCTCTCAAGGGAATTAGTGCTACTGTTCTCTCAAGGGAACAGGTGGAGAAAACTTGGCACCTAATTACCAGATTTCCTTTGTCTTCAAGAGCACCCTTTGGGGAGGAAGAAGTGAACAGGCCTAAAATGTGCCGGACAGGGTCTAAGGCAGCGATGTTGCAGCAGAAACTTGAAGTTGAAGATGCTGAAGTGCAGGGCTCAAATTTGACCCTTTCCGGAAAAGAGAGCTGGACCTGCTTTTCACTGCTACTGTCCAGGGTCGAGCAGAAGAGGCTGTAAGGAACTTAGGTGTGGAGTGTTTGGCTTTCCTTATCATCACTACTTGCTTGACTCCGAGAAGATAAAAATAAGAGGAAAGTCGTTTTGCCCAAGTGACTTAACATTTAAAGCTTTAAGAATCTCTTCCCACGCACCAATTTAACCTTACAGAACCCTTCCTCTCTGTAATTCTCATTTTAAATTGAAACCTGTTGATACTATCCAACAAGAGGCTGTTTTGAACTTATCAGCTGCATCCTTCAGTAGCATATTGATGACTAATGGGTTCTCCCGCTTAACCTCAAATTTGTCTGAAAACTCCTCAAGGAAGCAGAACCTTGAAAAGTTTCCTCTGGGGACTTTGGACCACCTGGGTCTTTGGAGAAATGGAGGCCAACAATTCTTTAGTGAATCTTCTTCGCAAAAGGCTCCATTTGCAAGCCTCAATCCTGACGACAATCAGTGAAAGGAGATCCAGAACCGACGGCTAGTCCAGTCGACCTTGTCATTTGCCGAGAGTCCAGCCCGGACATCTCAATAGCCAATCAAAAAGGGACCCAGGCCCCTCGGGCTCCCTCAGCTGAGTCCTCTGTAGGCCCCGTTTTCCAGAACCTCCTTCTGTGCATCCCTCAGCACCCAATACCCCCGCACTTGAAGGGGCGGTCCCAGGGTCCGCAGCACCCATCTCCGCCCTCATCGGACCGCAGAGGATCCGTCGCCTTCCGGTGCCCGCGGGCACTGACAGCCGAGCCCGCACTGACGCCGAGTCTTACCGTTTCTCTCCCATAAGGGCCGCATCGCGCCGTCCAGGAGGAGGCATCAAAGCGCGCCCGGGAGGTCGCGCCCCGGCCAGGCCGGGGCAGGGCCCGGGCGGGACGCAGAGCCGCCGCCAGTGCGCGCTTAAGCTCTGGGAGCCGGGCCCGGCCAGCTCCGCCCGCGCCAGCCGTGGCCGGACACGTGGTGCTTTCGCCACCCGCGCACTGGGGTCCCGGCGGCCCTTCGGCCTCTGCAGCCTGCCGGCCGTGGCAGGGGCTACGAACGAGGTGGGGAGAAGGGCGGGGGACCAAAGGGCCGGCACCGGTAGGTGGGGCGCAGCGACTTGGGCACGGTGAGGGGCCGCGCTCCGGGGGCTCCGGGGTTCTGCTCCCGGGGCTCCGGTACTGCAGGCTCGGTGCCCATCGGCAGGGCCCCAGCAGTTTGCGCTGCAGGCGGTTTCCCGAAGCCACGCCGGGCGGGGGCGGCGCACTGCAGAGGTTCCGGGTTCCCGCCGCTCGAGGAGGGAGCCCCGGCTGAGGGCGGCAGTGTCTGCGCGGCACCACCCGCTTGTCGCGCCCGCCGGGATCCCCGCACCCCGGCCACGGCCGGCCTGGTGCCAAGTCCGCTTGGTGAGCTTCTGTCTGCCAGTTAACGCGTCTCCTATCCCTGCACTGGAGATGCAAACCACTGAAACCCGCAGCGTGGACCTAGGGGACCTAAGGTGCCCTTTAGGACAGTCTCTCCTCAGGAAAATTCCTCTTGCAGCCACAACCTCTCTGGAGGTAGCTAAGGAGACACGACCCAAAACTGGGGAGGACAATGTACCTGCAGCTACAAGCTCGCACTTCACTAGTGACCTTGAGCTCCTAGTCTGTATAAGGTGTCTTGGTCCGAATTTCCTCATTCTGAGGACAAACGTGACAGTTCACTTTCTAGTTCTCAGGAGATCATAGCAATGGGGCTTAAAAACCACAAAACACCATTCTTCGTTAATTGCAAGTGCAAATTATATACTTTGCATTGACTTTAGGTAAAGCTGTAGGAAAGCTCAGGAATGGGAAGAAAACGTTCTAATTTATTAGTCCAAATGCAAATTCATTCATCAGCTCCACGACTTGCTTTTCCCGGGAGGTAGGTCTTTGAAGTACACGCAGCTTTATTTAAGAGCTTCATAGAAAACATGGTTGCATCCTCATTTTCTACCATAGCTAAGAGTTAAAGGGCAGCTACCACAGTCAGGCTAAAGGCTCTTCCAGCTGAGTTTCTTGTTAGGTATTGTTTGCTTGCTCTTAGCTTGACTTTCATTTTTACCTTGAAAGGATGCTTTCTGTGCAGAAGTCAGCTTCTGCACAAGAGCGTCCTGTCCTTACCCTATCCCCTTTTCCTTCCCGTGACTTCCCTTCTCAAGTCACTCAGGTGTTCAGTTGCACAGCTTCAAGTATCACAGACTTACATTTATTTCTGCAAGAACTTTCCAGAGCAAAGTTTATCCAGTTGAAACCCACTGGCTTCACATTCCTGAACTTGGCACTTGTTAAATGTATGAAACATTGTATTCTGTTGTCCTAGCTCATTTCCCTCTCTCTGATCACAAGGCTGAGACTAAGATTTCTTCCCTCTGGTGTTGTCTGAGTCTCAGAAACCCCATCCTTCTTGAAAAATGTAGACTCATCAAATAATGGAACACCCATTCCAATGAAAAATTCTTATGCCAAATCGATATTACTAGATCTTAGTATGTACTTTGCCCCACCCCCACCCCCTTCACCTCCGTGGAAGGTCCAGACAGTGAATTCAAGCTCCTCTACCTTTAATAGAGAGAAATCCACCCCTTTGGCTTCTTGGCAAAACTTTCTTCATCAGCTTTGGCTTATGGGCTCTTGGGACTCTGTTCTAAGAATTTGGTTTTCTCTCTTCTCTACATAATCCAGGCTTCTAGGCTTTATGCATCAGATATTCCTGGACTATTTCCATAAGAATCCTTCCTAAAATTTTAAAACAAAATTATTATGAAACTAAAAAAGAAAGTGCATGGAAGTGCCAAGGAAATGTAAGATGACTGGGGTAATGGGATCCAGGCTCATGCCCTTGCAATTTTACAGCTTCCTTTAAGACAGGGATTCCCACTCATTTGAAGAAAATATCAGAGTGGGCACAGTGCTGATTGCTGTGGAAAGAAAGGAGGTGTTTTCCATAGGAGCTGAGTGTTTTACTTAGTAATATACTCCCTCTAGAATGTACCTTCTGTCAGATGACCTAAAATTAAGAACACAAATGTCTCTAGGCAAACATCAAAGTACAAACCACTGAATTAAAACTTTCTTGGGCATATTGCAAGACTACAGTTGTAACTGTAGAATCTGATGTAGAGTTCATTTCAGAAGGAGGTTTACAGAAACTTAGAGATAGAAGGATCTTTAAAAGATGATATAATCCACACTATGACATGTTACAGCAATGATGGGTCCTTAGTTGTTAGATTCTCTTTCTTCTCTCCGGCAGTCAATTCTCAAAGCTCCTAGGTTTGCAAGCTAGAGTGCATTCTTCATGGCTACTAAAAAAAAAAAATAATAAAAAAAGACAGAGAGAGAGAGAGAGAGAGAGAGAGTAGAAGAAAACTTTCCTCCTACTTTTTTCTTCCTAGATTCTAGATATAAGGTATACTGGAGAAAGTTCTCTTTTGATTTCTCTAGACGTGAGACTAATATTAAATAACCAGCCCACAGATGGGAGGGTTCAAATGGTGTCCACAAGCTACATGGTCCTGTAAGAAACTCAAAGTTTAAGGCAAACAAATTCATTTAAATTGCTAAGAAATGCCAACCTTTGTTTACTGGGACAAAAGTATAATTGTCTTGTACTAAGAATATTTGAAGTTTAGTTTTTCACTGCTTTTATCAGAATGTATAGAACTCATACCTGTCAATAATTAACTTATGTATTCAATAACATTTACTCGGTTTGGTATTCCAGACCTGTCTTAGTTTTCTTTTCTTCTTTCCATTTCCTTATAGCTTGCTTGTTAACATGTAAGTAAATAAATGTTACTACTCTGAATACCCAGGATGGAAGAACCTTACATTTGCTGTGTAAATATACCAAGTACCAAATGACATCATCTAATTTAATTTTTATATTTTTCTTAAAGAAATAGTGATTCTTAATACACTCTACTGATGAAACAAAGAAGGGTCATGACATACACTTGCAATGCTAGTAAATGGTGGGAGGGAATTTGATCCCAAGTATTTCTGTTTCTTTTGTAGTTGTAGTCACTGCACAGGCTTTCAGGACACAGTGCCTTTGCTCAAAGGTATGTCAGTGGGAATGGGAGAAATCTTGGCAATTATTGTAAATGTGGGTAAGGAGTAGTTTTACTCATCTTTTGTCCTCTCAACTCCAACATGCCAGTAGTTTTTTTTTTTTTTTTTTTCTTTTCTTACAGAAAGGATGGGCCTAGAGTCTAATCAAAACCCTTGAATAGACAGGAAACCTCTGTTTGACTGCTTTAAACCACACATATGATGATGAATATTTATTAAAATATTTTGGAGAAATATAATTCCTGGGTCTGCACCATGACTATAAACTATTTAAAGTATTAGGCATGCTAACAACTTTTATTCATGACAGATTGGGTTAGTGAAATAAGATGCATGGTGAATCTGAGCGACTCGTATTCCCTCCCTGAACCTGCAGTTCTTCATCAGTGAAAGGGAAGTAATAAGGGTAATGCTCCAAGAGTCTGAAGTATCAAAGAAAATATGGAAGCAAAAGTGCTTTGAGAACAGTAACTACATATAGGCTGTCGTATATGAAATAAAGAGTTAAATGGAAATCAGATAATGAATTGAGTGAAAAAGGTTTTTGTTTTTCTTTTTGTTTAAAAGGAAAGGTGCAGGCAGGAATGAAGGCAAGCAGAGACAGGCAGGCAGGAAGAGAGAGGAGGAAGAAGCACTCTGTTGAGTTGTTCATCTTGATTTTCATCCTTGAACCTAGGTCTTCAGGATATATGGTCTATTTTGTCGGCCAAAGGCAGCCGATCAATCCACTACTCCACTATGACATGTAGAAAAAAAAATTTTTTAACTCAGTTAACCTTTGATCATAGAGTCATGAGGTTTTAGCATAAATGGGAAATGGATCGATTATTAACATGTCCCTCATTTTAAAATGAAAAAACAAATTCCCAGAGAAGGTAAATTGTCTAGTCACATAACATCCTTAAAAAAATGTTGAAAATTCTAAAATAAGAAATGATACCCTAGAAATAGGTGAAGTCCAGCAATAAGAATTTTATCAATGCCTTCTGCTTATCAGGCATTGTTTCAGATGCAGGAAATTAGTGATGAACATGACAGAAAACGTTCTACTACAAGATGTGATTTTCTACTGCAAAGAGTGAGATAAAAGATGTATGAACAAAGAAGTCCATTTCAAGCATGGGTAAGTGCTTTACAGAAGTTAAAATAGGCACTGTGATGATGTCTAGGTTTTTGGCCTGAATAACTGAATGTATGAGAGGGGAGCATGTAGCTGGGTGGGGGTGGAAGAAATGATGAGTTCTATTTTGGTCTTGTGAAGTGTCAGTAATAATCAAGTATCCAAATAGAGCTGTGGAGTGGAAATGGGGCTCAGAGGAGAGTTCCAGGCTGAAGATAAACATCTGAGAGTCTTTATCACATAGACACCTTTCAAGCCCTGGGATTTCTTTTAAATGGATAATCTAGTCTTAAATATAAAGACTTTTCTTCAGTAGAGTTGTTGCGTAAGCAAGATGGTGCATACATGTCTTGACTTGTCCGCCTAAATTAAAGTCATCCAAAGCTGCTCAGCCATAGACTAAACAGGCCATCACCATAGCAACAGTGTCTTGTCAAAGGAGAAAGGGCATCTTTTTCTCATGTTGAGGCTACAAGCATGTCTCCTGTTGTAAAATGAGGGTGTTCATGAGCACACTGTTATTATTTTTAAGACCCTGATGTGTGATCAAATCTATTTCAGTAACTGTTGTGATGAGAAGTGATTCTTGGCTCCTCTGTAAAATGAACTTTCATTGGTATGTTATGTGTCCAAATAACCCTAACATCAGAATTGAATGTAGATAATAATGGCTTCATATTACTACTTTTAAGATATATATATATGTAGAACCATAGCTCAATTTAGATTTTTTTAGTGAAAATGCCTTGATAGTCTATTTTTGCTTATCTCAATTTTTATGGGGTGTTAGAAATTTTATCTCTTATTGTTTTCACAATAATCTTTATTTAGTACGCTGGTAACAGTTGTAATGTGCCAAAGGATGTTGTTCTTTGGGAAAAAATATTTTAGAGAAAGAAATAACAAGTCTAGAGATGATTGATTTCAGGTATAGTGTTTCTCAAGGTGAAATCTATGATCTAAAAGGCTTACCAATACCAAGGTTTCACCATGACTTAATGTTCTACCTTTAGAAAATAATTTCTGTGAGCTTAATGCTGGACTTTCTGGTACTATTTAATTTTTTTTGAAGTAAATCTTTTTAAGCACATTATAGAACATTAAAAGATGCAGAAAAACACCAAGAAGGAAAAGATATATCATCTCTCACTCAAAGATGAATACTAATAATTTTTGTGTGTACATTCTTCTTACATAACTTTTAAAACAAGGTGGAAACATACAGAATATGTTGCATTCTTAAATATTACTGTTTCTCAATCACAAAGTAATATAGATAAAAAATTCAGTGTATTTTCACAGTAATATAGATATAATTCAGATATCTTTAGATACCAGGAAACACACACAAACACACACACACACACACACACATTTAGCATCATCGTCACATAGCTGAATTAATGTTTTCATTTTAAGAATGTTTTAGACTGGCACCAAACAGGGAGGCCTGGATAGAAAATCCTAGGCATTCTTTCTTTTGGGGACTAGCAAATCAGGCTCTTACATTTTATGCACCCAGTGTAGCTCTTTGAAAGGGTTAATAATTAATAATAAAGGTCATGGACCTGGACCACCTGCATCAGAGACATTTGGGGGCTTGATAAAACATAGCATTCCTGGAGTCTACCCTAACCTGAATAAACTTAATACAATTCCCAGGTGGTCCATGTGGAAGTCAAATTATTGAATGGGAATTAAAAAAATGCCTGTGAGCTACTTCGCATTATAGATTTTTTTAAAATGTATTTTTGGCACCCAGCACAGTTCCTGACCTGTGGAAAGTGATAGTTATCTATTTGTTATGCTGATTATTTGCTTTAATTCTTACAATGTTGCCTTGTGCTATAGCATACACTCCAAAACATTGTCTATTAACTTTTCAAACAGTCATCATAATGTCTGTTATTATGCCTTGCATACAAGTAGAAACTTAATGATTGTTGATTACATGAAGAGGTGAATTAATGTGCGATAGCACCTCATCACTCTTACCTCCGAGCAAGGGGCTACCCCCCAGTTACCTGGCATGGCTGCCTTCTCTCCTTGAAAGTATCACAGTTGGGAGTCAAACCCTCTACCTTTTCATACCTGCCAAAATCTCGTATGACCATGGGTGACTTCGGTTTTGTAATTTATAAAATAGAAGAAGTTGCAGAGATTCAATGAGATCATATTCATAAAGATACTTTGAAACCAGTAAAGAGCTTTGCAAAGGTAAATTAATATCATTCTTATCCTCTCCATCAAGGTCGTGTCCAACAAGAACTTTTCCACCCACCTCAGTTCTTGGGAGAGCCGGTCACTGCCCATATTCCTGTGGTAAGCTTGGGGAAAGAGTACATTTAGGAAATTCGTGAATGTGTGAGATCCTTAAAGGACAGGGATGGCAAATAAGTTGACCCATGTCCAACATTTCACCTTGTATTCAAGGCCAACATCACTAGTGAATTATGATCTTTTAGTTGTTATGCTTTCTGAGGTCACCTCACAAATTTTTCTCAACACAGTGCCACAGGCAGCCTCTGTAATTGATGGGCATTGACCCCTCAGCAGAAACTATTTGCCATCTTTGATGTAGGATAAATCTCTGTATAATGATGCATGTATCAGATTGGAATTATACACATATTTCTTAAAGGAGATTATATATAGTATATATGTGAAGGGTGTGTGGGCTGTGTTTGTGTGTGTGTGTATGGATTGTGAACATATATGTATGTATGTGTGTATGTATTATATATGAGTTAATACTGAGTATAACAAAGGGGTATGTGTATGTGTAAGAAGAAATAAAGATATATATTTTTAATATAATTTTTAAGGAAATATATAGACAGGAATGAAGGCAAGTAGGCAGACAGGTAGGAAGAGGAGGCTAGAGGAGGAAGAAGAAGCATTTGTATTTTATTTATTTTTATTTATTTGTCCACATTGGTTGTTCCCCACCGCATACACACCAGGATCTGAACCCACAGATATGTGGTCCATGCTCCTTTGGAGGCTATAAACCCAACTGCTACTCCACCAGGACATGCCTATAGGTATATTTTTAGGCTAGCTCTTAACATTAAAAATTCACAAAAATCTTCTGAAAGGAGTTAACAGATAATATGAAAATTATATAGGTCTCCCAGATGTCAGCAAATGTTAGTCAGCCTCCAGGGTCCAGGCACCAGAACCAGAATTTCTCTTTTATTGCTGGGCAACCCCAGCTGGAGTCTTATCTCTTTGGAACAGGGTACTTACAAGCCTGAAAGAGTTGAATAATTTAGCTTTACAATGAAGTGAATGTGATAATTAAATGAGATCTTAATTTAGCTCCCTTGTGGTGGAAATAACAGTAGTCTTTTGAAATGATGTCTCTACCATATGCTTTGGCTTCTAAGTTGAGTATTTCTTGTCCTAAATGAATTCTTCCCTGCAAGAAAAAATTGATCTACTTACATTGCATCTATTGCTATGCTATCCAGTATTAAATACTACATATATAAAATCTCTGCTCTCCCAAAGCTTAGATTAAATGTTTCACTTATGTGTTCCCATAGCATTTTAATTTCCACTCTCATAATTGCCTGTATCTGTCTGGAGTACAGGTCTGACTCACCATTGTATCTCTATTGGTTAATCCAGGGGATGGCAAACCTTTTCTGTACAGGCTTAGATAGTAAACATTTAAAAATATGTGGATCATACAGTTTCTGTCTCAACTATTTGACTCACCAGTAAAAGCAGCCATCAACATAAAAATGAACGGGTATGATGTGTTCCAATAAAACCTTATTTACAAAAGCAGGAGGTGGGTTAAAAGTACTCATTATTGCTTGGCATGTGCTGAGTGCTGAACAGATTTTTATTAGTAGTAGTAGTGGCAGGTTAATTTTGTTCAATCAGTAAATGAGGGCCTAATGAAATGTGGTATTTGCTTTCATAGATCTTAAACCCTAGTGGAGATGAAAACAATTGCTATGTAGTATGAAGAATCCTGGGATGGACCGTGTATAGTGTGTTGTAGAAGCCCAGAGAACAGGCATCCTAATGAAACTGGGAGAGGGGTTTAGAAAAGGCTTCCTAGAAGAAATGGAGTTTGAATTCTATTTTGAAGGAAAAATAGAAGTTACGTAAGTCCTCACTTAAGTTTGTCTATAGATTTTTGGAAGCTCGGACTTTAAACAAAATGACTCAAGAAAATCAACCCTTGAATAATGTAATTTCTTTCAACTGTGGCAAGGATTCTTTTTTTCATCAATCATATAACTAAACAATGTGACAAAAGGACCTACAATATAAGCAGAAGATGAGAAGGAGAAAGAGTGAGAGACTAGGCTGAGAGACTAGCGCCAGTAAAGCTGAGAGTTGTGAAAATTCATGTCACATTTGGAGAATTGCAGGTAGTTTGTTGTGGGAATGCTAACTATGGAAAATGGAAAGAAACTATGGAATTTCCTTCATCTATGATCTAACCTGGATGTCTATTTTCCTTTGGAAGCAACTCCATTACTCATTTTTATTTTTTCCTGTATGCTCTCTCTCTTACTGTTCTTTCACCTTAGGGGATAAGCATGCTTAAGTGGTTTTTGTATGTACGTTTCTATTTTGACTGTCACCTCACTACAGCCATCATCATCTTAGCTATGACAGCCATCACAACTCCATGATCACTTATACCAGCCCCTCCACTGCCACCAGCATGCTCAATGCTACCTTTGCATCTCTGCCATAGCTACCACTTCCATCACTCCCACCATCGTCTTCTCCAAGACAGTCACTACCACTGCCCTCTCCACCTCTACCACCATTAGAATCATTGTCATATCCACAATGAAACCTTCCTTTAGTCCTCCATCTCTCCATTAATCTCAACATCTCCTTATTTCATAGACAACCTTTTGAAAGAGTATTATGTACCTGCTTTTTCCTCTTCCTCAATCTCTTTTGCTGTTCAGTTGTTCTCATGATTCCATTGAAATTATCTGGAATAAAATGACTGCTTACCATGATCATCGTATCATTGCATTCAGCAGATATTTTGACCTTTAATGTACTTGATTGTCTTCATGGCATTTAATACTATATTTTTGCTTCTGCCATAAAATATTTTTTCTTCTTGTTGCCTCCTAATTTTCTGTTCTTTGTTTTCAATCTTCTCTAAAGAAGATTATCTTTACATTGTCTAGTTAACCTTTAAATGTGATATTTTCCTTGACTGTTGATCTCATAGTGTTTTGTGGAATGTGTATGGAACCTCTCACATGCAGTTCCTCTAGCCAATAAGAGCAAGGCAGTGTTCTGGAAGTGAGTAAGAAGACTTGGGCAGAGAAGTGAAAGTTTTTCATAGCTGCTGAAAGACATGCTGGTTAGGGTGTGGAGCCCAGCTGAAGTTGCAGATCTTAAATTTGTGGTGTCTTGAAACTACTCAGTTGATTTTTTCCCGCATCCTAAAAACAGGAAATAAATATTAATTACATGGATATGTGGCTAGAAGAGAGGGTAAATCCCTAAATAAATTTATTTACAATCTGCACCAGGAGGGTCCCCTATGTAACATTATATCTGCAAATAGTTGAGAGGGTACAGCTCTCAACGAACAATGATTTATTACCATTTGGAAGTTAAATCAATATAATCTCCCTGTCTAATGTGATAATTCTTCTAGTCATCTTCATTTTCAAAGATGTTGTAAAATTCATATTTATCTTAAAAGAATTATTGTAGAATAAAGTTAGATTTGTCTAGAGCTCTCAAGTGATCTTTGTAGACATTCTTGAAATGATTTTTTAATTCTGAATCCTGGAACACAATAATACATTTGATCAAAACATTAAGAGAGCACTTGAAAACCCTGCCCCCCACGAAGGCTCCCCTGTATTTTCAAAACCAGTGTTAACCCAGTTTGTTTTTAACTGGAATCCCTATTTGATCATGCACAGATAGATGCATGGTTGAATTCATATGTTATCTGTTTTTTTAAAATTTCATCTTGTAGTTTCAGTTGTAGATCTTTGGCTATGTTACCAAAATGTGGGTTTATTTACCCTGATGCTCAATCAGTTCAAACTTTACTACACTAGTTTTGGCAAAAAAGAGAGTTTTATTGCAAAGTCAGCCAGCTTAGAGGCAGGAGCAGCTGGGCACACTCCAGAACTGGAGTTTTGTGAGAATTTAAAAGGCCAGGGACTGGAGAAGAACAAAGGCTTTCCTTTTTGTCCAAAATTGACTGGTTTGTCCATGTGGTAAAGTTAGCGTCAAGCCCAGATCTTTGTGCCTGAGGTAGTTCTTGCTTTTGAATATGCTCCAGGCCATTTTCCCCTTTGAACATTGGTTCCTAGGCACTGATTTTCATTTCAGTTAACTGGAGGTCATTGGTAGGAGTCTGTGATGATGTTTACCTAGGACAGGATGTCTGTAAGAAAGCTTCACATTCCTTTACAGCATCCTTATCAAGTGACTGAGATAGTGAATGTAGTAGTGGCTTGTACCAGCTTTCTACTTTATGTCTGAATTTCTGTAACTTTTGAGGAGTCAACAGCCTTTCAAAAACACATGAAAGCAAGGAGAATAGCACAATAAAGCCAGGAGAATGTGAAATAAACTTAAATATTTAGACTATGTTCATTATATTTAAAGCTAAAATAAGAAGCCTAATTTTGTAGTTATACCAAGTTAGTGATTATATTAATTAGACTCTATCTAGTGCCTGTGTCAGGTATATTACCTAACAATACTTAAAGTCAGATAAAATTATATATTGAATAAAATCCAAACATTTGAACAGACCTTTCATAAGTGGTTCCTAGTGTATCTCTCCTGCCTCAACTTTCCAATCTTCTAACCTCACAACATGTGTTGCAGCCATATTGAATTATTTCACATCTTCACACATGAATGTCTTCTCACCAGCTTATCCTTGCATATGTTATTCATTCATAGAAAATTATATTAATTAATTAATTCAGGAAAATTCTTTAAAGCTTCACATTAGGAAGTCTTCCCTGACACCTGAAATGAACTCTATCATGGAATTTTATGCATTACATTGTAATAATCTCATCTTCATTACTCCTGATAGACAATAATTTCCTTGGAGAGTGTTTTTGTCCTGATATATCTCATACCTAACATAGGACTTAACAGTTGAAGGCATTCAATAATTTATCTGTCTGAATGAATGAATGAGTAAAGTTACCCTCTGTTCTAATTTTTGTCACATTAACATATTTTCTGTCTGGTTTCATAGATTCTTGAATATAAGATTATTTTAGTAACATTTTATATATATATATTGTTTCTCAATGGTTTTATATCTTTGTCGTTGTCTAGCATTATTCATCAGAGATCTTGTGCTATTCCTGCTTCCATCATCTTCACCTCCTCCATTTTCATGCATTTACTTGCTTCTACCGACAGGCCTAGATTGGTTCCTGATGCAGCAGGAAGCATGTAAGAAGCTTCCTGCCAGAGACTGAAGAATGCCTTGGAATTAAGCTCACATTTGCTGGTACCTGGTATCTGTTCTTCTGCTCATCTTATTTGTAGATCAGCTGGTTCCTGCTGACTGCCTGGGCTTTTGACCATCTGCCTTGCCTTCCAGCTTTGGGAATCTTCAATTCACTGTGCCTTCTTGTCTCGCACTCATCTGCTGTTTGCCCTGACCTTCCATGTAGCATCAATTTTTCCCTTTCTTCTTGGTTTCTGATTGACTGCAACATTTTGACCTTTGACTCATTTCTGTGTTTGAATATAGACTATCAGTATGGTGGTTTCTGTTTCATCACCTCACATAGATCCCATCTTTTGACTATGCCTTAGCTTTTCTGGTCAAAGATATATGCCTGATTATCTTTAGTTAAAGGCCTGACTCTGTCATATAATTTATTTTGAACAATAATGCTATTTCCGTGTCCTCATATCATGGCTATGGAAGCTGAAGCACACAGGTTTATTAATTTCAAGTCAACTACGTTATATATGGTAGTTAAAAAAATACTCTAATGACTGTGAATGTAGTATTTAATCTACAACATATCGACTAAGTATTCTTGTGTCTTCACATCAGAATTATCTGTGGAACATAAAGTTCAGGTAGGTGTCTCGCCCTCCACTCTCCCAGTCACTGAATCAGAATCTTGAGATGGGGCCTAAGTATATGTGTTTTCAAAGGGTTCATGATTCATTTTGGTGGATAGTCTATGCTGAAGTTGAACAGCATAGGTGCAATAATGATTACCCTACATGCTATACATTAACTATGACAAGTATCTCAAATGGTAAGGACTAATAAATGCCAACATTTATTAATTCCTAACTGTATGAATGAATCTAATTTGTCATTTAATTAACCTTCAAGTCAACACTATCAGTGGAGTACTATATTCATACAGAAGATGATTACACATAAGTTGAAAGTGTTCAAATTACTGGGCCAAGGTTACAAGAGCAATTGCAGAGTAGGAATTTAAATCCAAGTATTCCTTGTGTTTAAATATTGTGCTATATAGCATGTTGATAGTTTGGTGAGGATTATGTCACCAGAAGCAGTATATTATAACTATTAATAATATATTATTTTAATATTAGAGTTAATATATTCAAAACAAACATGATCATTTTGTATCCTTGCCTGTGAATTTCTAATCTCTTCATTGCCAACAAGATAACATAATTTTTTCTTGTCATGGTATACACTATTCCTCATCATCCATCTCCCAATTAACTCTCCAATTCTGTCTTCCCTATCATTTCCTCTATAGTTTAGTCATGCAGACATTCCTACCATTTTTGTAGCACACCAAATTCTGAAGCAATGACATGCCTTTGTATTGAGACTTGAGAGTCATGTGACCGAGCCTATCAGGTCACCTGTCAGTCTTCTGAACTAATGGAGGAATGTCACAGGAGATCAGGATCAGTAGGTCACCTTTATTAGGAATAAAGTAGAATTAGAAGAGGCAGCTAGAATCCAATGACCTCTTGAATGAAGCTCACTCACCCAATCACAGGAAGCAGCTGGATAACTCTAGGCCTCCCACCGAGGCAAGGGAACCTGGGCATCATACCTCACCCTGTGCTTTGCTGCCTGAAGGAAATGAGCACTGACTGAGGTTTCGTATGTTAATGAGATGCTCCCTAAACTCATTAATCTCATCAACCATGGTTGAATGTAGGGTAGAATGAGTGTGAAATGAATGGATTCTCCCCAAGATCTCTGAGAGGATTGAAGTACTTGTTTATGATATGAAATAGGAACTTTCAAAGAGGGAATGAATGACTTCACCTTTACTTTTCACATGCAGTTTTTCTGGTCTTGAATAGCCTTCTCTGCTTTCTCTACCACCCCCCCCCCCCGCCCCCTCCAGGTTGCTTCTATGAGACCTTTCTGTCTTGCAGAGTTTGTGACTTGCTCACCACACATAGATTTAGTTCATATCTCTTTTATGATATGCATATCTCACAGTAGATACATTTATACACATCTTGCTTCCAAGGACTTTATTTCTGAGGCAGGAATCTTGTTTTGTTCAATATGGTAACTGCCAATGTTAAGCACAGTACCTGGAACACCAAGTTTGCTCCTCACAGTCTTGAGTGCTCCTCCAAGGTATGAGGGCTCTGAGCTTCCCTGCTCCTAAAGTGGTGGCCCACGGTTACTCAGCTGCTCTATCATAACTAGCACAGTGCCTGGAACATGGTAACTGGAACATCAAACAATAAAGAGTGAATGAATAATTTAGCTATAGCAGATAGTTCCATAAGAAATGTATTAGCTGCCATTCATGGTGTTGGACTAAACCAAGAGTATATATTTAAGAATAGATCAAACATGAGTAAAACCAAATCAAATGTTACAGTGGAGCAAATAGAAACAACTGAATATCAAATAATAAACGACTGATTTGGAAATCTGTAAAATTCCATGGGTTATATAGGATTACTCTTGTAATATACATTCATACTCTTGAAAGTGTTATTTACAAAATAACTGATTATGTAATTGCTATAACATATATAAAATAATTGTTATATAATTGATGTGAATGATCACATATATTTGTAGACATTAACTGATGGTAGATTTGTTCATTTGTAAAATCCACATTTTATTAAATGGAAGAATTAAACTTTTCTTGAAGTACTTACCATATTTCTTTTCTTTTGTTTTTTTTTTGTCGTTGTTTTATTGTGGTCTTGTTTTTCAAATAGTTCTGTATTGAAATATTTTCCTTCGTAGTTCTTAACTGGCTAGGCATTCCACTGTACCACTGTTGATGTCCTCTGTGATGTCATGATGGTGGCAGCCATCAACATTGCAGCCTATGACTGAGCACAACCCAGGATCTTTTTAATGGTTCCAGAAAGTTCTCTAACCAGGGAAATAGTTCATCTTATTTTTATAGTCAAGCGTTAGAGCATTCTTCATATTTCTTTCAGACTGGTATTTTATTTGAAAAGTTGAAATATCTTGGGTTTCAGGAACTAAATTTAAAATAGTACACAATCCCTCTCAGGTGCTGTCACATGAAATAATCAAGCAAATGTTGAAATGGAATTTGTAGTCATATTCTTGTACCTGTAAGTCAATTTTTTTTCTAGTTTTATTCTGCAGATGTAATGGACATATATCATTGTATAAGTTCAAGTTGTGCAGCATAATGGTGTGAACTCTTAAGTCAATTTAATTAATCCTCCCATCCTCTGAACTAGTTAGTGAAATCACCAAAGACAGCAGGTCAGCATATTGTATATTACTGACCTCCATACCCCCAAAGCAAAGTCACAAAACAAATTTCCTTATTTTCCTAGGAAATGTCATTATATTTTCCTTCATGTAGTAATAAATATTTTTAAAAAGAAAACAAAAAATATTTTTCAAAGTTGTTAAACGTGAATGTCAGTAATATACAGTACTTGGGAGGTAAAGATGATAAATTATCTCTGCTAGTGCTGCTTTACAACAGATTTGTCTTAAAATTTTTAGTTCTGCAAATTCCAGAGACCGATAGCCATGTCTTGTTAACTAACCATTGTATTGTCTGCTTCACCTAACACATATCTGAAATATACTAAATTTTGGTGAATCCATGAATTAAGGAGAAAATTGAATGGGACATCATATATAAAAGCAGCTTGGAAATTATAAAACACTGTTACTATTATTTTTACTGTTAAGCATAATTTAAAAGAAGTTTTGAAATTTACTCAAAATTAAAAAAAAGATAATAAGTATGAAGTTCAAAAGAGTAAATAAACCCAGGTAACCAGTCTCCAAATAAAAAGCTAAATATAACAACATCCCAGAAATGCCACTCGACCCTCCGAGTTACTCGTTTTCCTCAGAAGTAACCACTGTTCTGATTTATAACAAAATAGATTGTTTTTCCTGTTTTTGAATTTCATAAAGTTAAATTGCACCTAACAGACTCATTTATGTCTTTCTTTTCAACATAAACTTTTCGAGATTCATTCCTGCCTTTGGATGTAGTAATTGTTGATCATTTTCATGGTTCATTGTTTAGTATCTCATATAGTATTCTTTTGTTAGAATACACTTCAATTTATTTTTTTCTAATGCTGAAGGATTTGGGGTGGTTTCCAGTCTTTGTCTATTCTAAATGGCACAGTAATATTTTTCAGCTTGTCTTATGGTGAAGACATGCACATTTTTCTGCTGCATGCATACCTAAGGAGGAATTGTATAGGATTCAGATATATTCAGCTTTAGTTAATGTTGCCAAACATCTTTTAAGAATTTATACTTACACTCCCATTAGCAACAAAGAAGTTTCAGTTGCTCTTTGTCCTAGACAAAACTTGGTATTGTCTTTTTCACTTTTGCCAGTCTGGTGGGTGTGTGGTGACATCACAATGTGCTTGTTTGCCTTCCTGTGATCACAAATGAAAATGAAGACTTTTTTTTTTTTTAATTGGCATTCGTATAGTCCCTTTTATGATAAACCTATCCAGGACTTTGCATGTTTTTTTCATTAAAAAAATTTCTGTTAAGAGTTCTTTATGTATTCTAGATCTGCATTCTTTGACAGATATCAGTATTGCGAATATCTTCTGTGTGAATTATTTTATTGTTATTTTTAATTGACGTAATATTGGTTTATAACTTTACATAAGTTTCAGGTGTATAGCCTTTTAAATCAACATCTGTATAAGTACCTTAGGTTTGTCACCAAAATTTCTGCTTCTCTCCATCACTAAACAGTTGTTCCCTTTTACCTTCTGGTAACCACTATTTTGTTCTTAGAGTCTCAACACCTGTTTTTGTTTTATTTAATACGTTTGTTTTGGTTCTATATGTATCACGTGAGTGAAACCTGTGGGTAATTTTACCTGCGGCCCATTGGGAATAGAATCTTCTGAGTAGACTTTACAAAACTCTTTCCTGCACAATTGAAGCAGAATAACTGGGGGGTGAGGACAGACCTATTGTTTATCATTGTACCCCCCATGCCTACTAAGAAGTATTCTTGATATTGAAACATATTTAAGATTTAAGCTTTAGTTCAGGATTTATTCTTCTACCAAACTATATAAAATATTTTTGAATGCATTATATCACATGATTAAAATAAATTACACAGTTTAAAAGACTCGATTAGTAAGGAAAACAAAAATTTGTCTTCACATGTTTATTTTATATTCACAGTTAAGCTTTCTAATAGAATATTTAATAATATCCCATACAAACGAATAATTTACAATTATTTTTTAATCTCATTCTTCATAAAATGGCACAATTAGAAACATTTTTAAAGGAGGATGATGTGATTTTTGTAGTTTTGAGAAAGAGATTTATGACCCAGAATCATTTGGGGTTTGTTGGTCTAGAGGGAGAAATAGGCAGAAATTAAAAGGTTGCAGGTTGTGGCTCAGAATCAAGAATATGGGGAGAGAGCTGCCCATGAAGGCAGACTTCTTACAGGAGGCCATGAATGAACCATTATGAAGAGTAATCACAGGGAGTATGAATTTCCATTTGGATGGAAATTTCCACAGTAGGTCAGATTAGATGACCTCTAACAATGCCTTGCAGCTTTAAATTCTATATATTTTTGCAATGTAAGACACGATATAGTACAAACACAATTCTTCCCCTAGAGGGGAAATTCTCCCAACTCCATTTCTCCATATATTCTAGCTCTGGATGCAAAGGCACACAATGACCTTAGGGCTTTGGAAGTTACTCTTTAAGGGGTATTCACCAAATGGAAACTTTCCTGTTAGTGATTTAACAGTTTCTTCTTTCTTTTGAATTTATTTTTGCTTGGTATTTTTAGGGGCCTCCCCCAGCTAAATTCAAGATGTTCTGTGAAATGAAAATATAGCTGAGTGGAAAGCAAGACTGACAATGAGAATACTCAATCTGCCATTTACAAAGGATAATTTGTTCAACATCAAATATAAAAAGCTCGGCCTGATGGTCGCATTATAACCAGTGGGGTGTCTTGTCAACCAACATACTGGGAAACAGGTTTGTACAACTCACTACTTGCAGTAATTATTGCTTTTAAGTGAGAGCATCCAAGCATGTTAAATGAGACTTAGTTTATAATTGTCAGATATTAGTATAATGGATTCAGCTGAAAGGATTTCAGGCATTTGGGCCAATTTGGTCCTCTGTTCTAGAAACTACACATGGCATGGTATGAACCTGCCCTTTAAAATTGGAGAGAGGACAGTGTGAGTGACTGGATGCCTGGCTTTAGTTATTAACATTTCCTGACTGCCACCCAACACCACATTTGATAGACTTGGGTAGGCTTAGGTTACCTCTAAGAAACAAATATATGTAGCGAATACTGACTCTGGAGTACACTAAATCCAAAGTTTAATTCTCAGGCTGAAAACTCAGAATCAAAAATATTTTTACCTGGCTTCTTAGCTCCCATTTTAAAGTGTTTTATGAGATTTGCTAGGCAGCTTTTATCTTATGTTGGAAATGAACTGTGCCTGAATTCCCAGAACATGTCTTGAACTGTTCAGCAAATGTGCCAATACCTAAGATTATAAAAGTTTTGGTATGAAGAAATATGACATTTTAAAGTTTTTTTTCCTTAAGTCTCTAATATGTAGGGTGTGTACCCACAACAGAAAAATCATACCAATTCCGGTAGACTCGCCGTCAGCATGTCAAATTTGGACCTCACTGTTCACACCGTGGTAGGCTTGACATGTTGTAGAAGGAATTAGAAACTCTTTGAAGATCTCTTTTAAACTGCCTAAGCAAAGTTCTAGGAAAGTCCAGGGAACTATTTTGATAAAGAGATATTTACAGCAAGTGGATTTTTTTTTTGTTTTTATTTTTATATTGCCTTTATAGTAATATTTATTATTTCTTGATTTCACAAAGCTAAATTCCATTTGGGACATTGAAATTGAATCTCAGTCACCACACTCACCACCAGAGTTCTAGTGTCCACCTGTGAATGTTGTTTTTAAGTACTGTGGGAACCACTTCAATCGAATCTCAAAAAAGCTTTGGATTGGGAACAGTACCCTCTCTGCTGAGAATGTTCATTTGACAAGTCCCCTTGGTTATAGTTGTCTAGGCATTCTGAGCCGATGGTAAAATTTCATTTCACAACCATGCCCAGATCCAGTCTAGGACCAACCACACATTTTCCCATCTTTAAAAAAGGTACTTATTTACATAGGAAATATGTGAACACATTCTTGTGGGCATAGTTCAAACAAGGAAAATTACATTCAGGATTCAGTTAGTTTTGTTTCTCTCCCTTTGATGCTACTCCAGGTGACCCTCTCCTAAAAGTTGTCCTCAGTAATAGCAGAGTATCTTTTTCTGATCATGTCAATGCACATGCATTCATATATTGAACACAGACCAGTATATAGTTTATCTAACATTTTAAAAAACAAAACGATAACCCGATTTTTTGCAATTTCATTGGAAAATATGAGTTGAATATGTTTAAACCAGGAACTCATGAGGATTTGAGAAAGCTCTGTTTTTAAAGTTAGATTTGGCATTTTCTTAAGACCTCCCACATTTGTGGCCCCAGCTGTTCTCGTTCATTCACCCTTCATTGTTCTTCCTGTTGTCTCACAGTCCAGCTCATTGCAGTCAGAATAACCATTGAGAAAATCTTCTTGGTATCTTTAAAGTATATGCATGATTTTAGAACCAACGGGGAGAAAGTGGAAAGACTAACAAAGATTTCAAATAATAGCTAAACAGTCTACATACACTGCTTAGAAAGAAAATGAGGATTTCTCACAGCCTTAGAGTGGCAACAGGATAATTGATGAGAAAAATGGGTTCCTCTGACCTATTTTCCCTTATTTCTACAAATTCTAGCAGCTTTCCTAACCTTTCCTTTATGACCACTTGACAACTGAGTAGAAGGCAAGTGCTCCTCCCTACAACAGTGGAGCTTGATTACTTACAATCTTCCACCCCCAGGGGTTCTCACCCCCACCCCCATTAGGAGAAATGGCCCCCTACTCATCTTGTCAAGACTCCCAGGCTGCACAGTGAATAGGGAGAAATAGCATTTTGGAGACAAGCTTTTTCTGTGAACTCTATTAAGCAACAAAGCAGTCAGTCTTTCACAAGGGTCACATTTCCTGGATGTAATCACCAACTTCTTGGGTGCAATATAAGGCTCCTGCTGGCGTCCACTCTGCCTGTATTCGTCAATGTGATTATTTTGCGGTAACAGCTTTCTCTAGGGAGTTGGAGATGCTTTCTGTACATTTTAATGAGCCTGTCATCCACCCTCAATTTTTTCCCTTAGTCTTTATTTCTTTTCTGATTCCTTTCTTTCATGTTGTGAGCCACATGTATTTGGAAGGCCAGGGGGACACAGATTTTAAATGTCATTCAGCAAAGATGAAAATCCATTGTTTTCCTGTCTTGAAATTTAGCAATATTTTATTTCCTTGGTTTAACAGGGTTAAAAATATTCTGTCTGTATTCTGTAAAAAAAAAAAAAATAAAAAAAAAATATATATATATATATATATATAAAATTGAGGGGAATTTCAGTATGTTCTGAGATTAAAAAATAATGTTATTTTTAAATAAAAATTGAAACATAATAACTGCAGTAAGAACATTAAACACCTCTGTGTAATAAAAGTCTTCAGCATTCAATCCAATAACCCAACAAATTCAAAATTCCATAGTTATTATTTTAATAAAATTCATTAAAATATAGGAGATAAGGACACAGTGTTTCTAAGTGCTAACATTTTTATTTTTAGGTGTTTCTTAAGAGCAAATATTAAATTTGGATTTCATAAAAATCACTTTTATTTTTAGCAACAAAATAGAAGAATAAAGGGATGGTCAGAATATTTTATTTCTAGTATGCAATTCCATATTTGCTAAATTTAAGCTTAACTTTTTCGTGTGTATTTTTTACTATACTAGAGTTTGATTTTTATAGTTAAATTTACCTTGGGATTCACTATAAATGGAAAGTAGAATAGAATTGATTTTATAAATAAATTTACCTTGGGATTTACTATGTAAAGTGTATATTCGGGTATATTTTAATGAATTTCAACCACCCAATTACAGGTTTTTTATTCTAATTTTTTCAGATGGCTTTTGTTAATGAATGATGTCTGTGACTAATGCGATCTGTAGCTTCACCTATTTAAATTAATCTGGTTCTTTATCCTTTGTAAACATACGTATGATCTGCTTCAATCAGATTTTCTGAAAACAAAGGAGAGTATTCACCATCTTTTCCCAGGAGGTTTACAAATGATATGCATTGAATTAATCCAATTGGACTAATATGATTATGTTTGTGTGTGTATGCAAAAGGGCATGGATTTGTTCAATAATATGTGAGAAATGAGATGATTATTTGACTGCTTTCCTTCTAGCGTTTTGCATCTGGATCTGGGGAAGAAGGTATCTGTGAGTTAAGAACCCATGTAGTTAGTAGCTCCAAGACTTTTCCTAAGAAAGAACTTTTATTTCCCTCTGTTAATAAGGATACATTCTCTAACTCAAAGAAGATGAAGGGCTAGCTCACCTAATCACACTTCTTTTCTAGAAGTAGTGAGAGACGTACAGGCACAGATGTAGAATCCCATGACCACCAGGGTTGGGGAACTTAGACCTTGTGTCCAGGCAGTTGGTGGCAGGAGGGACGTGTCCTCTATCTGAGCCGGGGTATGGGTTCATGCATGCTGTTCCTCCAACATCTTCTTGGTGTGTGTTTTAGTTTGTACAGCTTTCTGTAATTACCACAGATTGGGTGGCTTATAAACTACAAAAATCTACTTCTCGCAGTTCTAGAACTGGGCAGTCCAAGATCAAAATACCGGCATTGTAGTGTTCTGATGAGGGGGCTCTTCCTTGTTCCTAGCAGGCACTTTCTTGCTATGTCTTCATATGGAGGGAGAGAAGGGATCTCTATGAGATTTCTCGCAAGAACACTAAATCCATTCATGATGGCTCCAACCTCACAACCTAATCACCTCCCAAAGTCCCCTTTGTCCTAACACCATCACCTTTGGAGGTTAGCATTCAACATAATGAATTTTGGTGACACCAATATTCAGACCACAGCAATGTGTTTCCTTCTTTTCTCTCTACCCTTTACTTACTGGTGCCCAAAGCTGCTTTTTTGATTCGCCTTTCTTTTCATGAAACATAAACTCTCGATGACTTCATCAAAGCCATAGTTATCTTCATCAATTGATGACTCTAAAAAACATATCACCAGCCCAGACCCTCTCCTGAGATCCAGATGGAAATATTCAACACTCTCCTGGAAATTTTTATTTGACTATAGCTTTGGTTCCTGAAAACCACCAAGTCCCAAGATGAATGGATTATCTTTGTACTCAGACATGCCTTCTTTTAAAAGTGTTTCTTATTCAAGAGAGTAGCACTACCCCATTGCCAAAAATGGAGTCACATTGTTTTCTCTCTCACCACCAAATTCTGTGCCTTTTACTTCCTAAATGTATCTCAGGTTCCTTCTGTTTTCCATGACCACTTCTATTACAGTTAATGAATTTCTTCATTGCCGAGAATCGAAGTGAGTGGATAGAGAGGTAAACATTTTTTACTGATGTGCAAGATATACTCTTTTCTTATTTTTTAGGATTTGTATATTAGCACCCCCATTTTCCTTCTGAAGTAATTTTTGTGAATATAATTTTAAAAGACTGTAAATTAGTTCATGTTTAATAAAGACAAACTATCTACATGTGATATACTTTTTACATCAGTTTATTTTGCCACATATTTTATATGAAAGTGCCCTTTTATGCACAATTTTGCCAACTCTAAGTAGTAGTCTAAGTTTTGAACAGTCTGGTGAGTAGAAAGTTGTACTTCATTCCCTTAAGGTCCTATTTTCATGATCATCAATAACCTCTAGCATTTTATATTTTTTATTCTTTTCTGTATATGATTCTGTGACTCATCCATTCTTCATTTTATGATAATATAAAATTTAAATAATATTTCTATTTTGTTGGAGAGGCTGTTGTGTATTAATAATATGAACCCTTTCTAGGATGGCGGTACAGGTATAATACTATTGCCCTTTTATTCGGCTATTTGCCTTTTAATTACCTTTTGTCATTCAGAACTATTTTACATGTAGTTCTTATATTTTCCTTTTTGTCTCCATTATATTGTCTAATCTCTCTCCCATAGTTTTTTTAACCTTTCCTCTGAACCCCAAGTTGTCCCAGAGTATATTTTATAACGCTAATCAGAACTGTTATTTCTAGCCTAAAATCCTTCAGTGCCTCCCATTATCAGCATGGAAAAGCCCACATTTTTGGTGATTGTCTACTTTGTTGTCCTTCTGACTAATCTCTATCCCTCACCTCCACCAGCCATATCAGTCTACCAGCTCTCATGTCCACCATGTGCACAGCTCATGTCAGTCTTTGTATACAGTCCCCTTTGTCTGGAATGCCTTGCTTCTTGCTCTCTGAGGAAATTCCTAATTGTATTCCAGGCTCAGGCAGAATTGATTTTTTTTTATGCCATCATTCGACATATATTCCTTTTTTTTGCATTCTTTTCCCAATTTTTGCTGGAACAATGTACCTGTAGACTTATTTAATAGCTTTCTTGAGCATATATTTATTCTTAATTTAAATCTAGCTATTCAAAAAGGAAATGTTACATCTCTACTGTAACTGGAGATGCAGTGTTACTTGCTATCGATATGAGAATAATACCACAAACATAAAAACATAAAATACTACAAAATTTAGCTGTGCCATCCCACCACCATAAAATCATCTGTCACTTCAGTGTTCACACACACACACACACACACACACACACACACACACACGTGCGCGCGTGCACACACAGCCTTTTTGAAAGCACTGCTCAATTAGACCACTTATCAAATTATCCAAAAGTAAACTTTTAAAGAGAGAGATTTTCTGAAGAAGATTTGTAGACCATCATACAATCTTAGCTTATATAAGAAAACAAAAACAAAACAAAGCACCAATTTGTAAAAAGAATTTGAACACATCTTTCCATTATGACATTTACTTCTAGTATTTTCACGGTAAAAAGTGTTCATCTTAATTTGTGCAAATGGAGCAAGCCTTGGTTGAATGTACCCTGACTGAATTCTAAACAGAGTGTGATGGCAAGCTTCAAAGTGTTTCTTAGCCTATCTTTCCTATGGCCTTTGTCTTAATCCAGGAGGGAAAGTATTAAATATAGATAAAAGAGCATGAGATCCTCAGGGCAATGAACCTGGATGTGGTGCCTCAGGAGGCACATGCCCTTATGGAAGACTCTGTCAGCCAGACTGAATTTGTTAGATTATACAGTAGGATGAATATGAACTTAGAATAAAACATATTATTATATTGAGATTTGGGAATGGTCATGACTATTGTTAGGCTAGATTTAATTACACATGTCATTTGACTTGGTGGCATTCTGTATTTACAGAAATCTCAAAGGGATCCATTATTTATCTTAAAAGTTTAAATATACAATTCACATTACTTTTCATTATTCTCTTTTTCTTTTCATCTCTAGGTGCTGATTTGTATATTTCATAGAAATGTAGTAGAAATAGTCTACATTCAAATGTTTTTAATTATTTGATTTGTTAAGAACAAGACAACATAAAAGCCGAACATTTAATAAGTTGAGAGCTAGAAACAAAGAAAATTATTATTTAAAACTTTTCAAATTTGTTACTTTTCATCCTAGAATTATAAAGTACCAATTTAAACTAAATGCATAAAAGTGCTGCCAATTCTAGAAATTTCAGAGAGAATAGTAAGCATTAACTAGTAGTATAAAAATAGAACTTTGTGACCAGTAATGAAGGGTGTTTACTGCCTACATTACTCCGAAATGTATAATTTTAGTTGTTCCTTTTCAAATTGCAACCGGATACAAAAAACTCTTTTCATTCAGAAAGGATGTTATTAAGTTTTCCTTAAAAAAAAAAAGAAAGCAGCTGTGAGCAAGCAGGTCTCAAAAATGGACCCAAAGATGAATGCAATAGCTTATTAACGTGATTCTATATTTTAACAAGATGAAATCATACTGTTTAATTCTTTGTCCTTGGTGCTAATTTTATTACTATTCACTATTTGTGATTCTAGACTGAGAAAAATCACTTATATTAGACAAAGTCGACGTTGTACTTATGAGTTCATGAGTCCATGAACTTTGGGGCTGATAATGGCTTATCCTTTTGTTTTATTATCCCCTCTGTGATTTCAGAGTTTCTCTACCTTTGGCTGAAGTTGGATATCACAGGCCATCAAGATACCCCATATTTTTGGTAAAAGCTCAAAAGCTGGCTACAGAGTTTTGTTGAATCTCATTTGACTGTTCTTTCAGAAAGGTCAATGGGGAGACATTAGGATGCCATAGGCCCTGCCTCCCAAATTATACACCATCGCGTATGTATATTTCCCTGCGGAGGGAAAAATACCTTCCAGAAAATCATTCAAAGATTCATTATTTTTAAAAAAGTTTGTAAACTGTTGATGTGATGCCTTATCTTATTGTAATTTATAGCTCAAGAGCAATCACCACCATATTATATAGACTCCAAATGGTTTTTATGGTGAGATTGGAAAGATATCATTTTTTATATTATGGTACAACAGTATACATCATATCTATAATTTTAACAGTGTGTAAGTGCATAATTCATTGATATAAAAAATATTCACTATATTGTGTAACTATCATCACTGTACCCCAAACATTTCTGTCTTCTCCAACAAAAACTCCACACCCATGAAGCAGTAATTCCACCTACACGCTTCCTCCCAAAGCTGTTTACTTTTCTCCTTTATGTCTCTATGAATTTACCTTGTATATGTGGAGTTTTACAATATTTGTTCAGCGTCTGGGTTATTTCACCAAGCATAATATTTTCCAGATCCATCTGTGCTGTAGCAGTTTATCCAAGTTTTATTCCTTTTTATACCGAATAATACTTTGTTACATGTATGCGCATTTTGTAATCCATTTGTCTGTTGATGGACATTTTGGTTGGCTCTACATTTTGACCATTGTTGCTTTGAACACTGGTAAACAAATATCAGTTTGAATAATTATCAGCTTCGATTCTTTTGAATTTATATCTAGGGGTGGAATTTCTGGGTAGATCTCTTTTTTTCTATTAGATGTAAAGTTTAAACTGCATTTCTCATTTTCACCGTCAAGAAAAGTTTTTGCCACAGAACTGCTTAAATCAGTTGTTATTCCCTAATCAATTTGCTATATGTAACTCCTCAGATATCTACCTGGCCAGTCTCCATGATCATTTCATTTTCAAATTACAAGTCTTTCTTTCATGTTATTGCGTTGGGAAACAAAACTCATCAAACAAAAATGTGGTTTCTTTATAATTTCTCTTGAGTGTAGAGCCCATAGATCTTGTTCTTTTCCCATATTCATGACACATGATATTTTTCTCCATGAGATATCCTAAACATTGTTTTTATGTAATTTTCAGAATTTGTATTGCAAATTATTTGAAATGGCCTCTATCCCCATCGAATAGGGATGGAAAATAAGGACATGTCATTCCCCATGTGGAAATGATTATTCTGGACACGACACTAATTTGCCAGCCCTGAAAAAGTCAGTTCTATTTATAAGGACCTTGACATATCCACAGAATGGAGAATTTTAAGTAAATAACATGAGCTTGTGTTTGATGGTCCCTGGGGTAATTGCTTAATACAAGTTCCTGTAAAGCTCTTTATCCTCAGAAATCATATTAAAACGAAGACATTATCAAGATGTCGGAGGTTGGGGCAGGAAAAAATTAAAGATGGAGATATAGTGGGAGCTCAACTGAGGGATTCATTTTCATGTTTTGTCATTTCTCCTAAACATCCTTATGTCCATCAGAGAAGCAAGATAAAGTATTCCTTTGAGACACATGGTTAATTATCCTAAATAATGTGGTAAATGCTCCCAGTTAATGGGAATAGAAATCAAGTCGTCTCAGGACCCTGCAGTGCCCACATAGCCTCGTTCACTCCCTGCTGTCAGGTCTGCTCTGGATTAACTCTGTTCTGTAGGTCTGCCCCCACCCACCCCCATTCTGGACAACAATGGAATCACAGATTTGAAGGGTTTGAAGGTGTTTGTACTCAAGTATTTCAATTCCATCTGCGTCTCTGCTAAGTTGATTTCTGGGTCTCAGATGGATTGTTCAGAGATTGTTCAGTGAAGAAGATGGGGCATAGGTTCAGAGGACCCTGATTTGGGATTTAGACTAATTTTTATCTGACTTTAAACTGCCAATTATTATCTATGAGTTCTTTTATAAGTCACTTAGACGTTCTTCTGCAATATGTCTTTAGTCACATCTTACATGATTGTAAGGAGAACTAAATAGAATAGAGTCTGTATTCTATCATTATTGAACAGCTGCTTTGTTTACCTCATGGTCATGTGTGCTTTACATAAGTGTGATCTCTAGTGAGAACAATAAAAGGGTCAGCTGAGCATTATTTATGCCTTGAGTTGCCATTCAGTCAGGTTATTCCCAAAGTTCTTACTTCAGATCTCACACAGCCACACCTTCATTTCATTCTCCAAAATATGATTGTGGTAATCCCTCTAAAATGGAAGTTTAATCATATTACTTGTCTAATTGAAATATGTCAGTATCATTCCTATCGGGACTCTGTTTCAGTTTTTTAGTCAGGCTCTCCAGCATGATTTGTCTTCTGCCAGTTTTTAGCCCTTCCTCCTTCTCCTCCCATATATTTGCTCTCAGGACAGTTAAATATCTAATGCTTTTCACATACCCTATACGCTTTCATAACTTTCTTCTTCAAAAATTTCCCAGGGTAGCATGTACTCTTATGCCTTGCTGGCCAAACTGAAATGCCACTTCTAAAAGCCTTCCTTGATGCCATCATATAATCTTGATGTATATTTACTTGACAGCAAGGGACCCAAAGCTCCAGCTCACAGTGAGCAAGAGCCATCTTTCACTTTCTATCTGAAAATTCTCAGCATCACTCTTGGCCTTTAATCATTCATTCTCATCTAATATTTACTGATGATGAATAAAATGTATGTAAGCCCTTTGAAAGCAATTGGTGTGTCTCCTCATGCCTCATTTCTTGAACTTTTTCTTCTTCACACTGAGCCAGACACAGAAATCTAGTTACCCTTATTATGTAACTTGGGGGGATTTAGTTGTCCATAGGGTAAGTACAAGCTTGACTTATGATTCAGGCGGTAAGTTGAACACATGATTTTACTTCTCTTCCCTCTCAACAAAACCACTGAAACATTGGTATAAAAGAGCCAAAGTGAAGACAGTCTCATGAGTACAGAGAACAGGAGCAGGGATATCAGCACAACAAAATTTTAACCAATTTCCGGGAGATTAAAAGTGAGTAGGCTCACATTGCTGGTTAAAGCAGAAATGAGGAACTCTGGGTTCATTGTGTGAGGAGGATAAAACTGTTATAGAACCCAAACCTGTTTTCTTTTAAATGATAACTCTATCAGATTGAGTAATGGGTGGAAGGGCAGATATCAGAAGACTAACCTAAATCACTAAGAACTAGTGACCAGCAGTTTTTCTTGGTTTTCTTCACCCTGTTGCTTCACTGCTACAGTGTGCAGTGCTGAAGTTTGACCCCCAAAGATACAGTGCACTCTACTTGGGAAGAATAAGCCTCTCGGATGAGGCTTGGTACTCTTAGCGAGTATCCTCCTTGGCTTGGCATTTGGGGGTTGGAGGGCTAGAGAAGCAGTCCGCCATCTTTATCCCTATCTTCACACCCCAACTGAGGCCTATAGGGCAAGCTCACCTACAAAAAGAGTTTTCCATCCCTCCGCTTTCATGAACAGGATAGCTCTGTGATGTCAGGTTCAGACATTATTCAACCATCATTCATAACTATAAGTAGGGAACCCAAATCCACCAGGCTTTTGAGGAGGTTTGTGCTATGAAAGAGGAACACCAAAAAGGGAGAGAAACAAAACCAGAAGAATTGGTCTCTTAGAAAATAGACCATTCATTATAGGAGAGTAAAAGTTCTAAATAATTTTTATTTTAAGAGTTATTGTACCTATAAAACAAGAAGAGACTGCTGTGGAAAGCAGTGAGGAACAAGCAAAGAGTTTATAGAAAAAAGTTGAAGAGCTGGAATAAACAGTCAAGGAACAAAAGCAAAAAGCACTTCCCAGGGCTGATGAGAAATAAAAGAATTCAGACTGAAGAAGATAACTGAGTGTTTAGACGAATAAATCTAAGGGAACTGTCCCTTAACTGTGCTCCCCCGACACTAGGACACCAGGGATAAATGGAAGATCTCAAAAATCTTTCAAAGAACGGTTACCTACTTAGGGCCTGCAGAGGAATGGCTTCGTGGCAAAGGACAGAAGATGGAAGAAGTACAGATAGAGGTGATGTAAAGAAAATGTTAGTTATCTATAAAGCTCACCCACTTTTACACGACAGGCAACTGATAAATTTCTAAGATGATGAAGATGGATGCTCTTTTCTGACGGAGCTTAAATTTCTCATCTGCAGGAGGTCATCTACAGATACTGTCTAAAGTTGATAGAGCAAGAAAAAAGATCTTTAAACTTATTTTTGGAAAGCATAAACGGAAAGATGATTTAAAAACGTGATCAATGAAGTGTGGTGTGGGGTGCAGGGGAGGTGGCGGGGGGTGTTGGCCAAGCAAGTACCAAGGTGCTATAACATATATCTCCTATAGTGAGGAATCTGTAAATCACATCTAAAGTCAGTTGAGAAATAGGAATAAATGCACATTATTTGAGATACGAAGTAACTATGAGAAGGACTAAAGTCAGTAATGACGAGTTTTTTGGTCTCTGAGAGGAAACCAGGACAGGGGAAGGGGGTTTCCTCTTTATCTGTATCTTCCTGAATGGTTTGAGAATATGTGTGTTACTCATAATAAAAAGTTCAATGAAAGTTAAGAAAACCAAAAAAAATGCCTCTGTAGGGTCTGCAAATCCTTTTTCTATGTTTTTTTTTTTTTTTTTTTTTTTTTTTTTTTTTTTTTTTTTTTTTTTTTTAGTTTCATCTCTCTATCCCTCTGGCTGCTCCTTACACCTGGGTCATACAGAAATATTTATTGTTAGAGTGCTGTTCTTTGTGTCTTTCCCAACCATTTCCCTTAATGTTTCTTTTCCCCCCAGGTTCTTTTTAGTCAGTAACTATTTCTTCTTTAGATATACTCCCACCTCTTCTTGCAGAAGTTGTATCTTATTCTGCAGGTGTTACAGGTCCATGACCCCTTGATAATCCCTCCTTAATGAGCTCAGTGCTTGATGTTGTCACTGTTTCTTTGTCTGGACAGATTGCCCCAAGGCTTCATTTGGGGTGCGCATATGCATACAGGGAGAAGGAAGGCACATTGCTCTCCAAACATTTCCATCTCCAAATGCCACGAAAAAAACCCTCCCCTTTAATTGAGCTGACCTCCATCAGAGAGGCCTGATTGTCCCCAGGAAGAGTGTAAAACATTTTTGGAGGGCCCCTATCTGGCTTCAGTCTGTGGGAAAATATAAGACTTGTTTCACAGACTGGAGCTTCTTGAAAGTAGAAAGGTAGGAGTAAACGACATTCATATTTGCATCCTGATGCCTCATTCTGTGTAAGTGCAATACACTTACAATAGTGTAAGTGCAAAATAAATACTGGTTGAAAGACTGAATGAATGCCTATGGATTGCTTGGTGCTTCCTTATAGTTCTTGCCTCTTACTGCAGAGGATTTATAGTTTTCCAGACACATGCTGAATGTGTAAGGCTAGGTAGGGAGTGTGCAAATTACCTCACTGAAATTTGTTTTAAAATGTACTTAACTCATACCACCATGACTACTAGTAATACAGCTTATTGATTTTGATGATCAATGCTGTGCTGTAAACTTTGTGCAGACAGTCACAGTTTGCCACAGCCACTCTTCAAGGTGACTGCTATGTTCTCCATGGTGTCAGTCTCCTACAGCTGTGGTAACAAATTTCCACGAACTTGATAGCTTGAGAAAACAGAAATCTATCTAATCCCTCAGAAGTCTGGAGACCAGATGTTCAAAATTAAAATCATTGGGCTGAAATCAAGGTTGTTAATAAGGGACAAGTTTTTAGAACTAGCAACATTCCTTCCAGAGGCTTTAGAAAGAATCTTTGCCTTGCTTCTTCCAGGTTCTGGCAGCTGCCACTGTTGTTCCTTGACTCAAGGCTCCCCAGCTCCAAGCTCTACCCCTGTGATCACAATGACTCTTGTTTTTGGTGTCCAATCTGCCTCTGCCGCTCTCTGTAAGGATATATGTGATTGTATTTATGTCCCACCTGGATCATCTACTCATGTGAAACACCTTAACTTTTTTTTTTTCTAGAGAGAGCAGGAAGAAATACTTTTTTTCCCCCAGTTGTTTATTTCGGTTGTTCTCGTGGCCCGGGGACGCGAACCGGGTCCCTGGGATGTATGTGAAGTGTGCTGAAAACATCTGAGTAAACTACTACTCCACCAGGGTCCACCAAAATGCTTAACATAATTCCATCTGCAAACAGCTTGCTATATAAGCGAATGCTGATCAATTCAGGGACTAAGACATGGATATTTTGGAGGTGGGGCACTTGATCAGATTACCACACCACACTGCATAGATGTGGAAACTGGGAGATGCAGCTCACTTGCCTGAGGACGCACAGGCTTTAAGAGGCAGATTAATGGATTGAACCAGGATCTATTTCATCCCAAATTCTGTCCCCTCTTTTCTCCCTCTGTCCCTAAACAATGAGTAATATCCAAGGACATTGACATTGTTGTTTTATTCTGAGTCAAGGTTAAGGTGTAACTCCTAGATCCAGGATTCCAAGAGCAGGCAAGATGGAGAGAAACGAGTGATTGCACACACACGCAGAATCTTGGTTAATACAACACTCACATTTATTCCTTGAGGAAGCAGAAGATGAGGTGGCGGAGGTGGGGGAAGACGACTGACAGGGACATACTCATGGGCAAGGGTCAGTGTCTCATTACCTTGCTGCATGCTGACTCTCAGCTGCTCTGTCAGGGACCTCTGCTAGCACAATTTCCTTCTGCTTAGGAAGCTGAATTCGTTTCCCAGTCTGCAAGCTGCAGTTTGCAAAACGCCTGATTCAGCGTCTTCCTTTAGAGATGCCGGGAGCGGGATGCTCCGGCCTAGGCTGGTACGCAGCCCAGTTTTTATGTTACACTTTCTAGGGGACTGAGGACCACAGCAGCAAGGAACCTTAGTCCACTTGATTTGAGTTAAATGCAAACAACTCTTGGCATTACTGAGATCTTCAGGTATAAATATGCTGTCCTCTCAAAAATGTTATGTTCAAGACCAAGTTTTATGTAAAGGTTTATAATCTTTTTTAAAAACCACATATTTATATTTTACAAAGGGAAGTGGTGTGAAAACGCGCTGTCAAAACCAGTTCACTGAAAGGGAGCGCAGAATTATCTTTTGAAAAATACTGAAATCCTGCAAGTCACAACCATACGTTTTCAAACCCAACAAATGCAGGGCCCACATTTCTCTGGTAGGTGTGAATAGGGAACACTTTGGTGTGCCTCCTGATAAGTCAGAACTTAGAAAAAGTTGTATGGTATCCCAAAATAGGTATCTATAATGCCATAATTTATTTGCTCCCTCATTGAACATTTAAATTTTGCTTTTAAAAAATTTAAAGGGTGCTCTAAGAGGCATTATTTTACATGTGGCCTGAGTCTTTTTACAACTATAAATCCAGGAGTGAATGTTTTAAAGTGACAAAAATCTTTCCACTAACCCCGAAATAGAAAAACTGGCCCAATTTGAATTTGAGAAGGTCATCTGGATCTTAAAAGTCTTAAATTCTGCAACCTCCTTTCAACTGTGAGACAAAGGAGATTTCTGGTAACTGTGCTTTATGTACTTCTGGTAACTTGAGAGATGTCTCTGAGAATTTTGCATTCAGTTCCTCTTACATGCCCATATTGTCCTTCAAGCGGATTATGGACTGGTCATTTTACTGAGATATCCTCATGGATCTGGAGTTTCCTTTTGCGGTGTGCTAGTGAGGGCTTTGGCTGGGGGAACACAATTGATGGTAGTGATTCCACGCATGGGTTCGATTTGTTCCCATAGGAAGCTCAGAGGCCAACAGCCAGCAAACCTTCAGTTCCACAACAATACTGTTTTCCTGCTGTGGTGTCCTAGGCATGTCTCTTTGATGCTGGTGGCTACAAAATGGCTGCTCTGCCTGCAGGCATGGCATCTGCACCCTAGACGAGAAGAAGGGAGAGACTACAAACCATGGACAAAGACAACAAATGGCTGCTACAGAAGCTGTACTGCTTTAAAAATCAAAAAACCTCGTCCCGTTACTTCTGCTTACACCTCAGGTTCTAGAACTGGGATACACATTCATAGAGTTAGTTTTCAGTTGTAAGGATTCTGGGGAGATGAGCATATTGCGCGGGTTCTTTGTGACTATACTGTGGGTTTAATTAATAAGATACAGAAAAAACTGGAGATTGAGTAGAAGCTGGCAGTTTCTGCCACACTTGGAGATTCACAAAAACATGTCTTGGAGAAATCTCTAAAAATTAGATAAACTTGCTATCGATTCTGTCACAGGGAAACAACGCAGAGTACATTGTGGGCATAGCGCTGTAACAATAATTTTGCAAATAAGAAATTGCCTATAAGTCTACTCTCCTAAAAATGTTGTTTACATTTTTGCTGTGCTTTATTCTGGTTCCACTGGATAGCCAGTCACCATTTTTACATACTTTGAATCCAGAATAAATTAAACTTTATATTCTTTATTTTCTTAAAGGAAAGGTATAGGCAGGAAGAAGAGAGAGCAGGAAAAAAAATCACTTCATTTTATTCAGTGGTTCAGTTTCCCTGGCCCTGGGTCTTAAACCAGGGACCTGGGGCTATATGTGGACTGTGCTTAGTTAAAACTACGAGGCCACCCGGGCATGCCACAGTCTTTCTTTCTTTCTTTTTTTTGCTGTATATATCACAAGTATTTTAATATTTTGCTACTAATTCTGCTAAATATTCGTTTACTAGTGCTTCAGTGTGTTTCCACATACCATCCATTTATTTTCTTTATTTATGTCTACCATGTTGGACATTTAGATTATTTCCACTTTTAAAAGACAAAAAAGAGTTTTGCCCTTGTGGCTCAGGCAACTGAGATGTGGGGGTGTGGACCATGTAAAACCCAAAGAACTGGGTTCTTGACCCAGGGTGAGGGGCTAAGGGGAACCAAAATAAACAAACAGGTAAAAATGCTTCTTAGTTCACTTCTTTCCCTCCTTCCTTCCTCTTTTTATAAAAAAAAAGATAATGCAGAAAATGTTACAGGGACCATTTTCTTATATAATTTTAACTTTCTTTTTAGTTCACACATTAAGGAAACATTTAATAAGGGTGAACCACAGGAGGGAGAATATTAGCATTGGTGTGGTTTTTCTCAAAAGAAACTTTTTTTAAGAATTGTTTTTTATCAGTGTATATTTTTCTTCACGGCATCCTTTTTAACCCATTAAAATGAGCTCCAAGGTTGAATCAACGCTGCCCTCTTGTGGTAAGTCTTAATATTTCAGAGCAGGTTTTTTTATTTCCCAAGGATTTATTTTTAGATTATTGTGGCATAAGACTGTTCTCATCTGCCCAGATTCTTTCAAATAGAATGTGAAACCCTCAGGATTAGTTATACAGATATAAAAAGAAGAATTAGTTGGGCTTAAAGTCCACGGTGTTAGCAAAGAAATCGCCTTACAACACATCCACATAGAAGCAGGTCAAGTCCTGTCCTAGTTGATTAGGTAACTGGTATTATCACCAGGGAAGCAGAAAGCAATCTTCTGACAGGGACGGTCTGTAAAAGATGATTTAGAAGAGGTAGAATATGTGGTTGAAAACTGAGTGATTTTTATTTACTTTTTAGATCTAGAGGAAACAATAGGAATTGTCTAGCCCAATTGTTTTGTTTTATGAGATTGAGGATAGAATGATGAAGTGAAATGAAAAATGAAAAAGCAAGTAAATCACCGAGAGTCTGTGGGAATCCAGTCAGCAGTGGTTCTTGCTACTCTAGCCCGTGATCTGTCCATTAGGCTTCTTCTGATAGAGTAATGAACATCCAGGGAGCTGAAAACACAGGCAGGACTTTAAGAAACTTTCACTACAAACACAGGGAAGCAAGATAACTAGGTGGTGCATATAGTAGAGAAGTAGAGTGATTTGGATGAAGAAAGTTGACTTGAATACAGAAACTCCGTCTTTGGTCTTCCTTCTGTGTTTGTCCTGGACAAGTCACTTCTCTGACTGTCATTTTTCTCATCTTCCAACTACAAATGACAGTACAATCCATGGTATTACTCATTGCATCATGAATCTTCTGGAAGATCATTGAAATGGTGCAACTCAAGAGCTTTTAAGAAGTGCAGTTCAGGCAGGCCCTGGTGGAGGTAGCAGTTAGGTCAATCACCTCCAAAGGAACACAGGCTACATACCCCTGGATTTGAGTCTTAGGTCTGGGGGAAAACAACCATTAGGAATAGCTAAATGAAAACAAAATAAAGCGCTTCCACTTCTTCTGTTTTCATGCCCTACCTGCCTACTTGCCTTCAATCCTGCTCACACCTTTCCTTTAAAAATAAAAATCCAATTGCATCTATTCAACTTAGTGGAATAAATGCACCTAAATTAATACATATAAAGTGCTCAGCATGGTGCTGGCTCATAACAATGCTCTCAAAAGATTAAGTAGTAATTATTAGCACTATCTGCTTGTCCCTGCCCTAAGCCCTTTACATATATGAGCTCAGCCCTCACAACCAAGGCAGGAAATAGATTCTATTTTAATTCTGTGTTATAGAGAAGGAGCCTGAGTACTAGATGTGAAAGAAACTTCCTATGGTCACACAGCCGTAAGTAGTAGATCCAGGATGTGACTCCAGGCCCCCTTGTTCTGTCATCTGAGTCCTTGCTGTCTTTCTAAACTGCTTTTAGTGACTCATCCACTACTCAGGCGAGAAGACATTTTCTGGCTACTCTGCAACATGTGTATCTTCTTCTACTTCTTCTTCTTCTTTTTTCAATTGAAGTGACTGATTTACACAACAACATAGGTTTAGATGTGCAGGTTCACTCTTCCTCAAATAGATGCTAACACATCACACCAGCCAGCATGTTTCCCAGAGCCCTGCGCCACTGCCCATGGCCCCTACTACTCTTGGCTCCCACCCTCCACCACAGTCTCTTCTGGAAACTTTAGTTCTGCTGTCAGTGTCCAAGCATTACTTTTGGTCTGTTCATTTGCTTTTTTTTTCCCCTTTAATTTTACACATGAGTTAGATTTTTTGTATTTGTCTTCCTCCTTCTGACTTATTTCACGTAGCCTAATTTCCTCTAGTTTCATCTATGTTTTGCAAAAGGCAGATTTCAACTTTTTTTGATAGCTGAGTAGTATTCCATTGTGTGTATATGTCACATTTTTTTTTTTTTTTTTTTTTTTTTTTTTTTTTTTTTTTTTTTTTTTTTTTTTTTTTTTTTTTTTTTTTTTTTTTTTTTTATCTATTCGCCTGTTTAGGGGCACCTAGATTGTTTCCATGTCTTGGCACTTGTAAATAGTGCTTCAGTGAACATAGGGGTGCATATATCTTTTTGAATTAGCATTTTCAAGGTCTTTGGGTAGATACCTAGAAGTGGAATTGCAGAATTTTAAAGTAATTATATTTTTAACTTTTTAAGCAGCCTCTATATAGTTTTCCAAAGTGTATGCACTGATTCACATTCCCACCAAGAGCAATATACTTATCTTCTATTCAACTTTTCTCCATCATATGCTGGGAATAGGAGAAAGTCTTTTCTGATCTCTTTAGACCAACAACAATGTAACTTTATTAGTTCATACTTTATCAAAATGGAGCAATTTTTTCAATAGAGGAATACATTTTTCATTTGTTTTCTACTTAGTCATAGTAGTAGAGAAAGACAAATGCCAGGGAACCTTTTTTCCTCAATAGCAGAGTGAGGACAGTGTAAACAGACTCCCCTTTCATTAAAAAAATCAGCTAACTTTTATTGAGTGTTTCTTTAGCACAGATACTGAGGTTCTTGATGAAGAAAGCAGGTGGGGTCCTACCCTCGAAGTCCTTACATTCTTGAGGAAAGGAGTAACTCCTTGTTCACAAAGGCAAATGCTATCATTACTATTAATAAAGAGAATTACACTTGAGAGTATAACAGCATGATTAATTTTAATATGGGTAATTGGATACCATTTTCTAAGAAATTCATATTTCAAGAGAAAGCACTTCAGGAGGTGGAAAGAGTATATACAAATACCATCACAGGAAGGAGTAAGACTCATTAAGGAACTGAGAAATGATGGCTGTGCCTGGAGCACTGCAGGACAGGAGGGTACAAGGTGAGATGAGTTACTGCTCATGCAAAGTTTTTTTGATCATTGAATGGTTTAGTCTTTCTCTCAAAGGCAGTGAAAGTCTTCAACCTGGTGTGTGTGCATGTGGGCGTGCATGTTTCCATCTTGCTACAGTCTGAAGAATAGATTGCAATAAAACTGGTAAGAGTGTGACTAGGAGGCATCCTATCGGTACTAGATGGAGAGAGAATGTTTTGGATTAAAACAAAGACAATGCAGAAAAGAAGACAGGCTTAACAGGTATTTAGTAGGTAAGCATGACAAGACTTGGTAATGCATCAGAGATGGCAGAGATAAGCAGGAGATTGTCAAGATCTAGCAGGTTTCTGGGAAGTCAACTCAATAGGTGGTGCCACCCTTCACTGAGATAAGGGATTTGGGAAGAGTCTGGGGGATGAGGCAGCAGGGCTCCTTTTTGGATTTCAAGTGGTAACTCCACAGGGTAGTTGAATTTATGAAGCTAGAACTGAAAAGAGAGCAAGGGATAAAACCCTTGGAGTTACCAAGGACAAATAATCATGCATAAGATTGCTTAGAGAGTGTATAGTAAGAAAAGAAGGTCTGGATGAGTGTGAGAGCACTCTAATACTTACTGATGAGATAACGTATGGTGAACTTGCAAAAGAGATAGAGCAGGAGTTCAAAGGTGGGGAAAACTAAGGTCATAATCAATTATGCTGAAAGATTCAGAAATGTAAGACTGAAAATACCCATTGGATTTATCTACACAGAGGTCTTAGATGATCTTAGCAAGAATGTCTCAGTGGAGTGAGGGTAATGGAAGCCATTAGCCTGTGTTAAGGAAGAAAGTGGTGATGTGAGACTGGAAAGGCTGCTGAATTAGTCAAGGCTCTCCAGAGAAATAGAACAACTGGAAATCTTATAAGAAATGGGTGCATATGATCATGTGATTATGGAAGCTGACAAGCTGGAGACTCAGGAGAGTCTATGGTCTAGTTCCAGCCTGAAATGCTGCTAGATTCAAGACCCAGGGGAAATGGAAATTTCAGGTAGAGTCTGAAGGCAGGGGAAAAAAGTCTCAGTTTAAAGGCAAGCAGGCAAAAGGAATTCTGTCTCTTGCTCGGGAAATCCTAGTCTTTTTTGTTCTATTCAGGTCTTGAACAGATTGGATGCTGTGCCCCCACATGAGGGAGGCCAATCTGCTTTACTGGATTTAAATGTTACTGTCATCACAAAGCACCCTAACAGACACAGTCAGAATAATGTTCGACTAAACATCTGGACACTCTATGATCCCTGTCATGAGGACATAAAATGAACCAGGTTGTGTTGTGAAGAAGAGGAAAATAAGCGCGTCAGAATTATAAGAGGTGAGCTGGAGGGATTTTTTTCTTTCTCCATTTTTTTCCTTCTTTCCTCAATGGCAGAGAATTAAAAATATTTTGAAAAGGAAGATCAATGAAAAATAAAAGAGATAATATTATAAAGTTATTGAGGAGGCAAGAGAGGAGGACATCCCTGACTTTTCTTCTCCACCTTAAAAAATTATTTTCAGAATTTTTACCATCACCATTATTTGGATATTTAAGAAGTATTTATAAATTTTCAAATGGCATAAGATGGTCTGAAAACAAACATTAATTTTGTCCTTATCTTCTCTATCTCAAATCCTGACTTGGGTGTGGGGAGAGTTTAGTCTGGTCTGCACACAGCTGACTGAAGTGCAGAATTTTTTGCTCATCAGAGAAAATTCTGTTTTCATTTTCATGGTATCAAGCTGATACCATGTTCAGAAATAATGGTGATAATAAAAGCTCACTCCTAAGGTGTTACAGCTTAAAACATGAATAACTGAGTCACCAAATACACTCACTTATGTAGTCAATTACTTTATGACAAATGAGCTATGAGCATATGATGGAGAAAGGAAAATTTTTTCAATAAATGGCACTGGGAAAATGGGACAGCCACATGCAAAGACTGAATCTAGACCATTCTCTTAACACCATCCACAAAATTTAGTTCAAAATGGATTAGAGATTTGGATGTAAGACCAGAAACCATAAACTGCTTAAAAGTGCCTGTGTTCAGGCAAGTCATCATATGATATCAGTCTTAGAGAGTTCTTTGGGAACTCAACTCCAGTGACAAGGGAAACATAAACAAAAATAAACAGTTGGGGCTACCTCGAACTAGAAATCTCCTGTACAGTGAAAGAAACCATCTCCAAAACAAAAGGGCAGCTTACTGACTGGGAGAAGATATTTGCATTTCATATAACAGACAAGGGTTTAATATCCAAAATACATAAAGAACTTATAAAACTCAACAACAATAAAACAAATAATCAAATAATGGGTCGAAGAACTGTATCGATATTTCTCCAAATAATCTGTACAGGTGACTGTAAGGCACATGAAAAGATGATTTTCCTCACTTACTATTACATGTATGTGTGTAGACATATATAATATTATTTTAGGGAAGTGCAAATCAAAATAATGATGTAATATCACCTTACATCTGTGAGATTGGCTGTAATTCAAAAGTCTGGAAACAACAAATGCTGATGAGGATGCAGAGAAAATAATACTTTTACACTGTTGGTGGGATTACAAATTGATTCAATCCTATGGGAAGTATTATAGAAATTCCTGAAAAAAATTGAGAATGAAAATCCCACATGATCCCATCATCCCACTTCTGGGTATTTACCTTAAAAACACAAAAGCACTAATTTTCAGAGATATGTGAAACCACATTTATGCTATAAACCACGTATTTACTGCAGCATTATTTACAATAGCCAAGAGTTGGAAACTCTGTAAGTGCCCACCATCAGATGAATGGATAAAGAAGATGTGATAGATATACACACACTACACAGCCCTTAAAAAGATGAAATCCTGTCATTTGTGACAACATGGATGGAACTAGAAGGGATTATGTTAAGTGAAAAGTCAGAAGAAAAAAGACAAATACCAGATGATCTCACTCATATGTGGAATATAAAGAAACAAAGCAAAGGAGTAGACTAAACAAAGACCAATCCTTGGACATCAACAACAGAACTGCAGTTACCAGTGGGGAAGAGGTTGGGGTTAAGGGCAAGTAGTGGTGGGGTCCAATGGACGATGGTAGAGAACTTCTGGTAATTTGGTGGAGGACAGGGTATTTTGTCCTATATTTGAGGAATGGGGAACCTACGCATATGGTTTTATATTATTTTGTCAATCAAAATTACCACAATAAAAATTAAATAAAAGCATGAAGATGTGAACTACTAAGATTTTATGAAGCTTTGTGCTCAATATTAAAAGACAAATAAATGATCAAATTTTCTTTCATTTTATTTAATTTCTTTACCTTCAACATTTATTGAAGAAGTATTTATGGGGCATGCTCACCTAGCATTGTGTCTGGCACTAGGAATACAATGGCAAATAAAAAATACTTCCTGTCTTCAAAGGATTTATAGTCTGGTGTGACTAAAATAGCTACAGACAATTAGCCATCTGCAAGTAGTAGCCATCACTCATGTTGAGTACATGCTGCTCTGGAGGCTTATAGATTGGACTCTAGTCTTAAAATGAAATCTTTCTTAAGATGTAATTTAGATACTGAAAGCTGAAAATTGCTCAAACTCAATTGAAAAGAGCAGAGAGAGAAAAGATAATTTTTATGGTGAAAGCAACCAAGGCAGCAGATTATAGGAAAGATAAATTTCGGTGTGTTTAGGTCATTTTATGTCGCTTTTTATGCTTATAGCATAGAGTAGAGGGAACTGCACAAGAGATGAGACTGAAGTAAATGGATAGTTTGGATAGGTTGAGGCAAGAGCAGATAGTTAATTAGTGCTCACCCAAACAGACTATGCATAATAATGCACTTAATCCTTATAAAAGCTCATAGGTAGGCAATTTTGTTTCCACCAAGTAGATGAGGAATTATAGTGAGGTGAGGTGCAGTAACTTGTTCAAATCACACTTGTGACTATACCATGCAGGCTTTCAAGGACACAGTCTTGGGAGGGATTCAGACTTCCCTGAGCATAGCAGTGATGTATGGCCAGAATTGTATTTTGGGATGATAATTGAGTGTAGTCTTCAAAATGGAATGTATCTGGGTTGATCTAGAGGAGAGAGAAGAGAAAATTAAAGCTGCTTGGGAGGAGAGGAGAATGGGTCTTGACTAAGGATTTAGCCTGGGATAACATAAAGCAATTCTGAAATTTCACATATTCTTTCTGTTGGATACTTGAATGATTAAATGTTCAAATTCAGATATCCTATATTTGATGAAGAGTGAACCTACATATCTAAAGCTTAATAAGTATTATAAAATTACCTCAATAAAATATATTTTTTAAAGAGATGCAAAGTCAAAACAGATGACTCTTGGAGAATGACATCAGCAAGATGGTCAAATAAGAAGCTCTTTGTATTTCTCCTTCAACATCGATTTGGCATCTTAATGGACAAAGTGCTTTAGTGAAGGTTGCTAGATTCTGGTTGGCTATTGTAAAACGCTTGTGTAGTCCAAGAATTAGAAGAACCATTTGAGAAGAAGATGGCTGAATTGCTGACTGTGGTTCTCACTATAGATCCAAAAATAGCTCTTTGCTCCAGTGGATTCGAACTGCATTTGGCTTCAGCTCAGTCACAGCACTCTAGACTTGAGGAGTCTCCCAACCTGTGTATTAGAAAATAGGCTTATAGACTTCAGTCCCTGAAATATCCTTTAAAGCAGCTTCCGCCATGCTTTAAAGCAGTTTTGACTATGGTCTGTAAAGCCTCTGGACCGCACAGATTTTTCACAATCACCCATGGGAAAGAGCACCTTTGTGGAAGTCCAGGGATAAATACAAGGAGAAATACCAGCACACCACTGGAGGAAAAAGAAAAGAAAAGAAATATGAGATTGGATGAACATATTGGACAGAGTAAGAGGAACAGCTTGATTTTACCTGTGTCTCTTTTCCCCAAATGATGCAGAGATCAGTACCAAGAGAATTCTTCTTACCTGTTATTTCTGCCACAGAAGAAAGTGAGAGTATATGAGTAACTAACTTCCCCAGCTGTATAGATTGCTGACAAAGAGTCCCATTTCTCTCTTGCCCCATCCAAAATGCTGAGTCATGAGCTGTATGACTAAGAGGAACATAACAGTCAGGGCTTGGAACATATCAAAGGGACATGGATCCTAACAACCACATCACTGACTCCAGCAGATGGCCTGCTAAAGACGCTGAATTTCCTTGCCTGTGGAGCCCTCCAACTGTCCCTTGGGTACCCCCAGTGCATTGTGTGACTCACTCCCATGCATCCCCCTTCACCCCATGACCAGCTCCTTATGTGCACTCCTGATGCTGATGAGTGTGACTTTTGCAGATGGCTAGTGAGCATGTTCAGAAAACTTGTACAAATGGGCCTGGGAGAGATCACAAACTTGAGCTTTAGTGTTACTTTGGAAAAATATAAAGGATGGCTCTCAGCACCCAGTCTGGTGTTGTAGCTATAAGATATTTTACGTAAGCCTCATAGTGACCACAAAGTAACCTATATTGTATATATACAAAGACAAAGGATAAGGGAATCAAAGAGTACCACCATGGAAAATTATCGACTCACAAAGAAAGACAGCAAAGAGGAAAAAAAAAAAGCACACAAGAACTAAAAAATACAAAACAATAAGATGATATTAATAAGTTCATACCTATCAATAATTACTCTAAATGAAATGGATTAAATTCTTCAATGAAAAGGTATAGAGTGGTTCAACATGAATATATTTTAAAAAGTAATATACCACCTTAATACAGTGATGGATTAAAATCATGTGATCTTCTCAACTGATACAGAAAACGTATTTCATAAAATACTATATCCTTTTATGATGAAGGTTTTTAGTAAATTTGGTATGGAAAGAATGTTCTTCAACATGCCAATGAAGGCCATATATGACAAGTTCACAGCTAACTCAATGAGGAAAGGAAGATCAGGAACAAAAAAATAGTCTCAGCTCTCACCATTACTATTCAGCAAAGTATTAGGAGTTCTATGCAGAAGAATTAGTGAAGGCAAGAAAAACAAAACAAAAGAAGTAAAATATTATCTGTTTGCACATAATATGCTCTTCCTCTCATACATAGAACTCTAACTCTAGCAAAAAATTGTTAGAATAAACAAATTCAATAAAGTTGCAGGATTCAAAATCAACATGTAGAAATCAATTTCATTTCCATATATAAACAATAAATATTTTTTTCAGGAAATAAAACAATTCTACTTATACTAACTTTTAAAACAATAAAATATTTTAAGAATAAGTCACTAGGCAAAGGATCTTTGCACCTAAAAGACTTTGATTAAATAAATTAAAAGAGATAATAATAAATGGACAGATATGAGTTCATGGATTGGGAGAGTTAATATTGCTAAAATGTGCATGATACCTCAAACTATCTATAAATTTGATGCTATCTCTATGAACGATCTCACAGCATTTTTAAAGAAATAGAAATAACCCCTAACATTTGAATAGAAACACAGTTACCTCAAAGAGTCAAATCAATCTGGAGGAAGAACAAAACTGGCAGCATCTCACATCCTGATATTAAACTATATAACAAAGCTATTATAGTCAAACAGTATAGTATTGGCATAAAAATAGAATTGGTTAATGAAACAGAATAGATAACCCAGAAATAAACCCACAAATATACAGTCAACTAATTTTCAACAAAGGAGTTGAGCATATGCAATGGGGAAAGAATAGTCTTTCCAATAAATGTTTTTGGGAAAATGATATTCGTGTGGAAAAGAATGAAATTGGCTCCTTGTGTTACCTCCCACATGAAAATCAACTCAAAATGAATGAAATATTTGAAGCTAAGACCTGAAATCATAAAACTCTTAGGAGAAAACATAAGGAGTAAGTTTCTGGGATACTGGCCATGGTAATTATATTTTGGATTTGACATTAAAAGCACAAGCAACAAGATAAAAATATAAGTGGAACCACATCAAACTAAAAAAGCATCTGAACAACAAAAGAAAAATCCAGCAAGATGAAAAGGCAACATATGGAATGAGAGAAAATCTTTGCAAATCATTCATATAATAAAGGGTTAATAGCCAAGAAACTTATACAACTTAATGTTAGAAAAAACAAGCAATCCAATTAAAGAATAGGAAGAGGATCTGAATAGAATTCATCCATAGAAGACATATAAAATGCTGATAGATACATGAAAATATGTTCAATATTATTAATCATCAGGGAAATGAAAATCAAAATCACAGAGAATTATAACTCCTGCCTTCTAGAATGACTATTAAAAAAAGAGAAGGAATAGAAAGTGATGACAAAGATGTGGACAAAAGAGAAACTGTGCATTGTTGGTGGGATATAAATACTTTCAGTAATTGCGGAAAATGTGTGTATTTTTCTCAAAAAATTGAAATAGAACTAATACATGGTCCAACAGTCCCACTACTTGGTATATATAAAAGAAATGAAATCAGACTCTCAAAAAACTATCTGCTTTATCATGTTCTCCATACCATTATTTACAGTAGCCAAGATATTGGAAGTGTCCATTGATGGATAAACACGTAAGTAGTATATGATATATATATATAGTGACATATGTATATATACACATATATATGTATGTATACTTTCAGCCTTGAGAAAGAAGGAAATCTTGCCATTTGCAACAACATGGATGAACCTTGAGAGCTTAGGTTAGGTGAAATAAATCAGACAGAGAAAGACAAATACTATATGATCTAACATGCAATCTCAAAAAGTTGAACTCATAGAAACAGTAGAACAGTGATTAAAAAGAACTGTGAGGCAGAGGAAGTGGGGAGAAAGAGAAAAAATTTCCATTTATAAATGAAAAAGTTCTAAGTATTGAATATACAGCATGGTAACTACAGTTGACAAGACTTGGAATTTGCTAAGAGAATAACTCTCAAATGTACTCGACACACGCACAAAATTATATGAGATGTTGGACATATTTGATAACCCTGTTGTCATCATGTCACTATATATATTTATATAAAATCATCATGTTTTATGCTTCAAATATATACAATGTTATATGGCAATTATATTTCAATACATTTGGATAGAAATCAAAAAGAGATGAACTATTTAGTAGGGCCCATTAATACATTTTTGGGTCTACCAAGATAGACATGGAGTTTTGCTTAGGTTTGGAGATAGTTAAACTGCTATTGTCCTGAATAAAAATGCTACAGGAGTTGGGAGCTATGTATATAAACAGTAGAGAAATGGTAAGGGGGGAAACAGACATCTGAGATTTATGCTATTAGAGGTACAAAGCCAGTGAGGAATTCCTTGTAGAGACGGGAATGTCAAATGCACTTTTGTTCTTTTTGATGTTATTCCATAGGTTTTGAGTACAGTCTTCATTTCTTTGCATTCTTTTATTTCTTTCCTGGTTTGTTTGAGTACATTCCTCTGCCCTATCTTCTAGCTCACTGCTTCGATGGGAGGTGTTTCATTCATCTTATTCTTGCGTCTCTCTATTGAGTTCTTTAGTTCATCTATTGTATTCTTCATTTCTTTGATATCTTGCTTTATTTCTGCTCTCTCTTTTTCCCCCTATTTTTAATTTTTTTTTTTATTTCCATGAATATGTTTGTCACTGTTGCCCTAAATTCATCCTCAGGTAGTGTGCTTATGTCAGTTGTGTTCAGATTTTCCCCTGAGATTTTAATTGGGTATATCATTTCTCATGTATTTCTCTGTTTTTGCTGTTCAGCATTCTGTTTATATTTCTGTGGGCTTGATTTCTCTGCAGTGATGGCTTTGTCTAGGTTATCAATTGGCAACAGAGAAGCCTGGATCTTGAACAGTGGGAATTCTTGAGTTGTGTGGCATCACCGCTGGTAGGATTTGTTGATGTTCATTGGTAGAACTGATTTTGGGGCTGGAGAGTTCTGCCTATGGGGTTGGAATTTGTGTAGGGAATGGGGAACATTCATCCAGTGTCCCCGCTCTGAACGGTAATGACCTCGTTGTTGCTGACGCACAATTAGCAATTAGGCTGCAATTTCACTGCGGTGGCATGAGTGGGTAGAAATGCGATTTCCACCTCTGGTAAATTCTCTTCTTTCTGTAAGCCTGGGGGAGGGATTTCCAGTGGGTGGGTCCTCCAGCTTTGTCACAATATGGTGGGAGGGATCCAGGGTGAGGGATTCCCCTAGTTGCCTTCCAGTTATTGTGGCACCCAGTGTAATTTTCCTCAATGGGACTCCTACTCAAATCACTGGGACCCTGGTCCTCCTTTCTCCCTGCACCAAGACTCTCTCTCCTGGTTCTGTGTTCTGGTCCAGCTGAGCAGGCTCTCTGCTGCTTTTGGAGTGACTCTCCAGGAAGCCTGTTTCTTCCCGTGGTTCCACTTGCTCCACTGCTCCCACACCCCAAATCTGCAGTGTACTCTGAATCCTGATCTTTTCACCTACCCTTTGTAGTCACGATCGCTGCTGCATCTCTATAGCCTCTGTGCCTGATTTTCCTCAGTGTTTTTTTCTGGAGAACAGATGAGTTCCTAGTTGCTCTGTGATGAGGATGTGGATCTTGCTCCTAGCTGGTCACCATCTTGATCTGATTGACAGATGCACTCTTGGAACTCCAAGTCCTGCTTTAATTTGATATTGGTTTATTTTATGTGCTATCTTCTACTCTTAAACTTTCAGAAGTGGTTTGGTCCATTCTACTATCTTGGATCAGCAGCACCTGAAAGAAGAAAATAAGGGCTTGGGAAGAGGAGCATGGATTGAAGAGTGAATCCTAATAGAGGCTGCCTATAATCCGTGGTCAGTAAAACAGATGAAAATTGTGGTGAGTGCCAACTTGAGTGAAAACAGGTCATAGATGTTAGAGAAAGGGAGCCTTTGAAATATGAATGGGCTGACAGCTAATACAAGTAATAACAATAAGAGGCTGATCATCGTTCTAATGGAGGTGATGAGAGTTTCTTTGGAAGAACATAGCAGAGACATAAATTTAGTCTAGGTCATAATTTACCTTGAATAATGTACACTGGCTTAAAAATCTTCACAGTTTAATAAGAGTAAAAAGGCAAACACAAATGAAGTTAGAACTAACATCAGATAGACACACAAGCAATTCTAGTGCCCCAAATTTGCTGGAACAAAATGAATGACCAAAGCTAGGGGCTATCAAGAGACCCTTAGGTCTTAAGAAGCAGGGTGTTCTATGAGAGGTGTTGGTTTCGATTTTTATTGAAATTTCAAGTTTTCTTCCACTTCCCTGCTTAGGGTTTCACTTGTTTGTGGCTCTGTAACTATACTCCCTTGCCTTCAAATGGATGCACAGGGATAGAGGAAGGTGAGTCTTTCAGTTGCCTGTACCCCTCCACCTGGAGACTCTTGGAGGACTGGGAATGAGCGAGTGCTATGAAGAGAAGAGGGAACAAAACATAACATGCGGGTGCACCCTGGTGGAGTGGTGATTAGGTTAATTGCCTCCAAAGAACTCAGCCCACACACCCCTGGGTTGAATCCCGGGTCTGGGAGAAGCAACCAGTTTGAACAACTAAATAAAAATAAAATAAAATGCTTCCTCCTCCTCCTTCTCTCTCTTCTGGCCTGTTGGCCTACTCGCCTTCATTCTTGCCTGCACCTTTCCTTAAAACAACAACAAGAAAAACCAATGAAGCATTCCATGGGCAAGGACAAAGGTGTTTGTAGTAACAGAGGAGCAGTAAGCTTGCCTCACCCACCTGAGTGTGCTGGCAAAAACATCCAGTTATGTGCGTCCAGAGTCTACCATGTGTCAGGCTTCAAACTACATGTTTTAGACATATAATCTCCTCTCTTTCACCCATACATTTGTGCACCATTACTGTCCTCCTTTTGTAGATGAAGAAATCAGGGTCCTGGGATGATATGTTTTCCAATTCACCCAGCTGATCATTGGAAGAAGTATTTAATCCCAATTCAATTTAAATCCAAAGCTCCCTCCTTGAGTCCTCATGCCAGTTAGATGAGCTACCCTAGCACAGGGGACAACAGTGAAAACACGTCTCCATCTCCAGGGCTCCCAGTTAATTCTAGCAATATCGCTAGACGTACAGAGCACTGCGGAAAATCAAGTCATTCTCATCTAGATGATTAGGAGTCTGAGGGACCAAAGGTTCTGTCTCTATTGTAAAGAAAATGAGCAGTAGTAGGATTTTGCTCCTTTCTGGGGCAGATTATTTAATTCTGTGGCATACTCTGCAGCATTAAGTTTCTGTGCAATTAATTGTTTTTCGGTCTCAGAAGAAACTAGTCTATGAATAACAACTACAAAATACAGCTTGTGAATAACAGAGTGAGAGGGTTCATTTTCCAGTTGTTGTATTCCATTTCTGTTCAGCTTAGGGATAGTGAGGGAAGACGAATTTCAGATTAATTGCAAGACAGCACAGTGAATAGTGCAGGTCACTGGTTGAATTACTCATGGGGAAGCACTTTCCTTGGATTCTTTCAAAAGAAGATTTTAAACAATGTCCTGCAGGATTTACCTCCAGATTTTTAAAAAGAGCATTTTAATCATGCTCTTTTCATTATCATTCAGTATTAGCCACACAAATGGCTTCTACTGATGGTTCCACAGAAGTTACATAAATTGTTTTCACTGATATAACCCCACGGGTCTGGGGCACTGAAATCTGAATATAGGCCTGGAAGTCTGGGTGCTCGAAATTTAAGATTAACTGAAGCTACTCTGAAGATCATGGTTTATTTGTTGTGGCAAAGAATATGGCTCTGTGAAACTATTCAACATCTTCAGGAATACCATATAGCTTGTTTCCTTTCTCAGTTCTTCTAGAATTCTTCACGCCTTCATCACCTCTGCCGAGAAGCAGACAAAAGAGATAAAATGCATCTATAAAGTCTAACCATTTGTATTTGTTGTAAATATAACCTACATTCCTTCTACAGCCAGCCCATGAAAAATAACATCTTATCTTTATGGTAGAAAGGAAGGAGATGTAATCTATTACTACCAGGTGAATGAACGCTAACAGAAATATATTTTCTATTTAATTGCTAGGCTTCTACTACTTCAGAATTCCACTGTCTGGAGAGACTAAGATTTGAGAAGTAAAAGTCCTATTTTCTCACTATTTCATGGTGATTGCTGTCATTTAAAATGAACTCTTTTTTTTTTGGTACTTTATCTCCTATTCCTGGGCCACAATTTCAGTTTCAGGAAGAACAAGAGTTTTCACGGTATTTTGATTATTTAGGTATCTCTTCCAGACTTTGTATTATTCAGAGTATTCAGAGGCTTGATTTTTTTTCTTCTTTTACATTATCTTTTTAACTTCATTTTTATTTCACATATTACTCTACGTAACTTAAAGCCTCCCACTGAAATATGTATTTACTGCAATAGAGCAGGCTAACAATTTATTATAACCTTAATATAATTAGCTCTTTCCTCAAGCTCCCTCAGTCTCATCTCCCACATGTTAGAAAGGCATTTTTTGTTTTCAATCCATAAGGCTACTCTCTCTTTCTCTGTTTTTGGATATGTGTGTTTGCCAGCTTTGTGACCTTGGGGAAGATACTTAACTTGCCAGAGTGATTTTTCCTCATGTGGGGAAAGGGCATAGCTCGCTGTCTCCAGATTTGAGACTTGAACGAAGCAGCATGCAGAGCATTTTGTGTGCTGTGGTACCTTCCGTGGAGGTGCATAAACTATTAACGGATTCCTCTTCTACTCTCTAAGACAGATACACTTTTCTTTCTTCTGATTTTGATGTCTCACAATCTACTATTTCTGCGAGATTTCCATTAGCTCTTCTACATCGTTTTTACTGGTGACATTGGTTTTTAACATTATTTATAAAATTTCATGTGTCAGGACTTCATATATTGTCATCTGTCTATACTATATCATCATGGTCACTGAAAGTCGAGTTTCCAGCTACTACCATACAGTTGGCCCCCATTTACCCATTTTTACCCACCTCACATGCCCCTTCCCCTCTGGTAACCACCAATTGTTTTCAGAACTTAAGCTTTTGTTTTTGTTTTGTCTTGTTTTGCCTGTTCATTTGTTTTGTTTACCTTCTACAGATGAGTAAAATCATATGGCATTTGTCTTCCCCAGCTGACTTCTTTCACTTAGCATAATACAGTCTAAATTTATTCATGTCACAAATGGCAGGATTTCATCATTTTTTAGAAAATATCTGAGGAGTATTCCATTATATATATATATATACCGCATCTTCTTTACCTAGTCATCGGTCAATGGGCACTTAAGTTGTTTCTGAATCTTGTCTCCTGTAAAGAATGCTGCAGTAAACAAAGGAGTACACACATGTTTCTAACTTAGTGTTTTCTTATTTTTTTAAATAAATACCCAGAAGTGAAAGAGCTGGATTATCTAATAGTTCTTAGATCATCTATTCTTAGATTTTTAAGGAATTGGTATCATGTTTTCCACAGTGACTCCATCAGTTTATATTCCTTCTAGCTGTGCACAAGGGTTCCCTTTTCTCCACATCCTCACAAACCCTGGCTGTTTCCTGTCATTTTGATGATGTCCATTATCCTTTCTAATATGCTGCGCAAGCAAACGTTTGTACCCCACACTCCAGTTAGTTTACCTTCTTCCTGCCTCCTTGGGAAGAGGCTGGAGGCTTTCTTCAGAGAAAATAAAACTTGCTTTTTTCTGATACCCAAGTTCATTCCATCTTGCAATGAACTTTGCCTCGTCACTATGCCACTCAGTGATGGCACACCTGTTTATGAAGCCTCTTCTCTGTGTCAGGCCCGCACTGATGTCTGGCTACCACTGGATATCTTCTCTTTACTGCTGTAGTTCATTTCTCCACTGCGGTCTGTAGGAACTGCTGACTTGGGGTTCAGTTCCAGGAAGCCTCAGCAGGCGATCTGAGGGATAGAGGAGAGGGGAGCTAAGACATTTATTTTCCTGGTTCCTTTTTTGAAGGGAGACCCAGCACTGGTTTAATTTTCCACTACAGACCCCTGCTCCTGGTAGGTAGCCTTCTCCATTCTCTGAGTTCCAGTTATGCTTCTACCATACCTTTCAGACCTCAGAGTGACAAGAGTAGACCCATTGTTACTAGCCTCTGAATACTGGCTTTCCCCTGTGTCAGAAATCATGCCATAGCCACTTGGTCACTAGTCCCTTGTTGGTTTACCCCAATTACTCATCTGCCTCTTGTCGGGACCCTGACTGACACTAAGCAAGATAGGGAGACCTTGCTCTTATGGAGCTTTCATCTGAGATGAGGAAGACAGATAATACACAAACAAACATAAATAGGCAGCATAATAATAGATTATCATCTCTGTGAAATAGTAAAAATGTTCCTTAGGAACCAGGGTGTTGGGTGAGGTTCAACATCAGTCAGGGTGGCAGGGAGAACATTAGAGAAGGTGATATTTAATTTGAGGTCTGATTGACAAGACAATAAGTGAGAATAATGTGCAAGCAGAGAAAAACTGGCTCGAAGGTCCTGAGATAAAATTGAGAAGAGAACAAAGAACACAGAGAAAGTCAGGGTGGCTTGACACAGTGGGTGCAGAGTGTAGGGGTGGGAAGGAAGGAAGTCTTGAAAGGGCCCAACTGTCATGCTTCCCAACCAACACTGGTGAAAACATCACCCATTAGGAGACCTGGTTAGTAATGTACTTGCTCAACAAGATGTTTTGTTACATATTCCAGATTTTTCTGCCTACCAACCTGAAGACTCCAGAAAGACAACAGATCAATAATAATTCCCTCCCCACTGGACAATACAAGTCTTTGTTGTATCTCTGATTTCTTTTTAAATTAAATTTTGTTTTTTAAAGGTCTAGGTCAAACATTCCCACCTCTCTTCCTCAAATTCTCTTTTTAAAAACATGCCTTGGGCTTCTGTTTCAGCCTGTCACTTTCCATCTCTCTGCATGTCACCCCATGTCTCGATCAGGGAATGCTTTATGCCATTTCCAAACTCTTCCAGAGAGTGAGCTAGCCAGGCTTGCAGCTCTTTATTTAATCGATTGAGCTTCCCTTGGATATTTTTCTACCCTAAAGAGAGTAAAACCCATGCCTCTGACACTAGGTGTGTGAAGATCAGGTCCCTCCTTGCAGGTGTCCCACTCTTGTAAAACTTTCCTATCTCACAGCCCTCTAGCTGCTTCTAAAATGCACTACTGTCTTCACAACGCTGCGAAGCCTCCCACACAACAGGCCCGGCTGCACTTCTGAGTTGGTGATGGGACTTCCTACAACGTCCTGACGATCACAGATGAGAAAAATGCTTGTCTTTGGGGAAGGAATTTTTAAGCAATCTCTTTAAAAGACATTCCCAAAAGAAGTGAAAACCAGAGACTATATTTTGTGCAACTGAGATTCTTTTTACATCAAGCATTAAAAAAATGGAATTTTAAAAAAGATTAAATTAATACCTAGAGACTATAGTTTTATTTGATTAGTATATTTAACTTGAGTATAATAGTATCTTGCAAGCAACAGAGCTATTTTGGGAAATTCAATATGTAGGAAAAGAAACTTGTTGAAATGCAAGGATTCCTGAATGTAACATTTTGCTGAGAACTTGCCCAGAGTGCTGCTGGGTAAGTATAGATCATGGGACTTAGAATTAATTTCATATTTGGATCCTTGGCTTGCTATTGAAACGTTGTGGACATAAATAGGTGCAGAATATTCTTAATCCTGACTAGATCAGAGAGAAAGTTATGGACGTTGTTACAAAGTTAAGCAGGTGACCGGTTTATGACATCTAAAAGTTTTCTTTTATGATTTCAGACAGATCTGATTTAAGCATTACTACATAATAACCACTAGATGGCAGGAGTGAACAATAAAAAAAAACACAACATGGCTGACAGAAAAAAAGAACCCTACTTTTTAAATGCATCTCCCCTCTTTTTATCTCCTTGCCACTTCTTATAGGCACTTGTCTTCTCTCATTTTTATTTTCCCCCTCAGTTCTTCACTGTATTTGTTTTCACTTAGTTTAAATAACCGACTCTTTAAGAATCACAAAACTGATTCTAAAAAAATCAGCTCTGAAAATCAGTTACATGTACTTGTCATTTGAATACTAAAATTTTTTTTCTTGAATTCAAGACATCTTTTATCACTACTTTCTTCTCAAGCAAGGGATAAAGCTTCACAGGCTTTCGAGGCTTAGAGAGCCTCCAGTTTCAGGCCCAGGTGGATGGGGTAATGCACAGGAGAGCAGGACTGAAATGATGAGAAGAAGACAAAAACTCTGTAAAATGATAAGCCATCTTACTTCTCTGTGATACTATCATAGGGGTGGTTTGATAATGACCAAAGTGCTGTGCTGAAATGATTAGAAAACAGGAAACAAAAGCCACAACCAAGTAGACTCCTGAAAATCAGCAACACAGCTTGGTTATAGGCAGCACCTGAGAAATGAACTCCCGTTTTACTAATCCATTTAATGGCGAAGTCATTGGTTTGAATAACAGTCATGCAATTAAGCCTCATATCTGAGAGATGTAATAGGCTCTTTGTTCTCTTTCTTTCTTGGAATCATTGTTCTCTGCCCAGTAAATCTTCCTTTCATTTATTTTTCTGTTCTTAAAAACATCTCCTTTTGAAAACCAGGGTTGTGGTTTCTTAAGTGCAAAATTTGAATTTTGTGCCCCAGTCCATCAATCACTCAAAGGCAGGCTTGAGAGAATTTCTGGGAGGTTTTTAGTACTCTCTGGGGGTGCACCTTGGGCACTGATGTTAAGCCAGGGATTTTGCAATGTCTAGTTGTCATATTTTTCCATGAATTAAGAATTGAGGCAGAACCAAATTTCTATCCTTCTCTCTTACTGTCGTTGTCTCTCTCTCTCTTATACACACACACACACACACACACACACACACACACACACACACACACACACTGCCCTCAAACAGAAGTAAGAGAAGGAAACACATTTACTCTAGTTTAAAATTAAACCCAGCCAAAACAAATGTGATTGATTATAAAGCTCCTCTGACTGTCATTATGTTGTTTTCTCTGCTGTAGAAGTTAAATACTAGTATTTGATAGGAGGCTAAGAGAGAGGAATAGTTTAGAAGTGAAGTAATTTCTGGGATCAGTGGAACTCACTGATAAGAGCTATACTGGCTCCAACAAGACTTAGAAAATTGGGGGTATAATTGTTCATTTCAACTGCTCTCCATTTGACTTGTACAGCAGTGCATGGACAATTAATATGATTGTTTCAGCTGAGTTGACTAGATAACACTCTGATACTGTCATTTATTAGGTATAGGTTCTTGCTAAGATAACACTCTGAGCTACAGTTTTCTCATGCGGACAGTGAAGCTAAACAAACTTAGATTAAATCCTGTACTTTGTCGCTTACAGGCTGCAAGATCTTAGGGAAATTGCTCCATGCTCATCTATAAAGTGCTGATAATATCACATTGTTAAGTGGGTTACTATGTCTGGCATGTGGTAATCATTTCATAATTGGAAGCTATTACTATTTATATTACTTGTTCATTCCTTGAAGTTTTTACTGAAATCAAGCTATGTTATGTGTTTGACACCTTGCTGAATGCTAAGAAAGAAGATCCAGAAGAATCATGTGGCAGTACTTGCTTTCAAGAGGTTTATGGCTTTGTTGATGAGGGGAAAAAGTGAAAATATGGTTGTTTAATGTAACATTGTGAAATAATCAAGTGTCAACAATTAGTGATACGGTGCATACTCAGGTCTGATAGAGAAAAGAGAAAGCATGTTGGAGGCAGTCATTGTTGGAGAGGACCTGATGGGATTTGAAGTATGAGAAGGATTTGCTGATGTGCGGAGAGAGCTGGACAAATTAAAGTATGTCACATAATGACATGTACTATGGAGAAAAATAACAGGTCATAGGTAGGGGAAGTGTTGAAGTGGGTTACACAATTTTAAATAGGGTGAACATTCACTGAGAAATCCCCAGGAAAAGTTGAGCAAGCAGATGAGGGATAAACCAAGTGGAATTCTGGGAATATTCCAGGCTGAGGGAGCTGCAGCTGTTTGTCAAGGCCCTGAGGCAGAGACGCATGAGCAATGAGGGAAACAGCAAGGTGGTTGGTGGGGCTGGAGCAGATCAGCAGTGTGGAGAGCTGAAGATGAAGCTGGGGAGATTGTACTGTGGAGCTGCTGGTTGATAAGAACCAGCAAACCTGCAGGGCCTTGTGCACCACTTTAAAGATGTGGGTTCAACTTTGATCTGATTTCTCTTTACAAAGTGTCATTCTGAGAAACAGGCTATAAGGAACCAAGGGTGGAAGCAAAGAAATCATTCAGGAGACATTTGCAACAATATAGTTAAGAGCTGACATTGTCTTTAGCCAAAATGGTGAAAAGAGATTGGATTCTAAAATTCTGGATATATTTTGAACCAGCAGAGAGACTCACAAAAAAACAATGATTCCATGAAGTATTTTTTGGATAGCCATCCTTTTAACCATTTGATTTGGGTTAATTAAAATTTAGAGAGCAGAAGGTATTCATTGTAGGTTTTAAAATTCTCTGTTTTCTTTACACTATCGTACTGTTCTTGTTTGATTCCCCCTTTCTCACCCATCCATCCTGTCTCCTTCTCTATGTAACCGTCATCCAAACATTCATCCATAATTATGTATATATACACAATTATTTCATTCAAGAAGCTCATGGTTCAGGGGGTAGCATGGTCAAGTGAATGCAGTTTTACTATGGTCCAGGTGAGTGCTATGATACCAGTAGACATATATAATTAACTGAGTAAGCATGTGAGAATATATTGGAAGGGCCCTTTACCTGACCTGGGTGGGGATTGAGAAAAACAAAGATTTCCCAGATAGAAGAGTGGGTTCCTAGGGCTCTTTTCTTCTGATAATGAATGAATGGATAGGGAAGATACAATAAAAATATATAATGAAAAATTATTCAGCCATGAGAAAGAAGGAAATTCTTTCCCTTGAGACAACATGGATGACACTTGAGGGGATTATGTTAGTGAAATATGTCAAAGACAAATATAACGTGACCTCAGTTATATGCGAAATCTAAAAAAGTTAAACTCACAGAAAGACAAAGTAGAATGGTGGTTAAAAGAGCTGGGGAATGGGGGAACATGGACCATATCGATCAAAGGGTCCCACATTTAGTTTAAAGTACTCTTGGTTTATAGGTTCACATTTGATATAGAGAAAAGATTTATCTTCTGTGTGTATGGGGGGGCAAATGAGAGAGAGAGAGACAGAGAGAGAGAGAGAGAGAGAGAGAGAGAGAGAGAGAGAGAGAGAGAGAGAGAGAGATTCTTCGAAGTATTTGCTAAGTGCTTATGAATCATGCCTTGTGAATGCAGTTTATATGTCCTTTTATTTTCTTTACTAAAGTTTATGTTGCTGATCTTTGAGTTAACTTTTCTAGGTACTGGTGTCTCATTTCTCTAATAACGGAAAATTCTAATTGTATTGTATGGAAAGTATGACGATGCCGATTTTCACAACTTCGACTAAACTCATCTTTAATCTCTTATCAGGGAAGGGTCCCAGCAGGTACCCAATACAAGATTCCTTAGCTTTTTTGAATATACACTTTCCAAACTTCCTTTCAGTTGCTGTTCCCTTTATCTGACACACACTTTCCTTTCTTGTTGGCTAGGTAAATAAAATCCCATAGGTTCTTCAGAGCCCAGCTCTACTTCTGAGATACTACCACCAACAATAGCAGCAGTGGTATCAACAGCCAGAAGAACCATTGTTCACTGAATAATTATCTTGTGCCAGGAAATATTTCGTGGTCGAAACAACCCTACAAGGTAGGTGGTCTTAAGTCCCTGTTTTTCAGGTGAAGAAACTCAGTAGACCAGAGAGGTTAAGTGACCTGCCTAGGTGACAGAGAGTAAGGCTAAGAACAAGTCTTTGAACACTATACAAAGTACAAAGTCAATGCTTGTAATTACAGTGCTCTGATGTACCAGTATCCCCAGCGAGCCAAAAGCTCAGTGTTCAAATATGACTACAGACACTGTCTCATCAGTTTCTAATCATCACACTAGACAGTAAGTTTTTTGAAAATGGAAACTATGTTTTAGTCTACAATCTGGATGAAATAGGTATCAAATAAATATTGCCAAATGAATAGAGTAGATAAACATCCTTTAGATCCTTTGGAAACTCACAAATAAAGAATATTTGAGTTTCCAGCAGTGTTTTGGTCAGCAGTGTTTACAGTTTAAAGATAGATTCTCATATTCAGAGTTTTTCTATGTCCTATAAAAAGCCATGGAAGTCACATATTTAGAGTGAAGTTGTTTGGCAGGAAAATAAGTGTCACTAGTACTACTTTATAGTAGTATAGTAGTATAGTAGTATAGTATAGTATAACTACTGTTCTACTGTGCATGATTACAGAGGCATATAAGGCTCATAATTATTCCTGGGATGTAAACTTATTTTATTTCACCTAGAGAGAAGTAAACAATAATTGTTACTAATGAAGGAATGATACTAGAATTTTCTTTTGTGTTTGATATATCTGGTACCCTGTGCTAATATATATTTATGTTTTAGCATTCTGAGTGATTCAGTATTGAAAATTCTCAGGCCTGCTGAGTGAGTTCTAAAGGTTTTTTAAATTTCTGACATGACTGTAATTTTACATTTGGTATAAAAAGTTCTAAAGGTTATAAATCATGAAATCTGATATTGTATGTATATCCTGATGTGAAAGTTTTGGATAAATTTCACCTCTATCTCTATTTTTGTGTTTCCATTTTCTCTGTTTTATAGATTTCCATTTTTATTGATTCACAGTCAGTTTCCATCAGGGAAACAATTGCAATTTCTAAGCACTCTTGGTGTTCACAATGATTGTTTGTAGCAAGTATTAGGAAAAAAAATTTAAGCTAAGAAAAGAAACAGATATGCAGAGAAATAAGAAAATACATACATAAGGAGTTAACTTTTCTTGGTGCCAGTGTCTCCTTTATTACCTGAAAATCCTAATCTGTATTAGATGGAAAATATGACCATTTTAATTTTAACCACCTTGCTTAGTTCATATTTAATCTCTTATCAGACAGTGTCCCAATAAGTACCCAGTATAAGAATGGAGATATTCCATAATGGGAATTATAGTAGATCTTCTTGAAATCAAAGTATGTTAGTGAATACAAAACGATTTTACTGTGAAAACTTAACATAAATGTAAGTATTCTGAAGTACCAGATGCTAGCACGAGTCTTTGCTTATGATGGGCATTGGACACAAGGTTGCTGCTGAATAAATGAAGTGAAATGGACGTCTTAGCTGTGGATACACCATCAGTGCCTATGTCTGACTTTGGTTTAAATGGGTAAGAAATAGGAAATACAGCTGGATGAGCAAGGGATCTTGAATTCCAGATAGGGCATTTTCACTCAATTTTCCCCCTAATGAGGAACCATACAAGATGTCTCTATAGAGAATTAACATGTTTAAGGCAATATGACAGAAGATGAATCTTGTTCCAGCATCAGAGGACAGAAAAACCTGGGCACTGAACGATCCCTTGCAATGATCTAATCGAGAAGCACTGAGGGATTAACTGGAATAAAATTTGACACTTCTGCCTCATAAAAAGAAAATCAGAAGAAGATTTATAAAAGAAAACCATGAAAAAAAACTTGCATGTATTCATTCTCATTTCTTCCTGGAGCCAGTTTTGAAGATGGACCACGTGAAAGACCCTGTCTACCAACGCTGGAGAGATGAATGGGTTGATATTTTGCCTCAAAAGAGCTCATGGTTTAAAGAGAGAAAAGAAAGAAATGAATAAGTTAAAAAACCAAGACTCAACAGTTGCATGCATTGGGATGATTTTTCTTTCTCCTAGTGGTGACATAAATTTTCTCTATAATTTTCATTTTCCCCTTGGGTTTGTGCTTAATAGTGTCCAGATATAAACTGACAGAGCAGGACGAGGTTAAAATCTGTGGTGTGTGTTGGCCTCTAGTTGATTTAATAGGTGTTTTTCAGAACCTATTTAAGGCCTCAGGCTCCTTGGCAGCTGTTTAGCTATGGATAAAAGAACTTAGACAGTTGAGGATAAAAGAAAGAGAGAGAGAGATGGGAAAGCTTCAAACCTGCAGATACACCTAATTGGCTCACATCCAAAAACATCCTCGGGCTTTCTCCAGCTTTCATGAAGCGCAAAGGTCTTGTTTTCAGGGACTGAATGTCTTTCAAATGGGTGATAGATCTTCTAGCCAGGATTTTTAAAAAAGAGAATAGAACGAGCCCTCTGAGCCTGCTACTGTCATCATTTCATTTTATTTGAACAGCGATCAACTGATGAAGAGGACTCAGGCTTCTAAAGAGAAAGGAAAAAATGCTTCTTTCTTACTCACCAGTCTTCGGGGTCTGTCAGCAATACTGAGAGCCCGCGCCAAATACCGTGATTTAGCAGCTAGAGAGTGGTTTCTAAGGGCAATTTTCACCCCTTTCTCCCTGAAAGTTAAGGAGGATTCAGACACCAGTAGTATTTCAGAGTGTAAATGAGATTCTCTGGGGGTTTCTGATGAGATTGCTCATTGGTAAACTATGGAGTGGAATGGTGCACTGTCTGGGGCTTGGCAATGTGCTGAAGTTTGTACGAAGGCCCTGGATGACCGCCAGGTGCTTGGTTAGCTCTTAAGGAAGGCAACGGAATACTGCTGCTTTCACATTCCTTTAGGCTTTCTTCTCAGCTGTTGTCTCCAAGCAAAGGTGATGCTTACCACAAAGAAGAAGACACTGTGCTGAAAATGAAGCAAATCATATGGGTTTAGATCGCTTGGAAAATAAGTCATGCAAGATACCCACGTGAGCAAGGCCATTAGACTGTGGGGGCATAAGGCTGTCATGGTCTATATTAGAAAACCAAAAATCTAAGCCTACAAATGCCTCAAAATTGCAAAATCAAAACACCATGACAACCAATCACAAATAGTCGTCTAGGTTTTAAGTTATGGCCAAATAATTTTCTTTCTTTGCTTCTACGTTTTCTCTATATGAATATTCCCCCTGGATTCTGTCAGCAAAATGGATTTTTGTTCAAATAAAGTCTTACTTTTCAGTTTATGTTTAGTGGAATATTGTATACATGTGAATATATATTATATATGTGAATATATACATATATAGATATGTAACATACACATACACTCACAGTATACATGCATATGTATATATATATATTTGCCTCTTCTCTAAAAACATGTTAGACTGAAAAAAAAGACAGAATCACTAAATCACCTTTCAAGTACATTCTCTGTTTATCTGCCTAGGCAATAGTAATAGGACAAGATCTGTTATAAATTAAATGGATTCAACTCTTTTATTTTTGCTATTCGATCAAATATTAGATAAAATTTGTGGATTAACTTTAAACTTCTACATGTTGATACAAGTAACATATAGCTTGCCCCTGCTTTTTAAGTAATAGACTAGTGTTCCAAGATCAATTATTAATATTTACTTATAGTTTTAATTCCTTAGATCTATTTTAACCCAAATTTATTTTCTGATCGAGTTTAGTCTGATTTTTAAAGTTAAAAAAGTTGCATTTTAATAAAAGAGAGGTTATAAGATCATTTGATTAAAAATGACCTTCAGATGTTACTTACACTAATTCAGTACATCCAAAAGGATCACATCATTGGAAGTGCGAGTTAAATGGCTCTTTAGTAGTGTGTAGGATATTCTAACTTTCTAATTAAAATGAAAATAAAATCCATTCTTTTTTCCAAAAAGAGAAACAAAGACACTTAATGATACCTGCTTTATAAGGGACTCTTTCATGTCTTGGTAAGAAACTCTCACTGTCAGAAGGGCTTATTATTTCTTTAGATATTACACCAAACATACGGGTTTTCAGTTAGATCCGGGCATTCATATTCCCCTCAAATTTGAGTAGACAGGAGGATTACCTGAGGAGTGTGTTTAAAATGCAGACTGCAGTATTCCATCCATAGAGATTCTGATTCTATTGGTTTGGGGAAGGATTCTGAAGTTTGCATTTTTAGCAAACTTTCTCTGCTGTCTGATGATACTCACACTACCCTTTGAAAACATTCTCTGAGCTTTTAAAACCCGCTATTAAAGCAAATCTCACTGAAATGCTTGCTATTCCAATGTATCTTCCTGCCTCTTCGAAATTCACTCTTCTGTACAAACATAAACTTTATCAAGTTCTACTCTTGTTCAAAAATAAAGTGATTCATTTTCATGGCTTCATATTGTTATGTAATTCTTTGTGACTTAAGGAGCAATCTTAACATAACTTCTTGGTTCAAAATTTACATGAGTGAAGGATTTTCTTATGAATAATTCCATATTTAAATGAAATGGTAAATAGTCACCGACCATTCAGACTTGACCACAGTGTTTTAGACATGGACACAAAATCCATAGGGTTTCTTTTGGAAAAAGGAAAAGTATTTGGAAAAATCTAGAATTTATGCTGGGCCAATATAAGTTGTTCAAAGATGTTGCTCATTGAGTAAAAGTATGTGTGTTTATTATTTTTTTATCATTTATTTAAAAAATCCATTTTAGCCTCTTCACTTGAGTGAAGAGCAATGGAATGCTGTAAAGTTTGAACTTAAAAGGAAATACTTTTTATCATAGAATAGATGAAATACTTGTAGTTGAATGAGCTATCTCCTGATATACTTTATAATTGGGAAAATTAAAAAACTGAACTCCCTCAAACTTTCTAGAAGTATCTACCTGATTCCTAGAATATTCTGGACTGTCACAGTCCAGTAGAACTTTGTGCAATGAGAAAACAATTCTATATTCATACTGTACAGTATAGCAGCCACTAACCACATGTGTACTTGAAATATGGCCAGTTTGACAGAGAAATTTATTTTTAAATGAAATTTTAATTTTAATTTTAATGGGCACATGTGGATAGTCATTACTGAACTGGACAGCACAGATGTAGATGATATATTCAGATAGAACTTCTATATACCAACCCCATACGAAACTCAAAATCCTTAAAAATGCTTCATGTTTTTTTGAAACATGTTAACTGTAACAGTGGTTATTAAATTAATCACTCAAGGGGGCAATACTCAGCCTTAGCTCTTTCTTTTCCTCAGTAGGAAAAAGAGGAGTATGGCCCTGTAATCTCTAGGTTTTTCAACTTTAAGTCATTATGATTTACGTTTAAATTGTTTCTAGGTGCTTAAAGCACAAGGAAATCAAACTTACATTTTTTTCTTGGTTTGTGGCTGCTTCTCCAGATATCTGTGTGTGTGTGTGTGTTTTCAGAATTTCGGTTATCATCTCCGTGGTGATACACTTCAGCTCTAAATCTCTGTTATGACCTTTTATACATAATTCTATAGTCACAATGATTTAAGGCTGCTTCTTTTTGGATATTCTACTCTCAAACTCAATGTATCTTATGTTCTGAATCGGGTCCATCAATGGGTGTTCCTGGTGCTCATCAGGCACTTTAGAAATACTTTGGAAGTAAAATAATGTGACCATATTTGGTGATAGGACGTTTAAAGAGGTAATTAAGTTAAAATGAAGTTATTAGGATGGGTTCTACTCCAACATGGATTTTTTTCTTTCTTTCTCATAAGAGGAGATGAGGACACAGACACCCAGAGAGGGAAGAAACAGGGAGAAAAATGACCATTTACCAGTCAAAGTTGCCTCAGAAGCAACAAACCCTGTCAATAATTATCTTGGGTCTTGGACTTCTAGCCTCCAGAATTATGAGAAAATAAATTTCTGCCATTCTATCCATGGTACTTAGTTACAGCAGCCCTACAAACTAATATGATATCTACAACATTAAACAATATTTTTGAAATCAAATTTGCACATTACCTATCTTCTTTCTTTTTTTTTCCCCCTTAGAAGAAGCAGACACTGCTAATTCTACATTAAGGAAACAAACAATTAAATATTTGAACAATGTATTACAGATTTAAATGCTTTGGACATTGTTATTTATATTACTTATTCCTTATCTCCTTTTTTGACAAATCTTGTTTTTCTTTGCTTTGCTATTGAGATTCATCTCTTTTGAATCTGTTTCTCCTTTCTGTCTGTTCTAATTCTAATTTACTTCTAAAGCATGGTTCAAGTGGTCTCTTAACTTTATAAATAAACAACTGCTGTTTTAAATCTCCACAACAATTGATGTAACTCTCCATATAGTTTATTTGAGTACAGCATTCCTGATTTCTTAACAAATTCATTCTCAGCACAATAGGAGTTCCTAGCATTCAATAGACATTCCAGAAACATTTTTTTTTTTTTGGAATAATGTATGTGATATTTTACACATATTGACTCTGTAGATCCTAAGTTCCTTGGTGATTATTTTTCTCCTATTTTTTCAGATATTCCATTTTCATTGGTAATTATGAAAAGCAAGACACTGTAATTATTAACCTTTCACTTCAGTTGGTCTGTATATAAAGATTTCTGTATATGAAGTGTGTTTTCTTTTTGCTGGATTGCCTGGTTGGGCAGCCATTCAAGCAGAAGAAGCATCTGCTTGATTGTGCCATGTTATTAATACTGATTTGAACTCAACTACTTGTGTGAAAGTGGTTAACTGTGATAGTTTGATGTTTGCTGCAATACTTGGCTCTTAAATGTATGCATGCTATTCGATGTATCTTTACACTGATTATTCATTCTTGAAATAAGAAATAACAGTTGATTAAATGGAAAGAAATCTTAAATCCATTTGGAAAGTAGGAACTAAAATCACTTTTAGGGAGGTTGGCTTCAGTCTATTAAAGTTAGATTTTGTGTAATTCAAAATGACCCTTTTGCGGTTATAATACCTCAAAGGTACTATTGAGATATATAATCCCAAAGGGTCTGTGAGATAAATATTCTAAGAAATTTAATAGAAGAAATTTTGAGGTATATGCACAGTACTGGTTTTTAATTTCACAATGTAGTTATTTTTTCTTATTAGACATATATATATATACACACACACGTATATACATATATATGTATTTCTTAAAAGAAGAGTTCGAAGTGGGAATGAAAACAAACCTTAGAAGTAATAGTACCTCAGCCTATAACTTCTGTAAATTGAAAAACATATAGAAATTTCTCCAGGAACTATGACAAAAGAGAACACTGGAAACAACAGAAAAGAAAAGCTAAACTTCTCCCTGTTCAGTTCACACAGGACATAAGGCCATAGAGACCATCTGCTTGAAAATCTGTTGATTTAGCGCGTAATTTCAAAAAAATCATGAGGTGAATTTGTACCTAACTATACCCTCTGTGCCCTCAGCAGAGGGAGTAGGATATTCTCAGTGGATTTAGTTAGAATAGGGATGCAGAGTTTAGTTGAATTTATTATCCATATCTGTTTTTAACATTCTGCTGTATAATCAAGATATAAGGGCCTAAAGAGGACTTTTTAGCTCATTTCTCTTATTTTAACTGGTGTGAGAAATGATGCTCAAAGGAGTTAAGATCTGGGTTAAAACCAGATGTTTCCTAATCCACACTTTTTTTTAGGAAGAGGAGGAAGAGGCTAGGAAGGAAGAGAGGGAGGAGGAAGAGGCAAGAAAGGAAGGAAGCTAAGGAGGGAGGAAGGAAGCGAGTGAGGAAGGAAGGCGAGAAGGAAGCACTTTTGTGTGTTTTTAGTTGTTCCCCCTGGCTTCAGTTCTTGAACCCAGATCTTTGGGCTTTACTTGTTCTATGCCCCAGCCAACAGCTTAGCACTTGAGCCTCTCAGGCACACTCTTAATTCACTCTTGAGTGTCATTTGCATGATTTAGACAATGCCAGCAGTTAATGATCATTTGAACTGAACTACTGTTAGGTGAAAAGTGGATGACTGGTTTCTACTGATCTAGGTACATTTCTGTTGTGTTCTGAGGAATTAGATACTTTGAAATAACAGAGAAGTTGTTGGAGTTGACTAATAAAAGGGTGGAATAGAAACAGAAAAGTGAAATTTAATAAGAGATATATAAAATTCTACAACTTAAAAGATAGTGTTTCACTTCTAGAATTGCCACATATAGCTGATACAGCAGGGTGGAATGGTCATTAAGAATATGTTGAAGTCTGGCAGATTTGAGTTCAAATTCTGCACAAATCTTTACTAGTTATATCATGAAATTAATTAATCTTGCTTGTCTCAATATAATTGTCTTAAATGAAAAAAAAAAATCTCTATCCTATATATTCATAGAAATGAAGCACACTTAGGACCATACAAGATAACTTTTGAGTTGACTTCTACCCCTCCACTCCCAACAATGATCCTACTTCCTGGTATTGGCACCCTGTATAAATTTGTCCCTTTGCCAGTGGGCTAGACTTATTTATTTGCTTCTAATCAATACAATATGGAAAAACTGCTAGGATATTACTACTGTGATTAGGTTACAAAATATTGTGACTTTCCCTCTAGCTAGCAGACTTTTGTTTCATCAAAACAAGCAACATATTGCAGAGGTCCATCTGGCAAGGAACTTAGGCCTTCAGTCCAACAGCCTTAGAGGAACTGAATTCTGCCAACAACCTCTGAGTTTGGAAGTGGTGCCTTCCCAGTTGAAGACTGAATGTAGCGCTTGAAAGACCCTGAAGCAGAGAGCCCTCTCAGCCATTCCTGGATTCCTGACACACCGAACCTATGAGAGAATTAATGAGTTAAGTCACTGAGTTTCAGGGTAATGTTTTATGAAGTAACATATAACTCATACAAACAGTACCTAATACAAAGTAGTGAGGTAGCTGGTAGGGGTAGGTGCTATTTTATAAGGAGATTCAAGAGATAGGGATGAAGAGGAGAATGTTAAGTGGGTCTTTCTGGGAGCCATGAGAAAATTCTATGAACTATGGAATGGTGTAAACATAAACCCTGAGGGAATAAGAAAACATATAAGAATGGCTGAGAGGTTGGTGGTCATCCTTTTAGAGGGACGAGGTAATATAGTATCTTATAGGACATGGAAAGGATTTGGATTTTTTTAAGTGTGTGAGGAGTAGAATAATCTGGCTACTGTTTTCTCTTGCTGTGTGGAACATTCATCTCTTTGTGTTTGTGGAAGTGAAGTAGGAACTTTAGAAGGGAGACTCATTTAGTACAGTAATGAAAGCAAATATGATGGTGGCTTGGATTATGGTGCTAACAGTGATGATAAAAATGGTTGAGAATATATTTTGAAAGTAGCAGCAACAAATGTACAACAAATGATGGATTGGTTGTGTGATGTCATAAAAATAGAAGAGTCAAGGATGACTAAAGTTTTTGGTCTGTGAAATCTGGTATAGTTTCTGTTTAATAAGATGAAGAAGGCCTGTGGGAAGCAGGGAGTAAATGCTTTTAGAGAAGGGTTTATGAGGAAGTTATCCATAGATATCTAGTAGTTATCTAAGTAGAAAAATTGAAAATGAAGATTGGTATGAGTCTAGAGTTCAGAGAGGTAGGATTGGAGATTTGAGTTTGAGTGCCATGAGCATATAGACTGTATACGTAGGCCTTGAGTGAGTGTAAACAGAAGAGACTTAAAGCATGAGCCCAGAGGCAGTCCAGCATTTGATTGTGGACAAATGTAGGAGAATTCTTTACAAGAAACTTAGAATAGCAGCCTCTTTGGTCACGGCAGAACTAAGGGGCTACATTTTACCAGAGGTTAAGTTAAGGCAGCTGTTCTGATGTTAAGAATTTTCTAGATCAATGGTTCTCAATTTTGAGTGTGCATCACAACATCTGGAAGACTTTATAAAACCCGGGTTACTGGACCCCAGCTCAGATTTCTGACTCAGAGTCTTGAGTTTGGACTAAGAATTTGCATTTTCAGCAAGCTTTTAGGTGATGCTACTTGACCGAGGACCATGATTTGAGAATCATTATTATTAAATATTATCTAAGTACAGACCACAGAATATTTGTGATCAATTTGTCAATCCTTCATTTTATTCATTCGATAGTGTGTTGATTTCTTAGAATGTTATAGGTTTTTGCTAGTCACTAGAGATACAAATAAATTCATATTAAATAGAGGACTTGCATATAAACATATTATTTAGAATGCAAAGTGGTATGTACAATAGGTGAGGCATGAACAAGGAAGAGTGGCAACATGGTGGTGGAGGAGGGATTAGAGTAGGTTTTGGATGAGGGCTTTGGAAGAGTAGGTGATATTTTAATTTAGTCATGAGTGTTTGTTAGGTAGTCAAAAATGGATATTCATTACAGGTATTACAACACACAGACATGTAGGGGTGTATAGGCATTGGTGTATTCCTGAGATTCAGGATGTTGGACGAACTCTGATTTAGTGATTTGAAATGGCAGTGGGAGGGGATGAGGCAAGTCTTAGATTTGTATCATTTCTATTTGTTCCATTGTTTAGCTTCTTCTCAATATCTCAATTAAGATACGAACACATTTTTATTGAAAAACCAATATTGATTAATCCATTAGGACTATTCAATTAAATTTTTAAATAACTCAAGCAATTAGACTGGTTCCCTTAAGCAGTGATATCTGAAAAGCAAACAAGCTAATATTGTACATTCCAACTATATGAGGCAACTGGGAGGCAAAAATGCAGATTAGCAGTTGCCAGAGTATGGGGAGGGGAAGAGAGAGTGACCATTTAATGAAAATGGGGTCCCCTTTAAAAGTGATGAAACTATTTTGGAACAAGATAGAAATGATTGTTGCATACCATTGTGGATATATAAATATTACCCCATGTACACTTTAAAATGGCTACTTTGGTGTTACGTGAATTTATCTCAATTAAATTATATTAGCATGATAATACACATTTAAAATGCAATATTCAAAAATGAAATTTCATATACTATCAGACTGGGACAGTTCTGATTTTTCCACATATCCAGAGAAATATAGAAGACAATTTGATCTTGCAGTATAAAGGTCGTTCATCAATAACCTGATTGAACGCTAGAATAGGATTTTTGATGAAGAAAACACAGCAACTGACGCATTGTTTCAGAAACAGATCATTTAAATCAAGATAAATTTTCTCTTTTTGTCTGATGACATTTACTGATTGGAAAGTCTACATTGTTATCTTGAGGAAAATGTCTTTAAAATGGCATTGCCTTCTTGAAGGTGCTGTTTTTTTGTGTGACCAATAACTGCAAAAAAAAAAAAAATTGGCTCAATATTGCAAATGTATACATTGATTGTCAGATTATCTCACCATCTAAACAACTTCCTCGAGGAAAGCATTAATTTTTTGCTTAAATATTTTTCTAAAAATTAAAAGATGCTATGTTATAAACACATGAACCAAATCAAATAAAAATAGAATAGAATAAAAATAGAATTTTAATCTATATGACAAATCAGGTGTTACCAGAGGGGAAGGGGTGTATAAATTGGGTAAAAGGAGTCAACTATGGGGGAAGGCTAGAACTGGACTTAATGTATTATATAGAGATGTTGATTTATATGATGCGTACTTAAACCTATGTAATGTTATGATACAGCGCTTCCTGGAAAAAAAAAACCCTTTGGAAAAACACCCATGAATTTATCCTACACTAACTCAACTATTATTATCTTATATATTTCCTCACAGTTTTTTAAATGAAAAATGAATCTTATTGTTGGTCATCAGAAGTAGAGAATCTAGTTTGCTATACTTTGTAGAACAGAGTACATCAGTATGTCTTTCTTGTTTGGTTTCTCCCCCTTCATTTTCCTCCCTATTCCAATTCCATCCCCACAGTAGGCACTCTTCTTTAATTTCTGTTTATTGAAAATATGCATAATACATTCCTGAAGATGTCGTTTTGCTTCTCTGTGCTTTTATTTCATATACATGTTATACAGATTTCATTCATCTCACTCTGTGTTTTTAAGATACCTTTTTTGTTCTTCAACTCCTACTTTGAATTTTTTTATTTCAACAATTATATTTTCAGGTTCAGAATCTCCAAACATTCTATATAAACATTTTTATAATGTGTTCCCATTTATATTTGTAATATTCTATTTTATTTTAAAAATTTTCCTTACATTTCTCATTTTTATCAGCCTATTAATGTGAATTTTTTCCATTATAGAGTGTGGAGTTTGTTATCTTCCTTCAGTACAACTTACGCTCTTTCTGTGAATTTAGGGAACTCTTTAGAAGGAGACACCTTAGGGCAGAGAGCCTCTGATGTACTACTTCTTTCCAACTTTTCCTTCCCCATATTGACTATGCCTTACCTCTCAACAACCACTTAATCTCTCCCCTCTTTCCAATAATTGCTTCTCTTGGATTAAGTCACCTAAACAAGTGATTCTATAACTTTAATATGTATCAGAATCATCAGTCATGTTTGTTAAAACACAGAATACTCTCTCCAGCCCCAACTTCCTCTGGTGGAGACTAGTCATTTGAATTTCTAATAAGTTACTAGGTGATACTGATGTTGTTTATTAGGGCACACATTTTGAGAGCTACTGACTTTAACCATGGGATTGAAGAAAAAGTAAAGAAATCATTAAGTATTGGTTTTCTTACATACACCTGTCCTTTTCTGTTCTCCTTACTGTTTCCTCAATACATCTTTGCCTGGGTATTTCTTCGAAACCTCTATTTAACTCTGGCCCTGCCTGGTCCTCCTGCTATTTTTCTGTTTGTTGCTAATTGGGCTGACTCTGATCCAAGATCAGTGAGGTAGGACCAAAGCCAAAAAAGGAAGCTCTTCCCAGTCTATTCCCATGGTCATGGTTTTAGATTCTCTTCTGCTCTAGGTAGGCCTGTCTCCTTCCCTCATTACCCCTACTTGACTGGGAGCACCCAATCAACCACAGTTCCTTTAGAGGTTTTTGACAAACATTTTATATATATGCATATATATATATGACTTATATACATTAAACATATTAAACATATTTTTGCCTAATAAACATTATATATATATATATATATTTAAGGTATACGACATGGTGTTTTGATATATGTATACATTATGAATGATTACCTAAATCAAAATGAACATATCCGTAGCTCCCATAATTAAAATTTTCATGTGTATTGAGAACACCTGAGATTACTCCCTTAGCAAATTTTAACTATGTACATTATTATTGCTGTAGTCACCATTACATCAGATCTCCAGACTTCATTTATCTTATAATGAAAGTTTGCATCTTTTGATCAACACCTCCTCTTTTCCTTCAATCTCCAACTCTGGTAACCATCCTCTCTACTCTATTAATATGAGTTCATCTTATATATATTTTTTTTCATAGTTCTATATAATAAATGAGTTTATGTAATATTTGACTTTTTGTGTCTGGATTATTTCACTTAGCATAACAGTCTCCACATCCAACCATGTTATCACAAGTTGCAAGATTTCTTTCTCTTTAAAGACTAAATAATATTCTAGTGTGTTTTTGTGTGTGTATGTGTGTATGATACATATTTTATTTTTAATTTTTTACTTAAATTTCTCATTTGAATCAGCCCATTGATTTGACTTCTACTACAGTGTTGAGTTTGTTACCTTCCTTCTAGTAAACTTAATGAGAGTAAATTGGGAGACACCTTTGAGTGTTTATATGTATATATTTTCTATATAGACTCATTTGTCAATGGTGTCAATGGACACTTCGTTGGTTTCATATCTTGCCATTGTGAGTAATGCTGCAATGAACATGGGAGTATAGCTGTTGCTTTGAGAGAGAAAGTGATTTATTTCCTTTGTGTATATATCCATGATAGGGTGGCTGGATCATATGATAGTTTTATTATTTTTTTTAGGCTTTTCTATACTGTTTTCCATAATGGATATACATTCTTACCTAAAGTACACAAGAGTTCCCTTTTTCTACATTCTTGCCAGCAATTGTTATTTTTTGACTTTTTGGTAATAGCCATCCTAACAGGTGGTGTGAGGTAATGTCTCAGAGTGGTTTTGCATTTCCCTGACTAGTGATGCTAAGCATCTTTTCATATACCTGTTGGCCATTCGTATGTGTTCTTTGAAAAAGTGTCTATTTCTAGTTGTCCATTTTAAAATAATACTTTGCTTTTTTTTTTTTTTTTTTGCTATTATTTGGTTCTTTACATGTTTTAAATATTAACTCCTTGTCAGATATATGGTTTGCAAATATTTTCTCCCATTCTTAGTTTGCCATTTTATTTTATGCATGATTTCTTTGGTTGTGCAGGAGACTTTTTTTTTTTGGAAACGTGTAGGCAGCAGGAGGAAGCCACATTTATTTTTAGTTATTCATCTTGGTTGTCTCCCCTAGCCCTGGGTCTTAAAACTTGGTCCCTGGAAAATACGTGGACAATGTCCAGCAGCCTTACCTCCTAGCCTTCAGGGCATGCTGCAGAAGCTTTTTAGTTTGATGTAATCCCCTTTGTTTATTTTGCTTCCATTGCCTTTGCTTTTGTTGTCAGGGTCAAAAATGGTTGCATCAAAAATCTTATAGTCTATGTCTCCTTCTGGGAGTTTTACAGTTTCTTATGTTTCTGTCTGTAATCTATCAAGAGCTGGTTTTATGTATGATGTAAGATAAGGGTTCAGTTTTATTCTTTTGCCTGTGTATATATCCAGTTTTTCCAACATCGTATATCAAAGAGACTATCTTTTTTCTACATTGCTTGTTTTTGTTGCTGTTGTTGAAAATTAGCTATTTATTAGTGGATTATTTCTGGGGTCTCTAGTCTGTTTCCTGGGTGTATAAATCTGATTTTATGCCAATATCATGCTCGTTGAATACTATAGCTTTGCTATCTGTTTTGAAGTCAAGGAGTGTGGTGACTTATTGATCATGTTCCAGATTGCTTTAAGTATTTGGGATTTTTAGTGGTGCCACATATCTTTTAGGATTGTTTTTACTATTTCTGTGAAAAATGCAATCAGAATTTTGATAGGGGTTGCACTGAATCTGTGAATTGCTTCAGCTATAGTGAACATTTTAATAATGTTACTTTTCTAATCTATGAAGATAGGATATCTTTCCATTGATTTATGTCTTCTTTGATTTTATCAAAATTTTAGTTTTCAGTGTACAGATCTTTCACTATCTTTGTTAAATTTACTCCTAAGGAGTTTATTATTTTGGTGCTATTGTGAATGGGATTACTTTATTTCTTTTTTTAGATAGTTCATTGTTAGTGTATAGACACACAACTGATATTTGTGCTAATTTTGTATCTTGCACATGACTGTATTCATTTATTACTGTAACATTTTTTGTAGCTTTGTTTGCATTTTCTATATATATTTAAAATCATGTCATCTACACAGTTTTATGTTCTGTGAACTACCAATCTCCCTTTCACTTCTGTAGTTCTTTTAGGGTCAAGCATAGGGGCAGAGCCAGCATCTCCAGTCTTTTGCTATTTTGTCCGGCTTTCTAAAATTTTTACTTTTTAATATAGCACACCTATAGTTTTGTGATGCTCTGTTGTCTACCTACAAATGTCACTGCTATTTATGGCCTACTATTATAATGTATAGTGAGCATAATGATTACAGAATACATTACTCGAATAAACTGTAATTTAATTATCCTTTAATATTAGACACTTGTGACGCTTTGCTGTCCTAATATTAGCAATGGCATTACTTGTACTAACTTTGTATAGCTACTTTCTCCACCCCCACCCCCTCCCAGTATCTTGAAAGAGTTAAGGCAGCTTTCAGAAGTGCTTTAATTTCTGGGACAATCTGGCTCTTTTGTGTCTGATTCATTTTTTGAGTGGGTGGTGTACTGCTCTAACCTTGTCACTGAAAGGAGAGTTCAGATTTCATACTGTAAAGAGAGAACTCTGTCCTTGTAGTTCTCTTTGACTGAAGCTTTTGCCTTTAGACAATGATTGTACACAATCTTCCACCAACATACCAGTACTTGCGAGTGTCAGTTCTCTTTTCCATAAAAATTTCAATTTCCTTTGTTCATGTTGGCTATTTTTAAACCATGGCAACTCTCATTTAAAAGGCACAGGTTGTGCTCCATATGAATCTTGTCCAAATTGGTAATGACGGTTGTGTCATTGAGTGCAATCAGAATAACCAAACAAAAGAAAAACACTTCTCAAACTTATTTGGCCAAAGTGAGTATTCAGGTGACATGACTAGTTTTTTCATATAAACCCATAGCATTTTAGTAAGCAACATGTAAAAATAGGTTAATGAATCATTAGAAGAGAAAACTTGAGAATCTTTGATTTAATAAAAAATATTAGCAGCCACTTAATCTACCATTAAAAACAAAACTCATCTACAGTGTGTCTGATGGTCTATCAGTTTTTGATTAAATCCTTTCCATGGATAGAAGATTACTACTTCATCAGAGAGTGCATTTATTCTTAGATAACTATAATTTAATATTCTCCTTTTTTTTTTTTTTGAATTGCAACTGTCTTTTAAATATCGTCTTAAAGATACTTTGGCTTCCTGTGGAACCATAGAGAAGATGGATTTCTCCATATTAAAGTCCTTCAATATTAAAAGATCTATATCTATATCTAGAAGATCTATAGTCCTTCAATATTAAAAGATCTATATATATCATATATATAGATATATAGATATGAATCTATAGATATGAATTCCCCTTAGTCTTCTTTCTTCTGTAAGATCGATAGATCATGCAGACTCTTCTGTTTCTAAGATGATGATTATGTCTATACCCCTAATCATCTCAAAAACTATCCTGAGTATTTTACAATCTGTCCATGTTCTTAAATAAGGATTTAAGAAGTGAAACATACTAGCTCACAGACACAGAGAAACTTCTTTACATTCCTGTGATATTGGCTTAAAATATTTTACAAATATCTCTTAAAGACTTCCTCCAAAGTTTATTATAATGTAGGATTCTTCCTGTGATTTACCTATAGGTACATGCTATTTCCAGCAGTCTTATTCTAAAACATAACTGCTAAAAGATGACACCTTAATTATGAGAGCTAGGTATAAAATTGGTAATTTTTATATTCTTTTAACAGGCTTATGTCATGAAGTCACAGTTCTGTCTACGAAAAATAGTATTCATAGTAATAAATAAAAGGATTTTCATTTATACCTGAGAGAGAATCATTAATTGTACTTTGAACTTCATGGCCTATATAGGAGAAAATAAAACTGAAACAATAATTTGTCAACACATTACAATTATGAATAGGCAGTGTTGTATAATTTGACTTCTCTTCCCTAATTTACTTCAATTACCTGGGAATTGTCTGTATTTTGAAAGATTATTTGAAAAGTGATTCTATGCTTTGTGTTTTCTCCGTTTCTTCTTTTTTTCTAGTTCCTGCTCCATTCAGATAATTGTGTAGATCATTTTGAACATCCTGATCAAATTCCATCTGTCTGTTTATTAGTAAGCAAAAACAGTTCATGTTTAATGACATTTATTATTCAGGTTAGCCAATCTAGCAATCCCCTACAGATGGAAAAATACAAATCTGTGGTATATTTTGTGGTTTATCCTTTTTATATGATGAATTATACTTTAGAATTTTTTAGATTATAAAATTTACCTGCAAGTATTATATGAATTTAATATCTCATATAACCTAGTTGAAGAAATAGAAATTATTTGTGGCAGAAATGCTCTACTCTTCCCCTAACCCCAGTGAGTATACTATCTGATTTTGCCCTTTTCCCAAATGTTGCCTCATTTGAAACACAATCTTACCCTTTGTGATAATACTCCCATACTTTCTTTTTATGATTTTGCTATGATGTATCCATAGGTATTCATTGCTTAGTTTTGCCTAGTTTGGGCTTTAGGATAATTACTATAATATTTTATCTATTTCTCTATGGCTTGCTTTATTTTGTTTAACACTACATTTTTATGATACATCTAAATGGGTATGCGTAGTATGTTTTATTTATTTTTGTTACTGTATGGATATACTAAAATTCATTTCTTCAACTTATTATTAACATGCAATTAGGTTATTTTCCAGTTTTTGCTTTGTTTCTGCTTTTTTCTATTAAAGATAATGCTGCTAGGAATACTTTTTATGGCAACTGGTTCTCAAGTGAAAGAGATTTCCTGCCATTTAAATCTAAAAATGGAGGCAATGTATCATAAGGTATGTGAATTTAATACCTCAGGTCAAATCATTTTCAAAGTAATTGTACCAGCCATACATGAAAGTTTCTCTTATTACATATCCTTGTAAATATTTAGTATTGCTAGACTCAAATATTTTTGCTAAGTTTTAGGATACGTTTGTACTTCTTGTGATTTTAATTTGAAAATATATTATTGTTAGTGAATATTAAGTCTTTTCAAATATTTATCAGACATTACAGTGGTCTTTTTTAAATAGTTAATTAGACTCCTTACTGATTGATATAATTAAAAAGAATATTCTTGATATTTGTTATGTATTGTTATGAATGTTACAAATATCCTAATGAGTTTTCATTATGTTTAAGAATTTTTTGAATTGAAATTCTTGATTACAATGCCATTAAATATATCAATACTTTTCTTTTCGGTTAGTATGCTTTGAATTTTGAATTCTGCTTAAAAATTTTGTCTTCTCTACCTTGGGGGCATGAAAACAATCTTTTCTAAAGGTCTATTGCTTAGCTTGCAATTATTATGGTTTTGAATGACAGGAAACATGTCTAACAATGATATACATGGACAACATAAAAATATAGAAATATTTCCATTTCTTCATCCTAAACATGGGCCATTTGGAATGTGTGGAAGAGACTTAGTGTTCTGTTCAGTGTCTGAAAACAAGCTTTATAATTATAAACTGTTTCTAAGCTGACTCATTTTTGCTTTTGTATACTTTGTTGCTGAGGAATAAACTAAAACAAAAATATGATTCCTCCTATTCCCATTTGTTATACTTTGCAGTATAAAATAATTTTTGGAGAATGCTAGAAAACAATATTTCCAAATTGTGCAGACCTACTTTCCTGAAGATTTCAGAAGACAACACCCAGTCAGGTATACACAGTACTTCTGAAAGTCACACTGGGAGGTAGGAAATCTGGCAACTAGTATCTCATTGAGAACTTCTCATTGTTTTAATCTTTCTATTCAGGTGATGATTTGTAATCCTCTTTGAACATAAACAAGTAAAATTAACCTTTGAATTCATAAAAAGTGGCTCTCAAAAGAGGTAAACTGCAGATTTAACATGCTCTCTTGTTTTCAGTGTTATAGCAAAGATTTTGTTTAACCCTAGGTCACAAATATTTATTCAAATGTTTTCTTCTTAGAGTTTTATAACTTTAACTCTTAGATGTAGTCTATCATACATTTCAATTTCATTTTTGTTTATAATGTAAAGGTCTGATTTCTTTCTTTCTATAAGTGAATATCTAGTTGTTCCAATGCCATTTATTGAAAATGACTATATTGCCCCCCCAGTGACTTATCCTTCATATATATATGTGTTGAAAATCACTTGACAGTAAATTTAAGGATTTATAATTGAACTCTTATGTTTCATCACCTAGATATCTATCTTTATTAGTACACTGTCTTATTTCTATAACTTAGAGTAAATTTGAAATTGGGAAAGACGCTCTAACTTTGTTCTTTTTCAAGGTTTAGTTATTCCTGATCTTTTGTTGTATTTCCATAAATTTTAGTAAAAGTATGGCAATTTAATAAGTTTAGCTAGGCATTTTATAGGGGTTACACTGAATTTATAGATCAGCTTGAAGAATTTTATCATTGTACAATATTATGTCTTCTGATTCATAAATATGAAAGTCTTCCATTTATTGTGGTCTAATTTCTTTCAATGATGTTTCATAGGCTTTAGAGTACAAGTTTACTGTTCTTTTAAAAATATGTTCCCAAGTATATTCTTCTTTTTGGTGTTGTTTGCAAGGAATTGTTTCTTAATTTTATTTTTGGATTCTTCATTTCTCAATGCAGAGAAGTATATTTGCTTCTTATTTATATTGAACTTATATCCTGAAACTTTGCTGAATTAACTGGTTAGTTCTAATAATTTTTGTGGGTCTCTTAGGGTTTTCAATATATAAGATGATGTTATCTACAAATAGAGATGGTTGTAACCTTTTCATTTCAATCTGGATGTTTTTTTTTTTTTCCCTCTTGCTCAGTTGTCCTGGCTAGAATCTCCTTTACAACATTATTAAGAAGTGGCAAATGTAGACAACTGTTAACATTTTGTTCCTGCTCTTATAAGGAAAGTATTCAATCTTTCATTTTTAAGTATGATGTTAGTTGTGGGGGATTGCAGGTACTCTTTATAAAGTTGAAGGAGTTCCCATTTATTCTTAACTTGCTAGGTGTTTTTATCATGAAGGATGTTGGATTTTGCCACATAAGTTTTCTGTATTATTGAGATGGTAATAGGTTGTTTCCTTTATTATTACATTGATATGATGTGTTACATTAATTTGTTTTCATATGTTAAAGCAATCTTGCATTTCTAGGATAAATGCATTTAGTAATAATATGTAGTCATTTTTAAAACTATGTTTAGATTCAGCTCGCTAGTATTTTGCTGAGTTTTACATATATATATACATATATATATATACATATATATGTATATATATATATGTATATATATAAAAGAAATATCACTCTAGTTTTCTTGTGACATTTTTGTCTGGTTTTGTTATCAGGATTTTACTGACCTTATATAATGAGTTGGAAAATATTCGTCCCTCCTCTATTTTTATAAGAATTTGTGAAGAACCGGTATTCATTCTTTTTTAAATGTTTGATGGGATTAACCATTGAAGTCATCTGAGATATCTAATTGTTAGAAAGTGTTATAATTATTAATGCACTATCTCCACGTGCTATAAATCTTTTCAGATTAAAATAATTGAGTCAATTTTAGTAGTTTGTACTTTTGTAGGTTGTAGGAATTTTTCCATTGAATTTATCTAACTTGTCAGTGGATTAATTCTTATGGGGTATTTTCTTCATGATATTTTGAAAGTTCTCAGCACTTTACTTAACTCTCTCGGGTGGAGCTTTGATTAAAAAAGCGAAACAGAAAAACAAACACCAAATCCAGTGCAAAGCTAATAACTAAACTGGTAGAATTCTAGGTCTATAGATCATACTTTTTAGGTGAATCTGTTATTCCAGTTACACAGAGGATTGGAAAGTGAGAAGTGTTTACATTCAGTCTTTTTGCTTAGGAGATTTTTCTAGAGTTTAGGTTTATATACAAAGCTCTGGAGAATAGGTTTCTATAGCTAGATTGGGTTCAGTGAAGACAAGGTAATAGCTATGGTGCTCTCTTTATGGAATAAGATCTCTTTTAATATCCTTTTCGTTCTGAAAAAAATATACACACACACACACACACACATATATATATATAGTTATACACACATATATATACATATAATTCTTGGGTCACAGAAGTGCATCTTACCCTGGACTAGCCTCTTGTATATCTCAGAGTTATACAGTATCTATATTTATAAGGATCATGTCTGGTTCTGCATTACCCACTTTAGAAAGCAACCTGAGTCAGCCTTCTAGGTCACTGTCTACCTAATTGATCCCAATTATACAGATTCAATCCAGGTGCTTCAAAAAAGCAATCAATCCCCATGACTTTGAGAGCTGAGCGTGTGATATTCAAGCCTAGGAAGTCATCATGCTGACAGGAGTTAATTCTAAGGGTCCTGGCTTCCCAGTGAGTTCAGATGCAGGGTCTCCTTTGTATACATATCAAGGAGGAGGCTTGATGTTACTCCTTTTATAAGTAAGTTTCTGGGCTTCTAGGCGCTTTAGCCCAGGGTTATTGTAACAAACCAAACTTCTTGGTGAGTGTCAGAGGACATGAACCAGGTTTTCTTTGAGCAAGGAAAGACTTTATTTGCAGTAAGTAAGGAAACAGGTGGATAGTTCCCAAAACACTGTCTCCCCAGGAGAGGTTTGGGGAAAACTTTCATACTATGTGGGAGAAGGAGGGTGGTCTCCAGGGAGGCAGTTGCTTAGCTAGATAGGGTTTCTTCTGCACAGTCTCTGTTTGTCAGGCATACTCTCCAAGCTTCTACAGAAGCCTTTTTAGAAAATGGTGACTAAGCCAACTTGGCTAGAGATTTTTGTATGGTAATGAGCTCTCAGTTACTTTAGGTCATTTCTTTGTCACACTGAATTTTGTCCAAATCTTCTTCTGAGAAAACTGTTATAACAAGTTTTTACTATGGTGAGACATGCTTTCCTGCAAAAGAAACAAGTTTGCTTTGGTTCCCCTGTTGCTTAAACTTTCCCAATTGGCAACAATATCAGTCTTCACAGGATATGACTGTTTATGGCTTCATGAGAGACAGCTGTGCTGAGCTGCATTCTGTCAAGAAGCCTGCTGGAAAATTTTATCAAAATGTCAACAAAGGAACAAAGAGGTCCTAGGAGTCAGTGATTAAGCGGGCTTAATATTCATATTGGGGTGAGTAGAGCCAGGAGCCAGCTCACATTTGTATTCATTCAGAGACAATGGACAATTTCTAAGAATTATTCAGTTTGGAAATGTTTTAACTGTGAAGAAATCATTCTATTGTAACTTCATAGACTTATGCCTGCCCTTGTGTCAGAGCTGACAAGCTTGGATTAAAAACTTTTCATACCTAGTTATAGATTATCGATATTTTTATTTTTTTATAACTACAGATACTGTATGTATTTAATGAGTATTATGTACTTGCCATTTCAAGACTATCCTTGTTATTAAATCAAAATTTTGTAGCTTGTGCTAAATTATTATTTTTATTCCTTTATGCTACAATAGGGGCAAAGGAAAAATTCTGTCACCCGAGGTTCTTCACATGAGCATCAACCACAATTCGTAGGACAAAAACTCAGACTTAATAACACGCATGTGGAGAATTTACATGGCTGTAAACTTTGAGGTAACTGGGCAGACCGAAGATTTATTTCCATAGCATGGGAAAGGGTCCTGGGGCATCAAGCACAGAAGAAGGGGATCTTAGCAAGGAGGGATGACTCATCTTTATTCTGAAAGTAAAGAGAAGTTTCTTACAGATTAGATAAACTAATTCTGTATTAAAACTCCATAAAGGTTCAGGGTATAGAGGAACAATGATTGTTTCTAAACTAGGGGAAAGATAGAGGCTTAGGGAGTGGCGATGGCTCCTTGGAGTTAGGAAGGACGAAAGAGCAGGAGAAAGAGAGGAGCTTCTTCTTTGCCTCTGGAGTTGTCACTGTCCTCCTCTTTAAGTCAGAGTGGGGCATCTACATGGATCATTTCCGAGACAGGAGGTGATTTCTTCTGAGCCCCTTCACTAGTCGTACAGAAATGTCGATTTATAATTCATACTAGGTAAAAAGTTACACCGGAATGACTGATATTAGCATCAAAGATCTTTTAGAAAAAATAGGTATTATCACACCAACTTTTTCAATTTTGTGTGCATTATGTTCCAGTTTTTAAAGAAGTAATTTTCCAATATTTGTATCTTAACAGCCCACTCTCCGAGTAATTGTTATATCTGTAAATCTACATGATTATTATATTGAATGGATTCAATGACTATCTACCATGTAGATTTATACAAGCAAATTCATTGACTGTAGAATATTTAGGTTTATTTGAATTCTCCCTCTCTCCCACTCTCCTCCCTCTCTTCCTGCTTTCTTCTTTCCTTCCTTCCTTCCTTTGTCTTTTCCTTTATTAGAGATGCTTTGGAATGACACTCTTAATAATATAGGTTTTTGTTTTTGTTACATGTACTTCATTAGGAATCATTCCTATAACTAGGGTTTGCTGTGGAAAAAGATAGGAACACAAGTGGTTTCACAAACTTAAAAATATTTTTAAAACTTTTAATGCTTCTAGTTGTGGAAACCATATAAGTTCACTATGATCTAGAGCATCATATATTATCATTTAAAATATATTTTACTACTTAGGTATGATTAAATTGTTACCTCTATATTGCTTCAATTTGCTTTTATTTTGGTATGAAGAAGCAGGACATAGTCTATTTTGTGTTTACTTGTATTTTATTTTGTATGATATTTGTTTATATTATAAGGTGTTTTTCTCTACTCCCTCCATCCTGGGAGTCTAAAAGCAAATTCTCCTCAAAGGTAAGGAATTTTATGATTTTTGAATGCAGCATTATTTTACATACACTATATATTATGTTTATAGTAAAATATATTTATTTAAATATATTTGCACTATACTTTTTTAACTTTGCTAAGAGGCTGCATTTTATTTTCCATAGGAAAATAACAGACTTGTAATACAATAAGACCATTTATGAATATTAAATGTTAAACTCTATTTAAATATTTTAATTAGAATCTAAGTTGAATTCTCAAAAAATCTACAACTTTGATTAAATTTAAGTTTTGGTGTGGAAAATTATTTCCCTTTCTTTTGTATTGTAATTAATGGAGATTATATTACATTTCCTTTATTGTTAGATATGTATTGTAACTGGAAAAATAACTGTGCTATATAATACACTATCGCCACTGAACTGAAAATGATATTAAGGAACTTTCGGAATGACCATCATCCCTTTACTGTTGTTTACTGAGCAGCCTCCTGAACTAGATTTTTGTTATGTACTGGAGATGAAATATTGTACTGACTCCAGTCTTGCCTTGAGAACTTCATGATCTGGTTGGGAGAATGAGTATTTATAATCATTATAACAGATATGCTATGGTAGGGCAAACACAGACAAGGAAAAGTCACAACCAGTTGAATCCCAGGAACCCAAAGGAAGCCAGCACATTGTGAAGGGGGGCTGGGAGAATCTAGTTGAACTTGGGGAGTTCCTTTTGGTTCCTGGAATCCAAACGATCTCAAATAAACTGAGTTCTGAAGGATGAGCAGGCATTACTTGTTTCCCATAAGCATGCCTCATACATTCCTACTCTGGTGGTTAATAGTATTATTTTTGGTCTCTGTGGGTGAATACTAATAGGTAGCTTTTGTCTCTTCTCAGAAGACACACCTAAGCATCATGGGAAAAGAGTCCAGTCCCATGGAGAGAAACGAGGAAGAAGCTCTGAAGGCCAAACTCCTCTACCAGGATGTTTGCTTGGCAGCTCAGCGTCTTGACTTTTTCCTTCGAAAAGAAAATGCCCACAAAGAGGTTTTCAAGCCTCACATCCTGGCCCTCAGGGATATGGTCCATCAAGTCTGCATTAAACTCATGTTCCTTCACCCAGTGGATTATGGGAGGAAAGCAGAAGAACTTCTGTGGAGAAAAATGTACTCTGATGTTGCCATGCTGCTAATGAAGACCAACAGAAAACACACGGACACCTTCACACACTGGGAAAGCCCCTTGCGGGCTCATCTAAAGCAGGGCCTCAGATTCTATGAACATCTCTTCCTGTTCCTTCAGGATCACTATGAGCTGAGATTACAGGGCTATATTGATTGGCCCCACCGAGCAATGCACTTGACTGGTTGCAAAAAGGTAGGCCCCACATCGGAGGAAGAGGTGGCTTGGGCTCGAATGGCCTGCCATCGCTGCCTGCTATACCTAGGAGACCTGTTCGGCTATCAGAATGAGTTCCTAGCCCTGGCCACCAAGGACCTGGCGGAGAGGTGTTATTATCGAGCCCTGTCAGTGGCCCCACACATGGGAATGCCCTTCAACCAGCTGGGAGCTCTCATAGGGAACAAGTTCTGCGGTGTGGAAGCCACATACTTTTACCAGCGCTGCCTCCACTCAGAAGTGCCTTTTAAAGGGGCATCTTGGAACCTCAAACGACTCTACGATCACGCAGGCAAAAGGTACAGCCATCTGAAAAGGTACCACGGAAAGAAGCTGACTTCCAGCCAGAGGCAGTGTTGGGATAACAAAAGGCTGCTGGTTAGCTTCCTCTATCTTCAGAGCCTTTTGCAACCCCAGAGGAATTTCAGGGCCACCAGGCTGATGGCCCTGTGCCAGCTGGTCCTGGAAGACTTTCGTCTTTGTCTTTCCTATCGGCCGTGTCCGTCTGACCCGAGCCAGGTACCCACAGGGAGAAAACTGCTCAGAGGCTGTTTGTTTCTCCCAGACCTCCTCATCTTTCACATAGCAGTTCTTTGCCTCATGAATGTGCACAGCCTGAGGAAAACAGGCTCCAAGCAGTGCAGGCCAGCAGTCATCTTTACCCTGACCCTTTTCTCACATCTAATTCAACATGTCAATACCCGAATCCAGGCTGAGTTGCAGAAAGGGAAGCTGACCCCAGAGGTGGCCCTCCCCAGTGAGAGAAGCCATGAACTGGCGGCTGGGGAGGGACAACACAATCTCCCAACCTCCTGCTCTCGGCCCCAGCACCAACTGCCGCAGAAAAGCTACGGGTCGTCTTATGTTTCCAGTGAGGTCTACAACTCACAAGCCAGTATTCATTCTTGCTGTGACTCAAATGAGACAGATGAAGATGAAACCACATCTTTAAGCTCACAGGCCTCCTCAGAAACGAGTAGTGAAACGTCTTCTTCAGATACAACTGGTGAAGAAGAGCGTGGCTCCCCGAATCCAGAAGCAATGGAGGAAAGAGGGGTCAAATCCAAATATAGAGCTGCCCACCCCAGGGAGAATTTGAAGACATGTAAATCTCCCAGCAGTCTCCTAGATCTCTTGAAAACAACGCTTTCTGCTCACCTGCCAGCTCTACTGAGCCAAAAGCTCCAAGGCGGGCATGGCGTGCCCTTGGCTCCTGTCTTCAGTCGCAGTGTTCTGATGCCTCCATCTGAGCTGAGCTCTACCGCCAGCAACACAGCTGGCACAGAGGAGGAGAGGAGGCGCTCTCCCGAGATAGAGACTCCCACTGGCTCCAGGTTGGAACAGAATTCCTCCATCATCCAGTCTTGCAACCATCTCCAAAACATTCAAAAGAAATTACAGATCCTCTCTGCAGAGGGGCTGCTGCCCACCGTCAAAGTGATCCTGAGCTGGCTCCGCACCAACCACAGCCTCCTTACCTCATGCTGGCAGGGTCCAGTTAGCCTATGGGATCACCTGTCTGTGCTGCTGAACCTGCTGCCCTCCGTGGCAGACCTTCAGGAGCCGGGTCTGGGCCTGTCCCAGCATCTCCACGATCTGCTGCAAAGCTGTGAGGAGCCAGACATCTCTTGGTTCCTGCAACTCCCTGAAGACACTGCCCTCTGCCAGCCTTCTCCACTGCAGGCCTCCCAGGAGAGGGTGGCCTCAGCGAAGGACTCATTTCCTCTCAGCTCCCAGGATGAAGTTGCTGTGCGCATCTGTTTCCTCAGAAGCTTTGGTCATTTTGCAACTACACTCCCTGGACAGTTCCTGAGGTTTGACTCCACGTTGGGCGTCTTTGCCAGCACTGCACTCGAAGCACGTGAAAACCCCTCTGAGCAATTTCTAGAGAGACCTTCAGGGATCGGGTTTTCCAAACACATAGTTCAGCTGTGGCTTCGGCGTGAAGTGTTGTTCCTGGAGAAGACCCTCAGGGGCCTCCAGATTCACTCAGCCTTGACCCCTTACCTGTTCCCTGACCCTCGGGCCTTCTGTGAGCATCTGCCAGTCATCCAGCAGCTTGCGACCAGTGGTAAGTTTTTCCTCATCATCCCCAAGATTGTGGTTGACATCTTGTATATCCTAAGGAAGGAAGATCATAGAGCTTTGGCTGCCATCACCTTCCTAGAGGATGAGCTGAAGAGAGGGAACCAGTACATTCTATGCCAGTCCTTTGTGTCTAAAAGGTTCATGAGGCCTAGGATGACCAGGCCGGACTCTGATGCCTGGGACCTCTATAACATTCTTGACTTCTGCAAAGGTCTGCTGGACACATCCAGGCCCGGGACACCAAATCCTAGCAGCATGGTCACAATTGTCACTGGCATCTGTTTGGACAACCCTCGGAATTTCTCATATCCCCTGCAGCTGGCTTTGGGGACAGCGACTGAAGCTGGTGTGGAAATCAAGAACGTCCGATGCTTCCACAAGGAGTGGGAGGCAGTCAGCTGACATGGTCACATCTCTCTTCTTCTTCTTCTTCTGCGTGTATCCATCAAGCTCAGATTGTTTGCAGTACGTGTACATACTTAATGTGAAAGGTAGACATTGCCTAAGTGCTTGTTTGTGTCTACCTGTGGGTAGAGTTTCAGTGTAGCTGCTTCCAGAGGCCTTCCTGTTTCCTTCTTTGTCATCTTGACTTGATATCATGTTCTCTATGTAAAAAAGATGAAACTAACTCCATACTTGGTGTTCTTATTGTAAAGCAGCAAATAATGGAAGCACTTCAAATCCTGACTCAGCTCAATGGAACTCTAATATGCTGAACTCTGCCTTGTGACATGAAGCTTTTACTTTCAATGCTGTTTTATTGTGATAGGACCATGTCTATTATCTAAGATAGACTTTGCCATCTGTGAAGACTCAATAAATATAAATATAAAGCTAAAATTTGTGATTGCAATGAAGGATCTTACTGCAATTTCTGGTCATACCTTCACCTTAGTTCATGCACTATTCAGGTTTCCACTTTGACTAGGACTAGGTCAGTAGCTCTGACTATTATGGGATGCTTTCATTTGCAACTTATAACCAAGCATGATAGCAGTAGGCCCAAGGACTGGTACATTCAGTTCTGCTTTTGATAATCTGGGAATAGGTATTTCATGGTGCAATAACGGTATTTTTTTCCTACATCTGCTAAAATTTTCCAGTTTGGCTACCATGACATTGTCTTTTGCTCTTTTAGTCATGCTCTTAGATATCTTTAGGGACCTCCTGTCAATCTCCTACTTGGTAGATGCTCCAGAGGCAGCTCTTTTCCTGCCATTAGCAGAACTCAACTAGGATGTACATCCTGTAAATACTGAACAAAAATTATAATCCAGACTTCACTCAGATAGACATGTGTTAAAAGCATTAACATCAGGGTGTGCCCTGGTTGTCTAGCAGTCTAATAAAAATGGAACCAGTCCCACACGCATCCTAAGGTTCCGGGGCTGAAGATCATCAGGGGCCAGGGTGGACAACAAATGTGAACAACTGAATAAAAATAAGGTGCTTCTTCATCCTCTCTCTACCCTGCCTGCCTGCCTACCTGCCTATTTGCCTTCATTCCTGCCTGAACCTTTCCTTTAGAAAAACAACAACAAAAAATTAGCATCAATCTCCTCTTCAACCACCACCAAACTTCTTCTCTGATCAACCAGCACATTTCAAGGCCAAGCTTAATAATTTTTAGCATCTTAAATTCTATGGCATCTGACTCCTCCCCTCTCTGGGTACATTCCTCAGTCTCAAACTCAGGTCCAGCTGCTCCCCTGAAAGACAAGAGAAATACCGTTCTGGGTGTTTTCCTCACTGCTAGGTCTTCATTTCTCATCTATAGTAATTGAGCTTTTGTAACAGTATTACAGTTACACTTATTGTTACTTTCCCCTCTTTACGATTAAAAAAAGCTTTTGACATTGTACTTATATTTAATAGAAAAATTCCAACAATTTGAAAGGACAATAGAAAAAAAAGAAAAAATAATTCAAAAGTCATTTCACCGTTATTGTCACTTTCGTTGTTTTCAGTAATATTTAACCTGCTGTTTTTTTCTTAGTTATAATTATAAACATGTTTCAGTCTATTTTTCTTCACATTGCAAATACTGCTTATATTATTGCATTATCTTCCAAGTTCCTTTAGAAATAGCTGCTTCCTATCATTGTTTGCTTAATCATTTTCTTTTCTAGTATTGTTAATAATTATGTGAAAAAGATTTTTGTATCTATTAGGATCAGTTCTTTCAGATAGGTGGCTGGAAATTGATTTACTAAATTAAAAGATATACATATGTATGTATACATATTTTACATTGCATTGCATTTTATGTGCACATATATGTATAGCTACATATGCATATTAATATAATTTTCAAGAGATTTTGCCAAATGACTTTCCAAGGTAAAGTTTATTCTATGAGAAGAACAAACATTTCATATGGCCTTCATTTTTCAGGGTATACTATGATCATGTTCTTGCACATTTTTTTTTTAAAGTGATTTTAAAAAGTGGTCATCTGGGTATACCTTAATTTACCTAATTATGGTCCTAATTTTGGACATTTGTTTCTATATATTTTTTCCTTTTATAGTTAGCATAAATACATTTTTGCATTGTCTCTGGTTATGAGAATAAATTTTTATCAATAGAATTACTGAAGCAAAGGATTAAAATACATTACAGCCCTTAATGATACTAAAAATGATAATAAAAAATAATGGTAATGATATTAAATTGCCCTCCAAAAAGGTGGTAAGAATTCTTACTCCCAAGAGTATGAATGTTCATGTTTCACTGCATTCAAATCAGAGAATTTACATATTTTCTTGCCAATTTTAAGTGAACTTCTCATTGTATTATTGACTTCAGGTGATTGAAATTTAATAAGTTAGTAGCTGAATTATAAATTTTAATTTTTTTGCTTATGCCCCTTCACTTTAAAATAGGATTCTTTGTTTTTTTCTTATTCTTGTTTTAAGAAATATAACCAAAACCAATGAAAAGCAGATGAGTATAAATTTAATTGGACCCAAAATAAATGGGAGGAATCAAAGAGCTGACTGCCCCTAAGTCCTTTGCCTGGCTTGCAGCAAAGTGCCAGCACCATGAACTGATAAGACCGATGGCCCGAGGGCGTGAGGGTGGGGCAGTTATTCCAACCAGCCAGGAGCAGAAAAGACTAAGAGAACAAGAATAAAGTATTTCCAACAATGCAAACAGACTTGTCTTTCTGGTGGGAGATGTTTGGTTGTTTTCCTATATGGAACTAAATGGACAGTCACAACTGTGTTAGAATCTCTGTTCAAGAAGCTTGGACGTGTTCAATTTTTAAAGAAAGAAATAACAAGCCCAAGTGGCGCCTTTTATGTTCAGTCCCACCAAGACTCAACACCTACAGGAAGTGCAGTTTCAGTCTCTTTCCAAAGTCAAATCAATCAATCTAGGGTTCCTGGGTTAACTGTTGAGGTCATTTGCATGATAAGAATCCCAGCCTTCCCCTCAGAGAAGGGATATTTACTTGAAATAAACTTTTTCTTTTACTGACAACTTGTCCACTCTGACTACCAAAACTTTCCGGTATGGACAACTCCTTGCCAGAGCCTTTCTCCTTGCTGGATGGGATGCAACTGAATTCATGAATCATTTAATGAAGTCAATTTGATCTCTACAATGATTCTGATCTATTTTACTTCTTAACAGGTTAAGAGTTGCCAAATTGCATTTGGGAGGGTCTCCTCGAAGTAATACAAATGCAGGGAGGGCAGGAAAAGCTAGGTCAGTGCTGGTGGTCCAAATGTAGACACTGTAACTGTTTCACAATGGGATTTGTCTTTTTTAAATCCAGGACCCAGTCTGATTCTCAACCTTACAGCCAAATCATTACAAAACTCTGTGCAGATGCTGATGCTGGACATACTTTTCAGAAAGCAGCAATGGTAGCAGCAGCTACACTACTGGAGTTCTGCTATTCTTTTTACAGTTTTTATTTATTTACATGCAGGAATCCTGGTCCCTGTGAAAGCCTCTAGTTGTGCTCAGCAGCTTTCTCAAAGAGTGATTTACCTGAGATTTAATACCAGATGTAGGTGTCCCTTATGTGTCTGAAAGAGATCTGACTCACCTCTAAGTAGACAAAAGCATAGAGCATCCAGTGACTAAGCAGGAGAGGACAGCTCAGGGAAGGTCAGTGAGAATGAGAAAGCAGCTTGTGGAAGACAAAAACTACTTTACTCTTGCCTGGTCTGTTCCTCCTAGTGACATGCAAATAGTTTCTCCCTATTCAGATACCCTTGGGGAAATGAAGTTTAATGGGGTGCAGAACTAGTGACAGTGAGTTTCAACTCTGAGGATAGAATATTTACCCAAGAAGAAGCTGCTTTAAATGTAAAGGCATTGAATTGTATTGGTACATAAGTTTTACATTTGGAGTGGAATAGGTTAGACGGTAAGTTATGTTTAGACAATAACTAGAGTTAGATATTTCTTTTCTAAATATAATTTATAAATGTCAACCTCACTATAAATGTGCTTTTTAGCCAGAAACTATATTCTAGTTGAATAGTATATTTGACTGTAACAATATCTCTCTCTCTATATTTGCTGGAATTTTCGATGTATTTGAAATTTAACATGTCTAGAAGCAAAGTCACTATTTCTACCTGATTTAGCCTTTTCCTTGTAGTCTTTATATTGCTACGTAGCACATAGCTCTGTTTCAAATACTGGTTTTATTCTTTTCTAACTGGTTTTAGTCATATGTATGTATAGTGTAATCACTGCTGCTCTTGAAGCCACTTCCTTCATGGTGACCATGTGAATCCATGAAAAAGGACTCATTCTATCGTCAGATGACTCTGTATGACAATTTTGTGAGAAAATCAAATAGAAAAATAAAAAACTCATCCATTATCTTGACTTTAGAAAGTGACTCAAGCAGGAATGACTGGCTCAATGCCCATAGTCTCCAGAACCAATTATAGTTAATTAGGAGCAAGAGGAAAATACTGACATTGGGCATAATCTTTCAGTAGGAAAATCCCGAGACTTGTTTTGAAAAGTGTGTGTTGGCATATCTCTAATGGGATTTGTCTAATGGGATCTCTAATCTGAATGGTTGGTTCTATATCAAAATCACATGGAGATGATCTGAAGCAGAGCATTTTAATTCTATGCTCTGTTTTACAAGGAAAGTTCAATTTCTGACATGGAATAAAATGAAATAACCTGAAATCTGAGGTCTAAATAGAAAAATAATGATCACTTTATTTATTTTAGAGCTGGTAGGGTTCATACCAATGATCTACGATTATCTTCTTTATAAAAATAAGACATCTAAGATCTAGAAAGGTTAAGTGACTTTTCCAAGGAGACACAGCTAGGGAGTTGCAGTTTAAGAAGGTCTACTTTCACTTTTTCTTGGAAATAATGTAACTCAACTTTATTTCTTCTTTAGCCCAGTAGTGCAGCTGATTTATCAAATAACTAGAGGAAACTATATTTTTAAGTTGAGTTTAAACACTGAAGTATATCTATATAATATTTAAAATATTAAGAATTCGTAAGTGAATAAAATATTATAGACAAACCTCCCCCTGTTAATTCATTTTTAATCTTTATTTTTTTAATAAAATAGAGATATATCCGACTGGATGAGTTTATTTGTAACTAGCTGACTCTGATTAATTTATGTGGTACCCACTTTAGGCACTCCCACTCTCTCTGAGGGCTCAGTGTCAGGAACGAAAGCTGGCATTAAAATCAGAGCAGATGTGCAATCACTTCCTCCTCTCTAGCTTGGCTCGAGCTGTTGGTATAATCACTAGTCTACTCTAACTCTCAATTTTTGGATCACTGCCTTAAAAAATAATAACATTCAGATTGAGACTCTAGCTCAGAAATCCTGCTCCAACTGGAATGATCCTTCTTATATTTAGTTGACTGGAAATACCAGGAAGAGGAGACAGTTTGGATAGGCACACAGTTAATATAATATCTCTTCTTTGCAAGAGTGCGTGCTGTCTCCATAAGGAAGTCTCCCTTTGGAGACATGCACCTTGCACATAGTGTTTGTTCTTTAAGTCAAACATTATTTCCTTTTCTGGGGTGGCTATGCATTGTGTGAGTATTTATCCTTCCTATGCTGGGTCTCTCAGGAAAATTTAGGCAATTAGCAAATACTAATATGGGTTTCCTCAAAGTTTAGTCATTCTAATAATTCATAGCATTTGCCCAACTTGGTTGGAGCATGCTTTAATTTTATCTGGGTAGGTTTGAGGAGTCTTCATACAGTTTTCAGTTTGATTTCTCTGTTGTCATTTGATTTGGCTATTTCTATTTTTCATGCTTTAAAAGAGGAAGGAACATCAATTCAACAGTAAAAGCTGTAGGCAGTCTTCTGGAGGAGTCACAGAAAGTAATATAAAAGTCAAAATGATGAGTTGCAAACAAGGAATCATAAACCAAAGAGTAAGTCCTTTCAAGTAGGCATAGAATAAATATAATAAAGAATATTTTCACCATTTTAATTTATGAAATAATATCTTGACACTTTAACATTAGAGGGTGGCTAAAGTAATTAAAAATCAATGAAAGGATCACTCACTTGACCTATACAAATAAAAGTAATTAGAAATCAATGAAAGGATCACTCACTTGACCTACACAAATAATAAATATCAAACTTCTGAGAAAAAGATGCCATTAGAAATTTGTTCTGCCCCATCAGGAACTAGCTTTTTTTCCCCCTGGATGAGATACCTCCAACTTCTCTCTGGTCTTCTCTGTAGCAGGGACTCTGGGTCTGAAATGAGATCAGATTTTTAAGTTGCCACTAAGTGAACATCATTTGCATTTTCATTCCTTTAAAAAAGCTTATCAAGGAAATGCCCTCTAATAGCAGGCAAGCAGGATGACAAGCAAGATAGGCTAATAAAAATTTAAAGTTGTCTCCATTTTCGACTGACTTGGGAAAAGCTTATCAGAACAATGATACACCCCATAGAAAATGACATGCCTCCTAAAATGACTGAAACAAAGGCAGACAGAAAGCAAAATAAATTTCTGGTTCCTCAAAGCATAACAATTTTTTTTTCAAATTCAACTTATTAGATCCAATAATTTTTGTCTTTCTTTATGCTAAATGGTAGCTTAAACTTGACAAATTCTAAACATAAAGTCAGAGATTGAGATCCTTATATGTGAATACAATTGATCTTGCCTTTAAAAAAGCATCTGAATTTGCACCCTTACATTTAAATAACGGTTCAATACACTAGCCAAGCTATGGAACCAATCTAAATGCCTGTTGGTGGATGACTGGATAAAGAAGCTATGAGATACATACATACATATATATATATATATATATATATATATATATATACACACATAGATATGTATATATGTGTGCATATATGTTTATATATGTATATATAAAAATATATTCAATAGATTTCTACTCAACTATTAAAAAAGATGAAATCTTTTGCAATAACTTAGATGAACCTTGAAATGATTATGCTCAACAAAATAAGTCAGAAAGCAAAAGATCAATAGGAATGGTTTTGAGATAGGGAATACATTGGGAAAAAGTTACAAAGGACTAGGATGCCATGCTACATATCATCCCATAACAGTATTACCTGTACAACAGCTAAGAAAAGCAAGTTGAGCAGGAGTGCTAAATGATCTATTAAGCTCCGGAGCCATTAAGTAATCTGTTCTTCATAGAGGCAACATTCCAAATGATTGCAGCATCCTTTCTTAGACATTGGGGCCTATGTTAGATTAATGTATGCATTCATTGTTCCTTTCTGTTCCTGTAGTAACCTTTACTTGATTATAAAAGTAAAAATGACACCCAGGGGTATAGATTTATGATGCTTAATGAGACATGTGATATATATATTCATATGTGGACCCATGAAGAACTTCATCTGTATAATCGAAGGCATCCATAAGACTCCAAGATTTAATTTCCTACGCAAACTAGCACTGAAAAGACAGCCTCTGATTCTACAAAAGGCGAGCATCCACTGGCAAGTTCATTCCTCTTTCACTTTTCCCTCACTGCTGCATAGTGAGCAAATAAAAGCCTTGCTTGATTTCCTAAAAATTGGCTTTTTGTTCTTTTTCTAACTCAAATATCCCAGAGTCTGGATAAGGTCTGATGAAAGTTTTACTCATATTTAGAATATAAATAAACAAAGCAAACAAACTATCAGAACATACAGCACAACAGAAAACGCTCCTAGACTGAACTCAGGACTGCGGTTCCTAGAAAGAAGTCAGGGCTTTGGAAAGGAAACTTGGGGTTTAAGGAGTAAAAGCGATAATGGTGAATGGATGACACTACAACAATGGTGGTGGGTGTGGTGTGATATACATGCTCACTGAGGTGTGAATCTATTATCCTAAAATCTATATAGGATTGTAAACTGATAAAACATTAACAAAAAGCCAAAAAAAAAAAAAAAAAAAAAAAAAAAAAAAAAAAAAAAAAAAAAAGGCATCTGATATCAAGTATCTATGAAACTTTCACTGTTCCCTGCTTTTAGGTACTGTATCAGACCTACAGACTTCCAAACCTGATCCAGGAAATTTTCCTTAGCTCTAAAACTTCTAGTCTTGATTATTGACACAAAGCCCCAAATCCAAATACCATCTCATTAGGGATCAAGTTTCACTAGAGACACCATATATTCTGGTTTGTCTAGGCCTGTCCCAGTTTTACAACACTGGATACCTCCAAACCTCACCCCCTGTCCCATATCAGCCTGAACCATTCCCCCATCCTTGATACTGTGCCTGCTAATACTCCAATAGGTCCTAATTTCAACTGTGAAATATTACAGTAACTCTAAGTTTCACTATATTGTTATCATGGGATGAGTTTTTGTGTTTCTGAGGAAAAGATTTACTCCAAGACACTCATGGAGCACCACAGTCACATCAGGATTCAGAAATAAAGAGTGCCATTTTATTGGCAAAGTGACCAAGTACAAGTAAGACTGAAAGATAGTACACCCCAAATGTTAGCGAGTGGATCATTTCTAGTGGAGTCAAGCCAACTTCTAGGTGTTCAGACCTTTCTTTATAAGGCTTTGGATAAGTGCCATTCCCTTGGCTCCACCTAATTGTGTTTTGGGATTCATTTCTACCTGATTGCCTGCAATGGGTTCAAAACTACAATGTTTTATGTAATGTGCATATGATGAGGTGGACTCACCAAAAGTTTCCCTGAACTTTAAGCTGATTAGTTGGGCCTACTGTTTTTTGAGGTTTTTTTTCCCTGTTTTTCACCCTTCCCCCATTCCCTGCTCATGACTAACTGCTACCTAACAATATGAGTTTTGATGGGACATATTTAGTCTCTAGCATTCTACCTATGGCTTCCAAAATGTATGTCCTTCTTTTATAGAAAATACATTCACTACGCACCAGCAACACTAAAAATCTTAAGCTGATTCAATATCAACTTTGAAGTCTAAATTAAATAGTCTTATTTAAATATCATCTAAATCAGAGATTTGAAGTATAATTTATCCTAAGAAAAATACCCTTTCTAATCATAAATTTGTCAAATGAAACAAAGTATATACTTTTAAAGTACACTGGTGGGATACACATTCCCATTCCAAAAGGGAGAAATTGGAAAGAAGTGCTAAATTATTAAATTAATTATACAGGGAGGCAATTAGACTGTGGTGATTTTAATGCTTTTGTAATGTAATAAGGAGCTACAGAAACTTCATTTTTTCTGGGTTACTCTGTAAACCACAAAGCCCTGAGGACCCCACTTTCTAGATAATCCTCTGGCAGTGAAACAGAAACCTTAGACCCTCCCAGTAAAACCTTGACTGGAGGGGTTTCTGTGAATCTGCTGAGATCTAGGAAGAAGTTAAATGTCAAACAAGATAGTTTAAGACATTTAGGGTGTGATCTCTACTTCTGTAAACCACTTATGATAATCACTTGTTAAACTTATGCACGAATCCTGGGACACCTGGAAAACAAAACAAAGCAAAACAAAACAGCTAAGTTATAAATATCCTGCACTATCTGGGCTCGGGGCTGCATGATTTGGATCTTTTTTACCCACTACAGCTGCCAGCTAATAAACTCTTTCTAAATTCTCTTTAGCTCTGGTATGTCTTTCTGATCTCGTTGGCTACTTTGGAACAGTAACCTACCTAAGAAAACCAAACCTAAGCCTGTAATACCTCAATTTTCAGAAGCTAAAATCTAAGGATCACCAATCACTAAGGTCCAATGAGATTTTCTCATATAAGGCACCTGGTTAATCTATAGCCAGTAAAACAATTTCCTTTCTTTGTCTCCACATAGTTATGCCTTTCCCCTAAATCTTGTCAGTGAAATGCTCCTAACCATTTGTGATTTGGCACCACCCTATTCAAATTGATATATGTTCAAATAAACTTGAAAAGAAATTTAAGACTCATTTATCTTTTACTAAAGGGATGAAAATTTCCAGGCAAGTCCAAAACTAAATGGGGAAAATTTCATTTGACCTTAAGCCTCAACAATAACCCTCTTTGACTCAATGCTTTGCCTTCAATATTCACAGGATGTGTCAAAGTGCCCACACAAGTTGGCGGGGCCCCAGTAATACCGTAACCCTCTTCTGGGGCCAGATTCAGGTCTTTTGTCAATGGTGGAGGCATGGGAAGTGTCCCCATCATTCCGTACATGCTGGTCCTGTGACGGAAGTGGCAGTCCTAATAACCTCTGAATCATTTTCAGGGTCATTCTTCCCTTGTTTGGAAGAAGGAAGCCTGGTTTTGAATGAGATAACTCAGCACTAATCTCTTAATCAAGAGGTCATTTGGTCCACTCTTCCTGGTCTTATTTTTGCAATGTGGATATGCTGGAATTTTCCAAATCTTTAAATTCTAATTCCTTTTTGATTAGCAATTCTGTCTTTAAGTAATTTTTCTCTTCTCACAATTTATTCTAAGCAATTGGGGAGCCACATCTCATCATCAATATCTTGCTTAGAAATCTCTTCAACTAAACATATTATTTTTCAGCCTGCAAATTCTGACTTCTACAAAACACTGTGACTTGAACACAGTTTAGTCAAGTTCTTTGTCACTTTTTAATAAGGAGAGCCTTTCCTCCAGTTTCCAACATCGTATTCCTCATTTCTTTCTGAGAACTCATCTAATGATATTTATGGTCCATGTATTTCTATCAGCATTCTTTTTATGATTATTAGATATTCTCTAAGAAGATTAGGGCTTTCTTTACAAATCTCTTTCTTTTGAGCCTCTACCAGAATTGCCCTTAAAGATATGTTCATGGCAATGTAGACATTTTGTAGCATGAAAATAAAAATTCTTTCAAACTCTACTCACCACCCAGTTCCACTTTCACATTTTTAGTTATTTGTCAAAACCGTAGTCCACTTCTCTGCACCAATTTATGACTTAAGTCTATTTGGACTGCTATGACAGACTACTGTGTACTAGGTGACTTATAAACAACAACAACAAATGATTTCACACTTTCCGGAGGTTGGGAAGTCAAAGATCAAAGTGCTAACATGGTAGCATTCTGGCGAGGACTTTTTTCCTGGTTTATAGGTGTCATCTTCTTAATGCAGTATAACATGCAAGGAAGAAGCTGGGGGTTTCTGTGGGATTTCTTTTATAAGAATTCTAATCCCATTCAGTCATCAGGATTATGTTATCATAATCACCTCCCCCATACTCTACCTAATACCATCACCATTGGAGGTTAGGATTCAACATATGAATTAAAAGGGACATAAACATATAAGCCATAGAAGTATTCTTCCTCCTCTGCCCTCCCTTTACTTGTTACTGCTCTCAAACTCCTTTCTTGGTTCTCTTTCTCTTTTCATGATACATAAAATCCCTGATGATTTCATCAATGTCCTAATTTACAACATCTCTTGATGAGTCTGAAAAATATATCGCCCACCCAGACACATTTTTTGAGATCCAGATTCAAACATTCAACATCCTCTTGTACATTTATTTTCATTTTAATACACCATCGGCTCCTCAAATCATCAAATATCACTTTGAACTGATTATTTTTATTCTCAGACATGCCTTCTTTTATCTTTCTTATCCAAGTTGTTTTGGCAAGGCCTCCAGATGGTGAGAAGATTGACAACCAAACACTGGAAGGCAAAGAAACATCACTGTTTTACAAGTACCAGTGCTGGCTCAGAGGCATTGTTACCCAAAGCTGAGCAGTTGGATGGTAGGGGCGGGTGGTCCAGGGGAGCTTCTTTTATACCCTGGGATAGAAGTTTATCTCCTTAGTATAGCTGCAGACTATGGCTATGTATGGTTTCTATTGATAGCTCTTATCAGTGGTTATAGCTGCAGGGAAAGGAATGCTATGCTTGCTTGCCCTTGGTCACATAAACAGGGTGTAAAACTAATGGCAGACTAACTCTTGCCTTGGGGTTAAGAAAAGTTTTCTACCATATTCCCCCTCTTGATTCTCAAGCTGGTTAACAGCCTTGGGGTTTATACAGGAAACTCTAAGCTAGAAGTGGGAACAGGGGTGATGATTCTTTCTGGCTACTTGCCATCGTGGGGCTCAGCAGCTTGAGTCTTCACCCATGGGATTGTAATGGCAGTTCAGTGACCTGGTCTGGAGTAACATCTGAAGCTTTAAGGTCACAGGCCCAGCATCTGTTTGTGAGCTAGATGGGTCATTGGTCTCTGCAGGTCTCCTCTAGAATGTGTGTCTATCTGAGACAAGTGGGAGATAGTTGTTGGGTGGTCCAGTGTGGATGGTGATTAGAGGGGCCCACCTTCCCCTCAAGAAGTCTCTTGCTCAGCTGGTGGCTGCTTTTACCCAAGAGTGGTGGATCCAGGTGTTTAGACCTGCAACTTTAAGAACTGTGGGGGTGGTTAGTGTGACAGGATAGGGCCCCTTCCAGGTCCACTTCAGGGGCTCTTCTAGTCCTTTATCCACACTTGATCCCCTGGTTTGTTATTACTAAGGGGATGGGTAATCTGTTTGTGATCTATCTTTGTACTTCACAGATGGCCTTCCTGTAACTTTTTCTGAATTTCTAAGTTCCCTAGTTCCCCTAGGTTCCCCTTAGATCTACTTAAGAGAGCGGGGGCGGGGGCTACCATATAAAATCTCAAATGGGGAAAATTTTATTCTGGCCCTGAGGGTGCAGCATACTCTTAAGAGGGCTAAGGGCAGTGTATCTATCCGGCAAATTAGTTTCCTGACATAACTTAGCCATAGCCTGTTTGAGGGTCTGGTTCATGCATTCTACCTTTCCTGAACTCTGGTGACGATAGGCCGTGTGTAAGTTCCATTGGATGCCTAGGGCGTTAGCTACCTGTTGCGCTACTTCTGCTATGAAGGCTGGGCCATCAACTGAACCTATAGTCAATGGCATCCCATATTGTGGGATAATGTCTTTTAGCAATGCCTTCATTACCTCTCTGGCCTTTTCTGTATGGGTGGGTTATGCTTCGACCCAGCCTGAGAAAGTGCAGACAAAAACTAAGAGGTATTCCGTCTGCTTGGGTCTATCTCAATAAAGTCTACCTCTAAACCCTCAAAGGGTGTCTGGCCACAACACTGAATATCTGCTGGCCCAACAGGACTCTATTAGGTATTGTTTTTTGTAAAAGGAGGCAGCGCTGTATCACTGAGGCACAGAGGGCTGACAGTCGAGCAATCAGGTAGTATTGGTTTAACAAGTTTTCCAGAGCAAGTTTTCTTAGGTGGGTAAGTTCATGTTATTTGAGGGTGTAGATAGTTCAGAGACTAGTATGATCCCTGATGGTACTGCTTGTTTTTTGGACGCTCATCTAGCCACCACATCTGCTCGATGGTTTCCCTCCAATACTGAGTCCTTTCCTCTCTGGCGCCCCTTGCAGTGCATGACTGCTACTTCCATGGGCTCCCAAACCACCTCTAATAGTTTTAGGATTTCTTCTTGAGTCTTGATTGCTTTTCTTCCAGCTGTTAAGAGTCCTCTTTCCTTGTATATAGCCCACGTACATGTGAGTGACAGTGGCATAGCATGAGTCAGTGCAGATGTTGGTGCGGCTGTCCTTGCTGAGTTCTAATGCCCTGACTAGGGCCCATAGTTCTGCTCTCTGGGCTGACCATCCTTCAGGCAAGGTTTTTGCCTCTATAGTCTCATAGTCCAATATGACTGCATACCTGGTGTGCCTCTTGTCCTCATTTATGAAACTACTACCATCTGTATAAAGAACAAGGTCAGGGTTTTGCAGGGTCTTGTCTGTCAAGTCTGGTGGGCTAGAATAGGCTTCATCAAGACCCTCTAGGCAGTCATGCTCTGGGGCCCCCATGGCAACAGACAAGAAGGTGGCGGGGTGTAAGGTTTTTACTGCTTCCAGTTGCACCGGTGGGTTTTCCCACAAGAGTCCTGGGTACTGGGTCATCCAGGCATGAGTTAGCCAGTGCTGTCCCTTGACATCCATGAGCATGGTGACAGCATGATGGGGCACCTTAACATTTAGGTTTTGTCCCAATGTAAGCTTGTCTGCCTCTTTAACTAGCAGCACAGTGGCTGCAAGAGCTCTCAGGCAATGTGGCCAACCTGGCGCAACCAGGTCAGTCTGCTTTGTCTCTGCCAGGGCCAAATCATTGCGTCAAAACCCCCAGAGCTGCCATGTTGTTCTCAAGTACACACAGGTTAAAGCACTGGGCCACATCTGGGAGTACCAACGCTGGCGCCTCAGTGAGTTTTGTCTTTACAGTTGTGAAGGCTTTTTCTTGTTAAGGTCCCCAAACAAAGGGTGTCTTCTCCTTTCCTTTGAGGGCCTCCTACAGGGACTTTGCCAGCTCTGAAAACCCTGGAATCCATATGTGACAGAATCTTGTTGCTCCTAGTAACTCTCAGATCTGCCACTGAGTAATGGGAACTGGGATGGCACATCCTGCCTGCTTTCTCTCAGTCCCCAACCCCTGATTCCCTTGGGTGATACAGAAGCTTAGGTCCTTGACTTCTTTCAAGAAAATTTGAGCCTTCTTAGAGACCTGGTAGCCAGCTTTAGTCAGGAGCTGCAGTAAGGCCCTTGTTCTTTCCCAGCACTGAGCTCGAGTGGGGCTACCTAATAAGAGGTCATCTACATATTGGAGTAGGACGCACACTAAATCCTGACCTGGAAACTGGGACAGGTCAGATGCTAGCGCCCCACTGAACAGGGTTGATGAGTTTTAAAGCCTTTGAGGCAGCCTGGTCCAAGTGAACTGCTCCTTAGTGCCGGTGTTTGGGTTTTCCCATTCAAAGGCAAACAGAGGCTGACTACTGGGTGCCAGGTGAAGACAGAAAAAGTCCAAGCAAGTAAGTCATTCTGCCTCTGATGGTAAGAGCCCTAATAGGTTATATGAGTTCCTTGTCTCCTTTCCTGTTGCCTTCCTTTCCCATAGCGGGTGGGGTGGGGGTGTGTCCTAAGATAGCTGATAGGAGATTTACTTTCTTCTTCAGGCACTCATCAGCCTCCCTTCTCAGTGCTCAGTACTGATTAATGAAGACATTATTTGTTGTCTTCAGAAGCTTGGTGGTGTTTCTTGCAGGCAAAGTCCTCAAGTTTCTAAAGTTTCCTTCTTATATCAGGCTGAGTCTGGCCAGCAAAGGCAGTGTTGACCATCCTTTGATTCTCTGGGGTCTTGGGATCAAAGGGAGGGAGTATAGACCCTAAAGTCCTCACAAGGTCTCTTATAAAAGTCTGTTGGGATTTACTCTGGTTTCTGGATGACCTCTGAGGTCTTATCCATGATAGCGGACTTCTTAGCTTCTGCCTGGACTCTCTGGAGAAAGGCCTGGCAATATTTCACCAACCGATTTTGCCTTTCATCAGTGTTAGGGTCCCATGGGGGGTGTCATCTGGGAGGGCTTCTTTTACCCCTTTCCAGGGGCTGACTCTGAAGCCACTTCCTTGCCTTTGTCATAATTCTCATTCACTTCTCAGTGTTGAAGAGAGTGAGAAGGAGTTGGGCAGTCAACCCAAGATGGCCTCTGGGTCTGAAAGATTGATTCCAGGAGATCTATCATGGCTTAAGGCTTTTCAGAGTAAGCTGAGGTATGGTGCTTCCAATTCAGGAGCTCAGTCATAGTAAAAGACTGATAATAAAATACTGATACCCGCCTCTTGGAGGTTCCCATCCATGAAGGGACATCTGCATGGTCGCTGGTGGCTTGGGCCCTTGATTGGCTGATCTCAGGCATCTGACAACTGGGTCCAGAGAGTTGAGTTGGGGCTCTGGGCATTGGGGTGGAGAGATTGAAGGCGGTGGTGTGTCTGGGCCCAGTGGAGCACTGGGAACAGCCTGAGGAGCATATGGAGGTGGCAAGATCTGCAGAGGGAACTCCACTAGATCTCCCTGGAAGATAGGTAGCCTCTGATTCTTCTGAGGTATCTGTTTCCTTTCCTGGCTGACTAAAAGCTTATACTGTCCTTGACCACTAACTCAGAGCCAGATCCAGAGGCTTAACTTAGGCAAGTTCCAACCACTGGTTGACATATAGAAAATGATCATAGTGGCCTGGGTCTCCTGTCACAACTTTGTAAATAGCCCTCATTGTGGGGAGATCTAAGGTCCCCTCTGATGGTCATCCTACCCCAAAGGCCGGCCACTCTAATTCACATAATTGACATAATTTCCAAAGGGCCACTGTGATACCATAATCACTTGTAAATCCCTTCTTAAAGTTTTTTAAGCATATATTCTAAAGCAGTGCATTTAGAACTACTTCCCATGATTGTGGACAATAGTTCCCTCCCAATGAATGAAGATGCTAGACTGACACAGGGAAACTTTCACTTCGTCCTTCTGACCACTCCCCTCATGGGGATGAGGTGCTTCTTAGCTTTGAGGTACATCATTATGAACCCCTGACCCGGACTGACTCTGCAGGGAAGAACTGAATTTCTTCAGTTCCCCAAGTGTCGACTGCATATGAGGTGACCACAGAACCTCAGGTTGGGACTCAAACAGACTCCGTAGCTTTCACTGTGGAGCAGAACATTCATTCTCACTGTCACACGCAAGTCAGTCTGAATTTGACTTCTACCCAGGAAAGTCCTTATTCTCAAGGGCAACTAAGTAGTCTAAGGGGGTGAGCCAGCCCTTCTTCCATTGTGAATGGCGGGCCTGAACTTGGACTGGGTCCCTGGGGACACTTACCAATCAGATAAATAGTATATCTGAGGTGCTAAAACTTCATGGGGGGAGATAGGAGGGGTGTTGATTAGGGAAAAAGTATCAAAGAAAGTCCTTAGGTAGGAGATAATGAAAAAAGGTTGATAAATATTAGTCTAGATGCTACAGTGGTATTAACTTACTCAGCCTAAGAACTAATGATATTTAGTGCTAGAAATCTTTATCGAGGGTGATGTCAGGTGCATTATAGGGTGTTTAACATCATTCCTAGTGTCTATTCACTAGCTACTAGTAGCATTCTCCTCCTTTTCAGTTGCAAGAACCCAAAATATCTTTAGACATTGCAGTGGTCCACAAAACTTAACATGCAGGAGATTCACACAAAGGCCTTGCCAAAAACCAAAATTCTGGGTGCTATTTCCAGGTAGGACTTGAGACTTTGCTTGCCTAAATAATTAAAGCAAAATATGCCTTATTTTAGTTTAGAATTATTTTGAAGATCAAATGAAGTAAGGTAGAGAATAGCAAGTACAAAAGATTAGACATTGGTGTATAGTTCATTTGGTCAGTCAACAGTAGGGAGAAGAGTGTAATAAAAAGAGCAATGAAAGAGGGAAAGTAAAAGCAGAAGAATTAAGACCAGTAGTGAGATGCAAACATGTTGACCACATTACTTAAAGTCTTGCAACTTTATATTTAACTTGAAGAGTAATCAAGAAGCTCTGGAGTGTTTTCAGCTGAAGAATGGCACAATCTGACCTACATTAGAAAGTTCACGCTGTCTGCTGTGTGGAGTGTAAGCTGAGTGGAAGCAATGGTAACAGCAAGAAGACTAGTCAATGGTCATTACAATTCAGGAAGAGATGTGGGATTTGGATTTAGTATGGAATTATAGAGTGGTCAGATAATGAAACTATTTCCAAATAAGGATTGGCAAGCTATGGTGAAGGGTTGTATATGAAGTATTAGAAAAGAAGAGGGGTCAAAGATGTCCCTAAGGATTTTAGCCTGAACTGGAATATGAGGTTAACATTTATTGTAGCAGAGAATAATTAGGACAATGAGACTTGGGGGAGATCAAAAGTTTAGTTTGAACATACTAAACTTGAAGTATCTCAAATAGTAATGTTGAGTAGGACATTGGATATGTGAATCTGGAGTTTAGAAGAGGGTCTGGACTGGAAATATAAATGCCTAGTTATATTCCCACAGATGATATCTGAAGTTCTGAAACACGAAGAGACCACCTAAGATTGACTGCATATAGAAGAGAGAGAAGTCTGGGGGTTGTTGTGCCCTGGTAGCTCAGGTGCTACACTGTTGACTGGGGTGTAGACCACGTAAAGTCCAAGAACCTGAGTTTGAGACCTGGGGAGGGAGGAGGAAATAACAAAAAATAAACAAAAATATATAAAATTGTTTCCTCCTCTTCTCTCTCCCTTTCTTTTTTCCTTCCTTCCTTCCTTCTTTCCACATGCTGCTTCCTCCTTTGTCTCTTAAAAAAATCTGTGAGTTGAACCTGTTGTGCCACAACTTTCAGTGTAATTGAGAACTAAGGTAATTATTAATAAAGTGGATTATAAAGAATTGTTTAGTAAAATTTTTATGGGAAAATACTGCAGTCAAATGTCCTCTAGTATGGCAATTGGGGCAAAAACTTCAAAAAAAGTTATATCTTTGGTCTTTGCAATTCACATGGTAGGTAGTGTAGGTTAACTGAAAAATTGAATTTTCGCATATATCCATGGGATATGATAACTACCTTCAGAAGCCAATTATAGGAATTAAAAGTAGACTAATGCGGTTATTATTTTATTTGAGGAGAAGTACTGAAATTGTTTCATGCTTCACAAAGAACTTGTTTGATGTATATTTCATGAGTCTTGGTTGAGAGGGAACGTTTCATATTGGAATAAATGAAAGCTTCTAATCAAACATTTATGTCAGCAAGAATTTTCTTTTGTGGAAGAAACTTAATGTGATAAAAAAAAGTAAAAAGGGCATAATAATGCCCTGAAGATGCTAATCCATTTTGGATAAGAGAGAGGGCAGGGAGCAGCTCCATTAACAGACGGATCCTGACAACTGAATTGAAGTCAGGAATCTGGGCCGTGGATGTGTTTTTTGACCTTGATTTCTGCTCTTAGCCCTTTAGCCTTCCACTCTCAGCAAATTATGAGCCCATTCTGTTACACCTGCATAGCGACACAACATTTGAAGCGATTGTCTTTAAGTATCATATGAAACTTTTATATTTGAACGGGAGAAAACAATGAAATCTAACTTAAATGAATATAGGGTCTATTGGGAGTTGTTTCTGGAAGGGAGGTATGGTGCTTTAAAAAGTGTTCATTTTGTACTAACATATTTGTTGCCAGTCTGTCTTTTCAAGCTATTCCAAACTGCTCCCTCTGACAGCTTCTGGCTATGGACTCCTAGTCTCCTTGGAATATGAACTAATTTTCTCAGGGCCTGTGCAATTGATGTAAAAACCTTCTCTATCTTCATCTTCTACATGGCTTATTGGAGCCTGAAATTGATCTGGTATTTTAATAATGACTACTGGATTCTTGATTTCGGCTTCTTTAACCTTGCAGTATGCTCCTCCTCCGTGCTACTATGTTTTCTTCTGCCCATAGATTTGAGATCTGATGCACAAAGGAAGAATTCTGGATATCTGAGTAGCTCAGAAGATCCAACATTCTCACCCATTATTCTCTTCCCACCTTTTTGGTTCAATCCCCAGGTCTTGATATTAACCCAAGTTCCCTTCTCATTCAGTTTAGTTAATGTTCCTTTTGATGTCCTCTCAAGTCCTGATCTTAACTATGTGTCAGTTGATTAGCCGAACCTTCCCTTGAGATTGCTCATCCTTCTGCATGGGGCTCTTAACATATTTACATAAGTCTTGAAAATCAGCTATTATTGTGTGACAACTCATTTGTAGTGTAGTGACATGTTGATAGTTTTATCTTGCTTTATTGATTGGAGACCATGTTTGGTCTTTGAAAGCTCAGATCTTTGCTGATCAGTCCCAGCACTTGTCCATCATATGCATCCAAGGACTTAACCATCAAGGACATTATTTGATCTCTAAACTCTTAGATCTTTCTAGAAACTTCTCTTAGAAACCTCTTCCAGCACAAGCCTTTATGCCTGTTTACTTTAAGGATCTTGACCTCAAATTAAACCTGTGGGGCAATTATGGTCTATGTATAACAAATTCTACTTTCAAATTTCAGATTCTCTGAGGCAATGAAGTCTAGGAAACAGAGTATTAAGTTTAGATTATTATTTTTGGGAATGGGTAGGGTTCACTGTTTTGAGCATTATATATTAGTAAAAATAATATATACATTAACACCATAATAAATCTACATGTTTCAATAAACCACACTATAATGATTTAATTCTCTCATCTCTCCTATGATGAAGCTGTTTGACCACACCACCATGCACACTAAGGAGAGACATAGATCCTGACCTCTTGCTCCATGAAGATCTGTTCCCTTCCTTATAAGTCACCAGTGGAAACTCAACTATCCATGTCATCTGTTACCAGGACTCTGACCACTAAATTCCTCCAACTTCCATCTACCTTCTTTGTCTGATTCAACCTTTCTATCCTCATAGGTTTCCCAAACCCTTACATTGTGCCTTCTGTCATTCAAAGATTTCCCTTTATCCTCAACCTAATTTTGTCCATTCTCATTCTCTTTTTCATGTAATAGAAACCTGATTTTCCTTTGATGACATTTACTTTCCTCCAGTCCTCTTAAATGGAGTTTGTCTTTTCCTTATAACATTCTTGCTTCAGAACCAAGAAGTAGAAAATATATATTTACTGTTACATCTTTTCCCCTTTATTGATTCTAATAAATTTAAGTCTAGAAAATGCCACCTGACTTCAGGTTGTCACCTGCATTTCATCATTCCAGTCTAGGGCCATGGGAATACTGATACTACCATATAAGAAGTCCTCAGTACACATTTCAATGGTAGGAAAAGGTATGTGTGTTTAGGTTGTCATAGGAGCAAAGCCTGAATTTAGACTGAAAAGTGGTATCATATTTGACAACCAAGATGACTTTTGAGTAAAACAAATGAACCAAGTGTGTTTTTATGAGATTTTCCATCAGTTTTGGAATCAGTTTCTTAAACATTTAAATAAAAATATCACATTTTAACAAATTTACTCTTTAATTATGTAGCTAGTTCACAAATGAACCAAAGAACAAAAGAATCAAAGGAGAAGATAATAAGTAAAGAAAACAAATATTTCCATGTATCCATGTGTTCCATATGATATTTCCAAATGATTTTCCATGAGTATGTTATCATGAGTCATTGCTTTATGTAGAGTACATATTTTGCAAAATATTGATTAAGTGCAAGATCAACATATCCACTTTAACGAAACTGACTCTGAATAGTAAAAGAATAGTTTCCAAAATGCAATTTTAATTGCTGTTTTGCTTTCTCTATTGAAAATCAAAAAATAGGTCATTGTTTGGTGTTTTGATAGACTATAAAATTAATTTATTTACTGTGAGAAGTCACAGTTTGGTGAATTAATTATTTTCAGGATTGATCCCTGCCAGTCACGGACTTAAGATCTCAGTCTGAATAAGATGAACAAAGACTGTGCTTTTCCACCAGATGGAAGCCTGCGGCAATCAACGAAGTCAGGATCCTGTCACAGGCGAATGTCACCCAGATAATGAAAGTCCCTTTTTACATGGCACCATTTCCAGAAAGCATTAGTTAAAATTGGCTAATTTTGCTCTGCATGTAGTCTCTCAACCTGATTATGCCATTTTCTTGGAGGAAGATGAGGTGCTAGGATCAAAATGTTAGATTCAAATGTGATGTTTTCCATATTCATCATCCCGAGGTCATTGTCATATTCAGATCTATATTAGATAGTAAAATTTAAAAAGCTCATCTTCATTCTGAGCTGCTCAATTTTAGTAACTGCTGAATTTCACACCACCACCTCATATTCCTGTACCAACTGCCTACAGGAAACACAGAAATTTAATTATTGACAGACCAAATATTTGCATCCTGTGGAAACCAGAATATTCCATAATTTAAGAATTTAGTAAATATTTTCCCTCAAGGCAGATTTGCAAGTAGTTTTGGGTTGCCTTGAAGAATAGCAATACAATATTCTTAAACTGCACTTGAGAGCTTTTATGTATTTATTTTTTTGAGGTCTCAATGTAAGTTATTAAATCTTCCTTCTTTTAAAAATATCTGCTATTTAAAAATCTTGCTGTTTGTTTATTCATGTGCTAGAAAATGTCAGCTTACAAAATGGTAAACCTAAGAATATATACTATTTTCTTTCAATATAAGAGCAATTTCTATGCCATGCAGAAGTATTTATAATAGGCCACTTGTTAGTTATTTATTCAATGTAATGATATCTTATTTCAGAATATACATAATCAGATTTTCTTTTCTCTTGCTTAATTCTTAGTTCTCTGAAAAACTTGCACTTGATTGGCATCTGTTTGTTGTAAGCAAGTTGGTTTGCTTTACAGGGCAGACTTCTCTAGTGACCTTTAAATTATCTTACCACAGAGCTTGAGAAACACAAAATGCTAAACCAATTAAAAATTATTACTATTATTTTATTAGAGCTTATCGGTGCTGGCATTTTAAGAATTACTTTGGGGAAGTTGTCCTAGTTATTGGTATCAACTTTGCTTGTATAAGACATTTCAATCTGATTTTTATACATCAAAGCAGTGTTTTGGAAATAGTTTCTATCCCTGAAAGTGGCAGAGGCTGCAGTTATTTCTATACTTCCCCAATGTTAATCCATTTCAGGATTGTGAAAAATGCATCAGATTAGTGGCAAAGGGCTGAGGCTAAGAAAGAGATGTAGTTCAATTCTGCTCTACAAATGTTCTCTCATATAATTCTGGATAAATCACAAAGCCTCTTTGAGATGGAGTTTCCACATTTTTAAAATGAGGATGAATATACCTACTTCATCTAGCTTTTGGAATTAAAAATTATCATTATTTTCAAATTTCCGTACAATATGTTTTATTATTAAGATTTATTTATTAATGAAGTGTTTCATATCAGAGAGCCATGTACCCAAACTGCACTATTTTAAAGCTACTTTTGATTGACTCAAGCACCAAAGTAATTTAAAAGCCATTTATAAGCCTTAAATAAAAAAAAAATAAATAAAAGAGAAAAAAGAAATACTACTTTCACTAAACTGTATTTTGGTATTATTCCATTAGCCAAATTTGGAGAATATTCTAAGTTAAAAAATCTCTTTTCTATTTGCTCTAAGGTAGAAAAGTAATTGAGGAAATTGCTTACCCCTGATATAGTATCTCTTTTTGTTATAATTCCCAGATCAAGACACATTTTTTTCTAACAATATCTGATTTCTTTAAGGCAAAGCTTATTATTTTTATTTTTTAAGTCATATAGCTGATAGTACTTTTTCCTTCATACTAGCTTCTAGGCAACCCTCCACTGAATTCATGGTTTTATATGTAAAAGTATATATGACTTTATGATGTATATTTTAATTTCACCATTACCTTCATCTTATTCTTTCTGAATATATTTTTATATTATTTACAAATCATAACCTTTCACTGCATATGTTATATGTATTTTGAAAGCTACATGACTTTGGGTATGAGTTGATATATAAATATAAAAAAAATTTCTATTATAATCCCTTTGAAGTAGAGAATTGCTAGCCTATATTAAAACTTTGTGCTAAGCCCTATGATAGAATATATAGCACATAATTATATCAATAGTATATGATTTAAACATATATAATTTTAATATATACATTATAACACATTACATTATTTCATATTCATTTTATAAGTATACTATATAGCATATAATTAGAGAATATATTGTGTATTCTTCACCATGGATAAGGTGCTATTTTCTATATTTTGCAAATGAAGAAGCTGAGGCTTAATTGATTCATACCCTGACTCTCCACTGTTAAATGAAGGGACTTGAATTTAACACAGATTTATCTACCACCAAAATTCATGCTGCCTAGTTATTATGCTATACTGCTTTTCAATATTAATTATAATCATATTAAATGACTTACTACTGTTTAGAATTATCAAAGGATTTTGACATAGTAGAATACTTAACGTTTATTGAGTGTCCAAAATCAAATACATTCGATATTTTAAGACTCTGTTATTTATATCTTCACTTAAACATTTTATACAGACCAAATTTTTGGCCATATCTTGCCTTGATTGCCAAGAGTAATATCACGGTCTGTCTCTCCATGTGACTTGGTGCGATACCCAAGGGAATGGAATGCTTCTTAGTGACATATGGATAAACACGTTATATAATGCAGCAAAAGCTTTTGGCCTTTTCTGGATATCTTCCATTACTTCAAATGCCTTTATTGCTTTCTTTTCATGACTTTCAAATGACATCATCCATTTCTGTCTCTTTCTGTCTAGATTTGCTTAAACAGAAATGCTCTTTTTACTTCACTTTCCTTTTGCTGTATGGCAATTGCTCTTAAGAGGTGCTCTGCTTGTTTCTTTATTTGTTTGTTTTGGATAATAGCCATGCTTACAGGTGTGAAATAATATCCAAAAGAATAGACACATCAAGTGCTGGAGAGGATGTGGAGAGAGGAGAACTCTTGTATAATGTTGATAGGAATGTAAAATGATGGCATCATTATGGAAAGCAATATGAATATTTCTCAAACAATGGAGAATGGAAATCCCATATGAAGAATTCTAATTCCTCTGCTGGGCATTTTTCCTAAAAACCACGTGTTATGTTTGATATCACAACAAGGAAAGCATCATGGAGGCAATGACTTCTGAACTGAGTTCATATTGAGGGAAGTGGGTATCTGGAGGGTGGCATGCACAGAACCTGGGAGGTTATTTTCTCCGTAAGGCTATATAAAAGCCACATAAAACTTTCCTGTTGCCCAGATAGGATTCTCCTCCTGAAGTTGTATCCCAGATGAAGAGCTATTTCCAGAAATAGTGGTAACTGAGGCAGTTATTTTTAAGAGATTTAAAGGAAAGCAACATCTCCATCAACTTAGATTTTGAACAGATCTGTGTAGTAACTAATAGGATGGGGAACAGCTGGAACTAGAAGCAAATAGTTTATTAAAAACCCTTTGAGCATTCATTTTAAGCATTATATTTGAAACAAAGAAGATACCTTTGCAACTGTGCTGCAGTTTCAGTACAGACTGGTGTGGGATGAGGATCAAGATGGAACACAAAAGATGGTGCAGAGGATACCCACCCAGTCCATGAAAAAGAGAGGCTGAAAAGACATCTAGGGGAAAATATTCCCCTCAGACAAAGTCTGCTAAAAGTTTCATTAAACACTTACTGAAGTAGAATTAGAAGTGAATTTTGCAAATTTATCTTTATTTTTAATAATTAGGTTTTTTACATCATGTAATATACACAATTTCTAGGGCTATACTTTTGGAAGATCTACAATATATGTGCAACCTAGAAAATTACCTTTTAGCTCTGGAATGCAAAACCAAATATTATATCTTAAGATAGAGGCTAAAAAACAAAGAAAAATAAAATATTCTCAAATAAACAAAATTACGAAAATCCTCTCTAAAACTTCTGCTGAAAAATATTCCTGGTGTGTGGGCATTTTAAAACATACTTGTTAAAATATTCAGGGAGACCTTTAAAATTAAGAAGATTAAAATTAGGATGGTTGTCATAAAATAATTCAAGAATCACTTTATTTATATATCTATGTTTGTTTTAGTTTTCTGTTGTTATACAGTAAGTCACCACATATTTAGCCAGTTAAAACAACACACATTTATGATTTCATAGTTCCCCTGTATTAGGACTTAAGGCATGAACTAAGATCTTTGTTAAGGTTTTAACCAGGTTGAAATCAAGGTGTTTGTTGGGCCTGAGTTTTATCTGGAGGCTTAATTAACTCAGCTGGCTAAGATGAAGTCATCATGGCAGTGGTATCTGCATATTTTATGATATAGTCAAGAGAAAAGTATCATACAATTATCTTTACAATCAAAGTTTTATGTCTGTCATCATGTTTAAAGTAAGGTTTTTTCTTTTTCCTTTTTTTAAGGATTTTGATCTTTTGGTGGGTTCAGTTATTAATTATTTCCTTAGTTGTCTTTATAAAGTTCTGAAGTAACACTTTCACCTAGGTTTACGGGTGGGTATTAGAACTAGTTTGGAACATACTAAGTGCAGAATTAGTGGACTTCAGAGAAAAGTCTTTGAACTAGAGAAGACAAAGAAGATACAAAACTGAGCTTAGTGAAAGATACGTTCCTGTCTGGGTCTCTCTCATGTTCTCCAAGACCTTGAACTCCAAGTGTTCAAGAGATTTTGTGGTAAACATTTTTGGGAGTTTTGCCTAACCTCACAGAGAGGTTCAAGGCAATTCAGCAATTGTGTGAAAGACTGAAAAAAGGCATTAGCTAGTACGGAAAGTAATATTACTAACTGGTTATAAGCTTATTCTGGCAACCTTGCTGATCATAAACATAAATCTTCCTCCTATTCACTGTCTTCTTGACACTTATTACTTTCATTTCCTCAAAATCTTCTCTCTTCCACACTTTTGTGATGCTTGCTCATAATCTTTCATAACCTTTCTCACAGTTTGACTTTCATGTGATCACTTTAACTCCCTTCTAATATTTGGTTTTTATACTTTATGTCTTAGTTCATTTGGGCTACCATAACAAAATACCATAAACTGGGTGACTTATAACCATAAATACTCATTTCTCACAGCTTTAGAGGCTGGAAAGTCTGAGATCCAGGTACTAGAAGAGTCAGTGTCTGGTAAGAGGCAACTTTCTGGTTCAAGGTGGACAGGACTGCTATCAAGCTTTGTCCCTGTTTGGAGGGGTGGGGTGAGGGATCTCTCCGCCTCTACATCATGACTTAATAACCTCCTAAAGGACCCATTTCCAAATACCATGATATTGGGGATTATGTTTCAACATGTGGATTTAGAGGGAACACAAATATTCATTCCATGTACTGTCAGTATTATTACTTTCTCAGATCAGTGGTGAGCCAGTAAATGTGTACACATGTATGTTTATATCAACGTAAGCTTACATGCCTATGTATAAACTTGGTGTGTCACCGTTAGCTGTCCTTACATTTGTGTGGCTGAGTATGTACAGGTTTCCCTGCTACTGGGAACTTTCCTATAAAACCTTTCATAAGCTGAAATGGCATAAAGCAAAGAAGCAATTACCATTAACTCACACAGAAAAAAAATGGAGTGTTCTCAGACTCGGAAAATTATCTACAAAATCATATCAAATGACACATAAAACCTAAAACAACACTAACATATAGTAAAAGCAGGAATGTGATGATGCATACACAGCCTGTAGAAAGCTGCTCTGGGAGAGAGCTTGGCGAGCGCACTCTTGCCTCTCTGGGCGCGGACGTGCCGCTGCCGCCACGGCTGCTGCAAAAAACCCCACAGACTCTACTTTGCTTTTCGGCTTTTGTCGTAAAAGCAAAACTCCTTTTTGGATTTCCTTCAGTTAGTGAAGTTAGGTATTAATGTAGGTCTTTCGCAGAAGCTAAATGACGTAATTTGAACTTTTGAAAAAAGAGGCGTACCTGTATGTTTTCTTTTACGCTGAGATGGAGGCGTCAAGGTCGTGAACTGGAGTCTGGTTGGCGTGATTCCTGGGACTTACTTGCTCTCAGAAAGAGTTTGGAAGCTGAGCAGCCAGTTTTTCCAGGAAACCTTGCGTGTAGTTAGAATGTCACAGAATAGGGTACAGGATTCCTGAGATTGAAGCAAGAGTGGTAAGTCTCAGAAACCATGGCGTGTTTGTTCTGAGCTTCTTGGATATTGAAAAACATGGGATTTCGAGGGGATGGAAATACACACTTATCAGCAATAATAAAATTTTAAGATGAAGGTGAAGACAGCTAGAAAGGACGCTCTGTGGGTGATATTATTGGTTTTGAACTTAGCACTTTTAAACTCCACTCACAAAGTAATGCACTATGATAGATAGGTGGTTCTATTAGCCAGAACCATAAAACATTAAGATGGCTGTATATGTGCATGGCTCCCAGTTAAAATTCCTCCTCTAAAGAAATATGCTATGTATATTTAGAGAATAGTTGCTTTTCTGTAGGAGTGCTTTGCACAATACCATCTGAAGCATTTTCAAATTCAGAACATTTTGGTGTCAGAGAAAATAAAATCACATTTCTATTAAGTGAAAATTCCCAGTCTGCCCCATTTTTATTTTCTCATCTACCAATTATTGCAGATGCTTAAGCTAGCCTCCTCAGCTGACAACTGATGAGTACAGAGCCATCCACACAGAGTGTTCATATAATTTTTGCCATCTGTCTTTAAATATAACACCCCATCCTATGTCTCTAAGTAACGTAATAAGAAAATCTTCAGCTGAATCACTGATCAAGCTTCATGTCTACATTTCCCAAACATAGAGATTATGGAAAAATCAAGAACTAAAGAAAGAAGAAGATAATTTATGTGAGGAAAAGATATAAATATCACCAAAAAAGAAAAGTGAAAGAAATCAAGGAATTAATTGAACAGGAGGAAAGGAGATGGACAGTCTCCCATCACAATATATTCTTCCCACTTTAAAGTTGGGGAGTTTAATTTTCTCTCTTTCATAATTGCTTGAACTTTTTCAGAACTAATACATTTAATTGGTTCAGTTTAAAAATATTTATTATACTGGATCTAAATAAATGAATGCATTTGCTTAATCTTTTATTGAAATTTCATATTCTTAGATACTATGTAAGTTAAATTGTACTGTATTTAGTGTAAACTTTCACAAATAGGTTAGGATTGCTCTACTTTTGTCACTAAATTCGGAATGAATAACAAGAGCTTTAGAATGCATAAAAGTCAACTTTATTGCATGTAGAATTATCTTTAGAATATAGTTTTACAGTGTTGGCTTAATAAGATTCAATATAAAGGAGATTTTATGAACTAATTTAAGAAAAGCAGTTGCATTTTAGAACATCATAAAATGAACAGGATTCAAAATTAATTAAGCTCCAGGCTTACTTGGAGGAAGATTTCTAATTAGAAATTTCTTCCAGAGAGTATAATATTGTGTCCTCAGACTTGTGTCCCTTCTTAATATGTCCTGGATATAAAGCTTCAATTAAAGAAGTCCATGTCCAAAGTCTCCATTTAAGAGAGAAAGTTTTCATTAACTCTTTCTCAAACTAAGTGGAATTTTGGAAACTCCCCAATGCTATTTCAGTTCCTAAGGGAACATTACAATTAAGCAATTTGCTGGCTAGATAATTTTTTTTTTTTGAAGGCAGAAAGTGCTTCCTCTATACCAATACTTTATTTTTTCAAGAAACACTAGATGACCTGAAGAATAAGTACTTACACTAGATAGAAGTTGGAAGAAGGCAAAGATCTTATTTGAGTTGACTTTATATTTTGAAATATTTTATTTATGACTAGAGGAAAAAAGTAGATACTTAACTTGATTCAGAAGTAGAACATCAGTGACTGGAACAGAAGATATGTAAAACTAGGTCTAATAGAAATTGTTTCCTTGTTGTTGAAAGAAGAAAACCACATAAATTCATTGGAGTTTGACATTGAAGACCCTAATTTGGAAGACTGATGATCTATCAAGACTGGAAAGCCAACTATTCTATGATTAGGTGTCACTGAAAGAAATGCTCTTACTGATAGAAAATATACAGAGAATGATGTTTCATGGAAAAACCCTTCATAAAACCAAAATGAGTTGATTCAGGAGCAAATGGGAAATAGTCATGTGTTTCTTCACTATAATAAATTGATTTTAAAACAGCAAATTAATTTTCTAATAGCAAAGTAGTCTTCATAATTGATATACTGGACAACTTTAGACTGCTGGTTGAGAAACCACTACAGATTAAATAGAACCAATTAAAATTACATTAATTCTTATATCAGACATTTTCAACATTTAGAATATTATTGTAGTTTCAGTTTTACTATGAAAATAACTAAGTCCAATTTTCCACTGTTTTCTAGAGTTTTTAATTTATGCCACAAAAGTGAGGGATAGACCTTCCTGCATTTACAAAAGCTATTGATTGCAGATATGCTTTTCCATTCATTGATTCATTGAAGAGAGAGAAATAACTTTGAGTAAATAAAGAGTTATTAGTTGTTCAAATGATAGTAGAATAAAGTGAAAATAAAAAGATTTTGGGGTAAGGTTAAATTATCTGTGTGGCCTTACAAGTAATTTGAGCTCTTTGATTCTTAGTATTTTTGTTTTTAGCAAGGATAACTGCACATAGTTGGATAGGTTGTAGTGATATGTACAATGTTGGCAAAAATCATCGTATAAAAAGATATTTTGTTATTGAAATATCTAGTTATCTGGAATTTATTAGAGATAATTAAAGATGCTTCTCCTGGTTATCTTGAAATTATAGAAAAAGAAAATTTACAGTTGGACCTTATCCTCTGGATAAATAAAATGAATTTGATTTTAGAAAGGATTTCAGATGGTTAAATTTCACCATGAGAAATAAAATTTGGGGCATTTGTTTATGGGCACCTGGTTGCTGGGGTCATTCTGTTATCTGGCTCACACTATGTTGCCTTGTCTGCTAGCTTGGTTGGTTCACTATGCCTAGCCTTATTGTAGCAGTGAAGTAGACTATTAGATAAACTTCTCACCTTAGTGGAATGACCTTGGGACAAACTTAGTTGAATATTCTATCCTGATACATTTTTGGAAGTTTCCAGTAAAATACAAAAGAGATGCAAGTAGTCTTGAAATATGGTACTTACCATTTTATTTGTCCCAGTGGATACGTAAGAGCAATTATAATGTAAGAGAGGAATCTAATAAGGCTTGCCATCAAATGATAAGCTCTGAGATTTGTTGATGAATGTAGGGGTCAAATAATAAAGAAGGCTATTTAGCCTGACTTAGTTTACAACAGTGGAGCCTTCTCCAGCTATGGCAAAAGTAGTTCTTTTTGTAGTTCAGCTAATAGATTTGGCAACTAAATAAAAGTTTAGAATCAAAACCCCAGTTAATAAGTAAAGTATTTCTCTCCTTTTTTGTTGTTTGTGCATACAGATTTTTGAGTGATAGTCTGTGGAAGGATGCCTGGTTAATAGAGATTGTGGATTTGATATTTTAGTTTCCTTGTTTCTGTTTAAATATTTATATAGAATATAGCTTTGATATAATGGGGCTTATAATGTACTTAAAATTTTTTCTTACCTAACATAATTGAGTGAGACGTGTGTGTTAAGGAGATTTTGAAAAATGTTGATTATTAGCCTACAGTCACTAGCAAGAACTTTAGTGAAAAGTGTATAAAAATGAGAAGATGTACAGAAGCTTTCTTTCACCTTTGTTGAATCCTCTGCTGACCCTTTTTTGATTTCTTCTAAAATAAGAGGAATAGGAATAAATTTATAGTAAATATTTTTCTCTTTTCAGATCTAGTGACTTTAGTAACAGTAATTCAACTGAGAAGTTTTAAGACTAGGCATGTTATGATTAAGGGCAGGGATTCTGAAGCTAGGCTGTTGGGGATGAGCCTTCTTTCTACCATTTACTCTGAGCTTCGACATGTCCTTGATCCAGTTTCCTTTATGTCAAATGGGTATAATCCCATATAGTTGTTGTGAGGATTAGTTGAATTACTTAATATGTGGTACAGAAAATAGTGTCTGACATTTCCTAACTTCTCAGAAATTGTCAATAGTTTTCTTCTTGCTAGCCTTCTAACATCAAAGATAGCCATTTATTTTTTCTAGGAAATTTGTGACAGTCTCAGGTTGATTAACTGGTGTTTGAACTGAAGAATCTATAAGAATTTTTGAAATTACTTCCTTAATGGCCTTATTCTCCAGAATTATATCATTCTGACAAAATAAATTCAGATTTTTTTTTCATCTCATTGTTGTATTTGAAGATGAGTTCATCTTTGGTAGGAGGTACAATGATTATGTTCAAATTTGCTTTGTATGGCAAACTGAAATGAAATGAATCAAAGGAATCTGTTATAGCAAGAGACTGCAGCAGCTAGTATGGTATTGGATGCTGCATAATATATAACTCCATGATTGTTTCTCTGGTACCTAAGCCTATTTTGTAATAAATAAGTATAAAATCATCCCTACAACTAAGAATTAAGGCTATTAAACATTTTTCTCTTTGTCTAGAAAAGTCAGAGCTTTAGTTTCCTTATTGATACTGTGTTTTGCAGAAAGGATTAAAGTTTTAAATTTGAACAAATCTGTTCTACTTTTGAATGGTAAAATGTATCCTGGGAGAGAAATTCCCGTTAATTCTCTTTTTGTCATCTCTACCTTCTTTTCTCTGATGACTTATAGGTCTCACAAATTATATACACAGTTTAAAAATGATAAGAACTCCCAATAAATATTAAATTTGCATTAATTTGAATTATCTACAAATTAAAATGATGAAAACAAGACTTTCAATGAAAGAAAACATACATCTGTATGAAAACACACAGGTAAGCATATATATAAGGATAATAATTTCAGAAATAAATCAATTTAATGAAAAAGTTAAGCAGAATAATGTGATAAAAAAAGACAAGGTAGAAAAAGAGAGGATAGTATGATCTTGTCTTTAGGGAAAATTTCAAAAATATAACAAAATATATAACCCATATAGTCTGTATTATTTGACTGCCAAAAGGTAAGGTAACAACAAATTTAAAATTAAGGAAAAAAATTCATTTAAATAATTGAAGGACAATAGGGAAATAAACATCATCAATGGAGTATGCATATAAAATATTGAAAATGACAAATCTACTGATAAGATGCTGCCAAAACTACAATCAGAGGGATATTCATGACTTTATTCACAGTGACTAAAATAAAAATAAGGAAAATTTTAATTTTTGAACTTCAGTTTATAAAAAAAAATTGAAAAAACCCCCAAGCTAATTAAATGAAAAAATAATGACTTTCAACAAAAGGTATTGGATATTTATCTACAAAAAAAAAAAAAAAAAATCCCTGTGTCACAATTTGTTTTAGACCTAAGAAACAACTTCAGATGGATCACTGGCCTGAATGTAAAATCTTAAAAACCATGAGACTTCTGAAAAAAGTAGGATAGCTTCACAGGTATGTAGATATACTAAAACTTGTCAAATCACACATAAGTTAAATATGTGCATTTTAATGTATATTAATTTTACCCCCAGTAAACTTGCAAGAAAAAATTTTAGAGGCAAAACCAAAAAGAGAAAAAGGTTATTATGCAAAAATTCTAATGTGCATTGTGTATAAATATTTACATTTGTATTTATCTCAAGCAGAAAATTGATGCCCAAGTGAAACCTGGTTCAGCATTTCCAAAATAGTAAAAAGTAGAAAAAAATGGAAAACTGCTCTCAAAAGGATAAGGAATAAAGTTTAAGAGGGCTAAATTGCCTTAATCTATATGAAACGACAAATTAACACAGATTTTAGCCAAAAGTATTCATTGTACTTATAGATTGGCCAAATTACATTAGGAAATTGACTTTTATGCAATTTGACTTTTCAGTAACATGGGATGCTTCTAAATATGATTCCTATCTTGTTTTTACATGAGATCCTGATTGGTCACTGCTTTTCTCTCCTCTCCTTGCTGTAGTCTTGTGGGAAACACTATCATTACCTAATAATCTTTCTTCTTTTCCTTGTTAATTAGCAAAACTGATTTTAATTTCGTAATATACTTAAATATACACTGGGTGAATCTTGATAAGTTTGTTAGTCATTTCATTCCCTTTGGAATTAACTCTCTTAGGTGTAAGAATCGCATACCAATTATTATTCATTAGACTTGGAGGAATATCTGTTGAGGGGTTTGGGAAATTTTCATTTGTCTTTACACTTTCTTTTCTTGACTTTGGACTACGTTGTACAAAGATGTGCTATTTGGAACCGTGATAGCCATTTCGTAACTATGAGGGGACTAATTCCAAGACCAATGTGTTGAGTTCTGCCAAGCTGAAATAAGAGCCAGAGCCTTTGAAATTCCTGATGAACCCTGAAATAGACAATCTTGAAAGGAGCCTTCTGCCGTAATTCTCACTACGTGAGATAAATATTTAGTTAAGCTATTTTGAGGTTTTCTTTTCAGTTAAAAGCATTCTAAATGTTTTGAAACTACATACATAGGGTACATACAATTCTTTCCATCCTAACCTTAACCAGTATTTCTAGTCTGATTTCCTTCCCTATCCATACATGCATTCTCTCTGTCTCTGTGTATCAGTCAACTCATTTTTCTTTTCTATTTTTTTTTTTTTTACCATCCACTGAAGTTATATATCTTATGCTTAAAAAACATTTCTATCCTTTACTTGGTAAATTTCTTCTCATTGTTAATCTCAAAAGTCAGATAACATCTTATCTGTGTAGTCTGTTCAAAGTGCCTTAGGAAGAATTATTTTTTTCTCTTCTTGTTACCATAGAACATTATTATCTCTTTTAGTACATGAGTTTTCCTCTCATGTTACACCTGTATTTGAATTCTTATTTACATGAGCTTCTTAAGGGAAGATAAATGATTTTATTCATGATCATATTTCCTCCCATTTATTGAAATATTGCAAATACTGATCACATGTAGTACGAATGTAAGAATGAGGTGCTGGATGGAGGGTCAATTGCTCCCCAATGTTACTGAGTTATTTGGTAGTAAAATCTCTAACCAAGCATAAAATGACATTCTTGTGTCTGAAGGCTGTGTATAGGGTTCAAGTTTTTCTGGGCTCCAATTAGAAGAGGAGCAAACCTTTGATGACAGCTCAGGCAGAAGGAATAATGACTAAGACTAGCCGGTTTTCATTTTTAATCATTTTCTGTGTGTACATCACATGAGAGAAATATCTTATCTTACTTAGTGCTTTTCTTTACTGAGTACTGTCTTTTCCATAGCATTTTTGTAGACTAATAGGAAAAGTTCAAAAACATCTTGTTTTGCTAGTGAACATCTTCCAAACTGTTCTGAAATATCAACAGTATCACAGCTAGCTTCTCTTGATGTGTCAGAAGTGTTCACAGTTAATTTTAAAAGCAAACACTGCAACCTTGCATTTAATATAGATTATTAGGAAACATGTCTGCCTATCTGATTTTATGGAGCAAAACTAAGCATTTCCTGTCATCTTTTCCCAAATCTTCTACAAGTGGCAATAGATCCAATTTGTTAAAGAAGGTGTGAAGAAATAAATATTTATAAGCTTTAAAATTACACAGAAGAGAGAAAGCAGGGATGAGAACAGTTGGTTGTTGTTTTGTTCATTAAATGGTCTTTCAAGAATTTTGTCCACGTTGGGAGAAAAGTCTGTTCAAGTCTCTGAACATCAGATTCAGGTCTAAGTTGGGGAGAATTATGCAGATAACTTCTAAGTCCTTTTTGAATCAGACATTTAAGATAGACAGACAGATTTCCTCTTTTCTAATAAAGACACATTTTGCATTTGATACTTTTCATGTTGAGCCTAGTCAATTATTAATAGTAAAAATAAGAAGAAAAACTGTCTTTTGTTTCAGTATTATGATTTGCTTGCAATATGCCATTAACAAAATTAAAAACATTTACATAACATTTACAAAGTCCAGAACAATGAAAGTTATAATTTCAAAATGAAAATGTAGATGTTATTCTTTCATGAAAAAATAATTTTATTAAGTGCATATTCTTGACTATCAGAAATGTCTCATTGGAATACTGGAGAGTGCAGGGAGAAAAATGTAAAGGTTAACATTCACTCTTAGCAGTTTTTATACTTCCAGAAATTTCAGAATTGTACGTAAGGTGTCAAAAGTTATGTATAGCATAGATTCAGAGAATTCTAAATGATCAGTATACTACTAAGAAATATTTCTTTGTGGGGGGAATTTTCTCATTAAAACAAATTATTTTCCCTAGTGATATATTTTGCATTTGTAATAAACTGCACATTCAGAAGATAGAGAATTATTGCTGGACTTCAGCTGCCTTTTCTAACTGCAGTTAAAATGCTGTTGTTCAAGAGGAAATCTTTTAAGAGAGTAACTGAGTGATGTTTGTATTTAGAAGATGAATTATCTTGGTGTGAGTTACTCGTCTGGAGTTTCCTCCAGTTTAGTAATTTCCAACTTTTATGGGTCATCTCAGAAAACTAAATATATGGGAAATAGAACTGAGTTATATTTTTCATCCTCAGTATAACCTGGGAGGAAATTTGCATTTTAGGTTAAAAATCAGAACAATCTTAGCCAAAAAATTACTTTTTTAAGGTGCTTGCAGCAAGTGAAAGATTTACATAGCATTTTGACTACAAGTTAGAAAAGGTCAAGATGATTGAAGCATTATTTACATTCAGAAATGATTAAAAAACAATAAATGACATTCTTTATTCGGTAAGTCAGGTAGCTTACAAAGGGAGTTATGAAAAAAATCATTCATCTGGGAGTTAGTCTGCTTGCCTTCTTCGTACACTAGTGCCTCATCTGTGAAATGAACTCAGAATTCCGACATGGTTCAAGTCTAGTCTTTTCCAGTATTGATAATTCACCCTTTCCTTTTGGGGAGACATTTTGCATTTGACTCAGAGGGAACAGAGAATGATGGAAGTTTCTTACTATAAAATCACTTTAAACTCAGGAAATTAAATAACTTCAAACAATGTCCATTATGTCCCAGTTACTGTTCTGTGCTAGAGAGAGCATTCCTACCTTCATGCTTCCTGTCTTCTAAATGCTTGGTACTTAAGTCAACATTTCTCTTTTTAGGGTAGCAAAGCAATGTGAAAATCAGGAAATTAATGACATTAGTAACTTCAGGAAAGGAGTGGTAGACATTGATATTTTAGATTCAGAGTTGGCAAGGTAGCTAACCCAGAGGGTCATTAAATATTAAGAAGAAGTAATTCTTACAGCTGGCTCATTTTCTAATGCTTGAATTTCTTCTCTCCTTCCACATTATTGTGTTTTGTCCCAGACCAGAGTTCCCAAATGTCTGAAGTCTCACTCCATCTGACTCTGTATATATGCTTTGCTCTTGACCTGAGCTATGGCAGTGATGGTAAAGTGATTGAATATATTTTCTGCTGGCTAGAAATCAAAAGGCACAAAGAGGTAAAGGTCATGACTATGTCTAAGAACCTTATTTTATAGGCTGCTGACGTCTAGTGTTAGTGCTGTAGTCCTTAGAACCTCAAACTTCCTTTAGAGAACTATTTTTTTTCTATTGGGCAAATAAAGAGAAAGTCAAGAAGGATTAAAATCAAAGTATTGACATTGTCAAGCAACGGACTTTACCCCAGTAAAATGTGGCCCCTATATAGACTTTAATTATGTAGTCTTTGGAAGAGAGAGCCTTTTATTGCTTAGATTTCAGACTCCTCTTGGAGGAAGTGTTTCTTTACCAAAGATATTCTGAAGTTCTGTCCCACTCTGATTGATTTTAGCAACTTGAGCTTTAAGAACCCTTTCTTACAGTTCTTCCCAATTTATCTGTCTCAGAATTGGAAGACTGTGAAGTTGTTAACTTCCGATCAAACTAATCCTGACCCACCATGACATCTGTGGAGAAATCTTGATGCAATAATGGAAGAAACATTAGTGAAATGGACAGTGGATGAATAATGCAGAGTGGGCAACTGCCAAAAGTAGAAAGAGCGAGCCCCTTATTTCCTTGTTCCTGTTTATAGATACTACAGTCATTGAATAGGCAATCTCTTTGGAGTTGTTGAGTTAGACAGGAATTGAACATCATATTTCCGTTCTCTAAGCTCTGTATTTTAGGAGCAAGCCCAAGTCATTGATTGGGAGAGCTCATCTGCAGACATTATTCAAAGATAGAAATGTCCACTTGGACTGTGATTGCTATTCGAGTGGCAGTCTGTATTGAAATACTGCCCCTATTTCCCCTTTCATTTAAAAAATCAAAACTCTAAATAGGAAACAACATACATACCATGTCTGTATACAAATTAGATGGTTCAGTGAATTACCACAGCATGAAACATCATAAGCATTCTTGAGACTTTCTCTGTCTTCCTCCAATCTTCTTTCTTTCCTTTTCCCAAATGTAATGCCATCCTGACTTCTAATGCTTTATTTTTGCCTGTGTTTGACCTCTATGTAAATAGAAACATATGGTTTGTAGTCTTTCGTTTCTGGCTTTTCTTTTCTCAGCATAATGTTTGTGAGATTCACTTATGTTGGCATGCATGTCAGAAGTATGGCAGATTTCATTATTATTATTCTACTATTTTCTCTCAGGTCTCTCATTGTCGTGAATAAGGCAGAATTCTACCTATCTGAAGGTTTTCTTTGGCATCCAGAGTTGAACCCCTTGCATCTGAAAGCCAGAAATCAGAGATTAATGACTTCTACAGATTTCAATCAATGACAGGGTTTTGTGTATAAACAAGCTCCTGAACTCCTCACTTGGAATAGCTCAGAGGTATGCATTTTGTACTGATTACTAAGGTTCTCCAATAGGATTAAGCTCCACAAACTCACAATAGTACTGCCTTTCTAATGTACTCCTGATTGGCTGCATTCTCTTCTCTGTCTCATTTTCTCATTCTTCTAGTAATAGTTCCTGGAGTCACCTTCCAAAAAAATTAATTGGATTTGAATACCCATTTCAGGGTCTGTTTCTGGGAATTAGATCTAATAATAAAGAGTTTGATCATTTTCATTATCCTGTGGTATAAGGTTAATCAATATACCTTAAATTATTTATATGCCATGTCAATGGATTTTTTTCCAATATAGAGATTGTCAATAATATTGCCACAATTTTTTATGTGTCTTTTGGTAGTGTATGATCATGGAATCTCTGTGTCAGGGTATATATAGTATGTTTGATTCTAATAGATAATAAGCTATTTTTTCTAAGTGGTTATAAAACTTGTACTATAAAATATTTCACTTGCTTATGGAGTACAAGAATCTCAGCTGCTGTATATCTTTGTCAATATCTGCTATTGTCTGTCATATGCTAGGAATATATGTGGTGATATTAATTGTATTTTAATTTACAATACCCTGAAGATAAATGATACTGATCACATTTTCATATACATGCTTGACACTTGGATATTCTATTTTGTGAAATATCCTCAAGTGGACTAAATGTTTCTGTAACTCCAAACTCAAATCTTGAAGTCTCAACTCCCAAGGTGACTGTATTTGAATATAGGGCCTTCATAGAGGTAGTGAAAGTTAAAAGGGGTCCTAAATGTGGATCCCTGATCCCACAGGATTCGTGTAGACATTAAAAAGAGAGAAAAGAAGAGAGAAAAGAACTCTCCTTTTTCTCTCCTCACATACATGCATTGAGGGAAGACCATGTGACAATATAAGAAAAAGTGGCGATCTGCAAACCAGGAAGAGTTTCATCAGAAACTGAATCAGCTAGCACCTTGATAATGAACTCTAACCTCTGGAGCTATGAGAAATACATTTCTTTTAAGCCACCTAGTCTGTGGTAGTTTGATATGGCAATTTTACCTGATTAATAGAGATTTTGGTCCTGAAGAGTGTTATGTTGCTGTAGCAAATACTTAGAATTATGGAAGTGACTTTCGAAATGATTTTCGGGTAGAGGTTGGAAGAGTTTTGAGGTACATGCTAGAAAAGTAGATAGAGATTTGAATGTTAAAAGCAATTTGGGAGAGGACTCAGAAAGAAAAGAACTGGAGATTTTCTCTCCATATTTTTAGAGAATAATCATGAATTGAATACTGTTTGATATATGGATGTTAAAGGTCATTGTGGTGAAGTTTTAGAGGGAAATAAAAAGCAGGTTATTGGAAACTAGAGAAAAAATGATATTGTGATAAAATGTCAAAGCACTTGGTGACATGTTTTATTATTCTGTGGAAAATAGAACATTGAATGATGAAATTTTTATGCAAAATATTGATGGTGTAGTTCTTCTGACAGCTTATAGTAAAATGTGAGAACAGAAAGGTGAGCTGAAGAAGGAATTGAGCAAAAAACAAACCAAAATAAAAGATTTCGAAAATTCTCATCCTTTCCTTATTGCAAAAGAAAGACAAAGTTTGCTCTGAAGGGAATGCTGAGTGCAAACAAAAACTATTTGATAAGATCATGGGTGTGACTTACATATTTAATCAGCCATTGCAGTTTAATTGAGGAACAGAGATGGAAGTATACCAGCAAAGATGCTGTAGTTTGAATTAAAGAGAAAGTGGATGGAATAGAGCAAGCTTGTCAGATTTCTTGAATTCTATAAGATTGGACCATAGAGCCATTTGGCTGCTATGAAGAGGATTCTTTAAGGAAAGGGAAGAAAGATTTCCAAAGTGATCATCAGGTTGTCACTCACACCACAGGTCCAGAGGACAAGACTATTTCCTCTATGGTTTCAGAGAGTGGGGCGGACTTGAGGGAGCCATAGTGACAGGACTCTTACAGACAGCCAGTAGCTAGTGCTGTCCCCACAGTGCCCCAGAGATGAGCCTGCTCTGTGGAGCCAAGAAGGTAATGCTGCCACTCCAGTGTTCCTGGCAAGCCAGAAACTGAGCCAAGGGGATTATTCTAGATCGTTAAATCTAATAGAATTTGCCTTGCTAGGTTTTAGACTTGTTTGGGTCTTGTCACCCCTTCCTTCTTTCTTTCCCAATTCTCCCTTTTGGAGCAGGAACACCTATCTTAGGCTTGTCTCACCACTGTGTTTTGAAAACACATAGCTTGTCTGATTTCACAGGTTCTTAGCTGGAGAGGAATTTAATCAGAGGATGAATTGTACCTTAAGTCACATCTATATCTGATTTTTTTTAAAGGAAAGGGTGCAGGGAAGAGTGAAGGCAGGTTGGCAGGAAGAGAGAGGAGGAAGAAGCATTCTATTTATTTTTATTTATTTGTCCATCTTGGCTGTTTCCCCGACTCCAGTATGTGAATCTGGGTCCTTGGGATGTGCGTGGGTAGGCTAGCTATATTCAGTAGACTTAAACGCTTTGGGGTAGTATGAGAGCATGATCCACGACCAACCATGAAAGTGGGCTCAACAACTGGACAGAGCTGAGCGTGTACTTGAATCTAACTACCTCTGCCTGCTCTGACTGTACCCAGATGTCCAGTCCTGGAATTTTGTTGCCCTTGTCTATTTAACTGTTCTCTGATCTTGGCCATTTGGCTGTTTTTTGCTCACTCACTACCCTCCCTCTGCAGAGATCCCCATTAAAAGAAGCCTCCTTCTTGCTGGTGGCTGGGTTACTTTCTAGTAACTTAACTGATCCACTGCCATTGGGAGACAAAAGCATGCCTGTTCAGTCATTGGCAGAAGCAAATTCTTGCCCACCCCGCTGCCATCAAAACCCCCTGTTGTGAGGATGATAAAGGCAATATCCTTGCCGTCTGTGTCTTCTCATGATGTCCTCAAACTCTCTACTAGGCAGGGCATTACTCTGCCAGAACTTGAAAACATGCATAACAACCACTATGCCACCAATCTAAATGAGATGTTTGACTGCTGGAATGAGTTAAGACTTCTGAGACTGCTGAAATGGAATGAATATGTTTGCATATGATTAGGACATGAATTGTGAGGGGCCAGGAGCAAAATGCTGTGAACTGTCATGTACCCACCAAAATTCATCAAGCCCCAAACTCCACGACTCTGCAGGTAACTGAGGTTAAAAGAGGTAATAAAGATGGACCTTGACCTGATAAAATTAGTCCTCTTATAAGAAGAAACTAAAGTGAATTTGACATGATATACTAAGTAGTTTAACTGAGATAATCATCTCACCATGTAAATCTATAAAATCATCATGATATATATATATTATATACAATGGCTATTAAAAAAATAAATGTGACAACTTTCATTCTTTTAACCATGTGATAACTTATCAGGAGGACAATTGTCTGCAAGTCAGAAACAAAATTCCATAAGGAAGAGAACAGACTAGAAACTTGATCTTAGAATTTCCAGTCTACAGAATTGTGAGGAAATACTTTTCTGCTGTTTAGTTCACACAGTCTGTCATAGTCTTAGAAGACTAACTCAGTCCTTTAAAATCTTTTGTATTGATCTATATGTCTTTGGTTTGTTTTTCTCATTGTTTTTTAGTTCTCATATAATCTGGAGAACCCTTAATTGCTTATGTTTCAAATGTCTCATCCCACTTCGTGGCTTATCTTTCACTCATGGTTAATTTTGATGAAGGAATAAAAATTGAAAATGTAATTTAGGTATCTTTCTGTCATGATCAGTTATCTTGGAATGTTGTTTCAGAAGTTTTTCTCTAAAGTCATGATATTCTGTGTTGTCCACTGTGGTTGCCACTAGCTATGGGTGACCGTTGGGTACTTCAAAAGTGTCTAATCTGAATTGAGATGTGCTCTAAATATAACACAAATTTCACACACTTACACTTAGTATTAAAAATAAATATAACATCTCACTAAGTACATTCCGTATTCATGACACATAAAGTGGTAATATTTTGGGTGTATTCTATATGCATATTATATATCAGTTATGAATTATGCATACATATTAGCATTTAACCTGACTGTTGTGTGCAGAATTAGCAGTCCATGAACTTTCCTATTCAAAGTGATTGGTTATTGGCATTTAGTGCAACAATTTGAAAATCTGAGGTCAATCTGACTTATTCCTTTATATACTTCTTTTATTTTTCCTGACTGAATGCAAAATTATTTCTTGACCTTGCTATTAAAATCCTTCTCAAGAATATTTCTTTCCATTAATTTTACTTGGTAATTACTAACACATATAGCTTGAAATATAAATATTTCCAACATTGAATTTTTGTATCTTCTCTCTTATTTACTCTTTTGTAGGTAATAGTATGCATTCATTATCTTTTCTTAAGCCCCCTTATGTTTTTGCTTTTTAATATTGCATGCGTTTCTTTTGGTCTCTGAGTATATTATTGGGACTTATCTGTCAATGATTTCATTTTATTACATCCAAAGTGGTGAACATTGGCTTAATTTAGTGTTCTTTTTGCTTTTAGCTTCAGCAGTTTTATTTTGAAATAATTTTGTATTGCAGAAGTATTGCAAAGGTGGTAACTGAAAGTTTCTGTATGGCCTTTACTTAGTTTCCATTAAGATTAACATTTTGGATGACCACAGTACACTTACCAGTTCTAGCATTAACACTGATAAAATAATATTAACGAGGTAGAGACTTACTTTGAATTTCTCCAGATTTTGAACAACTATCCCTTGTCTGTCCAAGGTTCAATTCAGGACATCACATTACATTTAGTGGTTATGTCTCTTCAGAAACCTCCTGCCTATGGCAATTTGTTGGTCTTGTCTTTCAGTTTTGAGGTTGGGTTTGAGGTTTGTTTTCAATTATGAAGAGTACCGTGTAGAATAACATTTTGTAAAATGTTCCTCAATTGAATTTTTCTGATGTTTTATTTTATGGGTACATAAGATTTATTTTAAGCAAGCATGGTTAAGACACGCAGACCTGGCAATGACTGATTCCTAGAAACAGATGCATGACGTGCCTTGCAGGGCCATCCAGGGACGCACCAGTGTTGGTCAGGAGGCAAAGGGAACATGGCCAAGAGATGTTATTGTGGCTTCTGTGGGAAGGAACAGGAGACACAGGATAAGCAGGTTTAGGATTGCCTGTTTAGAGTACTTTCAGTGGACTCTGGGGCATAGGCAATGTCTCTGGTTGTCTGGTGCCTGGAGCTGGAGTGATTAGGCCAGGCAGGTAGTTGTCTGGAGTTTGAGAGCCTGATAAAGGAGGTGTTTGGGGACCTGGGCTCTGAATTGATTAGTTTTCATAGGAAAGATACACCAGCAGAGAGCAAATTACTTATCTCTAGTGACTTGCTAGCCGTGACAGAGACAGTCCCTGTAAAGTCAGCTGATGTCAAATGTTAAATACTCAAATATATGAAATATAAAAGAAAAGATTAATTCATTTCTCATGATTGGACTGAGTTTCAGTTTAGATGTGAAATTAGTAAGTATGATTTTTATTTTGAGAAATATCTTTCCTAATCTCAGATTACTATTTTCATGATTTACCAGTTTGAATGCCTCCCATATAAATTTTTTTTTTTTTAACTAAAGGTGCAGGAAGGAATGAAGGTGAGTAGTCAGGCAGGCAGAGAGAGGAAAAACATTTATTTTATTACTTCTTCATCTTGGTTGTTCCCGTCCCCATCCCACTGTACCCCTGGTCGCCAACCTAGGTCCTTGGGATATATGAGGACTATGCTTGCCAGAGACCACAAGCTTAACTGCTAAGACACCAGGGTGTCCCATTCTATATCTTTGTGATAAGATAAATTGGAGATTTTTTTTAAGTTAACAGTTGTTCTTTCTATAACTTTACTGTGTAAGAGAGCTTGTTTTCATCCTTATCTTTGTTTAAACAGTTGAAGCTTTCCATGTGACTTGTGTATTTCTTTTACTCCTGTTTGCTTTCCTATATATTCCCTATGTAACAGGTTGATTTCTTCAGTACTGGGGATGAGAAGAATTCTATCCCAGGTTGTGTGGAAGTTTATTCAAATCTTTCCTTCACAGATAAAAAGAAAATGGAATATTTATACTTAAATAATTTTTTTTCTTCAGATTTCAAGATCAGTAGCCTATTGGTAAAATCTACAGGTGAATCTGCAATAGTTTGCATTTCTAGGAACACCCCTATGTCTCAGGGGCTAAGGTGCAGGACTCCCCTCCCCCCAAACACACCATTAGAGACCTGAGATGGGGCTTGGGGAGAGAAAAAAACAATAGTTTGCTTTTTTTTTTTTTTTTTTTTTAAGGAAAGGTACAGGCTGGAACGAAGGTGAGTAGATAGGCAAGCAGAAAGAGAGAGGAAGGAGAAGCACTTTCTTTAATATTATTTTAGTTGTTCATTTTGGTTTTTCCTATGGACCCTGGGACAGGAACCTGGGAACCTGGGATGTATGTGGACTGCATCTGGAGAATTTAATCATTAAGCTACCAGGGTGGGCCTGTGTTTCTTTCCATTCACTCTTCTACAATCTGTTTTTTCCCCTAGAATTTTACTTTTGACAAATTTACTATGTTGTTTAGAAGAAAGTGTGCTCCATATGTAAAACTCATAAAGTTATTATTATAGCATTATTTGCTGTGATAGGTTGGGTACCCCAGATGAAGAATCTGGATGGACAAGTGATTTATTGAAGGAGAGGTAGAGTATGAATTGTCCTGCTGGGGAAAAGGAGGCTTGACTTTTGCCTCCCTGTGTCTGTCATCCAGGGGATTCCCAAAGAACCAGGTCATGGGTTGGCAGTGTGTAACTTTCTGGGTGAGTCTGCTCCTTTTGCTTGAGGAGGAGTCTCCAGAGAAGGAACAGCTATAAACCACAAACAGCTTTAAGAGACAACACAACCTCTAGCTACAGGATAAGCAAATGGCCTCTAAGTGGAACCAACATCCAGAGGTCAACTATAAAGATGCAGTTTGTATTTATGGTCACTGCATCTTAAATAAAGTATCCTTTTCAATGACGAGTACATGGACACATTAAGTTTACAAAGGATTGCTAGAGTTGAAAGAAGATACCTGGCAAACCAAAAATCCTTAATAGCTGTGCTTCCCATGACAAGAATTAATTTTAGGTTTGGCAGAAAATAAGTATGAAGCAGATACTGTCTGTACTTAGAGGTGTTTATCAAAATTAAACTTCTTTTCAGAGACAGTATAGTATGCTAATTATTCACCAGAGTTCCTTTTATGTTCAAATCCCCAACAACCTGAGCTGTAATGGAGGTTGTCAATCTCAAAACAGAAGCCAATTTAAAAAGCATTAATAAGAAAAACAACAGCTTATAAATAGTGCTTCATATGTCATTTAAATGTGAGATAAGTTGCTCCAGGACTGAAAGGAATTGAGAATACAGGAACATTTAGTAACACATCTACTCAAGATTCAAATACCAATTTCAATTCGATTCGGCTTTATAGTAATATATTAGTACCCAGTGATCGACACTGTTCTGGATTTGGTGGGAGACCAACATAAAGAAGTCCTCAGTGGCTTTGTGGAATTCTGTTATTATCAGGAAATCATTATAACAAATTGGCTTATTTTAAAGCATTTAAAAAAAACAAAAGACATGTCTAGAGTTTGAACATGTTCATTAAATATCATTTATCTTATAGTTAAAACTATGGTTAACTGATGTCCTTAAGTGATATGAGGTTGTGCTTTAAGAGTCTAATGACGTAAAATCTTGTCTTAAAAGAAGGAGTTTATTAGTAGACTTGATTATCTGTTTTTACGAGGAATCTGAGTTTCTTTATGGACTGCAGTAGAATTACAGATGTGGCAATCAGGAAAACGTAGTGCTTAGATCTCTAGCTGTGGTGTATATGCACGTAGATACTGGTGCAACTGGTGCAAATTTACTATCCTGAAGGTCAAATACTAATATAAACAAAAGAAATTTAAAATATGGGAGAAGAGAGCAGAGCTGAGTAATGATTTCACCTACTACCTGTCTTTGTGCTGATGTTACTTATTGTGAGCTTTTCTCAACCAGCAACTGAGCACGGTGAAGGTATTATGGCGACCTCATTCTTGCTAGTTCCATTTCCCTCCTAAATGTTTTTCAATCAAGAGCTCCCTATCGACTTGGCTCAACCTTGCTAGTGACTGTATTGATTTCTGTGACTCCTACTCTGCTTTCCTTATTTCCCTACCTCCTTACACAGGAGTCTTGTTCTGAAGACTCCCTGTATTTCTCCTGTTCCCTTCCCCAGTAAATCTCTTGGATGTATAAATTCATATTAGTATGGGCTTCTCAGACCATGTATTCACAAAAGTGATTTGAGAGTGGTCCAAGAAAATCTGCGGAAGGATGAGGATGAAGGACTAGCTTATTAAGCACTTAGTGGGCAAAGAAGATGCCATTCTGAGGAGATTATCCCTGGTATAATTTGGGGACCCAATTGCTAAATATTTCACTAATGATAACCCGATTAAGCACCCCAATGCAGGGAATGCTTCTGCAGAAGTGTGATGATTCAAACATTTAAGAGGTGGGGGTGAGGAGCCAATGTTTATGAAGACAGCACTATTGCCTGTTAGTATAAAATCTATTAGCATCCTAAAGACGGATACTGAGAAATGGAGAACTGTTAAAAGCTAAGTGTGAGAATTAGGGGACTTCTTGGTAGCTTACAGAGAGAAGAACAGGCACAGCGACACAGAAAAGTGAAGATTTTGACAGAGGCACTAGCTCCAGAGACAGTTGAGTGTTTACCGTCTAAGACAGGTCATTATGCTAAGTTCAGGGTCCTGTACTGGAAACCTGGAATACTGCCACACAGGATGGAATGTCTGGGTTCATAACTCCTGATGAGATTGGCTATAAAGATCCTCTAAAATTCTCAGAGATAGGAAAGTTATTTTACCCTCTGTTGTAGAAGACTACAGAGGTCTCATGTATGTCCCCCTCTATGCTTGTCTCCCTAAGGGAGCAACTATACACAGATGGCATCATAAGATTTAGGTAAAAGGTGCTGTCTGGAGCCAGTGAAGACTGCCTGGAGAAGCTTCAGAGTACTCTGTCAAGTGAGCTGGTATATTAGGACAAGCAGGAATTCATTAACTGTGTGATATTTTGTGTGGATACGGCATTAAATTCCTGGCAAAACCCACAGAGGGTTAGTCAAACTCACTGCTAGGATGGCTCTTAGAAGCCCATTTCCCTTGGGTGATTCAGAAGCCTAGCTACTTGACTCCTTTCAAGCATATTTGAGCCATTTCCTTAGAGACTTGGTAGCTAGCTTCAGTCAGGAGCTGCAATAGGGCCCTTGTTTTTTCCCAGCATTGAGCTTGAGTAGGGCTAGCTAATAAGAGGTCATGTACATATTAGAATATGATGCACTCTAAGTCCTGACCTGGAAACTTGGACAGGTCATGTGTTAGTGCCCCACTGAACAGGGTTGGTGAGTTTTAAAAGCTTGAGGCAGCCTGGTCCAAGTGAATTGTTCCTTAGCCCCTGTTTTCGGATTCTCCCACTCAAAGGCAAATAGGGGCTGGCTACTGGGCACCAGCTGAAGACAGAAAAAGGCATCCTTTAAGTCTAAATAAGTAAATTATTCCAATTCTGATGGGTCTTAGTAGAGTATATGGGTCTGGCAGTGCCAAATGCAGGGTGATGACTCTTTCATTGATGGCCCTTAGGCTCTAGACTGGGTGGTAGTCATTCATCCCTGGTTTCTTTACCTAAATGCAGTTGTGCTGAGCCGTCTGGGGTGAAGGCTATTCCTGCTTTCACTTTAGCCAGAAGATTTCTGCCTATCAGAGGTACTGGGCAATCTGGCATATACAAGAACTCATGGACTGCTTGGTGGCCTCCCGACTGGCACCTGTGGGGTGCTACTTTGTGAATAATATCTGGATGTTCAGCCCTCATATCGACCATGAAGTTGACAGTCTGGTCTCCCATTTTTATTTTGAGCATGGGCTCATGGGGGCCTAGTTGGAAAGAGCCTGGTATGTTCTAATCAAAGTCTGTTTTGCCAGTGCCATCAGTTCTGCTTCAGGTGGCTGGGGCTGGTATCGGCTAGGCAGGTTGCAAGACCCTGGTGTCCCATTTTCTTGCAGTATGCACGGCACACTGGTCCTAACCTAATGAAGCCTTTTTCCCTTGTCCTCTGACTAATGTCTTGTAACCTCCATTTTCCATGGCAGGCAGGGGTGTCCTAAGGCAGCTGCTAGAAGGTTTACTTTTTCTTTTTCCTTCACTGCTTGTCAGCATCCTTCCTCAGTGCTAGAGTCCCATGGGGGGGCATCATCTGGAAGGGCTTATTTTACCTATTTTCTATGTTTACAGTACCCACCTGGGCCTGATTCTAAAGGCATTTTTTCTAGCCTCTTTTCTTCCCTGGCTGGCTAAAACCTTACACTGTTTTTGAGCACTAATGCAGAACCATATTCACAGAGGCTTAACTTGGACAATTTCTAACCACTGGTCTATATATGGAAACTGATCAGGGTGGCCTCATTTCCTATTACAATTTTGCAAATAGCCCCCACTCTGGGGAAATCTAAGGTCCCCTCTGATGGCCATCTTACCCCAAATGCTAGCTACTCTAATTTACAAAGAGTTTGGAGTTCTCTGGGGCTCAATTTGACTTCATAATCATCTGAAAATCCCTGCATAGCCTACAAGACTTTTGTAAAAGGCAGAGGGATTCTCAGTTTGGCGCCTGCTGGGGCGCTGTGTTGAGCAGAACCGAGACCCCAGAGGCGCTCCTGGAGGCGGTGGTGGCGGGTGGGGGTGGGGGGGACGACACACATGGGACGGGACGGGGTGGGGACGGACTGTTGCGCCAGGTTGGGGATAGATCAGGCGGGACAGACGTGCACCCGCCAGGCTCCTCAGTACAGATGTGATGCTGGCATAGCTGGGGCAACCTTCGGGAAAGGTCTGGCTTGTGCCCAGAGCCACTGCCACCGCCACTACCGCCCCAGCCCCCAACCGCTGCAGGAGGGAGAGGGGAGGAGAGTCACGCAGAGGGCACTCGGCGGAAGTGCCTTGGGCGTGGAGGGGATGGCGGAGCCTCCCTCAGCCAGCACACACTTGGCTCTGTTTTGCACCTCAGCCCGAGGGACCCAGCCCTTAAAGCCAATCCTTTATTGCGGAGTTACAGATTTGGCTTGCTTTTTTTTTTTTTTTTTTAATATACAGTCCACGACTGCAAATTTACCTTGACTTCCCCCCATGTCCTCTCCTACTGTGTCTCAACAGACAAAGGAGGGGGTGTTGGCTGTTCCTTGGAGCGACCCACTCAGATGCCCTGCTGGCCATGTTCCTTGCAGAACTTTTAAAGTGTGTCTTGGCTTAAAGTGTACCTATAAAACCCCCGGGCCTGATCACATTCCAGTGAATCACCATTTTGCCACACAACATCACTATGGAACCAGTCATGGGCCCATTCATGTCCTGTAGCGTGCACTGTGGGACAACACAGAGCATTCACGCTTCAGTCACACATTGGTTAAACAGTCCCTCCTGGATTTCCCTGAGAGACTTCTAATAGTCTCATGGGAGGTGATCGGGTTCCCCTTCTGCCCTAAGGTAGGCCTGGCTGGGTCTGAAATTCCCAGGATTTTACCTTATCCAGGGGCCGTTTTTGGTGCCTGGGCCTGATCTTCCCTTTGAGAGTCTGGAAGGGTCCAAGGCTCAGGGCCGACAATAGATGGCAGACTGTGGGTTTGCTTAAAGTTCAGCAGGGCGCAACTACCCTCCATGGCTTTCTGTCCCACTGGCCATGAGCTGTTTTCCACACCAGTGGCTAATACCAGCGCAATAGGAATTTCCCGGTCAGGGAACCAAATGTTATGGCTCTCCCTGGGACAAACCAAGCGGGCACTCTTGGGAAGTATTTTAGGCATGTTTATTACACGTGGGCTCAGCAGGGATACTTCCCCAAAGGCTGAGCAGGGACTTCAGGTTAGGGCACACTTCTATAGGTTAGAGCAAGCAGGAAGAGAGAGATGTAAATTAGAGCGTTGGTTGCCGGTGGGGGGCTGGGGGTGGGAGTGGTGGTGGGGGGGTGGGTTTCAAGGAGGGAAGTTCTTGTCTGTGGGTGACTTCAGTTGCCTGCAGAATTCCAGTAAGTTTATGGCTCTGCTAATTTGAGCAGTTTTTATGACTGCTGGGAAGCAGCAGACAGGCCTTTTTACCTCACAATAGAGTGAATTCCATTGCTTTAAGCTCTATTAATGTATATAGAGTATTTTATAGATTCTTGAATTCATTCTTTTATTAAAAATTTTAAAGAATTTCTATTTGTCTGTATTAGGTGAAAGGGAAGTAAAGATGGAAAAGATACAATCCTTGCTCATTATAGAGTTTAGAGTGGAATGAAAATTTAGAAACCATTTGTGATAGCTTCTGGTACAGACTAAGCTAGAAATAAAAAAAAAAATGCCTTATACAGGAGAAAAATTCAATCTAGATAAGGTTAAAATTATAGAATAAAGAAAAAGAAATTTTGTTTTAGGATTCTCAAAGAGAATAATAAATAAACAATATATGTAAAATAGAACACAAAATTATGAAGTAAGCAATCACAAATCACGTAACAGATCTGAAAAAATCAGTGAAATCATTGATTAAAATTACTCATCACCAGTACTTAAAAAACATATAAGATAATATTAGAGTTGTCAAAAATAGTAGCATTAGATGTGCCATGGTGACCTAGTGGTTTAAACTAGGCACAGTACACATACACCCAAGGTCCCAGGTTCAAGACCCAAGGTCAGGGAAACAACTGGAGATGAACATCTGAATAAAATAAAATGCTTCTTTTTCCTCTCTCTTTCTGCCTGCCTGCCCATCTTCATCCTGACTGTGCCCTTTCTTAAAATATTAACAAGAGAAGAGGTTAATTAAAAAGTAAAAAGATAAATCAGAAAAAAACAGAAATTGGGAGGAAAAACAATTGGAGATTACCCTCAGGGAGAAATTGCTGAAGCAACTCAGGGAATATCCTGGAGCATTTAGCAGCCCAGATCTTTTGTTTCCATTTTATTTCTCACTTGTAAGCTCACGACACACCCCAACAGTCAAATTTCCTGTTTAAATACCAGAAAAGTTTGCTATCTGTCTATCCTGGCAGTTGAAACACCAATCCTCCCCACCTAACAAATGTGTACATGTGGGGGGTAAAGGCCTTCTCCGCTTCCAGCAGCCATGAAGCAAAACCATGAAAACATCCTGTGACCTGAGCTTGCTGGAACATTGCCAGCAAAGAACTTCCCATGCACAGAAACCCCCTCCCCTAATTTACATCCCTCCCTTCCCATGCGTGCTCTAACATATATAAGTGTGCACTAATCAGAAACCTGTGCTCAGCCTTCGTGTTGGCAAGGAAACCTGCTAAGCCCACATGTAATAAATCTGCCTGAAATACTTCCAAAAGAGTGCCCACTTGGTTTATCCCAGAGAGCCTTAACATACACACACACACACACACACACACACACACACACACACACATACTCCTATAATAAATACATTTATAATGAGTTTTCTCCATTCCCTGTGTTCTTCTGATTGTGATGAGCAGCTGCTGAATTTAAAAAAAATTCAAGATTCTAGGTCTTCTTCAAGTCATTATAATTTTTGAACTTGATATGTTCAGGGTTCTTGGTTTAAACATCAGCAATATTTTGTCAGAAGTGGATATAAAATAAACTATGTATTCTTTTAGAACTTCTGGTGAAGGAGCCAGCATTTTGTTGGAAATGCTAATCGCTCTGTTGAAACTCATTGGGTTATTCTTTTCCACATTGTAGGAAATGGGAGATGTTCTTTCTCCTAGATATCTCTAAGTGAGGATGTAGGCTTAATTTTTTTCCCAGAGATCTCCTCAAGGATGCATCATTCCTCTAATAGGTTGATTCTATAATTTGTTCGTCAGAAATCCTTAACATCCTTTGGCTACTGGAAGACATTCCTTCATTTCTCACAATATACCCTACCATAATTGGTATTACTAGTGGAAGATAAGCAGAAGAGTGTCAAATAAGAAGCCAGAAATAAAGAAATGTGGTGAATAAAGATCATCATTTTCTACAATTGTGTTTCACATCTTGGGAGTTCTGAATTTCCAGATCTTAAAAGTTTATAGCTTCTGTCTTTGTTCAAAGTTGAATGTTTGCAAAGAACCTTAGAATTAAAGAAAAAGGCGTTCTGTATATTGCTAAATTTCTGCTACTATCTTGGTAGTTACTTTGATAATCACAAATAAGAATGATCAATGTTGATTTTAAATGGTTAATGAAGAATAGATGTAGTCAAACTTTGTAAAAATCCAGATGATAAGTATTTTTGATTTTGTGGGCCATATGTTCGCTGCTGCAATTACTCAGTTCTGGCTTTGTAGTAGGAAACCAGCCATAACCAATCCAATAATAGTGGGCATGGCTGTATTCCAATAAAACTTTATTTATAAGAACAGATTGTAGATATGCCTCACCGGCAAGTTTCCAGAACTCTGGCTCAGATATAAAGCATACTGGTTCATAGATGATTGTGGTATCAAGGTCATGATTGACTATTGTCCCTTAAGATCAAGATGTGTTCAGCAGAAGAGCTCGTTTTGGTAGCAAAAGAAATGATTCTTGGAACAAAAACTTAGCTATACAAATAAAATCAGTTTATTTAATGAGAATGTATTTATAGTGACAAATTAATGCCCTCACAGAATTAAAAAAGATAAACTAGTAGCTTTTCATTTTCATGGAGACTTTATGCATCACTGTGGCCTTTTCACTGTGCCATGTTAAGTAATTACCATTAGCACTGAGGCTATTAATTCAATATAATCAAGGAATGTAAAGGTCAACTAGCATTACATGGTATCCATCACTAAAATTTCTCTATATTTTCCTACATTTTATAATTGAGTTTTCTTGCCATACTTTCAACATTATTTTGAGATTTTGCTGTTCCTTCCAAAATGAAATGAGATTATTAACAAGAAATAGTCAGCATTCATTCTCATGAAAAATTCTACTTAATATAGTTTTCTTGTTACATTAAGCAGAAGAGGCTTTCATTTATTTCCAATGTACCCTTGCTTGGTGTGGGTGGATGGAAAAGACATCACTTATTGATCTCAGTCAGATTTAATGAGCAGCATTTACTGTTAGCTAGTGTTCTTTTGTTGCCTTTTTCTTTTGCCTGGTGACCCAAACAACCTTTATAATGGCCTTGCTTGTCCATTTATCATGTCTTTACCGATTGAACTGTAGTTGAAAGTCAGACATTTTGAGCTTGCAACGCTGACTTGCACGTTGTCAGTCTACGTAGTGTTACACTGAAAGAATGGTCTCTATCACTCTATCACTCATCGTTCATTAACATGTGAACTAAAGTAAAAAAAAATTCCTCCTATAATATGTAGCACTAAAAGTGAACAGAGTGAAACTTATTAATAGGGAAAATATTTTAAAATTTGCTAAGAGCAGAGCCTTAGTGTCTCAAATTTAAAAGCATTCCCTGAAATCTCATTTAATCTGCATGCAGTCTATGTTTAAAGCATCCCAGAAAAATGTGTATTCATTTTATGGAATTTCTTAGGAAGCTGATGGTACAGTCTTTCTGAATTTCATTGTGTCACTACTCTTTAACATACTACTTTATAAAGCAGTGACAATAAAATGGGCAATATTTTTCCAATTGCCATTCTAGCAGGTAATAAAAAAATCTCACCTCACCTACTTTACAGTCCTTATAAAATTTTCACCACTCATTTCATAATTCTTTTCTCTTATTTCAGTATCTTCTCTGCCAACACCATTTTCATTGCTGGAGTTTAGTCACTCTTTGTATCTAGCTTTATTATATCTCTCTCTCCTAACAGGCATTTATAGCATCATTCTTGATTTTGGTCATTCATTCTTGACACTATTTATTAAAATGAATTTCTTACTTACAAATATGATGTCATATTTCCTGTTCAAAACTTTTTCAAGAACTCCAAATTGTTTAATGGAAGAAAATCTGGAATTCTAAGCATGATATCTTCATCTAGGTCAATTGGAAAAAAGAACTTAAGACAAAGATCTTCATGTATTTGGTTAATTTGGGAAATGACTCCATTGATAATGAGCCATCTCTGAGTAGATGTGGCCTGTGTTGTTTTTGGACAGAAACCTGCCTTTAAGAGTTAGCATTTCTGCCATTTTCCATTCCCTCTTGCCATGGTGATTAATAATGCTAAATGACAGCCTAATGGAGCAATATCTTTACTGGTCACTAGATTTTTGGAGTTTGTTAATGCTGCATAACTAACTGATACATATTCTTACTGTGCAAATGCCATAAAAGACACAAGCTTTACCTTCTTCTGTTTTGCCATCTTATATTTTTACCCTCATACTTATCACCTCATATTCTTAAGATGGCAGCTGTAACTCTAGGAATGATTTCAGTGATCAAAGCAGGAAGAGGTGGTAAAGAGAGGTATCAGATGTGTCATTTTTACTGAGATTGCAAAAGATCTTCTGAGTAGTTTTTCAGGAGACCTCCTCTTACATCTCCTTGGCCAAGAAGGCTGGATTAAATGTTTTCCACTATTTATGTGGAAGTTATAGAAATGGGCTTAGTGCTAACCCTAAGAAATTAGGAATAAAAAGAGAAATAAAGTTGAGCAGGCAACTGACAGTATATATCATAAGGACACTTATAGAAAGTTCTATTTTCCAAATTAAGAAGAAAATACTTGACATCATAACAGCAAAATTCCAGTGGGACCAACTTGAAATTCCCATTTCAAGTCAATAATAATTATAGAAAACCAGCAATTATCTGCACCACTCTGTATGCCAATGAATAATTTTTATGACCATGTTCCATTTCCCATAAAGTTGTTATTCAGTTATATCAGCATTTAGTGGAAAAAAATCATACTGAGGCAAGATGTCTTTGTTCTGTCACTTTAGCTTATATATCAGGTGCTTCATTTTGGTATTGAGGAGATTTAGATTGATCTGCTCATGATATTATTCAGTGAAAAATGTGTTAAAGGGATTGACATACTTTTTAAAAGAAGTAATTATGACTTCAGTTGTTATATAAACTTTTTCGAGACTTAAAATTGGCTGGTGGTTTTTTCTAGTATTCTAATAGGTATTAGAGTTGCTGAGTTTTATAACCACATTACAGTACTTTTACTTTCTTTCATATTTTCCATTTTTTGGAAATCACATGTACTGCCCAGTCCTCCTCCTTTTCAAAATAAGCGTCTTTAAAATGGCATGCCCTTTTAGAGAAGAGTTCCATTTTAAATTTGGACTTTTAGATGTACATTATGCAAATCAGTATTGCTTTTTATATTTTAAAATCCCTGTTGATGGGATGATGTGTTCAGCATATGTATGGGGGTGGTGTCTGAGAAGATAGGCCTTTAAGCAAGAGTTTTACCTAAACTTGATGACTGTCCTTTGATTTGGTTTGAAAATCTAGTCACTCATCATTTTAAGTTCCTTGAAGATTTTAAATAATATAGAAATATTCTAAGACTGCTCATGTTTGTAGCTGTTTTTCCCCTCAGGGGCTAAATGATAATGCAAATGCTTTCCCCTGATTCTGATATATGCAAGGTTAAGCTGAAGCTGCTATTCCATTTCTCTGCTTTGTCATCAATATTGTAGTTTTGGATATATTTATGGTTTACTCTTAAATGGCTTCATTTTAATAGACATTCTATAGAGGCCTCAGTGTCCTAAACATGAGACATTTTCCCTAGCTTCTCCTTTGATCCACTGATTTATCACAGAGGGTTGGGAGGCACTGGTCACTTAGAGTTTGTGACAAAAGACAGGGTTTACCAGGATCCATTCTGAAATAGACATAGTGTAGAACAAGATCTCAGCCTTACAAGTATGTGAAATTTTGGAAAGTCACATGAGTTTTTTAAAAGAAATTTGGAATAAAATGTTTTCTGTACTAATTACATGTAATTAACATTAAGTTAATAGTCTTGAAGTAATTAAAGTTTGAAGACTTATCAAGTTGCCTAACTATGAGCAAGATGACATTTAACTATTGAAGTTCTAAATTAAAAAAAAGAATTATAGGTTTTGTGACACCAGTTCACTTACTTAGTGCACAGTAAAATATTACTCTTGCCCAAATAATGGTTTGACCCTTGATTTGCTTCTTAGAGATAACCTCTAAACACTTGGAATATCCTGTCTGATAGGTTTTTGTTTACCACATGGTCTTGGTTATGGCAGATACTCTATGCTGGCAGTATGATTTATAGTGAGGATATTGTTTGAAGGTCAGGATACTAAAGTTAGCCTGAATGTCTGATGTCTTAATGTCTACATGACAAACTTGTAATAAAATCCTGTACAATAATTTTCTGGTGAGTTACCCTGTTTGGCAATAGTCCCTGCGTGTTATCACATGTTATTGCTTGAAGACCTACTGTTGTCTGTTTGATTCCCATAGGAGAAGAAAAGTGGAAATCAGAGTACCTGATTTCTTCTAAAATCTGCCTTGTTCTTCTACTGATTTTAATCTGTATTCTCTCACTGTAATTAACTGCAACTGTGAGTATAATGGTTTTCTGAGTTCTGTGAGTCCTCCTAGTGAATTGTTGAATCAGGAGGGAGATCTCAGGGACATTCTGAATTACACACATGTTGGCATCCTTTGCAACAGGCAATTTTCTCTCCATCAAAAACATTTGCAAACAATCCCTATCCTTTCCTTCTCCATCACCAATTCACAATGACGACTTCATTGGTCGGCCCAGAAATGTTGTGACTAGATGTGCTGGAATATCATTACACTTACTTCACTACAATTCCCACAAGGGTTGCTGATAGTTGGTTTCCGATGCAAATGCTTCTTTCCTCTATTAGGAAGGAAATTAAGAATACTTTTATCTAGTTCCTCTCCTTCACTGCTTCAACTTCTGTTTTCCTAAATGATTGATCTATATATTTCAAATTGCTATCAAGTAAACCCTGATGGTATTAGCTAAAAATGACTTAGGACACTCCTTTTGAGAATATTTTCCGTATGATTAGGGATACAGAACATTGTCTTTATGAAGTACAGGCAGTATAGGGAGTATTTAGGGACAAATACTTTTTATTGCTTGTTTACATTGGCCCCATTGTGTCATGTAAAGAACCTGTAATTTCTGATATAGCTCATTATGTTTACTGAGAGAGTTTGAATTGAATTGGAATAACCCTTCTTCATTTAGTCATTTTCAGTGGTTTTCTTTCAGGATGTATTGATATAAAAGTTTATTTACCTGGAGGAGCAATATGAAGCCTTTTATAATGTATTCATTATAATGTAAATAGATTCTGGAACCTCTGGTTATTTCACGAGAAAAGCTTTCCTTCAGTTTCATGTACCAAATGGTGTTAATCTTTGTTTTTACACGTTTTCACTGCTTTAGCTCTTTGGAATTAATCTCTATTTTTATTCTTTTTTTAATTGTGCACTTCATTTCTTTTTACCTTGGGTTCTCTCTTGACCACATATTTGTCTCTATGGCTTTCATATATATATCTCTAGGGTGAAAGAACTATATCTGTAATGTTTATTCTTGTGTTCTTAACACCTAGCATATTTCCTATAAAATTATGATTGATTAATAATAATTTGTTGAATTAATAAATGAGAACTAGACTCATTCCACTTATATGCTCAAAAGTACCTCCAGGAATGTCAGTTTAGGTCAGAGACTTGGCACTTTCATATTTTTGGCCTGACTACTTCGATAACTTAAGGGATATGATAAATGATTTTCTTTTTTCATTTCTTAATGAATGAAAGCATCAATGAAATTATTATTTCACCAAGAAGATGGCAAATTGTCAACAAATTCTTCAGAATATTTCTTTAAAAATAATACTTAGTAGGAAGATTATAGGTAGAACAATTTCTACATATAATATAAAATAAAAATTAGGCCACTAGAGGTAGAGGGAAGAGGAAACAGAGCCTTCTTACAAGTTGTCATTTTTCAATTAAAGATTATATTCTATTTTGGTAGTGTCTCTGCTGAGAGCATTCCCACAGTTTTTAATAGTTCAATCTCAGCTGTTAGGAGCATTTATGTTAATTTTTCCTGTTCAGCACATGTAGGAATTCTGTGTCTGTTGTTTGTAGATACCAAAGTTGGCTTCCTAATAGTGTGACTGGAAATGTCCATCAAATAAAACTGTAAAAATTCCCTTCTGTTTCTTGAAAATGTAGGGATAAGATTCATCCTTTGAGATAATAAATCATATTAAAAATTAAGTATAGTAACAGGCCTACTTATATTTACATTATTTTTTCTACTTTAGTAGACTGGTGAAAATGATGGGAAGGTAGCAGGTGATTGTCTTTTAGATGTCATTAGTATTAGTTTCATGGAGAGGAGACTTTTTATGTCATTCTGATAAAATTAATTATATATGGATGATAGGTATAAAAAGAATTAGACAAATATTACTCCTGAGTGTTTTAGTGATTTCAAGTGCTTCCTATTTTTAACGATCTTTCAATCTTCTCCATTTGTATTTATTTGCTATCATTGTAATAGCGAATGTTGCAGAAAATAAGTATTCAAAAAAACACTGATTTGTTACCTCAGAGTTCTGTAGCTCAGAATTGCATGTACAGCGTGACTTAGTCGGTTTTGTGATGTGAGTTTTCACAATTTTAAAATCAAGGTGCTGGAAAGGTGTGTGCTTTCCTGGAGGTTCTGGACATGAATATGGTTTCAACTTCATTCAACTTGTTGAAAGTGCTTAGTTCTGTAGGATTATAGGACTGAGATACGTATTGCCTCATTGGCTGTTGATTGGGCATTATCAGTTTCTCGAGGCTGCCTGAATCTCATGGTTTGTAGCTCCCTTTCTCCATTTTTAATGCCAGTAGTGGAGAATAAAGTCCATGCTTTGATGTCTCCTGAGTTCCCCTTCTGCTTCCTCTTGACCACCCCTTCTGTCTCTTCTGCTGAAACTTGCTTCTGATTCCAGCTGGGAAGGTTGCTCTGCTTTAAAGAGCTGAAGCACTGATATGGGACCACTTGGTTAATCCAGGATAATCTCTTTAAAACCCATAAACTAATTATACTTATAAAGGACCTTTATAGCAGTAACTAGGTTAATATTTGATTAATGTTAAAGCTTGAGGAAATATCTTTAAAATTCTACTAATACAGGTTAGTAAGTAGAAATAACATAGATGAAGGGTAGGGGTAGATTCACTTCTGACCACACATGGAGTATGTGTGCGTTAAGCAATCATGACCACTGTGCCCTGAGGTCATGCTACAAAGGAGGGACTTTATAGACATAACCTAATCCTCCAAACAACTGAGCATTGATGTGTTATTTTAGTAATGGGTAACACAGATCTAAGATAAAGGCATTAGTTAACTTTCCCAGAATTATACCAATTCTCAAATTGTAGAGCTACTCTTTGAGTTCAGACTGACTCAGTTTGATCATTTGTGGATTGAAGGAGACAAAGTATGCAATGTCCAGTAGAGTACTTGATTTATACTTTATAACAGGCGAGTGTCAATTCATGGATTCTTTTTGATTTTCAGTTCCTTTATTCCTGCCTCCACCATCTTCTCACTACTGGCTCACTACTCATAACTAAAAAATATAAAATGTCATACAAACCTGATAGAAGAAAAAAGGGAGATAGAAAACTCCACATGTTAAGAACCTACTATATGCCAAGAACATTGCTAGGTATTTAAAATTCTTTTCTGTTTCACTAATTTGCTTTTCTTTTCTCATTTATATTGCATTTGAGGATGACTATAAGATAATAGAAATGCTATTGCAAGAAGATAAAGTTGTGTGTGAAGGAGAGAATACTATTTATTAAATATTCAGAGGTATTGTGAAAGTATGTTAATAACTGTGTCATTAAATTTTCCCAATAATATTGAATATCTTCACTATTTCCATTTTAGAGATGAGTAAACAGATACTGGGAGGTGAACCTCCTTGATAAAGGATGTAGCAATCATAAAAGTATTGACCTACTCTGTTAAATTCTAATATCCACTCCAGAACTTAGAAATATAAAGATTTTTTTCAAAGTAGGCATCATGGGGTCTATGGACTCAAGTGATCAAAATTGCCATCATTAAATATTGTATTAATGTTTTAAAAAATTCACAATTGAATTAACGGGTTACATAATTAAATAGATTTTTTATTATTTAAGGGCCTAGTATATGCCAGGTCCTATACAAGGGATATAATGATGAAGGCTATATCTTCTATCACATAGCTTATTTTCAATTTTGGGAGAGAAATCTAAACAAGAAATTTATAACAGATGTCGAAAACTCTATGAGAGAAAAAAGAAGAGAATTGTTCTTAAAATAGGAAAGACAACAGAAAAAGATGGAATTTGAATAGGGCTTTAAGAATGACTGAGAATTTAAGTAGCCAAGTAGATGGGTAGAGTCCTCCAGGTAACAAGAACAACAGGTACATAAATGTCAAGCCAAGGAAGTATGTGTTTTTCATATAGTGTGTGTGTGTGTGTGTGTGTGTGTGTGTGTGTGTGTGTGTACTCACTGAAGCTTAAACATGGGAGAATTTCATTTTTCTATAAATTTCCCCAATTCTGTCAAAGTTTTTCATAGAGCACTTGATTTGTTAATGTCTCTGATCTAATTCTTTAACTTTTCAATTATTTTTATGTCTTTAAATCAGTCCCAAGAACATCTCGACTTATAGTTGGCTATCGTTCCTTGTCCCTGGCCCTCCAGGGCAGTAAAGACTGGTGTCAGGCATTGCCTCCCTCCATCCTTTTTCTTATTTGTCTTTATGGCTCATATTCCCTAGGAAATCTCTGGATTGTGACAAGCTGTTTCTGGTTTGTTCTTTTGGATTTCCTCATCTCTGGGAGGTAAAAGTCATCTAAAGCTAATTTTGTAAATAAATGTTTCGTGGAGTCAAAATTGCTTAAGAGTGAAAACAACATATTGCTTTAAGAAGGAGAATCGATTTCATGTATGGCTCATCTCTTGCCTTTGAAGGACATTCTGAAGACTATTTTAAACAATGGCAGCATTATTAGCATAAATGTGCAAAATACTCTTGGGAACTACTTTGAATAAGACCACCAAATTAAATGTTTGCTAAAAATTCAGTTTTATTAATATATTGTTCCGAGCTCTTCGTTTCTTCTCTGTTTCCCTCTTTCAGAGCCAGCTGTCTGAACATTTGATCTGTGCAGAATTACAGTGACTTGCTTTAGAAGCTCTTTTTTCACTCCTCTTTAAGGCTCAGCTGTTTCTGCTTTGAAATATCTAATAAGTTTATATTTGAACTTGTTTTGTAGCTGAAGACTGATGGGTCATTGGTAATTTCACATGGGCAGAGGAGGGCTCCACCAGGCATGGATGCCAGGGTTCAGGCCTATGGACAGGCTGAGTGGTTGGCTTGATGATTGGGCATAGACATATTTCTAGGCAAACAGGAGTGGAGGGGAGCCGGCATGAGACTCTAAGAGGGAAGGCATGACTGGTGGGGCACCTGTGCCCAGAATGGCAGCCGCAATGGTGAGTTAGCGGTAAAAGCTGAAGCAGTAGAAGCAGTGATAGCAAAAGCGGTGGTGGGGGTCATTTATGCTTGCCCATCAGTCCTCAGGCCCCAGGCCCAGACTCTATTCTTGTGGCAGCTGCACATATTAATTCTCCAACCTCCGCTCTAGAATAGGTACTGCTGGTGCCCAGGCAGTGAACTTGGTCAGTAAATTATTGCAAAATAAAACCATACATTTTATTGGACACTGTGATCAAGCACATTAGAACAATTCAGATTCCTCAGCACATTATAGCAATTCGAATTCCCCAGAGTTTAGAATCTCTGGGTTTCAAAGGTGCTATGACATTTTATGGCAAGTATTCACAAATTTACAAATGGAACTTCAATGTAAAGGTTGTTGCATCTGTGCTTTATATGAAGCTTCAAAATAAACCAACAACTAAGAAGCAAGGCAGTTTTTCCTTATTGAAGATACATCAGTGGAATGCATGAACAGTATTTGAAATGCTGCGCAAACCACAAAGCACTTTTATTTTCTTGTGTGTTCTCTACAAGGTGTCAAAGAATATCAGAGGTGGGGCATGCCTTGGTAGCCTAGTGGTCTAGCACACCTCAGAGCAATCCCACATACATCCCAAGGTCCAGGGTTCAAGACTCGGGGCCAGGATGAACAACAAATGTGAACAACTAAATGAAAAAAAAAATAATGAAGGTCTTCCTCCTCATCTCTCCTCCTTCCTTCCTGTTTGCCTACTCACCTTCATTCCTACCTGTACCTTTCCTTTGCGGAAAAAAAATATCAGAGATGACATGAAAATGGTGCTGTATACATTTTATTTAAAATTAAATTCAGTTGCATGAAACTGAGGAATTATATACTGTTAGGAAAAAAATTCTGTAAGAGGCATCATACCTAGATGTATCAAAATTTATATTTTAAAAAACTTATGAGAATTTGAGCCCACTTTTCCACAGCCTATGAAATAATCAGCAACAGTACTAGCAGTATCAGTAGGAAATCATTTTCAAAAGTGAAAATCATTTTTATAAATTCAGTCTTGCATTTGCCAAGAGTGACTGATATTGCTTTCAGTTTTATGGATTGAAAATGAAGTTACTAAAAGTATAAATTATAGAGAAATGATAAAATGAATTTGTAGAAAAATGAGCTAGAAAGTTCATAGGCACAATCAAGATATGTTAGCAAATTATCATGTGCCAACATTATATAAAGTCATGACACCAATGATAAAAATATTTTTGCACTTTGTAAGTTTAGGTAGTTACAAATGTATCACTATGATCCTTATTGCATTTTATAAGTAATAAATTAATTTTAGATAAAGAGGATTTATGTTGTAGTACCTTTAATTGCATGCCCCCACACCTTTTGAATAAGGAATCTCATGCTTTTATTGTGTATTGAGTCCTGCAAATTATGTAGTTGATTCTGATATCTTTTAATTAATTTTATAGTTTCCTCTGTTGTCATTTTTTTTTTGATATTTTACTGCAGTGACTTTGTTTTACAAATTAAAATAAAATTGAAATGAAAATAAACTCATTTGTGCAGTTTCCCCATTGCTCAGATATATGTCAATAAGCCCTATTTTCCACTGAAGTTCTTCACCATTGTCCAGAGGGCGCCACCAACATTTTCCCGCCCCACCTCCCCTGCTCCCATTCCCAATTGGTAACCTCAGTTCTATTGCAAGTGTCCAAGGGTTGGTTTTGTTTCATTTGCCTTTGTTTTGTCTATTCACATTCCATGTATGAGTGAAGTCATCTGGTATCTATCTTTCTTCTGGCTTGTTTGTGCCTTTATGCCTTTTCTGTCTATAACATTTTTTATCTATTTCAGAGATTTGGATTTTTAAGTGTTAGTAGGGCATTATTATTATATATAGTTTGCCTAAAACTATGGACACCTAGTGGACAGTGGTGATGGCTTCCGATTATTAATAGGTGACCTTGTGGTTCTAGCAGACTTTCTTTATTCAAATATACCTTTTTAAGATTCATGTTATATTTCATAAAAATCATAAAGAATAAACAGTCATCAGATTGTTAACTGGAAAATAAAAATGAGATTTAAAAAATAAAAGATTTAAAGAAATGCAGTTGAATATAATATCAGCTCTAGAAAGGCACATATGGGTCATCTGTTTAATCCACTGATTTTACAGATGAGTAAATTGCTGACTAAAGAATTTAAGTGATTTCCTCAAGTTAACTTGGTACTTTTCTTACAAATCCTGCACTCTTTATCAATTAGTAGTTAATGTGATTCTAAATGATCTCATTGTATTAAGTGAATACATATGCCTCATTAAACCTGAGTCTTCTTTGAGAATGAAGGTCTTCCTTGCTGCACTCCCCTGTTACTGTCAGGAGTGATTCAGGGAACCCGTGCATCCTTCCTTGTCATTCCCTTTCTTATTTCTCAACTTATCTTTTTATTTAAGGATCAAAACTCTTGATTTTTTTTTCTGTTTTACACTATTCCTTATAATCTCTGAGGCTTTCAGAACTGTAAATTATGCTGACTGGTCAGCAAGAATTCTTGTGACTGGCTTCTGAGAATTATTACTCATATGGTCCTAGTATACCTTTGTTCTAGAAGCCTTTGCCTTATTTTTCTGTTAAAAATTAAACTTATAAATACAGGATATTCCATATGAGGAGCGTGATTATATCTTAACATATAACTTTCCAAAGTTCTTTTGACATTTAAGGTTAATATGATTACTTAAAAATACTCTTGAATCAGATAACCAATTTCTAATGCTAACTACATTAATTGTTTGATGCATAATTTTGGGCAAGCTACTTTTATAAAAATAGGACTAAAGGTATCTATCCCATAGAGCCTGAAGACCAAAAGGTGATTGGATTCTTGATAAGCCTTCATTCTCTGCTTAACCCTCACCTTTGAAAGGCTAAAACTTTTATGACTCCTAGTCTAATGGGTATGTTAGGACTTAGGTTAAGGCTGGATTCATTTCTGTGGCCCTGTATTGGAAATTAAAGTTGTTTAAAAAAGTAATTGTTCATTGGTTAGTTTTATAATTTTTCACAAAATATTTATTTAATAAATATCTTTGGCACAACAGTGCAGTCAAGAATGAATTGTTTTGTAATTTATATTTCTGCTTCTCTTATGGTAATGATTCTAGATTTATAATATCATAAATGTTGAACCTTATATATATTTGAGATAATTCAAAGACAATATTTTATCTATTTCATTGGTATGTTTGTCTCAAAAACCATTTGGTTTTAATCATGTGTCTTTATATCTGGTATTGCTAATACCATTCAATATCCTTTTTCAGATTTCTAGTAGCTATTCTTGCTTATTTATTTTGTATGGAGATGAAATTTCCATAAACATCTAATCTAGCTTCAAAATCATTCTGATATTATAATTAAGTTTTTAACATTTTGAATGAAAATTAATGTCTTCTAATGGTAAGTGTTCTTAACTAATAAAATTACATTTCCATTTGATCAAGTCTTCTTTTGTAATTTACAACAACTTAGTAATTTTCATATTGCTCTTGCAATTTTTGGTTAACTTTTTTCTAGGAATTTTATCTTTTGGGTTGGTATTGCGCATTCTGTCTGCTCCCGTTATACCTTTTAATAGTTTGCCTTTTGAATTTATGAAGGTCTTGAACCTAATACTTATGATCTATTAAAAAACAAATTATGAAAGAATAATAGTAGATAATCTTACAACAAAACAGCCATTAAAAGTAATCTTCTATCATGTATTCAGAATTGTCGTTTTTATGAGACAAATTAATTCTCCAAAAAAAATTTACTTGGTAATTCCTTGCACTAACCACATTTGTTCTGAGGCATATTTATTTCCTCACCTGACCCAAATGATGATCCTTGATATGTTCTGTCACTTGCTGTCAAGTTAACATGAATATGTGTTTTCTGGTCTTATTATTACTTTTAATGACATTGAAATTTAATAGAAGAAAAAAAATCATGGCATGACTAATTCACACTTAGAGTATAATGTTTATTTTATGCTGCTCAAAGAAGATTCACCTTTAAATATCACCCTGTCCTCAACCATGAAATTATTAGATGTTGAAAATAGATCTTAAAGAATCATGGGTTCAATAAAACCAAATAATTTAGTTTAGATTTTGATCAAGTTTATTTGAGAGATTATTTTTCTTGACTAACTTAAAAAAAAGTCAGCTATATATGGGTGCAAGCTGCTGACAAAGTTTAAGTGAAATTTTTAAGAATGTTATTGAATCAAAACGAGATAATATTAGAAATATGGGGTATGGTAGCTCATTTTTCATTTTTTTAAAAATTAAATAAAAGGTGCAGGAAGGAATGAAGGCAAGCAGAGGCAGGCAGGCAGGAAAAGAGAGGAGGAAAATGCATTATTTATTATATTTATATAGTTCCTCTTGGCTGCCCCCAACACCCACCCAAGAACCAGGATACTTGGCATATGTGCGGACTGCTCCAGCCAGAGGCAGGGAACCAAACCGGTACTCTATCAGGGCGCGCCATTTTCACTTTTATGAGCGTGCATGTGATTAACTGACTTTCAATATACATATGGACTCCCGGTCTAAAATAGGCATGGGCATAATCATAGGGAGAAGAAATGACCATGAAAACCTGAGTCACACAGAAGACAGCAGGTGCTTTAATCAAAGACAAGGCTCCTGGTTAAGAAATTGAATGGATCTAAAGTTTACGTGCCCCCAGAGTTCCTCTGTTGGAACATGTAGTGGGCAATGTGATGGTATTAGGTGGGATCCCTGGTGGTGATTTGATCATGAGCATGGAGCCCTTATGAATAGGATTAGTGTCCTTGTAAAAGGGCACTCCAGAGATCCTTTGCCCATTTCACTGTGACAACCTACCCAGTCTGTGGGATTTTCTTACTGAAGCCCAAATGGACTAAATCAATGGAGTTACCAGAAAAAGTTTTTGTCTTGTTTTTCTATTCCTGGGAGTTTATGGAGAGGTATAGGTAAAATATTGCAAAGTGTGTAATAATAATACAAGATCACTTTTTGAGAATTTTCTGTTTCAAGTAGTTTCATTATGAATCATCTCTCAATTCTTTGTCAGTTAGGATAAATTTGGGAGTTTTAGAAAAATTATATAGAAAATTTAATAATAAGAATGTTTTATTTGAGTTTGTCCAAAGATTAGACTCCAATTATGTCAACATCTACATACATGATGCCAAGCATCCCCAGGCTTTTGTGTACTGATAAAAATATGTTACAATAGCTGAGCTGGGAGAGGGAGAATCCAAGAATACTTAATCTAACAGAGGTAAAGTAAGGCAGAGAAGCAAGATGCAGAATCAGAATTAGAAATTGGAGTTTTACTCTGGCATTATTTTAAACAATAGAAATTTGACCCCAATATATAGTTTGCTTCTTTGGTAAAATTCATTCTCTCTATAAATGCTAACATAACTGTGGCACTTAAAATATGATTCCAGTTATTACTTGACTGGCATACAATATCATTATCTTTATCTTAAAGAGAAATGTGCATTTGGATATTTCAATTAAAGTATAAAATGACTTCAAAATAGTAATTTTTCACAAAGAAGCATACTGCCTTTGTATCTGAAGATATTATAAATGAGATTTCATCCCTTTGTGCCTCTCTGTAAGTATGAAACCCATTTATTATTTCCAGATGCAAGTATTATTAGATAAGTAATTTGAGGATGAAATCACTAGCAGTATTCTTATTTCAAATATGAAAATTTAAAATTAACTTGTATCAGTATATTGCCAATAATATTTTCTAGGAAGCTTTTATTGTTACTCACAGATTCTAATTAAGTGTGTCTTAGGAAGACCTTGGACAATGATTGACAGCCATGTGAATAATAATAGAACTGAAAATTTCAATATGGTTTTGCAATGTATTATTCGCTACAGAAACAAGATAAGGTTTCTTATTTAAAATTCTCTGTAATGAACGTTTTGTCAATTTGTTGGAAATATATTTTCTCTCTGAAAGGGTACCATGAAAAAGTGTCATCCAGTTGATTCAATAATGTTCCATTGAAGTTTATTGAGTTACTGCTGACTGAAGTAAAATTTCGATTTAAGTGGATATAAATATCTCCCAAGTCTCAATCAAGTTGTTAGGCAAAAGTTTGCAATTCACTGTGAGAACAGAAATGTTATCCCACCACTCTTTCAAAGGGATGGGAATATGAATCTGCTTTCTCTTTTATTTGCAAAACAAGTAGGTGCCCATTTTTTTTTTTCTGAACGTAGTCATGCCATGGTCATTAAATGGTATTTGCATAAAATCTGAGCAGCCAGTTGAACTGTAAACAAGTTAAAAATCAAATTACTGCTCCTTTAACTACAATGACAATTTACTAGAAAAATATTTTCCTCTACTGAATTAACATTAAAACAAAATCCTGTTAATAGAACAATTAGACTACATTCTGGAAATATGGTACCTTAGGATGCTCATTAATTTTTATATTATTGAGATTTTCTGTGGCACTGTGTGAATGAATGTCTATTATTGACTGCAACTAAAAAGTAAAAAGATAATCACTCTTATAGTCTTAATACACTTTACCACTTCCTCCTACATAATCATAGCTATAGGACTGATATGCATGGTGGGAAGGAGGAAAGAGAAATAATGGAAAATAAAGAGATTAAATGGGAATTAAGGGCAAAAGATGAGAGGGAGAAATACTCAGGATCTTTACATGCATTCAAAAATGATCAAGAGGAATTAAGAAAGGGAGAGGAGATATATTTAAGAGCAGAGTCAATAGTTTAAATGGATTTTAGAAAATGATTTCATTCAAAAGCAAACTACTTACATGGTAAACACCACCACCAATGTGCTAATTTAATCAAAATTTTTTAGATTTTATCTTTTGACTATTTCTCAAACTTTTGCCCTCCTGTTTATTCTCATTGTCAATGACCTGACCTTTTATGAGTCTTCCAATTTTCCTTCTTGAAGCTACTGTCTTGCCCTGCTGATCCAAATTCCCCACTCATAATGCAGTTGGAAGTTTGAAATAAAAATCTTGATTCATTTCATTTACCTCTTTAGAATCCTCTGTGACTCATGTGGCTCCATCACAGAGATTGAACTGTTGACATCCCTGAACCTGTTTGTCACTGTATTATGTCCCGTTCTATTGCAGGTGCACTGCCCTGGTTGACATTAACTTGTCAGTTTTGTATTGTCATCCTTTCATTTACTGGCCACTTTATTTAAATTGTTTTTCTCTCCTTTTACCAATGTTGGAAATTTTGCCAATTTTTGAATAACTTGCTCATAATTTCTCATTTTCTTTAGGCAGAAACACTTCTCAGTGTTATTTCACTAATTAGGTCGTATTGTAATTATATCTCTCTTTGGCCTGCAAGAGAATGACTTAAATGTAGAAAGATCTTCACCATTATTTTAGCCTTTTGCCTACCTTTGCAGTACTTATACCTGTCAATTGTCTAGTCTTTCAGATGATTAAGATTGCAGTAGTTGGGGCATGTCCTGTGGTTCAGGTGGTTGAAACACTGATTTACAGACCATGCGAAGCACAGGATTCAGGTTTGAGACCTGGGCTGAGATGAAAAACCAAAATAAAAAGCTAACTAGATAGAGATGCTTCTTATCTTCCTTTCTCTCCTAAAAAAAAAAAAAAGATTACAGTGGTTGAAAATATATAAAAGACTTGAATATTTGAATAGGTCCACTAGTAGATACTTCAGAAATTATGCTCAGGAAATCAAAATGAAATCTGTCAGACTAAAGAATATGAAGAATTGAAAAATTTGTTGATAATCATGACTAGAGGCAGATATATTAAGTGAAATTATTCAAAAATATTTATAATTTTTTGTGTGTTTCTAAAAAGTTACTTACATTGCCAACTTTTTTCTTCATTTTTTTTTTTTTCTGGGAATCTTCTAACTGCTAAAAATGCTGCATTCAAAATGAATAAAATAGCAGTTTTTTTATATCCATATCTCAGAATAACTTCACAGATGGTCTTCAAACTTTCCAAGAAAATAAACTTTGGAAAGAAATCAAGCATGAGATTTTTCAACCTAAAAATATGTCCCTCAACCCCAACAAAATTATGGATGTGAGGTAGCTAGATATGATTTGACTTTGATTAATTAGCACTTCTGTTGGTCAAATATTGTCACTTACTGGTTAATATAATTGAATTCACGATCTAAAAAAATAACAGTACAATTATTCACATATGTTCATCATTCAAGCCTTTATTTCATCAGCAGCAGTATATCATGATATGATGATAATTATTGTTAGCAACTCTCAACTGCTGCATTGTTTGCCAATTACTTAATTCATCGTCCCACATGTTTCTCCTCATTTAATCTTTAGACATCCATAAAGGTATATGGCAGACTGAAGGGGCTCATTTACTATCTTATACAATCCCCTTCTTTCTTTCGTATATTATAGTGGTTAGAAGTTAAAATATTAGAATTCCCAACCTCTCCTCTAGATGTACTCGGGTGATACAATTCTGACCAATGGGACATAGGTGGAAATATCTGAGAATTCCTAAATCTCTTTCAAAGAGATTTTTAACCCTTGCCCTTTACCATGTTTGTCTAAAATCTGACCGAATGAGTAATAGGAACTTTAAAAATATGAGGGAAAAAGGATACTAAGGATAGAGAAACAAGAACCACGAGAGACACAAATAGGCTGTTAGGAAATAGCATCATCCAAAAGCAAACCATTTCCATGGCAAACAAGAATAGAAAAAAAGTGAATTTAATCAGAATTCTAAGTATTTGATCTCATGATAATTTCCAAACATTTGCCTTTCTCTCCTTCTCCACTGTCATTGGCCTGGCCTTTTACATGCCTTCCCTTTCTATTTTGGAAGTTAACTTCTTCATGCTGATGACTTTATGAAACAGCAACTTTTGAATTCTCAGCCTTCGTATTTTTACTTATGTGAGAAAAAGCAAGCCCTTATTTAGTTAGACGGCTGTGGTGGTGGTTTCCTTATGCAACACAAGCATAAGTAATTCAGATAGAGTCTACTTTTACTGCTTTATAGTTGATGGAATAGAGGAACAAGGAGGTTTTGTAACTTACCCAAAGCAGTAGAGGTTATAATTACTTTTTGCAAGATTCATATTTAACTTATCAGAAATGTGTCTTCTTTGCAATATATAATTTTTTAATTATTAGGCTGAATAATTTAGAATTCTCACAGTGACAATTTCATATATTTCATCCTAATAAGTTGAATAATGTAATATACACAAACACACACACACACTAGAATTTTAAAAAATATATATTTTTATGTTTTTGTCAATTCACACAATTCAGATTTGAATACGGCTGGTGAATAAGGAAATACTATGACTAAGTTAATTGAATTATTATTCAAAGTCATTCTTTTATTAGCACATAAATATAGGCTTAATATTAAACTATCTGGCGTATTCATCTGCTCCTAACATTCAGAAGGGACTCCAAAATATTCAAAGAATAAATAATATTTTGAATTTAGTAATCTTCCTGGCAGGTGAATTATTTGGACTAGTACACACTTTGAAATTTCAATGACACCTCACCACACGTTAGAGAAAGTCTGAGATGTACAAATGGCAGCTAAAGGCTGACATATGAGCAAGAATAAAGGGAAGAGCTTGATGAATGTAAATGTAGTCAAGTTTTGATCTTTTTAGAAAGCTATACTTTTTAACAATGTCTTGGTATGAGGTCATCATTGATGGAATCAGCATAGATGTTTAGGGTTATATAGCTCTCTGTTCAATAGAAATAGTAGATTTGTGGTGTTGGGTCAGAAAAGTTCTTGAAAAGTATTGTGGACTATAAGGCTTATCTATCTCCTGATACTGTTGTATGTCGTCAAACAGACAAGTAGGTCAGGGGAATCACAGTGTGATTTCCATGTAACTAGGTTGCACCTCCAGGACTGGGGTTGGTTGCTCCAGGAATGTGGATTGCTATGTCTGCTGCTCACTCCAAAGGTACTGGAGCCTTTGGCCTCTCTCCTGTGAGGTCACCATCTGTGAGGGAGGTTTATATCTACACACATTACCATTTGGGAACTGAATCTGATATTGCTTCCTGTACTGTAGGTAATGAGGTCCTTTGCTTTTGACCCAGCAATTATGTCTTCTGCTAGCATAACATTCTTCCCACACAACACTCTGGGAAGTCAATTTGGTAGTTTGCTCTTCGGGTAAAACCTTAGACTCTTCTCAGTTTTTGAAAATGTCTTCTTCATAAAAGGTGTGCTTAGTGGATAAATATTTACATCAAGATTGTGTGTTAACAAAGGGATCATCTGTTTCTAAGGAGATAATTGCTCATCTACAAAAGGTTAAAAATATTGTGCAAAATATTGTGTCATCTTGAGGTAAAGTGACTCTCATATTTGATAAATCTGTAAATTTAATTTTTGCCGCAGTGAATGAATGTATTTTTATACCATTGTTAAACGGATTTTTGAGTGAGGGAGCTCATTTAAAGCCCTGGATGTCAGGGTGCTGCTTTCTGGGTGTGATAGGTAAAAGACATTGTTGACACCAAAGAAAGACTGAATGCTTCCTGGAGCTTTCAGGAAATTTCACTTGTATCTATATAAAGGTCAGTAAATAGTTCTATTCAAAAAGTAACAGTGAATTGAAGGACAACCATGTGAGTAATACAATAAAAAGAAGATGCTTTTATAGATACTGGGAGATATGGTTATATATATAAAATAGTTATGTTCTAGCACTAACATATTCAAGGTTAGTCAAATGAAAAATGAAATAAATTTTTTATAGATCTAAGATGTTTTTATAGACATAGTTAATTGTAGTTCTCATTGTATCGTAATCATTGCTGACTTGTGACTTCTTTGTCTCCTCAAATGTTGTATCAAATATTCTAGTATAAAAGTAAGTATGAAAAAAATCACCAAATGTTGGGAACTGATAAGAAGAAACAAGACTTGGAAAGGAGGGATCAAGAGAAACACAAAAAAGTTAATGGTTGAACCTTCTAGCATATATGAAAAGCATGTCATAAACAAAGTTCATTTCAGCAACTTTGTGAGAAGAGAGATTCAAAGTGGGCAGAGCTATTTATAAACACTTAACAATCTAGAAGCACTAACTATCCAGGGAGGAAGAATTTTAATTAAATGCCTAGAGGCAATCTAAAATGATGTTAAGTGAATTTAAAATTTAAAAGGAAGTAATCAGTTATAATTGCAAATATAGTTACAGATAATTAGACTAAATTTTGATAGTGATATAATTAAATGGATAGCATGTCCTTTGGTCTCTGGTTCATTTATTCAATAATTGAGCTGATCCAATATACCATCAATTGTTCCTGTCTTTAAGGAATTCCTATTCTAGTGTGGAAGAAAATATATAGAAAACTACTTACAATATTTCAAATTTAATAAACTATTCTATTAAAGGTTCAAAGATGTTTTGAGATTAATTTATGACTAAAGCAATCACAGCTTCTTGGAAAGTCAGTGGAATTTTTATAGATGAGAAAATTTGAAAGGGCATGAACCAAGGCACAAAGGTGGGAATGACCTGGGCATGTTCAGAGAAGGCTGAGTTTTCTGGAATTCCAGCGGAATATTAGCTTTCGTCGTATTAGCTGATCTTAAACTCTACCTGTTCCTCTTTAAAAGGTGAGTTAGACCCAGTTATATTTGCTGTCGTGCAGTTTTCTGTTGTATGACTTCTTTCATTGGGTGGTTTATTTGCTCATTCACTCTTTTGGGGTATATATTTTCATATTTTAGGAAAGTTCGTATTTTATTTTTTAATTATTACCTTTGACTAATATATTTTTCAATACCTTTAAGTTCTCTCTTTTTTGCCCTTTGTCCCTTTTCCTGCCCCCCTCACAATATTTCTCTCTCCAACTGCCATCTTATGGTCACCTATTATAAGTGGTACTGAAGCTATCTGGTAAATTCTTTCTACCCTCCATATCCTTACCCTTCCATACCTTATTTGAGATACTATCCTTTTACTCCCAGTTAATTGATAAGTTAATATTTAATTCCCAGTTAATATTTAAACCATCAGTGAATTTATTTTACTTTCTAAAATACTCCCCTATTTCTAACCTGTTACCCATTTTTCATTGGTTCTATTGTATCTGTGTTGTCAGAGCATATAGACATTGTACATTATAAATGTCCCTTTGAAATAATCATTTAGTAAAAATTCTAAAGGCAAATATGTATTTTAATGTTCTTCACCAGTCCTTTTGATTATCTAAAATTTATTGTATAGATTCAACAGGAGCAACACAAGAGAACAGTAATTCCTATAATCCTTCATTCCTAATGCTTTGTCTGAAACTTTTATACTTGGGGGTTAGTTTGACCAGCTATAAATCTTGGGTAATATCTGATCTTGACTATCTCAAATATGTTTCTATATTGTTTTGTAGTCTGAAGAATTTCTGTTGAAAGTTTAATGATAAGTTGCCTTTTCCTTAAAAGTCAAACATTTTTCTTAGAACAGGGTTTCTCACCTTTTGGCCTCAGGTATCAGGAACCCTGTAGAGTTTTAAAACTTATTGAGGATTCCAAAGGCCTTTTCATTATGTATATTATATCTAATGACAGGTACTTTATTAAAAATTAAAACAGAATTAAAAGTTGCATATTAATTCTTTAAAAATAGCAATAACATGCCATATATATTAATACAAATTATATTAAATAAAAATAATGTGTTTTCCTAAATGAAAAAGTAGTAAGAGTAGTTATTTTATGTTTTTGCAAATTTCTCTACTGTCTGGCTTAATAAAAGGAAGTTGGATTCTTATATCTGATATAGTCGCTCTTTTGAAATATTTTGTTTGTACTAAAGTATTTGAAGGAAATCTGGCTTAATACAATAAGTAGGTAGAAATTCAGGTGTGTTTTATAGTGTTTACAGATAATTGCAGTTATTTTTCTTTGAATCTACACCAAGATTTGACAAGTGACAATTTCTTAAAGATTTGTTGTAACATAGAATCTGAAACCATAACAATGAAATTTTTCTACTCTACTACATGAAAATCCATTTATCTTGCTTTCTTTGCACTTTTAAATAGATTGTTTTCTCTAGCATCATGTATTGGTTATTTAGAAACTTTGGGGTCACCAAGTTAGGCAGGCTTTCTAAATGTTGACATGTCATTATACAGTACAAAATCAATATATATATATATGTATATATATAAAGACTTTAAATATTGGGAAGCTGTAATAGTAGTAGATAAAATTTTTTCTCAAATTTCAATTTTCTCTAGGAAGTTTAAAGTTTATCAATGGTAACATAACATCACTAATTTTCCTCTCTTCATTCATTTTTTGGAAAACTTTCTGCCAAATACCCAGATCTTAAGAATCATAACTTTGTCTTTATTATCTTCAATAAAAAATGGTGTTCTGTATAAATATTGACAATCTGACTTTGTCAGATTTGTAGAATTTAGTTTTTATTGATTTATCAAAGAACTTCTGAAATGAATCGAGTTTTTTTTTTTTGTACATCAGAATTGATGTTGCATTAATGTTGACTTAGTGCCATAGTTTTTATTTATTGCTAAAAGGCCACCAATTTTACCCATCGTTGCTTTTTCAAGGCAATATAATTATTTGCTGTTGCTTTTTTGTTAGTACATATATTAATACATTGACATATGTGTGCCTCCAGAAAGTTTTTCTGGGTTTTCCCAGGGATCTGCAGAGCACACGTTGAGAATCACTATTCTAGACTATGTCTCGGTATTGGCCATTCTAAGACTATTTTATCAGATACATAATTTCAATGTACAGCTCAAATTCTTCCTTATTCTGGAAACTTGCCATGACTTACCTCTATTTCACTATTATTATTTCTTTTTCTTCTTTTCTCATTGATGTATATTTTGCCCTCTTTGCCTTCCTTCTGTAGCTGTCATTTTATCTTGAATATTTTTCTTTTTCTTTCTTTTCCAGGTAATATCCTCCTTTTATTTTTAAAATCTTCTTAAGCTATTGTTGCATTCTTATATTCCTATTAATTCCTTTTCTGAAGTAAGTTTTTTCCCATCATTTAAATTTTGTTACTTCTCTTACGAAATTTTCCTAATTCACCACATTCCCATTTTAATAATTCTGATCTATATTATTCATTTGATGCTTCTATCATTTAAAAATTTACTTTAAAATTGTTTTCAGTATTAGGCTGTAGTTTCTACCTCTTTTTTGTGGGCACGAGTTTTGACCTTTTATTATAGGGACATTATTCTGGTCTTAATTTTTATTTGCTAATAGCTTAGAGTGGGATTTGATCACAATCATTTTCTTTTGCATAGTTTCACAGTGACATGCATCTTCCTGTACTTTTAAAGAGTGTGTCCACCCAGCATATCTTTTCTTGTCTTGATGCAAAACAATATGCTTTTTTATAAAATGATAGAAAAATTATAGCTTTTCACTTCTAGTCCCCAGTTTTATATAAACCCTCCCTTCCCTTTGCTTTTCTTATTTAAATTTGACTTTTAGGAATTCCCCCATCTTTGATTTGTCTTTGCAGAGTTGTTTTGATATACAATTTTAAAGAGTTTCTGTAACCCCAATTACTGTCATTGTCAAATGGCTGCTCTGGCACCATCAAATGGCTTCATGGTTTTCCTGTGGTTACCCTTGATCTAGAGCTTGCACAACCTTTTTCAACTTTCCCTTTTAGTAAGGATGTGTTCCTACTTGAGGATTCTTCTGTTTTAGAATCACCAGCATTATTCCCTTTTTTCTGCTTCCCCTCCCCACAACTTCCTGCATTAGCTCTTGATATCAGGTTATTATGATTCGATAACTATTGGGAGCTAAGGATGCTTTTCTACCTAGTTTTCTTGTAGATGTTGCACCTGATTCTTTGGTTTTTCTTTCCTAGTGGTTTTGTTTAGGGTAGGCACTTCTCTTGTGGTTAAAGCTAGGAACAAAAGATGCCAACCCATGCTAAACAATTATGTTTAAGTTATGCTTTCTCTCATTCTGTTGGATATCATGTTGTATGACTAACTGCAACATCAATGAGGCAAGGAGGATGACATTTTCCTACCATGGAATCAGGAGATGCTCATATTTGTGAACAGCAATGCAATCCACCATCGTCCAATTCCTGCTCCTGAAAGAGCATTGAGCACATGGCATTAACCATGTGGAGAAGAGAAGGGAAAAGAAGAGCAGTTTTAATCAGCATTTTTGAGAGGATGTGAAGAAAGTTCTAAAAAAAAGTGCTATTTGAGAGAAAGAATTTTAATTTTTCAATCAATGTACAGTCCCAGGGTTAGACTAGTGTAAAACAGATTATAACGAGATGTCTTCCCATTGCAAATATTTAGAAATCCTAAATATATTTCATAAAGCATAATTTAATAAACAAGAAAGATAACTCCTCCATGTTAAAAAGGAATTGGGAGTTAAAATCTCGTGTGAAGGGCCTGGAAGATGGTACTGTGGCAGTCTTGGGTAGCTAGAGGACCCAGAAATAGGTTCTTTGTGGCAAAAGATTTAATAGTTTAACATTCACAAAACAGTATAAAACAAGACCTTAGACCCATTAAGAGAGACAGAATTGAGACCATTGCAATATCTAAGAAAGCTGATTAAGTCACCTCTGGATAAAAAGACTGCAGAAACTTCCATCTACTATCGTGGAGAGAAGGAATCATTTCTCCTACTTTGGATAGGTATGGAAGCATTTTGTAAAAAAAAAAAAACCCTCCAAGTTAGCAAACAATTGAATTTGAATTCACAATATATGTATGGTGAACAAATCTTTGTATTGAGATGGTCATATAAAACTGATCCTAAGTTGGTTATAATCTTGGGACCCATGCAGTAGCAAACATAGAACCTCTTGGAAGGGGCATTTCTATAAGTAAGGACATACAGGATTATATTAAGGAAAAAAAAAACAAAACAAAACACCAAAACACTCCTTAAAGAGAAAAAGGAGTTTTTCTTTCCCTCTTTTTCTGTTTCTCCACACCTCTCTAACACACACACACACAATTATAACTCACACACACCACTAACATACTAAATATCATACAGTGATAGATTGTACTTCAACTTGAATAGCAGTCTATAGACAGAACAAGAAAAACTCTCTAAGAATTTGAGTTCTGAACAAAATGAAAGACATGATTTAAAAAAAAAAAACCTGAAAGTATCCCTTTGCTTAATATTAGCAGTTAGAAAATTCCGAAAAGCATTTATGCAGTGATATGATAACTAGAAACTTATTTTTCCATTATTTTAAATTGAAAAAATGATAATGTATTGCAAGTCACTCCCAAACAGTCCCCAAATTATCTAAAGTGTTACTGAGTCACTGGAAAATTTTTTCATTAAGTAAATAAAAGCATTATGCTAGTATGTCAAAAATACTTAAAATGTTGCTTTATGTTTAGAAAACAATATAATGGTTGCTAGTTGCTCTTTGTGCAGTAACATAGATGTTTTGTATGCTATTTTATAAACATTGTCTTGTCTAATTATACAGAGAATAAATCAGTAAGAAAAATGCAGACACAGTTTACAATAAACTCTGAGACAGCGTCCAGTATGTTTAAAATGATTAAGTAGGTAAAATGAATATAAGTCATAAGGAAAGAATACAGTAGTCTAAGCAACTAAACAATATGAGAAAAAGGATAAAATCAGAATTTCCAGAATTAATATGTAGAAGTGAAAAAAAAAAGTTTAGGTTAAAACAAATGTTAGAGAATTAGTAAACTAAAAGCTACATGTTTAGTAAACTGAAAGCTATATATCAAAATGTGTGTGGTCAATGAGTTTATCAGAGGGAAATTATATGGAGGAAGTTCAAGATAAGAATATTGAAGACAATAACAAAATTAAGAAGGCAACACTCAAGTTGACTGGTTGAAAATTTCTCGGAATCAATAAATAATGTGCACCAGTTTGAAAATGCCTAATAAACCTCAATTATGATTTACATTAGTTCCCACTAGACAAATCACTGACATTGCAAAACATCAAAGGAGAGCAAAAGTATTAAAATATTTCAGAAATAAAGACAACCTGCAATAAAATAGCCATAAGACTAACAACCTTTACACAGAAATCTAATAATAATGTAATATCTTTAAAAAGTTGAGAGAAAATAGTTATAAAATTAGAGTTCTAACCAGTTAAACAAAAATTCAGGAGTGATGCTAATATAATTTATTTTATCCAGCATGAAAGAAATAGCTACTTTGGAGTTTGGAGTGTTTCCAAACTCTTTGTTTTAATTTGGGTGAGGAAATGTGTGTTGATTAATCTGAGACTTTTTAAGTGTACTTGGTAAAGATGGAAAATCATTTATTAGAATATCAGAAATGGCATTAAACTTTTACAAAAGAAGGGAAAAAACAAGAATATGCTAATCAAATAGAAAAAAATTAAGAAAGGCATTGTTAAATAAAAACAGCAACTAACAATAAAAGCAACATATTCAAATATATACCTAATTAGAATGGATAGAAAATGTTTCAATTTACAATATACAATATACAAAGATTTTCATATTGGATCAAAATAAAAATAAGCAAAACAATATCAAGTTATATACTACTTGCAAATAACATGGTTAAAATATGAGCAAATAATGCTTTAAAGTAAAGGGTTGAAAAATAAATGCTGGGTAAGTATCAAATGAATGGATTTGATGTATTATAAAATGAAACAGATTTTAAGGCAAAAGTCATTATTTGTAACAGTCACAATCACAGAGATAACAACTTACCAAGAAGATATAGTAATCTTGAAACTGTATGCACCTAGAAACAACAAAATAAAAACAAAATATGATAAGAGTTGCAAAGTAAAACAAACAAATCCACAATATAGTGGGGGATTAGAATGGACAGCTCTTAAATTTATTAATAAACAGTAGAAAATTAGTAAGAAATGGAAGAAATTGAATTAAATTGAATAATTAGTTGACTAATCAATTAGCTAACCTGCTTATTAGATTAGCAACTTAGCAATTTTGTATCAAATAAGTAGATTGCATATAGTGTATCGCCAAGTAAATCTCAACAAAAATCAGAAACTTGAGTTTCAGTACATTATACTTTCTGGTCATAATAAAATTACATAAAAATCAATGTAGAAATAATAACCCACCCTATCATTCTTTAGAAACATTAGAAAATATATTTTTGGATCAAGAAAAAAATAGTAGTAGAAGAATATAGATCATATTTAAATCTAAACAAAAATTTAAAAAACTATGATAACAATGAATGAAATGTAAAGTGGTAAAGAAAAATCATAAATACAAAGATGAAAAGAGTAAGATATTAGTGACGTGTGTCCAACTCGAGCTTGAAAAAGAGCAATATAACACAAATAATTTTAACAATAATGTTAATAGAATAATTTGACAATATATAAACAATGACATAAAACACAAAATTGATTTTTCAAAGAGATAAGCAAAATAAACAATTGCTGAAAAATCTATATAATTCCAGCATTTTCATTTGTGTCCTCCAAAATAATTAACAGCTATTTAAACCTATTAAATTCTCTGGGGTGGTTTTAGTATTTCTGACTTATGTATAAATTTAATGAAGACAGACAAAATATTATTTTCACAAAATTATTAAAGTTTTTATTAGTACACAGAATAGAGACAATATAGTAAAATTTAATGTTGAGCGGGCAACTAGAGTGGAATTATGAATGTTTATTTATGAAAATTTTGAGATATAGCCAATGAATCAGGTTTATTTTTCTAATGAAAGGTCTCTGAATGAACTCATCTGGGCACTGGGAAAAATGAATGCTGTTGTAAAACTTGTATGCCTCCTGTCAGTCTTCAGTAGATCATGATGTTCAGATAATATGTTTGATGGGGGCAATTGTGTATATATGTACCATTCAATATTAACAAGTTGTACAAATCTATTGGGTCAAGGAGAAGGCTGCAAAAAGGGGAAAAGAAATACAAGATTACTGCTAGTGGGAGAGTATTGTGATAGACTGATAATCACTATCTCAGAAAAGTACTAACAGGGATGTTAGATGATACAGCAAAGCTATTAAACATCAGAACGGTTGTGAGAAAAAGCTCTCTTTGCAGTTAGAGCTTTGGATGCAAGACAGTTTCTATTATGTGCAAGGTACATGGCCTTGGGAGGATTACTTCATTCCACTTTTTAACCTATAAAATAGATCTTTTAATAGTAAGAATTATGTATATGTATATATAGATGATAGATGCATATGGATACCTAGATAATGTCTATGTAGCTAGCTAGTTAGCTATTTTGAAAATTAAATAAGACAATGTAAAGCAGGTGTTAAACACAAGTACATTATATGCTTTCTTTGTGTTACCATGATAATTTCTACATATTTAATCATGACCTTTAATTCACTAACACACTGACATTTTCTATCTTAAGTAAGTCTAAATATACAAGGTGTAAATGCTGTTAGTATAAATAGCAGACGTTATTCAGTAGTATTTATGTTAATAAAATTTTGTGAAATAAATGGTTATCTGGAAGAATTTTTAAATGATTTTTACTCTTGATTAGCTGCTATTTGTGGCTATATTGATGCTACATTTATAACTGTCAATATGTAATTTTAACACAAGATAAACAGCAATATTTTTATTAATGTGAATTTCATTGGAAGCCATTGAAAGAGATCAGATATGTTTGTTTTGATAAGAAACCCTGAATACCCCCAAGATAAACCACTTTCACAATGAACTCATATCTGTATTTTCCAGCCAAGTTGTTAGTTCAACGTCATTATCATTCTCAATTTCATATTTCTGAATAGCTCTTTAGCAGTGTCATGTTTCTTCGTAACTATGTTTAACTATCATTTTTATGAGTATTATTTCATTTTCCTAGTCTCTATGGGTAATGTTGAGTTTCTAATTCATTTAACTAAATTATGGGCTAAAATTCTGCAATACTTCAGACTATCAAAAGGTTTCTAGAATGAAATAAAAAGAATGATATACCCAGCTCAAAAGAACCATGTGTACTCACTGGATTAAATTTGTAATGAAATGTTGCATTTGAAAATGGAAGTGTCTCCAAGAACCACAACGTGTCATGAATAGAACGTTTGAAATTTTTTTTTATGTCATGTTGAATATAGGCTCTGTAGTTCAGATGACTGGGTGATGACCTTGGAATTAAATTTTCCAATTAAAAAAAGACAGATGTTTGAACACTGCTGATGACTATAAAATCCACATTTTTGTTTTGCTGTTGGCTCTCTGTGGCAACACCAATCAGGGATGCTAGAGGGACATTGCATGTCTCAAAGAGGACGAAAGGGAGATAGATGTAGGACTTTATTCAGTGAGAAAGCAAGTTGGCAAATGTAGAGTACCTGCCACAGGTAAAGGATCTTCATTTTATTGTATTTGCTCTAACACTGGCCACACTAAACATCTTTATAGAGCTTATCTGCCCCGATACCTCAAATCTGCAGTCCTTGTTAGACGTAAGAACGTTGCTTTGGGTGTCCTAAAGTTCTTTCTTGAGAGACATCTCTAAAAGAACTGACAATGAGAAGAAGGAATCTTCTTATTGTTCAGAGAATTTAGTACCTGAGGTCAGTTGTACAGAGTAACACAGAAGTAACATGGGCCTCAGATCAGTGAGACCGACAAAACAAAAGGATGGCAAAAACAGTTGGCACTAGAGCTATATACATACCTCCTACAGCTCTAATATACAGAAAAGTATATTGATATATATATTCTCTTTCTATTCCTCCACCCCCACCCCCACAGAAAGTAAAAAGTTAAGATAATTCTGGGGAGAATATTACACTTCCATCTAAACAAATACAAGACTTGTCAGAACATGACAAGTTCAGATATTGTGAATATGACAGAGTTAAGCTCATCACTGAATGATACTGTAATTTATGAAGCAATTTCTGTTCAAAATAAAATGAATGACATAATATGAATAAGTACATATATTCTTCCATCCAGCTAATGGGTATTTATCGACGATGTCAACTTCCTTATAAGGCTAGTTGTTACCAAAAATGGGGTAAAAATTTTATTCAGACGGTAAATAGCATGACAAAGGGGAATATGCTCATAAAAAGTAATTTTTGTTTATATATGGGTAGCAGTTTCTACTGAAAATTATCAGTGAAAGTCCTTTTGAGAAGAAAGTGAAATCTGTAGTCATTGGGTGAAGTGATCAATATATACCTATTAGACCTATCTGTTTCAGATTGTCATTTAAAGTGACTTTTTCCCTGTTAATTTTCTGCCTGGTTTATCTGTGCATTGTAAGTGGGGTGCTGAAGTCCCCCACTATTATTGTGCTGCTGTCAATGTCTCTCTTTAGTTCTAATAATACTTGCTTGACATATTTTGATGCTCCTTCATTTGGTGCATATATATTAATAAGTGTTAGGTCTTCCTACTGGATTGATCCTTTAATCATTATATAGTGTGCATCTCTGTCTTTTATTGTGTTTTCTGGATAGAAGTCTGCTTTATCTGATATGAGTATAGCTGTTCTTGCTCTTTTGTGGTTGCTGTTCGACTGTAGAATTGTCTTCCAGTCATCGACTATGAGCCTTTGTTTATCTTTTGGAAAAAGGTGGGATTCCTGAATGCAGCAGAAGGTTGGGTTATGCCTTTTAATCCATTCACCCACTCTGCTTCATTTGACTGGTGAGCTCAGTTCATTAACGTTTAGAGTGGTTATTGATATATAGCTGCTTAGTATCATTTTATAATTTGTCTTTTGTATGTTGCTCCAGATAATGACTTTGTTCTCTTTCTCTTTTTAGGTTGGATGTGTGCAGTTATGTTCTGAATGATTTGTCTTTTGTTTTCTTCTTTGATTTCTCCCTGGGGATGTATTTTTTGGTTACCCTGAAGTTAGCATTCAAAATTCTGCGTTTACTACCTAATTTTATTCAAAAGCCTATTAGTTTTCCATTCATTCTAACTATCCACATTTTTGTTCTCTTCTCTTACCACTTTTAATATTTGCTGCCTTACTGCTTTTCTATATGATTTCTTTATGCTTTAGAGAGCATCCTTTAATATCTTTTGCAAAGTTGATTTTAATTGTGATGAACTCATTTAACTTCTGCTTGTCAGAAAAAGTTTTTATCATTCCTTTAGTTCTGAATGATTATCTTGCCGGATATAGTATCCTAGGTTGAAAATCCTTTTCTTTCAGTATTTTGAATATATTATGCCATTACTTTTTGACCTGTTGGGTTTCATTTGAGAAGTTTGCTGATAGCTCCTCTGTATGTGTCACGTTTTTCTCTGGCTGCTTTTAATAGTCTTTCTTTATCTGGTATTTTTGACATTTTTATCATGTGTCAGGTATATTTCTGTTTGGGTTTCTTTTATTAGCATCTCTGAGCTTCCTGGATCTGGAGGCTTGCTTCATTCTTCAAGTTGGGAATGTTCTCATTTATTATTTCTTCAAATATGATTTCTGCCCCCTTTTCCCTATCTTCCCAAGGGACCCCTCTGATGCGAATGTTGTTCCTTTTGAGGCTATCCCAGAGGTCTCAAATGCTATCTTTGATTCTTTGAAATTTTTTATCTCTGCTGTTTTCTTGATTGCGTTCCTCTGGCCTATCTTTCAGATGACTGATTCTATTGGACGCTTCATCCATCCTTTTTTGAGTTCTTTAATTTAGCCATCATGTCTCTTACCTGTTTGATGTCTTATTTTAATTCTTCTCTTTGCTTCCTAACATTCTCCTTTACTGCCTCTACTGATTTCCGGATTCCCATGAGTATGTTAATCACTATTACCCTAAATTCTTCATCAGGCAATTTACATAGTCTGCTGTATTCAGATTTTCCCCTGAGTTTTTGATTGGATCCATCGTTTCACGTATATATCTCTGTGCCTTTGCTCTATTTGGCATTCTGTTTATATTTCTGAGGGTTTGGTATCCCTGGCGTTGCATAGGTTTGACTTGCCCAGGATTGGCATTCAGGTTGCAGGTTTGCCTCTACCCACAAGGTGGTGCTAGTGGGTAGCATTGAATTTGGGGACTGCCTTCTCACTGTAAGCCAGGGGGCAGGATTTCTGGTGGGTGGGATTTCTGGTTGGTGGAACCCAGGCTCTAGAGGAAATGGTTATAGGAGGAATTTGAGCTTGGAATTTCTTTGGCTGATTTCTGGTTATGGCCACGCCTAGGGCAATTTTACTGCTTGGGCTGCAGCTAAGCTCCTAGTGTGCTGATTCTCCTTTCACCCTCTCCCAATTGGCCCTCCGTGGCTCTGAGTCTCAGCCCCACTGGACCTGCCTCTTCCTGCCTCTGCAGCCAGTCCCCAAATCCCTAGCCTCCACCCCACCGTGCATCTGAAGACTACTGAGCTCCCTCCCAAATCCAGATCTGTGACTTTGTTGAGATCCCCGACAGGTGCCCTCACCCAGCATTAGTAGTCGAATGTTTTGTCTCCAGCTGAAGTTCCTGTTATTTCTTGGTGTTTGTCTCAGGTAATTTTTTTTTTTTTTTTTTTTTGGTGTCTGTGGGGAGCTATCCAAGAGTGCTTCCTATCGAGAGTCACCATCTGAAAGCTGATCTCTAAAAGTCCTTTTCGGAGTGGTTGATGATATGTGGTTGATAAAAAAGAGAGAAGTAGTTAAATCAATAATTAGGAAACTAAACATATCAAGACAATATGTCAGTCAAGTTAAGGAAATGATTGTTTTTTTAAAAACAGCTTCATTATTTCTTTTGTCTACATTGCTGTATGCATTTTAGGATTTTGAAATGGCACCTCAGTCTGTATTTTGCAATACACTCACCACCAGTGTTCTAATGCCCTTTATCACCATCTTATTACCTCCTCCTTTCCCTCCTTGCTCACAGCCTCCTGGTAACCACAGTCTTATGTCCTGTGAATTGTATGTAGATTGTTTATTCATTTGTTTTGTGTCTTTATATTTCACACATGCGTGAAAGCATCCTGTATTTCTTTTTTTCTTTCTGGCTTATTTTGCTTAGCAGCTATGTCCTGTTATCATAACCAAGGACAAACAAGCATTGCCTCCCTAGTCTGCAGCTGTACATAACTGATAAGAGTTACCAGTAGAAGCCACACATACCCAAGGAGATGAATCTTCCCCTCAGAGTATATAAGGAGCTCCCCTAAACTCCCTGTTGCTCAGCTTTGAGTAACAATACCCTGGTGCCAGCACCAGTGCTTGCAATAAATTGCTTTTTCTCTACCTTTAAGTGCTCAGCTGTCAGTCTTCTTGCCGTCTAGAGGCTCTGCCATAACAATATGTGACTTTAAAATTTAAAAAATCTGTCTTAAATTTATATTACCAGTTTTAATTACCATTTTCTTAGCTTGTATTAGGTGACTGGTGGTTAAAACTACTGGATTATGACCCATTTAAATTATATTTAATAAAGTGGATCTTTGAGATATCCCTCTGATCAATTATTTTAATTCATAATGCAAAAGGTGTTAAGGGGACTCAATCTATTAAACTTTTAAAATATGTAGTAGGAAAGAGTTGGAGATTTGGAGGGTAGAGGAATAGTTAGAACATTTAGAAATGAGAGGGACTGTGAGAAAAAAAGTAAAGGGAATGACAGAATAAACACAGAAATACCTTGGTTATGAAAACTTGGCAAATGTACTTTTAGACATTTTATTTGAATGAGAATGAGTGAAAAATAGTACTTTTCACATTTTGTTATGCTTGAAGTGACATTTTGATTTTAGAATATAAGATTTTGAATAGATTCCATTTAAACTCTTAACCTTTTGGGATAAATGTGGATGATGATTTTGTGAAACAAGTTTATGATATATTATAGTTTTAATATATAGATTGAATTTAATTTTTTGCTCTTTAGTAACACAATCATCTTAGCATACCAACCACTGGGAATATTATTTCCCTTTCCAGTTTTCATTTGCAAATTTCGTTATCGCATGATACGGTTACCATCTGGTGTTTCTTATATAACATTATACTCAAGCTTTTCAGCTTTGAAATATAATAATATTTCAAAGGAAATGGAAATCCTTTCTGAGGATATTATTTCATGTAAGTAACACATTTATAAAACAAAATGCAGTTTAAATTTATGGCACATTCATATGAAATTTAAAGCCCTATTGGTTTTTAATAGTTTTTATGCAATTTATTAAGCTCTTCAGATTAGCTTTTTTGCTTAACATTGCATTATCATTTTAGTTGTCTTAAAGACTTGAAAGGCCTATAATCTTTTTCTCATAAATGGATTAAAAAGTTGTCAGATTTCCCAAGGGTTCTTTAAGCATCCCTGGTATAATTATTTTGTAAATATGAAGACTGAAGCTTTCTGAAGGAAAAAGCATGTGTGTCTGCCCTTCCTCACTTCCTCTCTCCCTCCCTCCCCAAACCCCTCTCTCAATTCACACAGAAAATTAAAACAGATCTATATCTTAATTTTCTGTGTGAATTCAGATTCTATTTTAATCATTTTAATCTTTGGCTACTACTATAATTTAGTTAAAATGGTCTGAATGTCTAGGAATGATTTCCTTTTTCTTTTAACCCCATTATTTTAAACTGGAAGCTTAGACCTTTGACCAACTTCATTCAGTTCCCCCTCCCACCCTTTTTTCTATGTGTATGTGTCTGTGTGTGTATGTGTGTGTGTCTAGTGTGTTTTAGATAATACAATAGTTGTCTCTGACTGTTTTCACTTAGCATTAATGCCCTCAAGATCCATTCATGTGACAAATGACTAGATTTCCTCATCTTTTTTTTTCTTTTTTAAGGAAGAAGCATTTTATTTTATTTCGTTGTACATCTTAGTTGTTACACTGATCCTGGAACATGAATTTGGGGATGTTTATGGACTGTGTCCAACCCCTACTCAACCAGGGTACACCATAAACATGGTTTTCTAATTATTTACCAGAACATCAATTGATACTTGAAAAAATTTTTTTATTTGCTTTGCCAAACTCTTGCAATAGTTCTGCTGATTGACATATTCGGCTAATTTTTTTTTGTTTTAAATAGGCGTTTTTCCCATATACTTATTTTAGTATTTTACTGTAACTTTATTTTACAAATTAAACTCATATGTGTACCTTCCCCATATGTGTAGTTTCCCCATTCCTCAGATATATGTCAACACACTCTGCCCACCACCAAATCACTAAGTATTCATCACCAATGTCCAGTGGGCTCTGCCACCATTTGCCCGGACTCCCTTACCATTGCATATTGGTGACCTCAGTTCTATTGCAAATGTTCAAAGCTTGGTTTTGGTTTGTCTGTTGCTTTGTTTTGTCTATTCATATTCCACATATGAGTGAGATCATCTGGTATCTATCTTTCTTTCTTTGATTTATTTCACTTAAGCATAATGATTTGGAAATGATTTCATATACATTTTTCAGTTGCATTTTTAGTGTGCAACTAGAATATTAACCTCTTCAATAATCACTTACCATTTTATAGGTACTCAAAAAGTCATAATTCCTTTTCTTTACTAGCTAAGTTTAAAAGATATATACATAGGATACACACTGGTGACCTAATGATCCAGTATACCCTGGGTATAGTCCCATATACATCCCAAAGTCCTGGGTTCAAGACCCAGAGCTGGAGGAAGCAACCAAAGTGAGCAACTAAAATAAATAAATAAATAAAGTGCTTCTCCTCACCAAAAACATAAACAAAAATTTATACGTGAACAAATGAGGTTGTGTAGTAACCAATCTCCAAAGCTAGTTTTTCATAGAGCACCATCTTCTAATGAACTATCCTCCCAGAATTCATGCCCTTGTTCAGTTTTCTCCCTTTAAATTAGAACTGGCTCATGACTCTCATATAACCAATAGAATATGACAGAAGTGAGACTTTATATACTACAAGCCCAAGACAGAGGGAGGCTTGCAGCTCTGCTTTAGTGTCATGAACCCTCACTTGCTATGAAGAGAGCAACTGTTAGTCAGGAAATCAGTCACTCTAAGATGACCCTTTTATGAGGAATCCAAAGCTAGCTACTCAGACTGTGTGTTAAGAGAAAAACTCAACTGTACCCCCTCTATTCTACTCATCCTGGGTAGATATGTGATTGAAGAAGATATATGACTCTAGCTTCTGTCACTATCTGACTCAACCCTAAAAGGGAATTCCCAGCTAACTCACTAGCTTTAGGGTGATTTATTTATAGCAATAGATAATGTAACAGGCAACTGCAGTGTGATGAATATAGAATGGGGCTTTCATCTGAGGCAAGGGAGGGTGGAGAGAGCAGAAGGATGGAAGGCATGAGAGAATATGGGTAGTTGATAAAACCAAGATGAAAAGCAATAAATAGCACTTCTTCCATGTTAGAAATTCTTTTGAACAGCAAAATTGAATTTTAATGATCACTTCTCTCAAAAACAGGAGTCTGTGCTCAAAAATTTTTTTAAGAAAGCTTAAAGTAGGAGTTTTATTTTATTTATTCATTCATTGAGCCAGAAAAATTTTGTTAAATGCAATGGTAGGTTCAGTGCTCAGGGCCAGATGTGACCAATAGGTGAAGGGGCTGAGCCAGGAGTGTCATTTACTTTTCAGCAAGTATAGTGGTAAAAGGGAGAAGAAAGATAAAATGGCCACTGAAGTGGAGGCAAAGTGGAGGAGAAGATTGTTTTGTTTTTTGTTTTGTTTTGTTTTGTTTTTTTAGGAGAGAGATTTTTAAGGGAAACGAAAATGGGATAGATTTGTAAGAAAGGAGAGGAATTATTTTAGAAAGAGAATTATTTAGAAGAATAAGTTTTGAGCACTTCTGAAATAGGTAGAAAACAATACAAGTATGGGGGAAGATAACTGAGTTTTTAATGGGGAAAAATAGTATCATGTCAAGAGGGTGAGCTAATTTGATGAAAGTAGGGTGGGCAGAGGACAGTGATAACTGAAATGGTTTATGTGTTAAGCAATAGGAAAAGGAGCGCATGTGAGATATAAATGATTGTTGTGCAGCAATGAAGATCCAGCTGAGGTGGGAAATCCTAAATTTGTGCCGTTGCCCATCACCAGTCATGAAGGTTTCCCCTGCAATGTAGTTCCCAAGCAGAAGGAATGGAAGTCGATGGCTGACCCTAGGTTAGAAATTTCAGAGGTATTTTCATTATTTACTTTAATAAGTGATATGAGTCTGAAACATTTAATATGGAAACATTAAATGTTAAGTGTTTTGTGAAGGACACAGGTCTTTGGTTTGAGCTCTGACTCAAAATTCCTGAAAGACTTTCAGAATAGCATTAGCAACTGAACATTTCCCTTCACACACAAATGGGAATATTTGTCTACCAGATTTCTTATGAGTCCAAAAGGAGAAAATTTAAGCAACATTTTAATTTTTAAGTGAAAATAGCAGATAAGTAGATGAGCTGCAAACTGAAAAGTTTGGCTTCATTTGATTTAAGTGACAATTTTCATTTTACTCAAGGAGGGAGTGCTGCAGAAAAAGACTACAGACAGTTCCTCACTCAAAATATCCAGGCACGTTTCTAATAATTGGAATAAAGAAATTCTAAGGAAGGTGATACAATATATAATAGGATCATTGAGACTGTATATAGGAATGGCTTTGGAAGAATGATAAAAGAAAATTGCATTGTTCTTTAAGCATTAATCAGAATCAACACGGTTAATATGGTTAGCTATTTATAAGAATCAACAAGATTTTACATTCTAAATTGAATCTAGTAACACTGAGGCACCAAATACAAAATCTTATCAGAATAGAACTGGGGTGTGATTGTGGCTTCATAGCAATTATTGTTTGACTATGCCTTGGAAAGACTGCTAAGATTGCTAGACAGCAGGGGGAAATGGGAGAACCAGAGATGATTTGTTTATCAAGCCCTGATTCAGTTGACATAGTATATCTGGGAAGATAGACTCGTTGGGTATGACAGGTGAGTCAATCTTTTCTGTGGCTTGAGGGATATAAGTTTTGAGATAATTATCAACTTGTGCTTAGAGTTTAGGATCATCAAGATACATTTTGATGAAAAACTTACTTTTCCACTTGGTGATTTAGTAAGACTCAAAGTAATACCACACTGTATTCTATACTTTTATACTCTTGTAAAAATAGTTTTAGTTAAGAATGTTCTTGAAGCTTTAAAGTTTATTAATTTGATGAAATATTTGAGTCACAAAATAAGAAATATGCATAAAGCAAACCTGCAGCATATTGAAGTAATACTCACCATTTGTTCCTTTCAGAGTCAATAATCTATAAGCACTAATTTCCTTGGAAATTTTTGACTGTATTCTTCCTGTAGTATACTGTAGTATGTATGGAATTCTAAAAGTCCTTATTATTTTCTTTCTGAAGATTAATTTTTTCCTGCAGTGCTACTTGAAATTCCTTGGTCTTTTCTTAAGGTTGCATATAATGTATGTATAAGCACCCCTTTTCCACTGCCCTCCTCAAAATGTTCTTGTAAGTACAGAGTTAATGTCAAGGGAATTTACTCTACTATTCTTACTGAGGTGTTGATACATTTAGAAGTTGTCAATGAAAGTCAAAAATTGGGGAACTGTTTTAGGAACCAAAGACCTTATTCATGATCAGATGGCTGCTACTATTTGATTCTCTTCATTTTTTTCCTATGATAAGTATGGGATAATCAATTTTTATTGGTAAATATGTAATTATTATTTGCCTGCTTCAATAGCTGTGATATTTTAGTTTTTTAAAGCCGTCATTACTGTACATGTATTCTCTGAATATTATGATTCAATGTAGGCCTCCTAATATCTGTATGTTTCTTATTTATTTCTCAGTCATTCTAATGAAATCATTATCAGCAGGAGCAGATAGCAGGGCCCATAGTTCCGATAGTTGTTGATGATTGACTAAGTACATTTTTTCATATTCTCCTGCATCAGTATCAAAATTTATGTATGGTAAAACTTGTAGTGATTAAGTTGCTATTAGCTTTATGTTTAATTTTTATTCTTGATTTTAAAATGTATTTATACATATAATTATATACATATGTGTGTATACACATATATCTACACACACACACACACACACACACATATATATATAGTTATATCCTTGATAAAAGAAACAAAATATGCAGCAATTAGATCTAGAAACTAATATTACAATTTTTTAATTTCAGGACCCTAGTGGGAAAACAACCTAAGTAAGAAGATAGGTTTAATTTTAGGTTTCAGAAATCATTAGATCAAAGACATTTTAGTTTGAGAGAGTATGGAAACGTTAGAGTTTGAAAAAAAATGTATGGTATGGAATAAGAATAGGTCACTTCTTTAATTACTAGGAGCAAGTAGGAAATAAGATTGATATTGGGATCCATTATTTGCATATAAATTGCTTTTCTTCATCAAAACATGAGTCTTAATTTGTTGTGATCTAGAAAGATAAGGTTACAACTTCCTCTAAAGCAAGGAGAACAAAGTGGTTAGCATGATTATGATATTAATTTTCATACTATGAGAGAATAAAGAATCTTTTCAATTATTTCCCATATTTATTGCTGTTCTCTAATGGAATTTTCTTTGCTTTCCCAATTTTTCCCCTAAAGCTTTCACATAAAAAGGGAAATAATGAGAGAGCACTTTGTTAAAATAAAACAAACAAAAAAAACACACCAGAAAGAATGAATGTTATGTAAATGTGTTAGTTAAGGGCACATTCAGTAAAAACAAAATGGAATTTTATATTCTTTTTCATTTGACAAAGGACTTTTCATTTTAAAAAGTATGTTAAAATACCTCCTGGTCACATCTATTAGTAATTTCGATATAGCAAGGTTCTCAGTCATTGAAAGCAAGTTGATAATACTGAGAATTCGTTCCAAATCAGAGTAGAATGTCAGCATTCTTACTGGAAACAATTCAGCTGTTTTTATAATGATGAAATTATCATTAATAATTTCCTTAGGCCACTATATCAATTCATCAAATATAATACTAATCATTATATTAACATATTTATTAATTTGTATTTATAGAGAGCATTATTCAAACCATAAAATAATAAGGATGATGGTGTAAAATAAAAGTTTTAAGGATAAATTAAATTTGGAGGGAATAAATAAATTGGCATTTAGCATATTTGCAGGAAAAAGTGCATTTTTTTTAGCAGAAGAAGCACTTTATTTATTTTTATTTAGTTGTTCACATTGGTTCACTGACCCTGAGTCTTAAACACGGGACCTTGGGACTTATGTGGGACTGCTCCAGGGTATACTAGACTGGCAGGCCACCAGGGTTTACCCCAAAAGTGCATTTTTTGGTCATTTTTGTTTATTCTGCACATTAAAATAACTTTCTATGTATAGGTTCCCCATTCCTTAGATATATGTATCAACACACCGTGCCCTCCACCAAATCACCAAGTGTTCTTCCCCATTGTCCAATGTGTTCCCCCATCATTTGTACCCCACTTCCCATTCTCTGTTGGTAACTCAGTTCTTTTGCAAGTGTCCAAGGTTTTGTTTTGTTTCATCTGTTCCTTTGTTTTGTTTATTCACATTCCACCTATGAGTAAGGTCATCTGGTTTTTATTTTTCTTCTTTTGACTAATTTCACTTAGTTCCATCCATGTTGACTCAAATGACAGGGTTTCATCTCTTCTAAGGACTGTTAGGATTCCACTGTATGTATGTACTATATCTTCCTTATCCATTTATCTGATATGGGACACTTTTGTCATTTCCAGTTCTTAGATATTGTGAATAGGGCTGCAATAAACACAGGGCTGCATAAATCTCTGTGAATGAACACTTTTGTATCTTTTGGGTAGATACCTGGAAGTGGAATGATGGGATCATATGGAATTTCCATCTTCAATTTTTTGAGGACTCTCCAAACTGTTTTCCATAGAGGTTGCACCAATTTGAACTCAAAAGTGCATTTTTTAAAGAAGAGTTTTAATTAAGTCAGAGTACTATGGCAATCACTTTTTTTCTCTGAGTTTGCTTAAACTCAGGGACCATTTATAACTTCATAGGTATATATATGCTGGAAGTTGGTGTAACTATAGTATATTTTCAAGGTCTAATGTAGACTGTAGCTTACAATAAATGAACAGAAAAATGTGATTCCACATCTATCAGTCAGATACATTTCTGTATTCTCTGATTAGTTGAGTTTAGGTTTCATTGTTTGAAACTCTTTTTTTATTCCAGATAAAAGTAACCTTTCTTTAAAATTTAGATATTTGTTACTAAATATTATAAACAGAAATAAAACTTAACTAAAACTCAGTAAATATCACATTTATTTAATTATTCAAAATATGGTTTTGCAATGGTAAATTCTTTTTTAAAAAGTAATAAAAATGGCAGTGTGATAAAGCAAAAGTTATTTTGCTGCAAAGGGGATGTAAATGTGCCAGCTGTTAATGACTTGCATTTAAAACATTGGTTTTGATATCTCAAAAGAATTATTCTTTTTTACTCAACATTTTGCTCAGGTTGAACATACACTGAAGATACCATAGATCTAGAGGAAGACAAGGTTCTTAGTTACTTCCATTTTAAAATGCCCTTTCAATAAGATTGCCTAAAATACATTGTTTTGTGTAACTTCAAAATGTTAAAATCAGACCATAATACAAATGAAGATAAGTCAATGATTTTGTTCAATTCATTCATTTAAGGAGGGTTTGAAGAATATATTACATACATATTCTTCAGGTGTGCAATATACATACACATACACATACATGCACATACAGCAGTAGGCTGATATCCAACCTATAGAGCAGTAAAATGTACTATTTGGTGACATATTTTCATTGTATGGAAATCAATTGTATCTCTACCAGAAAAATATATTTGTATCACTATTGACATGAATCAACTGCATTAATATCATTTTCTGTAATTTAACTTCTGTCTCCTTTATAGAGTCACAAAATGACCTGTCAACAGAAAGACAATTTTAAAAAAAGAAGACAATCAAAGGAAAACATTAAATAACCAGATAATTCCTGGAGCGGCCACTAGACATCACCAGCAGTGAACTGAAAACACCCAGCAATCTGTTCTGCTTATTTTCTAGTTTTGAACAATTGTTTCCTAACATACCCATTAGACAATGGCATAGTTGATTATACTCAACATATTATCTATTTCTGAGATTTATGATTGATAAAAATTTATTCAAATTCTCCAAATTTTCTGTGAATTACCTTAGCACTTTCTATGTACTCATGGTTCATCTTAGCTTATTCTACTCCCTTTGCTTCTTAACCTGTCTTCTCTCTCTTATTCCTTTTGCGTGACTCTGGAACTTTATCTTTATCTTGATTCCTAGATTCAGTTCCAGGTCTACATTTGTATATTCAAATGCCAAAATATGCATCATGGAACAAAAGTTACTTGTATTTAATTTGAAAGTAGTTGAGTGTTATAATCATTGGTTCTTACATTCATTTAATATATCTTAACTGAGACACCCTCTAGATATCTTAAAAACTTTTAGATGATTTTTAGTCATATTTCCTGAATTATATCTCTCTCTGTACCTTAAATCTTTGATCTGCCTGCTAATAAAAGCTCTAAATCCCAATCAAAATGATTTCTATAAATTATATTTCTATGTAAGGGTATTGAGGATCTTAACATGGCTACCTTGGAAATAAGACTATTAGGACTTTTCTAGTCCTTTAGGAAACCATATTTGATTCTATATTAAACTACAAAGATTATTGCTCCTTAAAATACTATAGAAACATGGCTTAATTTCGAACAGCTTTAGACTTGCTTTAAGAAGTTACCAAAGCATTTTTTTTATTTTTGAAAAAGGTCAAGACTACTAGTGTTCATGGCTGTAAAATCAGAGTTTTTTCCCAATCCTCCCGCCTTCTAACCTGCCTTCTCTTCTTTCTTACTACATGTATTTATTGTATCTACTAAGTCACAATGACTGTGCAAAGTACGGGTTTATAATTATTAACAAAAGAGAAAATTTGTTCTCACATAACTTTAAGTTTGTGGGAAGGAAAATAATAATAAATGGAAATATAATAATAGATACAATGGAAATACTGGTGTATATGTAGGAGGATATAGCAAGGATATTGCATTCATTGTCTACTACAGTGACGTTACCTCAACATTTAGTGACATTGCGATAGTAAGTATTTGTTATCTCAGTCTTTATGTGTCAGAAATAGGAGATCAGCTTAGCTGTGTGGTTCTGGCTCAGGGTTTCTCATAAAACTGCAACCAAAATATTGGATAGGGCAGGAGTTAGCAAAAAGCTTAAGTGGGCCCAGAGGATCCACGTCAAGCAGTGTATGCACATGGTGGCAATGGTGGTGGTTGTTGAAAAGAGGCCTCAGTCACTGGCCTTTCCATAGGACTGTTCAAGTTTCCATACAATATGATTGTTGCCTTCCCTTAGAGTGGGTGACTTAAAAAGGAAAGAAGACTCATTAATGTCTTTTATGACTCACCCTCTGAAAGTCACATGCTATAAATTCCTGAAACATCCTATTTTTTAATATATATTAACCTTATTCAATGTGGGTGGGCAAGTGTTATTCAAGAGTGTGGATACTCAGGACGTGTGGATCATTGGTGGTCAGATACCCAACCTAATTTGGGTGAAAGGAGAATAGTTTAAAAATTTAGTCTTAGAAATGAGATGCAGTCACAGAGGATGAAAAATAATATGGAAAATATTTTCTTATGGTTTTATTTTAATAACCTATTTGGATTGATTACCATGTAGACATCTGTACATATTTTGTGACATAGTAACTTAAATTACCAAAATTGTTGCTTAGAACAGTTATTTGAGTGTTTCGTAGAGAAATATTATGCTTTTTAATCATAGTTCCTAGCAACTGTAAAATATCAGTAGCAAAGTGTTCGTGAAAACAACCAATGAGTACCATGCTTGTTGACTTTCAATTATATGGAATCTAAATTTGTTCTACATTTTCTTTCTTCCTCCTTTTTAAAGAAAGATATCGTACTTCTTTCTCTTCATATTCTCTCTACCATATTTCCCTTTCAATTTGAATATCAGAGGTAGTGTCTCCCTGGATCTGACACTTGGAAAAAAATAGACTTTCGTTATGACAAAAAAATAAGACCAGGATACATGCTGTCACCATTGACATTTATATTCAATAGGAGTTTTTATCCAGTGCAAAAGTAGGAAGGAAGGAACTATGAAATATATAGGATTGAGGAGAAGGATAAAACTGTGATAGCTACCAACATTATGATTATGAATTTTGAATCATAGATAAATTTATAATTATTGAGCAATATTAGCAATGTTTCTGAGAAGAGCTCAATATACAAAATCAATTGTATTTATAAAATGTGTTAGTAACATGAAATACTGGTGAATAGATCTAACATAAGACTTCTCTGTAGAAAAATATAAAGCAAAACTGATAAAATATAAAAGAAGGCCTGTACAAGGATTGAGAAACTTACTATTTTTAGGATCTCCAAATGGAAAAATTAATTAAATGCAATACTAATTAAATCCCAGAAGTTCTAAAAGGTGAAATTGACAAGCCAATTTCAAAACATATGGATATGCAAAATTCCAAGAATAGCCTTGATAATATTGAGGAAGAACAAAATAGGAAGACTTGCTCTAGATGTTTTCCAGAATTATCATAAACTTACTGTAATTAGGATGATGTGGAGTTGGCACAAAGTGGAAAAACCAGATCCTCAGTTTGGAGAGTGGAGATACAAACTCTTGTATATATGTAAGCAAATAATGTCAGAACAGTGGGTCTTAAATGTTGGTTTTGAACTATTATATATGAAAAACCCCGAAAAATCACTCTTCACCCAGCTTAATTCACACCATATAAAATTAATTTCAAGCCAACTGTAAATTTATGTCTGTAGAAAAGTAATAACGCTTTTAGAAAAAATATTCCATGTCTTAGTGTATGATAGAAATGCAACTCAAATGAACACATGCTGAAAGAACTTGGTTGGCTAATTCAATTGGAAAATCTGGATTATGGGCCTCAAGTATCCTAACACACTGTTTTCTCCATCACTTTAATCTGCTAGCTCCTGCTTTGTTTCCTTTTATGTAGAGGCTCTCTCCTCCAGGTGGACAAAATGGCCACCAGTCAGACTCATAACTTCTGACTCTGTCAACTCCACTTAAGAAGATGGTCATTCAGATAGTGACCACAGGGTCTGGTTTATATATCCGTAGAGAATACAGCATGATGTCCAATCAGGGGAGACTGTTTTCTTACTTGTGACTGACTGTTCCACAAGATTGACCTGATATGGGAGGTAGTTTTTTTTTTACTAGTTGTCAATGCTCATCATTCCACCTTAAAAAGAAAATCGCAAAAATGAATTTTGGTTCAAAACTTATAAAATATACACCAGAAATATATAGCAGAATCATAAAAATCAATGAAATATTTGGTATCATTTTAATAATATTGCATATTTGGTTTTCCATCAATAGAGCAATATACATTATATACTGAACATCTAATATGTTCCTTCCTTTGTGTGTGTGTATGTGTGTGTATGTGTATATATATATATGTAATCTCTACTCTTCACAATAAATTTAGATGATTTTTTAAAATTTCTCTTTTCAAATAAGGAAAAATGTATGTGTGTATGTATATATATATATATATGTAATCTTTACTCTTCACAATAAATTTAGATGATTTTTAAAAATTCCCTTTTCAAATAAGGAAAAATGTTTTCCCAGAAAAATTGTGATTGGAATCCAGATTCATTCTGACTCCAAGATTGTTGCTATTCATACACAAATTGGATTTTAATAGATTTCTTGCTCAAATAAAGTGCTAATAATGACCATAATAAGCAAATTTCACTAGGAAACTTCTTGTAAAATAAACCTTGATATACACTTGAAAAAGATACATTATGTATAATTGCCTTATATATAATTTTAATTCAAAAAGGACAGTTTTCACATATTAAATTTAGAGTTAGACTGCACATAAATTAGCAGTGACAAAGGGTAAAGGCAGAAATATCAAAAGCAGCATACATTGTGTTCTCTGTGACTAACACAATATTATTTACAGGTTTGGTTGCTGTGGTGATGATTTCATATGTTCGTCTCCATCCAGAAGCTCAGCAGAGATTTTCTAGCAGTATAAATACATTCCAAGTTGAAATTATAAATAAATTCTAATTTTTAATTTTAAGATTAACTTTCATGAATGCAGAGAACATTTAATTATATATAATTCTATTGCCTCACAATCTTAGAGTAGAAAATGAAAAGATGTATTAAATCTGTAGCCATAGATTAAATTTGGAAGAGAACATATTTTTTCCCCTGATACTCACTTGACTTTGCATCTTTGTAAAATGATATGGTTTTATTCCCTTAATGCTAGGATCTTCCCAGATCTGAAAGCATAGCTGTAAATCAGGAAGATAAGATACTTAAATGACACCAGTCACTTCTCAGTTTAATTTTTACATAGTCCAAATATAAGGAAATATATTAGGAAGATGAGATCTCAGAAAGGCAGTCAGTAAAGAAAAAGAGCAAAATGTTGAATTAAATGAATTATGGCTAAGATACTGATTTCTTCTCTGTATGAAATATGCAGTCATTTGGAGGAGTAGTGTTTCATTTCATAATGTCAAGTTTTCTTTCCTGGAGAGGCTGATTTCTTATTTCATTCCATATGGATATTTGCTGTAGACACTTCTTATTGACAACGGAAACATTATGGTATTTAAAATCCTAGGCTGGTATCAGTTCTCTTCCTTTGCTACCCTCTTACAATTTCTTTGCATTGATTTTGAGGAGCTAGATCACTTAAATGTGCCATCTGTATCCAACTGAATGATTGATTGACTTTTTTACTTTTTATATTTCTGGTGGTTGGATTAGTCTATACACGATAGCAATTTATTTTGAAAGATGGGAAATAACTGTTCTTTGTTTTCTTTTTTCCCCATAACATCTATTTAATTGCCACTTTGCTGGTCAGAACTTAAAATTTCCTGGTCTAATTTGCTGTCAGTAACTGGAAATTTTCAGTTTTTCAGGGTGTATAGAAATTATCGCTTAACAATCTAGTAGCTTATTATCTACTAACGATTTCCAAATGTTCATGAAGGATAATTTAATTATTGAAAGAGGGAAACATTTCTAAGTGCGTGTGAACAAAAGCTTAATTTCTGCATAAAGTGGATTACTATAGCAGTAGTCAGTTTCATGTCATTCCAAGTAATAATATTCATAATTAATAATTTCAGCATTTGTGTGTGGGTTATATATTTATAATATACATTAAGATAATCATTACAATTTTATATTCACATGAATTTTTACGTGTCCTATCTGTTGTATGTTTATCGCATTTTGGGACATAGAGGTTAAAAGATAAAACGAAGATTCTCAGATTCCAAGACATATTAGCCCCTTTATAATCTCAACCCAGGTAGTTTCTGATAATGTCTAGTTTTTCCTTTTTATCTTTTACCCTAAGACTTCCTTTATATTGTTTTTTCTAAAAAGAAACTCTTCCTTTAAATTCCTCATTTAAAAAACTCTTTTATTATTTTCTATATACTCCCTTGGAACAGTTATTACATTATATTTTATATACTTGGCATTAATTTGTATTACCTCTCACTGACCATGCTGCTTGGAGAATATCTATCCCATGCCTTTGCTAAAACCAAACCTTAAGGAATTAATATTTACTATAAATGATGCTTCTAAACATCAGTAATATTTGAGTTTTTATAGGCAAATATTTTCCTTTTTATTTTGTTCTTTGATCATAAAATTATGACATAAAGACAATTAGAAAAGTATTAGAATTCCTTTCTGCAAGACTGGTTTAGAATATGGGGTTGCTTTAAAATTGAACAATTACATGCTTTTGCAAGTAAGACTTGTAACTTTTTTTACAATACAATTTCCTTAAAAACATAGTCTGGTCAATTTGTTTTATATGTGAAAAAGTAACAGACAAAAAAATCTCTAGTTATATTAAGACTGGAAAATCTCTTCTTTATTTTTTGCTCTCTCTGCTCAATCCATTGCTTTTCTAATATTTAAGCTGATATAATTTGCTATTAGTTTATTAGAAGCCTAGATTTCAGTGTCAGAGAACTCTTAATATCAGATCTTAAGAAAGGACACTCTGAAGCCTCATCTCCTTTTACTTAACCTATAGATGCAGTTGACTTTTCCAAGGTCCCAAATTACTGCGTTCTCAATGTCTATGGCAGTGAGCAGTCAGTGAGCATGCTGTTGAATTCTTATTTAATTTCATCTCATCCTTTCAATACCTTGCAAAAAGCAACAAGTGGCCATCATAACTTATCTGACAATTTCCAACATCTCTCGATCTTGAAACTTAGGAAATACATACACTACTAGCTTCTCCAATTTTTGTGTATGATCATTTTACCAAATGGTTTGCCATGGCATCGTCATGCTCACTAGCTCTCAGTGTGTACTGGCTGTTTCCACGTTGTGTGCTGTTCACATTTCATGAGTGCCACACATTAGAGATTTTTCAATTGCTGTGTTCTTCTTCTAGGCACTGATTTCCTTATTAGCTAGGCTATAATGAATAAGTATAGATGTTCAAATGGGAGAATTTATTATATTTTCTTATAATAATATCAAGATAGATCTAGCAGGGTGCATAGGTGACTATCACAGAATCAATAAGGAGCTTAGATTCCTATATTATTGCTCTGCCAATTATAAAGTGTTTATGAATACTAAATGGTGTGACAGTGAGAAGCTGATTATGCTAATGTTCCCATTTTTCAACACTAGTCATAATGCAAATTGTGATATATTACTTATTTATGTAGGACTGTTAAATTAATCACTTACAGTTTGCATATTGGTCATTCTACTGGTTGGAAGATCTAGTGACTCTCAACTATTCTTCTCTTTCTTTAAAATTATTAATTTCATATTGGGCAGAATAAGTAAGAATATGCTAACTGAATGGTGTCGGGTTTTTAGGGTCTGTTCAGCATTCATCACTATTTATGCTCTCCGGGTTCCCAAGGAGGACGATGACAATAGTAAAGGGAGAATGACAATCGGGAGAAAGCAGTGGAGAGGGGGAACAACATAAAAAAGAATACTGAAGAGGAAATCAATAGATATCTAGCACAAATGCTTCCCAAATGCCTCTTCATAGAGCCTCAGTCTGGTTATTATCCAGGTAGAAATGTTAATTCAAATAAGTGAAAAAAAAAAGAGAACAGTAATGGCATAATGATAATACCTTAGGTTTATTGATTTCCTTAGTTTGTATCTTGCCTAAGAAACTGAAACCTACCCTTTGACCGAATAGTAAGGAAAGCAGTTTAAAAGTGGTAAGTTCTGAGTAAGAATCATCTTTCACAGAAGCAAATGCTTCCCCTAAGAGTCAGGTGTAACTTTATCAGGTGCACAAAACTGATGCGGTTGCAAAATTCCAACCTTCTTCTGAAGGCAGGTAAATGTGGATCGTTCTTGAATTTGAATAGAGAGAGTGCACTGGGGTGCAATTAACAACACAATGGAAGTATCATTCTCCTAGATATAAAGGCCAGACTAAACTGATCTGTTTATCCATATAAATATTTAGTGAGCTTCTTTGTAGGAAATGCTTCTCTTCTAAGACAAATAGATATATTAACTAGTGTCCCACTATAATATGCAGAAATAAAGACAGACCAAGTAAGTCTAATAGAGAAAGAACTCCATCTGGAATCAAATGATTATATGCAGTGTGAATGTAGAATTTGATAACAAATTTAAATGAGCATTTTACTTTAAATAATTAAAATGTAATTTTGAAGAAAATCATTGGTAATCCCCATATTTCACTAAAATTGTAACTTCCCCATTACTGCATTTAAAAAAACTGCATTATTTAACATTATATTCATATTTGGTTGCATTAAGTATCAAGTGAATTATTTAGAGAAGTGATCTGAGACTTTCAGTGAATCAAGAACATCTCCTTGTATGGGACTATTTTCTTTTTTCTTTTGATTTAGAAATATCATGCATTTCGATGCAAAACTCATTGTTAAAGAGAGAAACATGTTTTAAACCACTTCGGTTTTTAAAATATACTTTTTTACAACGGGTTTTGATTTACACAAAAATTTAGAGTAAAGAGGGTTGCCATATACAGAGCCACAAACTTTCTCCTGTATTAACGTTTTGTATAGTGTGGTGCATTGTTACAATCAATGAATCAATAGCAAAGCAATGTTATTAACTAGAATTTATAGTGTATGCAAATTTTCTTAGTTTTTAACTACTATCTTTTTCTGTTCCAGGACTCCATCCAGAATACTACATTACCTTTAGCCTTTATATCTTTTTAGGATCTGCTTGGCTCTGCAGGAGTTTCTTATAACTTTCCTTGTTTTTGATGTCCTTTAAAGTTTTGAACATTGATCAGACATGTTATAAGATAACTCTCAAAATTTTTCAGATATTTGATGAAGCTCATGATGAAACTGGTATCTAATTTAAGGGAGCAGAATATGGAGATAAATGTCCATTTTCATCATATCATATATCATTTTATTCAAATCCATGTGGTGATTTGTGATGGTAATTGCATTACAATATGCATCAAGGTTCTCCACTGTCTTTTGTTTCCCTTTATCTATGTTGTGATATTTCAAAGAAGGTCTGTATGTACAAACAACACATATGAACACATAATTGTTCTAATGCAATACAGACATACAACAGTGTTCAAACGGTGACTGTCTATCTTCATGGGAACAGCTTTATTCTCTAGCCCTTATGTGTAGTTCCTTTGGCCTTAGTCTCACAGAATCCATTCATTTCCCAAGTTAGAGGTCAACAACTTGTGTTCCCAGTTACTTAGGTACATTTATAAGAGTTATTCTTATACATTTATAAGAGTTACTTTTTTGGTCACAGTTTTGCATTCATTTCTGAACTGTTATATTAATATTATTGTTATATTAATATTTTTAATTTGTATATATTAGTTTGGTTTTTTTATATTAGAGCTTTATGGGTTTTAATAAATGTATAATGTCATGTAACCACAATTGCAATATAATGCAGAATAATTTTTCTGCCCTAAAATTCCTATGCTTTAGCTAATCATTGTGTTTCCCTGTCTCTGACTCCTGGACAACCACTGGTCTTTTTTTGTCTTTATAATTTTGTCTTTTCCAGAATTTCATATAACTGGAAGCATATAGTATGTGACCTTTCAGAACTGATTCCTATTCTTGGCAATATGCATTTTTGTTTCTTCCTAGCTTTTCATGGCTTGATAGCTAATATCTGTATATTTCTGAATACTCTTCCATTGTATGGATGAGCCATAGTTTATCTGCTTACCTATTAAAGAATATGCTGATTATTTTCATTTTTTGGCAATAATGAATAAAACTGCTATAAATATTTGAAGGTAGGTTTTTTATACAGACACATGTTTTCAAATCATTTGAATAAATTACCTTGAATGTAATTCTTGGATTTTGTTTAGTAAGATTGTGTTTAGCTTTTTAGTTAAGAAACTGCAAGTTGTCTTCCAAAGTGACTATGCCATATTGCATTCCTAACAGAAAGAATGAAAGTTCTTACTATGATGCCATCCTTGCCAGCATTTGGTATTTTTAGGTTTAAAGTGTGTAGTGGTATCTCCTTGTTTTAATTTCAATACCCTAATGATAAATGATATTGAACATTTTTTTCATGCATAAGAATGGAGGTTCATTTAAGTATCAGTTTGTTTAGGCCATGATCCCCAGACACTTGGTTAAATATTATTTATTCTAGATGTTTTGGTGAAGGTTTTTGTTAGAGAGGAGTGGGATTTAAATCAGTAAATTTTGACTAAAGCTGGTTGTCCTCCCTAATAAGGATAAAAGTTATTCAATCAGTTGAAGGTTTAAAGGAAAAAAGACTGGCCTCTCCTGGAGAAGTGAGGATTATGCCACCTGACTACTTTCAGACTTGAATTGTAACTCTTGCCTTGATATCCAGCTGATTTACTCTGAAGATTCTGGACCCGTCAGTCTCTGCACTAGCATGAGACAATTACTTTAAATCCTACACACGCACACACACACACACACACACACACACACGCAGTTTGTTCTGCTTTTCTGGAGAATGCTAACTAATCTAACAGCTCCATGTCCTACTATTGAATATGAAAGATAATTTAATAATTTTATTTTTGGAATTTTTTTGGAGACATCGTGTGATACTTTCTATTACCGCAATACTGAAAAACACCTAATTCTCTTTAGCTCTAAGGTAGAATGATGGAAAGGATTAAGTAGTTGATTTTAGTTGAGGTAAGGCAGAGTGTAATTTCCTGGATTCTTGTAGTGTGAACTTCCATAAATTTCAGTGTACCTGGGTGGGTGTTCAAGTTTCTGTGAAGAAACTTTCTAAGGTGTAATGGTTGATTTGATCATGTTGCCTGGGCCACCAGATAGTCAGATGTTTGGTCAAACATTGTTATGATTGTGTCTGTTGGGGTGTTTCTGGGAAAGATTAAAATTTGAATTGGTAAGCTGAGTAGAGCAGACAGTGCTCCCTAATATGGATAAACGTCATGCAATCGGTTGAAATCCCAAGTAGGACACAGATTGAGTAAGGGGAACTCCTGTTTGATTTTTGAATTGAGACACTGGTTTTATCCTAAAACTGAAACCCGACTTTTCTTGGGTTTTGAGCCTGATGATGTTAGTACAGGAACTATACGATTGGCTCTCCTGGGTCTCCAGCTTATTCTGTCTTGGAACTTGTCAGCCTCTATAATTGTATGAATGAATTCCTTATTTAATATATCTCTATTGATATAAATAAAATATTCATATGTATTTGTATATGGAGAATATATATCTATTATATATCTCTACACGTTATATGTAATATTACATATATAAAAAATATCCAAATATATATCCTTTTTTTCCAAAAAACTCTGATTAACAATTTCCTTATAGCAGTGTTTTCAAATACTAAAGAAATTGCAGTATGAAATACGTTTTATGTAATGAGCAAGTAAATATCACGCCAAAATATATATACATACTTACGTATAAAATTGCTTGTCTTTTCTAGAATACCAGTTTAATCACATTTCATTTTACTAATATCATGAGAAAAATCCCCAAACTCCCTCAAATTAGAAAATACTGAATTTAAGGTACTGAGTGTGTCCAGCTGTCTAGAACACACAATGATAGAGCTTTGTACACCATTTGTGCTTAATTGAGCTTTTTCTCATCTTTGTCAAGGCTGACATTTAATTTCAATTAAATAATTTGTGAATAATAATGATTTTCTCTATTTAGAAATACAAAATATTCTTTAAGGGTAGTTTAAAATCAAATCAATGTAATATCTGTTAATTGCCTTTCAATGAAGAACCACATGTAGTCATTGCAATGCATTTAACAATGAATACATTTTAATTTATTCTTTTTAGGTATGAAGTTTAGCTCAACTACTGATGCAGTTTTTTGAGTAGCAAATAGATCTTTTTTTCCCTAAAAGGTTATCTATTTTTTCAATAAATTTCTAACTAAGTTTGAGTCAGAAACTAAGATGAAAATATATTTAATTTTATTTCACTCAAACTTCCTTTTTTTATTAATGCTCTTTTCAGTGTGATTCAGCATATTTTGGGAGCATGCAGGAAATAGGGAATGACTGGGTCTTGTTTGACATAATAATAATACTTTTGGAAGCATTTATGTTAGCTGTGTTGGCAAAATCTTTAATATCACCCCACCCTCACACTCCCCCCAAAATGGTTAGCCCATAATGAGCGCTTAAAATGTCATTTAGACAATGTGACTTTTACTACTAAAATACCACACAGAAAATATCTGCCAACTGGTTGCTTTACATTTAGAAAAACATGAAATTCACTTTGAGTTCACAATCTGCCAAGAATTTTGCGAAGTGTCTGAGATGCTGCCCTCCTTGTAAACCAACTAGTTAGCCTGCTGCAATTTCAAAGATGCTGGTAAAGACAGGACACTCCTGGGACAGAAGTGAAGGTCTTCATTACTCATGGCAAGCAAGGCAACATGAGCTTCATGTTTTTCTTGTTCCCCAAGTCCCCTGGGCGTGACCTAGAGGTGACCCGGGTCAGTGATGTACATGCAGTGGTGTGTGTCACAGTTGAGAAACTCAAGTTTAGGAAATCTTAATATTTAAAAAGACTTCAAATACACGTCTAACCTTTGACTCAAAGGGAGAGATTGTTTTATCACCCTGGATATCATGCAAATAAATCTACCTTTGTCTCAGGAGAGACACTATCTCCGTTTCCCAACATTTCATGCTGTATAAATATCCTTGAAAAGATTCTGGAGCAAAGTTACTCCTGCTTCTGTTTGTGAGACAGGTAGAAATGAAAGTGTCACACAGCAAATTGTCTCTCAATATAATCTGTCTTAGAATTTTCCTGGAACAGCCAATACATTTCAGAATGATATAAGCTTAGTTAATTTTAGTCAGAAACACTAGATATTGTGTTATCACTAAGAAATATAATGTTGAATTTTCCAACTGTTGAATTTTCCAACTGTTATGTAATTTAAAATGTCATACATTCCTTTTCCATAGATACAGTAGGAATAATTTTTTGAAGGCTCTGTGTGGCATTTTATATTCTCTTTTGTTCCCAATTATGGATTAAATAAAATGAAAATCCCTTTTTATTAGCAACTATAGAAGCTTAGATGTTATATTGATAGATTTATTTCTTTGAAATTACTTTGAAATTTAATTTTTTGAAAATACTTTGGAACATATCAAAATGTCAGTTTGCTATAATTTTCAATTGATTTTTTTAGCTTTGAAGCTTTAAATATTTCTTTTGCAGATATAGTTTTTTAAAAATTGATTTACTGTGGTTTCCAGTACAAGTTTAGTTCACACCTCAATAAATTATATGTCACACTAAAGCCACCACCAGACCTCTATCAGGTTGACCCCCTCTACCTGTTTCTCCCATACCCCTCCCCTTCCTTTCTGATAGCCAGTATTTTTCTTTCAGACTCTAAGAGCTGTTTTCATTTAGTTTTGTTAGTTTTCTGACTTTGTTTTTTTATATCCCACATGAGTGAAACCACCCACTGTCTCTCTCTTTTTGACTTATTTTGCTTAGTATGATCACCTTGAGTTACATCATGTTGTTGCAAATAGCAAGACTTCCTTTCTTCCTCCCTCCCTCCCTTCCTTCCTTCCTCCCTCTCTCCCTCCTTCCCTCCTTCTTTCCTTCCTTCCTCACATTTTATCCAGTCATCTGTTGATGGACACTGAGGGTGTTTTCATATCTTGGCTATTGTGACTAGTACTGAATTGAACAGAAAGATATACATATCTTTCTGAATTAGCTTTTCTATATTATTCTGATAAATACCTAAAGGTAGAATTGCTGGCTTATAATCATATCATAGTTGTGTTTTTAATATTTTGAGTTACTCATAATATTTTCTTTAGAGGCTTCGTAAATTTACATTTCCACCAACAGCATATGGATATTCCTGCCAGTCCACCTCCTCCCAACACTTGTCGTTTATTGTATTTTCATCATATAACATTCCCGAAATGTGAGGCAGTATCTTATCATGATTTTGATTTGCATTTCCCTAATAATACTTGATGTTGAGCATTTTTTTCATGTGCCTATTGACTATATGTAAGTCTTATTTGAAAAATGGTCTATTCAGATCTTCTGCTCACTTTTTAATTTTTCTGAGCTGTATGACTTCTTTATATATTTGAGATATAAACCTCTTATTGAATACGATGTGAATTAACTTCTCCCAATCAGTAGGTTACCTTTTAATTTTTGTGGTGATTTCCTTTACTGCACATTTTTTTTCAGTTCAGTGTAGTCTTCTTTGCTTAACTTTTCTTTTGTTTCTTTTGCCAATGGAGTCAAGCCCCCAAAGACATTTCTGAGGCCATAATTACAAGTTTATTACTTTTGTTTCCTATGTATTTTATGGTTTTAGATATTAGTCCAAGTCTTAAGTCCATTTTGAATTACTTTTATATATAGTGTTACATAGTGAATAGAAGAAAAGCACTTCAAAATAATAAAGGCCATGTATGACAAACCCACACTTAACATCATACTCAGTGATGAAAAACTGAAAATTTTTTCTCTAGGGAATATGACACAGATATCCACTCTTACAACTACTGGTTAACATAATTTAAAGTGGTTAGGTAAGGAAAAAGATATTAAAGGAATCTAATTTGAAAACTAATAAGTAAAACTATCATTATTTTCATATAACATGATAATAAAATATAGAAAACCCTAAAGACTCCACTAATAGAAACAATTAATGAGTAAAGTGGCAGGATACAAGAATTCAATGCATTTCTATACATAAATGATGAATTAGAAGAAAGATAAATTAAGAAAACAACATAAGTTACAATCACATAAAGAATACCTAGGAATAAATTTAACAAAAAAGGTGAAATGTGCATACACTGAAAATTATGACTGTTAAAACAAATTGAAAACACAAGGAAATGGAAAGATATTCCATGCTTATTAACTGAAATAATTGTTAAAATGGCCTTCATAACAAAAGCAATATTCAGATTCAATGCAATCTCCCTATCGAAATATTTAATGGAAATTTTCAAGGAAACAGAACAAACAATACTCAAACTTGTATGGATCCATAAAAGACCCTAGATATCCAAAGCAATCCTGAGTAGTGTGGCATGGAATAAAAGTAGATACATAGAGCAATGGCCTATCATTGAGAGTCCACAAATAAGTCCACACATATTTTGGCAACTAATTTTTAATAAAGGAAGCAAAGAACAAGCACTGGAGAAGGAGAAGTCTTTTCAATAAAGGGAGTTTGGAAAACTGTACAGTGACTTGTTAAAGAATGGAAATAAATCACTCTCAATATATATCATTAAAATTAATATATTAAATTCTATTATTTTTATTGTAATTTGTACACTTAATACAATTATATTTTAAAATCTTTTATCATAATGGTGGTTTTTTTTTAGCAGTGATTTAAATTCAGTAGAAGCTTCTGATTACAGAGATCATTTGATCTAAATATTGTCACTTTAACTTTCAACACCAAATCTTAAATATGTCCTTTAATTTTCACATGATTACTCTTCAATAAAATAGCCCATATTATGGCCAATTGTTTCAATTTAATTAAAATATAACTATTACTATCAACTAAGGGACTGTCATACCGCTGATAAACTTAAAAAAAATCTCTACCAAAACTGTTTAACAAAACCTCCTTGGAAATCACAATTTTTCCAATGGAAGATAAATTTTGCTTGTTCTAGCTCACAATGCACTGTAAATCATGTTAATATAAAAATGAATTATGAATCTTGACATCCTAGTTATAAATGACAGATAAAATCATATACCACTGTCAAAATCAAGAAATAAGATGTAGTTGTCCTACAATATTCAATGTTTGCTTATAGCAGATTCTCTCCATATCTCTTTTCTATTGCTCTTACAATCTGGTGCGGTGATTTTATATAATGTGTGAAGCTCTTGTTCAGGATTTGTGAGGCAGACATTAATATATTATATTTTATGTTATATTATCTTATTGTAGTCCATTCCATTCCACTTTAGTCTAGTCTAGTTTAGTCTAAATTTTAATTGGTCTATTACATCTACTCCATTAAAAATAGTAGTCACAACTCAATTATTTTATTTCATTATTCACTAATCTTTTTTTCCTGCAGTTACAAAAATTCCAGTATGCCTGAATGCTAAAATAATTCAAATTTCTAAAAGTTATGTAGTAAGAACCATATAATTATGTCTAATTTAGATCTTGTTTTGTTGTTAAAGTAACAGATGAATATGATGCAGGTATATTATTTGTTTTATAAAAATTACTTTTTTATCTAATATGTGTTTTGTTTTATAACACATCCTTTGATCCACAGATCTATCATTCTTTGAAATGTGAAAGAAGATAGTAAAATGTTATTATATTGTCCTTGCCAATTCTGATATTTATTGGATGTATTGTGTAATGATACCTTTTTATTTCCAGATTATAAATTATACTGTTCATGTGTTAGTTAACTAGCCATTCTCTCTGCATATATACCATATCCTTGGTCCTTGAAAGAATTCTATATGAAATTAAGTGTAAAACTCTTGTTCTGTGATCATAAAAATCAGTTCTATAAAACAGATGTTAACAATATATGAGAAAGATGTTTTTGATAATTATTGAATACATCTGCTAAAATTTATATGAAGATTTGCTTTAAGACATGATGAACGTCAAATGGAGAGATAAGGTTCTATTTTTCTAGGTACAAAGGATATTGAAGTCAAACTAATTGGTCTCTTTGAACTATTTATTTAGCTTATTTTATCAGTCAGTCAATACAGAATATTTAGTTTAAAAAGGAAGAGTAAATAGTACTCAAATAATGTCCAATATCTATTGATGGAATGTTTCTTAAAATTATTACTAAAATGTTAAATATTTTGTCTTTAAAGTCAAAAAGGAAATCTCACTGCTAGGCACTGACATTTTTTCAAGAAGTAATTACTTTACTTTGAAAACTTATAATTAACTCATATGAGGAAAAAAAAGCTGAGTACAGCAAAAGATAAAAAAGTTTTTATTTTTCCATTTCCTTCAGTCATTCTTTGTTTTCTTGATGTCTTGTTGGTCAAGGTGTTACTATTGTATATGAAGTTGCTTTTGTTTTTGCTTTTTAACTTTAGGAGCAAGGTCTTTTGAAATGAATTTCCTACAAAGTATAGTTTCCATAGCAACTGTAATGTCTTATTTTCACTTGTACCATTAGAATTAGTTGACAATAATAATTATAGACTACTTTAAGATAACATTTGCTGTTCAGCAAAGACATGTACAATGACATGGTTTGAAGAAAATTGTCCTGTTTTAGAGAAACTGAAATTAATTTGTAAGGAGGATTTGATTTTCCTACTCAGATGACTGAAATTCTATTTACATATTCCAAGTGAATTATTGAGATAATTCTTAATTCATGTCTAAGAATTATTTTCCCTCCATAATTTCAAAATCGCATGTTACCTTAAATCCCCCTCTCTGTCTCTCCCTCCCTCCCTCTCCTTTCATCACTCTCATCTCTGAATGTGTCAAATTTGTCAAAACTTCTTTAACTTATTTGAAATAACTTGGGTATTGAACAATAGAATGCAGTAGAAAATATACACATTTCCATTATTCTCTTTTACTTAGAAAATATTTTAGACTATAGGCTTCTAAAGAAGGTGAGGTAAGGTTTCATATAACTGGAAAAAATGTGGTTCAACTTAGAACATGAAAAGGAAACTCAAAAGTAAACTTATTCTGTCAATTACTTTGGATATAGTTGCATTGTGTTGCTAAAAGCTAAATGTAGTTATCTATTTCAGTGATCTTACATAAGTTAATAAGTAAACATGAAAGTATTTTTCAGTCATTGGATTGCTAATAATGACCATTAAAGCAGTTTCATACTGTGTGATGTTACCAGTACTGAAATGAATAAAATAGGATTTAAGTTAGTTTTGAACTTTCCCCCTGCAATGCCATTTTGTTCATGCCATATTTTTTTGTTCAAGAATAAAAGTAGCATGTCAATGACAATTCTTTGCAGCATAACTAAATATGGTGTACTTCTGTAGACAATAATGATAAAAGCATTTTCTAGGATATGAAATGTTTCTCTGAGCTGAACATAAGCAAACTAGAATTCTTATATAATTATTTTAGGATGCTAGGGTATAGTGAAGGGGGAATGAGTTCTGGTGGGGTGCTGTGTATAGTGGAGTAGAGAGAGGATGACTGCTATTCATGCACTGCAGCAAGGAATGCTTTTGCTCATCCAACAACTCCTTATTGCGTTTTCCCTCGGAAAGAGAGACCCATGACATCCATGGAGGTGTGCTTCTGATTTAGGGAACTCGAACTCGTCAGTTTCAGTGCTTGAAATGGTCATGAAAATATGCTGCTTAGATTTCCTTAGGGGAGTGTAATTTATTGACGAATGCCCTTCAGAGGTATCAATGCCATCCATTTATAAAAGATTGGAATCCTTACTGGTTTACTTTTGCTCGGGCCTCTCCATCAACTTGGCTGAAATGTTCTTAGAACTAGGCTGGAACCAGAGACTCTTTTTACCCAATACTCCTCTCTTCCTCTTTTTTATAGGTATCAAATCTGCATCGTGGTCTGAAGAGACTTCTTATCTAAATTCTTTTTCTTTATCCTTCACAGATCTCTCCATCCCCTGCACCCAGTACATATCTTTCCCAAAAATGATGTTACACTATCCACTTGTTTTGGTATCTGCTTCTCAGATGACTAAACTGACAGTTTGGAAAAATGTCAATTTTATGTTGAAAATGCTGATAATGAGATATTTATTGGACATCCATGTATAGAATAGACAGCAATATGCACAAATCTGAAGATGTAGGAAATGAGAAGAGAGGTCTACTTGAAGACTGAGGATTGGAATGGAGCAAGTATTAGTGGTATTCAAGTCCTAAAATGGAATGAGTTTACCAAGGGTGCAATGTAAGTAGAAGACTGAAGAGAAAGCCTTAATTAACCACTTCAACCTGAAGCATGATTGGCCAGTTAGGTAGGGAGGAAATCAAAAAGGTGTGATGAACTAGAAACTAGGTGAAGACATTGTTTCAAGGAGGAGTTTATAACTAACCTTGTAAAATGTTGCTGATGGACCAAGTGATATAAAATCTGAGAAGTAGTGATGGATTTAGCAATGGTAGGGTAAAATCTGACCTGAAGAAAAATAAGTTTAGATGCAATGTAGAGGTAGGTGACTGACGAGTGTATTTGTAAGAAAGGATAGGGAAAAAAGTGAGTTTGTCATAAGGGAGAGCAGGGAATTGGGACTTTACTAGATAGTAAGTAAATTCAAGGAGATTTCTGTTCATTTGTTTGCTTTTGACCTTGTTTTTAAGATGGAAATAATTAAATTATATTTTATGCTAATATGAATCATCCAGTAGGGAATGGGTCAAGAATTTCTGGAACCATATTCTAGAGTTGGAAACAATAGTTAGGATGGACTGTTCAACACTTCCAAAAGGAGAAGAGGCAGAGTGAATAGACACAGATGGTGGTAGGTGGATAAATGTGGGTGTTGGTCCTTGTGGAAAATCTAACTGATTCTATTTTCTGAGTGAAGGCAGAACCAAAAGGAGGTGTTAGAGCTTTCTATTTATCTAAGGAGAGTAAAAAGATTTAGGAATTGCAGCATCACCCTGAAGCATTAAGGACCCATTTGGGGTTGTGAGCATGAATGTAAAATGAGAGCAGTCAGCATTCATTGTTTTTTTTTTTTTTTCCCCTGTAATCGTGATCAGCTCTGTAGGGCAGGCACAAGCAAGCACTGGATCAGATTTAACTAGGGCTTGGATTTTACCAATTGAATACCAAGAAGGAAGAGAGGAGCAATGAAATTGAGAGGGTAAGCGAGGGACTGATGATAAGGCAACTGAGGTCATGGAAATGGTGGGTATTGAGGTTATCTCATTACTTCTAAAGACACCATGTAAATAATAGCCATCATAGTTTATGAGTAAAGCTCTCCTCATGAAACATTTTCTTCCATAAATCTGTATTGCATGGACAGAGATTTGGGAGTGGAGGTGCTTTACAAATGAAAACCACCAAGGAAGTAGAAGAACACAGTATTTATCAACCAATATCTTCTTGGACTTGAATAGAAGGATTAAAATAAAATACTGACTAAAATTTCAAAAGAGCAATTATATTTTGTTAACGTAAGTTATATGTTAAGAAAGTATATCAGAGAAATATTTTTCAAAGCAGTAAACTTACCCAATGATAACATTTTGCTTAGATAACTTGGGCAGGCAAATGTATTTTCTGTAAGAACTAGTCAAAAGATTTTGAGATTAAAAATTCCACACTAAAACACCACTGAAATTTCTACCTCAGTTAACTTCTTTGTGGATCTAATATATTAGACTTAAAACTAATTCACATGAAAAATGATAAATGCAACAATTTCTTCTACGTATATATAGAAAAACAAAATAGTTAAACATGAAGCCAGTCCTACTATTGATGCCTCAATAATGTCTTAAAATTGTTCTTTTAGGTACTCAAACATTACCTCTGTACATTCAGATTTTTTTAATTAGTGTTCTTAAGCTAGTTTAAGGAAGCCAATTACTCTATCTATATTCCAAAGAAATTAAATATTGTTTTATAGCAATTATTTTTAAGACAAATGTTTAAAAAATGACAAGATATAAAATTAACAGATCCTCCTTTGATTTATTACTTAAATTAAATGTGGTTTATTATGGGTACATTTGTTGAATGCATACACTGATAACTTTATATAACAGCAAAGATAACAAAGCAGCGATACTTAAAATTTTTTTTTGAAATGTCCACATCTTGACAAAATTTATACTGCTAACACACTACATTTGTGGAAAACACATTTAGAATCCTCAGTGATAGGAAAAATTTATATATATGAAAATTAGAGTTATATTTATATAAATCACATATTGAATTAAATTTTTTTTATCTTATCTATTATTTTAAAGATATTTTTCTTGCCTAATAATGATTAAAAGGTGTGACAATTATTACTTTAAAGCACCATTCCACCTCTGATAATAAGATGATATTTTTCTTAAGGCATATTAAACCTCTCCATCCATGAGAAATTGGTTTACCCGCCTATGAAGTCCTTATATATGGACTGTGTGGGAATAAGAAAATCTGCAACATGACTTCAGGAGTATTGTTTTTAGAGTCCATCAAACTGGTATTCATTCCTGTATTGGTCACCTATTTATGGGCTGTGTGAATTTGGGCAAATTATTTCATCGTTTTCTGTCTCAGTTTGCTTATCTTTCCCCCTCTCACCCTTAAATAGAATATTAAACACAAGAGAATAGGACTTGATGTGATTTAACAAAGAATCTCTAGTACCTAGCACACAAATGTATCCTTAATAAATATTTGTATAAATAGATAAAATATATCCTTAGAAGAGTGAAAGAGTAGTAATTGTGTTATAGGGATATTCTGAGAATAAAATGACGTAATACTGTAGAAACCACAGTCCTACGTCAGAGTAACTATTCTAATTAGGGAAAATTCTAGAAAAGCCAGGATAAATTTGTCTTCTGTGCTCAATCTCTATTTCTCTTTCATACTGTGGTTGGAATTTATACTATAACTAGTAACCCTATGCTAGGCTGTAGCCCTTGTGAGTTGTGTAAAAGGAATAATATTGATTTTATTACTATTCATCTCTCCTAAATCTTTAATATTTGGGAGAAGTGGAAATAAATCCAAGTGAATTAAAGTATTTTTACATATAATCTGCCATCGGTGAAAATATTTTCAGAGTTTAAGTATGCATACCAGGTAATGAGAGGTAGTATATATGATATTTCACTGTTTTAAAGATGTATATTTAAAATTTTTATATATACAAAATCTAGATGCATTTAAAAATCATTTTACAATTGCTTGATTTCATTTTTCCTGCCCTATCTCTCATCTTCCTTTCTCCTTCCGTCCCTTTTTCCTCCCTTCTGGCCTTTCTCATTCACAATATAATAGGGTATCTTAAATAGAATTGATTAAGTATGGTATAGCTATATATTAAAGTAATATTTCCCAGTAATTCTTACCATCACCCAACTTTGGCAAAAAGCCTCTTGAGCACTTTTCCCTAAGTTTCCACCTCATGAAATTTAAAGCTATAGGTATACTTTATATCTCTTTGCATAACATATGTATATTTACGTTCTATAATATAAGTCAGATTCAGTAACTAATAACTAATTCAATAACTAGTAACTAATTCCTTTTCTCTCAGTATCACTATTACACCCGTTGAGAATGAGAATGTAGGTATTAAAAATGATGTTATTTATGATTCTTAGTTTTAAAAATCTCATTTGCTCTAATATTGGGAGTCATAAGAAAATTCTTCAGTTTAGAGCTTTTGGCTTTAATTATATAACAAAATGGCTGGGAATTACATTATTATTGTGAATGACTGTCAAAATACATGCAAAGTTTGAACATTTTCTGTTTACTCCAACAGCCAGAAAGTGATCCACAATATTTTTTAACAAATAAAAGATCTTCATGTTTACCCAGCAAAATCATTCAACAAATATTATTATTTTTTGAATTAAGACTATTGAATAATTTCACTGTCTAAATTTAGAATGTTATCTCTGTCACCTCTGTAAATTCATGAGGTTAAAGATATAACTTGAACCAAACATCAATAAAGAGAAATTTTAAGACCATCTGATTTTCAGGGAGCTTTAAGAAATACTTGCTCTCTCCTCCACATACTGCACTCAGTGGGGAGAAGAGGGATGTGCACTTCTCCAGGCCTTGGTTCAGCAAGTCTATCCTTCAATCTTGGCAGTTTTGGGATTCCCACTTCTGATTACAGTGATGGGATACACAGGTCAGTCCACTGTGACCAGTGGTTTGCACCAAAGGAAAAACATTTAAATCAGAGTTTTCTCCTGCAAAGTTAGCTGTTATACTCAACAGGTTTCTCTGATGGAGAAAAAATTATTTATTTGGAGACTATATTTCAATGGAAAGTTGTTTGGTGTATTCTGAAGTGTTTACTTATCTTACCTCTGGACTAAACAATTTAACTTTTTAAAAATGGTGGTTAAAACCTTTTCAAGTTAGAGACACAAAAAACTTAGTTCTATTGCAATGATACTAGCTGACATTTGACAATTCAGGCATGTATATGTAGGCCTAATTTTATTGGGGGGTATGTGAATTGGTTATTTTTGACTTCCAAGTGTGTAAAAAATATACAGTTGTATGGGGAATATGAAATATTCTAGTGATCTAAGCAATGTATCCACAAACATTAAGACAGGTAATACTCAAGAGACTCATCAGCAGTATACAGATATCCATATCGAGGCTTTATCAATCAAGTTAGTTTTATACAAGCTTTTGTAAATAAATGGAAAGTGAATTCAAAACCAGAAATCATCTCCTCCACTGCTCCTAGTACTTGCTCTTTCTCTGCCTTTTAATCGCAGCATTTCCATGATGCTCCGAGCATAGACATCTCTCAAGTTAACACTGATGTATGAGTCAGTGGCTATATTCTTGGTAAGCTTCTTTAGAGCTTCACGCTGTCTAACAGCTGCTTCCTTGAGCTTTAAGGTGAAGTAGCAAGCAGAGAAACGGTCATTAATAATAGCAATAGGCAAGGCCAGGACAAGGATTCCTGATAATATACACATGAAGGCCACGATTTTGCCTGTGGTGGTGTCTGGTCTAATATCTCCATATCCCACGGTAGTCATGGATGTTGTAGCCCACCACCATGCACAAGGGACACTTGTGAAGGTTGTGTCAGGAATGCTCTGCTCAGCAAAATATTCCACAGTTGAAAATATAGAAATTCCCACAGACAGAAATAGGAGCAATAGGCCAACTTCTTCATAACATTGGGTGATTGTCATTCCAAGTGAGCGTAATCCTGCAACAGAACAACTGCTGTCAGTCACTGGCACCCTTCCCTTCCTCTTCCCTCTCCCTTCCTGCTCCCCCTGCCCCGCCTCCAACATGTATGCACATCTAACATGTCCCCCAAACAGGGATACCGAGATGACAAATCATAGTCTTTATCTTCTGAAAGCCAATAGTCTGGTTGATGAGGTTGGATTGAAAAGGACTGAAAGAAATATAATTAAACTTATTCATTCACTTATTTATTTATTAAACACCTACTATTTATATTTTTTAAAAGGTGAGAGATGAGACTAAAAAGGCGGGCAGGGGACTGATGATAGAAATTTGTTCTTTTGTCTCTACAGTGAGAGGTCTTTGAGGTTGCATATGGGTGGATCACTTGGCTACACGCGCTTTTCTAATGTCACTTTTTTCTGTCTCTTTCTATTTTACAATACAGTGAGAATGCAATGACCTCTTGAATGTTACTCTATGACACCTCTGAATATTTATTTATAGCTAATGCATGGCACCCATATCACATGCCTGTATCTGGCTACATGTAATGCTTAAGATGAAACTGTTGAATATTTATGCAAATAATTATATCTTTTTAATAAATTAGGCTTTATTAATACTTTATGCTGCTTTAGAGCTGAGAAAACCTTTGAAGAGGTGACATTGTGGAAATTACTATTATTTTCTTTTTCCTTTCTTTTGGGAAAAATGTAGTCTTTACTGGGTGTTTTTAAATTGAATCCTGTGAAGAGTTTATAAATACTAGAAGAAAGCATCCCATTATGTGTGTCAGGAAACAAAGAGCAGTACTTGTAAAAGTTGTTGAAAACCCCATTATCAAATCCATGGTATGTTAGACTAGCTAGGAAAATACACTACCAAAATTATATTAGGGTAAGTCCTAATTATCTCAGAGATGTTGGGTTAAAAACATATCTGAGGTTAATTTCTCCTATGTGTTATATGGACAGACAACTACCATCTATCCATCTATCTCTTTCAGGCACACATCCAGGAAAATAAGTTGGAAATAGAACTCTTTAGCTAAATTATTTATACTCAGATGTTTTGTATTAAAATGTAATCTAGTGTGGTCCAAGAACAACCTATTTCAAAGTCCTATATCAAAGTTACTTGTGAGTTTGTTAAAATGTATCATTCAGGATTCAACTTCAAACACTTAAATATGACTCTCTAGGGACTGGCATTCAGAATTTGAAATTTAACAAGTTGTTTAAGTGATTATCATTTTCATTAAAATCTGTCATAAGGAAACACATGTATTCCAGAATGTCCAATAGCCACAGGGTCAACCATTGAGAATCACTGCCCTCTGATGCAAACATCATTTTGTTCATCTTGTGAATTTCCTCTGATATTGACTATAATTTTCATGTACAATTCTGTGGCATGTGTGTGTGTAGTGTGTGGATAATTTTCGAGGGAGAGTCTTCATTAGATTTCCAAGGCTTTGTGATAACATACTGAAAACTAAGGAGTCCTGTTGCCTTCTCTGTCATGCATCCCAGATCAAAGACAAGCAATTCTCAAATACTAAAGTATTTAATTAGTGTCTTCTGCTTTCTTTCAAAGAAAATATTTCTATCATTTCTTCAAAAATTCTGGGAAGGCCACCAGCCCTTGGTCATTTCTCTTTCTGTACAGAGAGTGCTCTGGACAAATTACTTTCCTTTTTGCCAAGGAACATGTGGGTAAGCAAGCACTTCCTGGGTCACAGAAGGGAAACTAGCTTATGTCCTTATGTAGCACATACAATTTATATGTGTCTTTTTAATGTACTTTTTATGCATATTTTACCTAGAACCTACTAGAGGCAAAGTCTCTTTAATTTTGAACATCTTCTGGGTGCTGGATAAAACAAAAATTGAGGTTAGCAAATGGCAAATTGTTTTTCCAAGTCTTTTGGAGAGAAAGTGTGTGAGAGGCATTTTCTCTAAACTTGTGATAACAACTTCAAATTGGGCTTCCCAATACCTGCTTAGAGCTCATGATTGGATAAAGTATGGGCATTTCCAATTTTGAGTATGAATTCAGTCACCTCCCTTGGACTTGGCTCAAAGCACTAATGCTTACAAACAATGGCAAATTAAAAGGCACCAATGAAATCTAATACCTGTGGAGTGTCTGCCCAGTTTTAGCATGCGCAGAGCCCTGAGCAGCCTCAACACCTGGACGATGCGGCCCACATTCTCCAGCTCCTGTGTAGTTTGGCTCCCACTCAGGCTCTCTACCAGAAGAGTGATGTAGAAGGGCAAGATGGCAAGGAGGTCTATGATGTTTGGCACCTTTCTCAGGAAGCGGCATCTGTCCCGCACACACAGGAATCGCAGGACAAACTCTCCTGTGAACCAGCTAATGCACACGTATTCCAGGATTTCCAACAGCTGCAGGTCCAGCCAGCTTAACTCAGCTGACATCAGGGCCATGTTGACGATGGATACTGCCACGAAGATGATGGAGATGACCCCAAAAATTCGGGCAGCTGTGGAAGACCCAGGTTTCTCCAGGATGTTCCAGAGCTTCTGTCGGACAGTGGGGCAAGGTCCTTGCGAGAAGTCCTGTTCACTCTCATGCTGACTTTCCTGGTCTTCTGTGTCCTTCTTAAAATCTAAAGTTTCACTCAGCTCCTTTCTCCTAAAGTATCTTTTAGAAAAGACAACTAGGTGATTAGTTTATTTTTCTTTAAATACAGTTGTAAAAAGAGAAAGAAACTTGGTAGTGAGGTCAACTTTTTATTACCTGCAACACTCAACATTTCTCAACTAGGATTATTCTTTTAAAAACGAGCCCTTTTGGTAGAAGTTTATAAAAAAGTATTAAACATAGCAAAACTGTCTTAGATTGGTGCATTTTATTACCTATTTTCTTGTAATAACAACATATGGTTGCCAAATAGAACTTTTGGGTGTGTGTAAAGAAAAGGTTATTCATGAAGAAATGGTAGTAATAGCAAGATAATAGCAAAGTCATTGCTGATGTCCCTCAATTATTCGCAGTCAAGGAACTCACTTTCTTTCTTCTGTATTTAAAGCAGTTCTCCATCCAAGCTTTTAAAGTTAGTGTCTTAGGTTTCAGAAATAATGCACCACATGGAAACCTACAAATATCTATTGCAGAACTGACCTCCCTTGTCTTCGACACGAATTGTCATCACTCACTCGAAAAAGGAAAAGGTTTAAAGAGTTCCATTCCTAAGTTAGCTTTGTGATGCTTTCCAGCCCCCATTCCCACTCCACCAAGTGGCTGCAGGTATTTTTCCTTCTGGGTTCAGAGAGGTTCCTGCAAAGCCTCAAGCCTATACCTCTACCGCCCCGTCTCTACTGCACGCCCCCACCCCGCCGCCCCCGCCCAGCCTTCGCCTTACCTGTCTCTGCAGCAGGAGTCGATGCTGAGCTCGTCGATGCCCCAGTACTGGATCTCCTGCAGGAAGGAGATCGCGCACAGCTGCTCCATGACGTGCAGGCGGCCCGTGCGGTAGTAGTGCAGGACATAGCGGAAAGCCTGCGAGCTGCGGTCGAAGAAGTACTCGTTGTCCCCGGGGTTGGCGTCGTCGCAGAGCTCCAGGGGGCTGGGCACGGCTGCCAGGGCCCCCCGGCGGCGGCACGAAGCCACCACCACCGCCAGCTTGCCTAGACGCGTGTGCGGGAAGCAGGACAGCGCCTGCTGCGAGAGCACAAAGCGGCTGCCACCCACGTTGACCGTGAAGCAGTCCCCGAGGGCCAGGGGCTCCCCTTCACCCTCGCTGCAGAAGACGCTGGACTCCAGCGAGGTCAGAGAGCAGCTGTCCAGCGGCGAGTCCGGCGGCGCCCGGCTGCGGGAAGGCAACTCCATTCTGGCCACCGCTGCCCGAGGGCGCCACAAATTTGAGGGCGCGCAGGAATCCTAGGTCTCCGGAGAGCGGTGGCCCGGCTCCTGATGGCGGCCAGGATTTCCCGGGTTCCCAAGGCGGGTGCCTCCCACCTGCGCACCCCCTACTCTCCCCGCCCTTTGTGCTTGTTCCCCCCCGTCGCCGCTGGGGAGTTGCGTGAGCGCGCTAGCGGCGCGCAAGTGGCGAAGCCTGAAGGCTGGGAGCAGAGGGAGGGGTGCGCCTAGGGAGGCGGTCAGGTTAGTCCCGGCCACCAACAGGCCGGGGCACACAGCCGCGCACCGAGACCCTGCCCGGACGTCCGCAACCCTCCCCAGTCTGAAACGGAGGTCCCCCGCCCAGAGGACTGTGGATTGAGAGCCTCCCCAGCTACTTGAGGGGTGGGGCGGTTGGCCTGCCGCGCGGGAGGGAGGAGGGCAAGGCTGCTGGCGGAGAGTCAGCTAGCGGAACGGCCAGGCTTACTCCGGCTGGCAGGTGACCAAAGCGAAAAGTTCGCCAAGCAGAGGAGGTGGTAACCGAGTCTGAATCCCTTTCAACTTGAGAGTTTATAGTCCTATTGTCCTCCCTCTTCTTTGGAGGCGGCCTCATAGACCTCCCCCAGAGTGTTTGATGGGGATGTGAGCACGTGGAGGAGGGTGGTCTGGGAGAAGGGGCTGTCTCACTAGCTCGCAATTCACTCCCATTCTAGTCTGAATCTCATGCTCCCCGCTTTTTCTCACGCTCTCAGGTTTTGACCTCCTGGTTGAGAAATAAGGATAAAGAAGGCGACTTTCACGTGAAATCCCAGTAGGCTACTAAGAAGTGTGGAACCATTTTGCGTCTTTCAATTTAGCAGTTTCTGTCCCTACAGATTTCCTGGGGAGCAGATGTTCTGGACGCGTTCCCCAGCACACAGCAGTGCTGTCATTTTTAGGAGAAGGGAAGGAAAAAGACAGGGACTAGAACAGGCGTGGGCAGGGACAGGTGCTTAAATAGTAACGACGCCTCGTAAAGAGAAGCCGAGTGCTGTGCGCAGGTGACACTAGAAGTGAACCCTGTGGGCTCCTTGGAGCCGCGCAGAGCGTGGGACAGCCTGGGAAGGAGGGAAGGAGACTCACCTGTGGATACGTGCACACCTGGTGCACTCAGGGGACGACTGCTTAAGTAGCCCTCCTTTGATCCTCCGGGTAAACTCCTGCGCTCTGACTTAACCAGCCCTGTTGGAGCTGCGCACACCGCCGAACTCCTCGCTGTGCTTTTAGCTTTTAAGCCCCTCACCTCGCCTCGCCTCGCCTCGCCTCGCCTCGCCTCGCAAGTACCTGCCTCACTTCTTGGCCCCCTGTCTGCCTCTGGCAGAGTGGCGTTCCGGGTTTTTGCTTGCACTACTCCCGAGTCTCCCGGCGGTTTCCCGCACTAGCTGCCTGCAAGAGTGGAGGGAGGTGAGACCGGGGGAGGAAGTGAAATGCTGTGACATTATATTCATTCTGAAGACACTTCAAGAATTACTTTATTCGGTTCTCGTTTCCCTGAATCTGTGTGCACACAAATGCTGAAGAACAAAATTTTCCATTTCCCTAAGTCCTCTAAACTCGGGTTTACAGGTGTTACATTAACCTCTTTGTATGACGTGGTTCAAGGTTTTTTTCATTATTTCCTGAAAGCATCTCAGAATACTGTGTTCTTTCAAAAGTCTTTGTCAGAGAGAGTGAACCAACCCATGTCTGTAGTTTTCTAGTAAGAAGTTTTAGAAAGTATACGTATATATTATATATAATGAGTAGGCAGGCTCCTTGATGCAGTAGAGAGATTTTAAATTGATTTGAAGCATGGCAATTTAGTTCTGGCTTTGTCCACTGGTTATGGGGTCTTCAGATGTTATAAATTCCATAGGCCTCAATACCTTCCTAGGTAAAACTTAAGAGTTCTTTATTTTTAACCCAACATATATTAAGAGCTTTCTTTGTGCAGGAAACTTTTTAGGTTTTTCGCTCTTGTATTGACTTATTTTGTCATAATAATACTTCACAGTAGCAGTATACTCATTTTAACAGAGGGAAAATTGAGACACAGCAAAATCAAGTAATTTATTTTGAAAATCATACAGTCCAAATCCAAACAATGGGACAAATACAATCCTTTGAACATGTCATTTTTGTGTGATATTTAAATAAAGTATGATTGTTTTAAATTTTATAACAATTTTCTAAAGAAGGACTGGAATTTAATTATTTATTTATCTGGTCTTTCAACAAATGTTTATTTATTTATTCACTATGGCCAGGAACTATTCTAGGTATCCATGAAGGAAACAGATGAGATCCCTTTCTTTGTGAAATTTACATTTTTTCCTCTAGAATAAAAGAGCAACTTCAGTGAAATTTAAAAATAGTATAGTATAGGCTGTGGTTCTTTTTTCTTTTAAAGTCAGATGAGATCTTCTTTGTTAATAAACTTTATAATATGCTATACTATAACACAACAGAATATAACAAGTATTATTGGTATAATATAATGTATTTACTGAAAGTTTGCAAGTTTTAAAGAAAAATTTGAAACAAGGATGTGATTTAGCAGTAAAAATTGTTCTTTGTATTTGCAATTTTCATTTAGGACATTGGTTCTGAGCCGGGGCTTCACATTGAAATAAACTGGGCATATTCATTTATTTTTAGTTATACATATGCATTTCTTTAAAACTCCCTTATGGGATGTGGTTTTTGTTCAACTATCCATTTGGTTAACTTTTGCTTCTATATAGAACTTTTTCCTATAGAAAATATGAAAGGCTTAAAATTGCCCCAGTAAACACAAACATCATTATGTTTATGATGCCATTATATCCTGTTATTAAGTTTTTTAAGGTACCAGAGTTTTCCACATTGAAAAAGGCAAGAGTCCACAGTTCTGTTAAACCTTATTCATGTCTTAATGTGAATGACTTTAATCAATCAGCTATAAAGTTCTAGCCTAGCTTTACATATCGCGGAGGAAAACTTTTCAGAGGATGATGAAAACTTGGCAGATTGCACTGTCACCAGACTCCTGACTTCATTTTTGATGAGTGAGTGGTGATTAGAAGTAATTATATGATAACCACCCCTTAAGTGTGATGCCCAAGGTAGACTTTAGATTTTCATAGTGACTCCATGAAGTAAGTGTTGACATCCATAGTTTCAAATCTTAACTGAGAGGCTGCCAAGTACTAAGTAAGTAACTGCCTCAGTTAAATGAATGTCTGAAGGGGTGGAAACCTAGACTCCAGATGCTATTTCAGCGGCTGAAAGCCTGATGTTTTCAATGGGCTGTAGTTGTGATTAACACAATTTATATGAATTAAAATCATCCTAACTGGAGAGATGATAACTAGTCAACTGAGAGTAGATAAATTCAAATGACCCATCTGAAAACATAGTCTCTTGAGTCATACAAATCCCTGCCTACTTGCCTGTTCTGTTCTCCTTAATCTATTATCTTTCCTCTCTCTTGATTGCCCAGGTTTGAGGTCAGAGAGTTCAATGAAGAGGATATCAGAATTAATAAGAGGAAATATCTATTAAAAAATATCTTCCCAGGTCTTTGAGTTTGACTTGAGATTTACCCTGAAGTATGTCAAGAAGTACTGCTGATTAGTAATTGGAGGTGATGAGGTCTTGCTTTCCATTTCATTCCTACATAGCATGGGAGGAATGTGATTTTCATGTAGGAGGTAACACAGTACTGAGATGTGAAACTAGACATTCTGATAGCTTTGGATGTATTTCCCCAGTCATCAGATGTTATATTCAGGTGATTTTCCATTAATAGTCTTGTTATGAAATGTTCTACTGGTGTCTGGCTTTATCATGCGTTCTAAATAGTGATTTGAATATTAAATGTCTCAGTAAAACTAATGTTTCTCATTCTTTCAATTTTTATGAACATTTCTAAATTTGTTAATGAACAGCATGTATTCTTAAGAGTCATTCTAAAAATTAGATTATAGGAAAAATTGCACACCACATGTTTTAAATATCTGACTCTTCATGATAATTACAAAAAAGTTAAATGTCATTTGAAGCACATTAGGAATTACTATTATTAAAAATATAGACCATTCATTTAAGTTTTTGAAAAAATTAATGAGAATGTATTTTTATTAGCGTTGTATTCTGCTTTTCTGTAATCTATTTAAATATTAATGTGTCTGAAATAAATTCTCATCTTTTATATGAATGGTTTGAAATGATTATACATACATAAAATCATTGAAACATTTGTAATGAATGTATGTCCAAAATGTTGCAGCTTTCCATTTCATTTAGTAATTGAATAGGGAAATGAATGAAATTTTTTGAATAAAAGCTTGTGTAAACTCTATCTTTTCATTTTCAATATTCACTGTAGAGTCATTTGTTTAATGTAAAATCTAACTTTTATCAGTAGTGCAGACTATATTTCATATGAGATGTGTACACCATATTTCGCTCTGTTTGGTAATGTAGGGATAGATAACCATATGTGATAATTGTCATGGTGTTTAAAAATGCCTTTGTGTGTGGACAAAATGAGTTTCTCCTTCATTGCATTGGGATGTACTTAAAGTATAGGGAAATCTGACAATTTCTATCTATTCATCTTTCATGTGCCATCTAGGTGCTTGGAATAAATCCTCCCAACTGTATAACAGCCCACTCTACTGCAGAATTTAGCTTAATGTGGGCCTGTTCTGGATTCCTTCCAAGAGGAGACAATTATCTTTGGAAGTACCCAGGAACTCATTTTTTATAGCCTAGTCTGCTAAAGAAATCATGGGATGAGTTGTGAGGAGGACAATAATAACAAAGCTGCTACCTTTACATATTCAGTATCTGTTCTCAAATTATCTGTTTTATGTTAACAAATTTCATAAACCTCAATTTCTTCTAATCAGTAAAATAGGGGTAACAGGTGGACTTACCTTATATTATTGTTTTAATATTAAGTGAAGTAATTCATATGTTTAATTCAATTAGTATTCTTATTGTCACTTTTATTAATATATTTCAGGAATCTTTTCTGATCCCATTTTACTGAGCATTTACTATGTGCCATATATCATGTTAAAAACTGATCTTATTTTATTTACAATTCATATAATCCTAGAGGAGCGTAATGCTGTCATTCTTTTACAAATAAGAAATCAGAATCACAAAATTTAAATAATTTCTCAGTGTCAAACTGATATTGGAAATAGACTTGAATACAATTGTTTGATTCAAAGCTTTCGAAGGGCACTGATATGGAGATATTACAATGATGAGAAATCATTATTAGAAATGCTGTTTTCTTTAAAAGATTTTTATAAAGAGACAATTTCTCTCTATGCTTTAATAATTGAGATGACTTTACTTTATAGACCGTGACCAACATATTGCCTGTGATTTCACATTTAATACATTGGATTTTTCTTCTAAACATCATAAAAGATTGGTCATTAAATTATTCTCGCTATGCCATTATGATATGCAAAAGACATAGTTGAATTTTTCCTGAGTTATGAAGAAAATGTGTAGAATCAGGCACTTACTGTTCACTGGATTAACTTCTATAATTACACTGAAATTAAACTTTTATAAACAAGATTTAGAATCAGTGGAGCAAAAGCAGGGCAAATGCTTTGCTCATCATGTTCTGTAAGCTGTTAAGTGAACTCAATATTGAATTTGAAAATTCCAATTAAATTTTTTACCCAGCTCTATCAGATTCCCTTATGTTGATAGAGTGACTGAGTCTTACAGAACCATTAAAACGGCTTCTCATTGAGAATGTACTTTATTAATTTTAGAAGTAAAATTGCATTTGGATTTAATCTTATTCTGTTTAGTGCTTTCTTTCATTATCAAGGTGTTCAGTAAACATGAATTTGGTTCTGCAGTTGGATGAGAAGTAATCTTTGCACTTCATACATATTATAAGGTTGTCTGTGTTCCGTTTCCTTGACTTTACTGGTATCAATTCTGACTTGAAAAGTATTTCAATCAGCAGATATTTATAGAAATGTACTTTTGCAAGCTTTGTGGGATGATTCTAAGTATATGCAGATAGAATATATGATATATGCATCATGTAGGTCTCACATATGAATACACACAACATACACACATGAATGAGTATGTCAGTGTCAGTATTGCTACTCTATGGAAGAAAAGTAATGATCAATCAGAAGCAATACAAGGAAATTAGCACTAAATAAGAGGAAAGGCAATTTTTGTTTTGAAAAATGACTTGTATTACTGTAGCTCATTTAAATGGCATTCTCATTGTATTTTAAATATGATCTAATTAAATAAAAATATGATCTAATTTTTAAGAACACATATGCTGAAATTGTTGCCTACATATTTTTGTTTAACTCGATTGTAAACCTGTGTAAAATACCTATTATTCTAATCTCAATTTAAGCACAGTGAACAACATTTAGATAAAGATTTCGTATGTTATCCCACATAAATGAGATAAACTCATTTCTGTTTGAGTTCTCAAATCACTGCTTTTTACACTTAACTCTATGTTCTACTTAAACTTTTTTCACTGGTTCAAATGAATTGAAATAGGAGTTTTCAGTTGTTACACATTAACTTACTTGAAAAAAGAGCACTGCGTCAGAGCATATTTTCTGTATATAGTGTAACTTTGTTGGTGGGAACTTAATATAAAAATGTGTCATTTTTCAACATGAAAAATAACAGCATATGGTTTCTCCTTTACAGCATTGCATCTGAGTGACGGCTGAGTTATAGACCATCCTCCCAGTTCTTCCACAAACAGATTTCCCGGAAATCTAAACCAAATGGGAACACAGAGTAAAGTCAAAGCAAATTTGTCCTAGGCCTGTTTCTATTAAAAAAAAAAATTAAGATCTAATTGATCAATTTTAGTAACCAGCAATGTTTTGTTTTCATGGTAACAATAATAAACATCTAGTTTTGTGCTGTTTAATATTTCTAGATGAAGATAAATTTTCACTAAATAATTTGTGATAGAGGAAGACTAAAACAAATAGGGATTTTTAAATGAATTTGGGAAATCATGAACTTAGTAATAAATGTGATATTTGCAATGACAGTAGATCACATAATTTCCCTATTCAGTGAATTGGTGGATATTACTTTCTTATATGATAAAAACTAGATAAAGGAATGCTCTTTAAAGTATTTGTTGTCTTTCTTTTTCTGACTTATTTCACTTAGCATAACCCCCTCTCATTCTATCCATGTTGTTGCAAATGACAGGATTTAATCTTCATAAGGGATGTGCAGTATTCTGTAGTATATGTACACCAAATGTTCTTTATTCATTTGATGATGGGTACTTAGGTAATTTCAAATTCTTGACCGTTATAAAATAATGTTGCATAAACAGGGGTGTGCATATATCTGCAAATTAGTGGTTTTGTGTCTTTTGGGTAAATGCCCAGAAGTGGGATAATAAGATCTTATGGTATTACTATTTTCAATTTTTTGATTTATGAAATAAGCCCATATGTGCCATTTCCAGTTCCTCAGATACATGACAACACACCCTGTCTACTCCTAAATTACCAGAGTTCTTCACCATTCTCCATTGGACCCCACCACCGCTTTCCCCATCCCCCTGGCACTCTTTCCTACTGGTAACCTCAGTTCTATTATTACTGTTCAAGGTTTGGTTTTTGTTTAGTCTGTTCCTTTGCTTTGTTTCTTTATATTCCACATATAAATGTTATGGTATTGCCATTTTCAATTTTTTGAGGACTCTCCATACTGCTTTCCATATGGGTTGCACCAATTTGCATTCTCATCAGCAGTGTGTGTTTCTTTTTCTCTGCATCCTTGCCAACACTTGTTGTTTCCAGACTTTTGAATAACAGCCAATCTCACAGGTGTAAGGTGATATTTCATTATTGTTTTAATTTGCATTTCCTTAATATAAGTGAGGAAGAAAATATTTTTCATGCACCTGTTGATCGTCTGTATATCTTCTGTGGGGAAATATCTATCCAATTATTCTGTCCATTTTTTGATGGGATTCTTTGTTTTTCTGTGTTTGAGTTTTCTGAGTTATTTGTATATTTTGAATAGTAAACCTATGTCAGATACAAGAAATGTAAATATCTTCTCCCAGTCAATACAAGTATTTTTGTTTTGATGATTTCTTTTGATGTGCAAAAGCTTTTTAGTCTGACATAGTCCTGTTTGTATGTTTTTTGTTTATTTCCCTTGCCACTGGAGTTAAGTCTCCAAAGTCCTTTCTAACGCTGATATCATGAATGTCTCGCCTATGTTTTCTTCTAAGTATTTTATGGTTTCCAATCTTATATCCAAGTCTCTACTCTGTTTAGGATTAATTTTTGTGTATCTTGTTAGTGAGTGTTCTAAATTCCTTCTTTTGCATGTGGCTGTCTGGTTTTCCCAACACTAGTTTTTGAAAAACTTTGCTTTTTCTATTTTATGATTTTGGCACCTTTGTAATAAATTAACTGACCTGAGAGAAGTGAGTCTGTTTCTGGTGATTCAGCTCTATTCCTGTGATCTGAGTCTCTGTTATTATTCCAGTACCATACAGTTTTAATCACTGTTGCTTTATAGTATAGCTCACCATCTAGGAATAGGATGCTTCCAGTTTTGTTCTTTTTTCTCATGATTGCTTTGGCTCTTCAGGGTCTTTTGTTATTTTGTACAAATTGAGAAGCATTTTACTCTATTTCCTTGAAAAATACCAGTGAAATTTTGATCGGGGTTGCATTAAACCTATATATTGCTTTAGGTAATATGGTCATTTATGTTATGTTAATTCTTCTCAGTCAGGAGCATGTGATAGCTTTTCATCTCTTGGTATCTTCCTCTATTTCTATTTTTAAAAGTCTTGTGATTTTCATTGTGCAAGTCTTTCACCTCTTTTATTAAGTATATTTGATTCTTTTTGCTTCTATTGCCAGTTGGATAGCTTTCTTGATTTTATTCTCTTCTATCATTTGTTCATTTTAATACTTTATTAATTAATATCTAAATAACTGTAGTTTGTCAGTCATGTTTCCAAGTAAAGCTGGTGCTCCCTGGGGGAAACCTGCCAGCTTAGCTTGTAACTGACATGCACCCTAGACACTGAGACAACCATGATACTGAAGTATGCTGCAGAACTTCAGTTCACTGTCCATTTAGTCAAAGAAACATTAAAAACCATGTGCTTAAAACTGGTGAAATTGAGTGAAATTAATACATCTTATTGCTGGTCATCAAGAGCATAGTTAAGTGAACCTGATTTTCTCTTTCTCTGCAAGTGTGTGAAGAGCATGATGACAACTAGACAGTTTGGTGCTACTTCTCTGAGGTGTGCTATAAACATAAGCAGCTTTACCTGACATTGATTTTGCACCATTGGTGCAAATGTAGATGCAGTGGAAATGACAAATAGTGTCTTGGTATTATGAAAACAATTTTTTGTATCAAGGACTCTTAAAAAGTTCTCCTGAAATTTCTGGGGTAGGGTATATAGATCACATTTAAAGAACTCCTGTTTTAAGGAATATGTATTTTGACAATACACGTATAGGATATATGCTTACATTTTCATGAACTAGAGAAAGAAGTTAGGCCTTTTACATTTTGATTTGCAAGTTTTCACCAAAATATTTCCTTTACCTACTATACACTATATTGAGATGCAAACACACATACACGTACACACGACTATATATAGATAGCTAGATAGCTAGATAGATATTCCGATAAATGTAATGAATTTTGGCTGCAACTAATGATCTATTTTTAATGCAATTCTTCACTTTTGATATCAGAGAAGTGCTATTTTTAGTCTGATTAAGCAAATTTCATAGAATGCTATAATTCAAATATATATTTTAGCACTTTTATAGTTCTAGAGGAAGACAGTTCTCCTTAAATTGTAGGTACTATCAATGAAATCGTCACTAATGATGAAGGGCTTCGAAGACTACTGGGCTGTACATGGTATGAGCAACTGGAGGCCCTTGTTGGGCCCCTTGTTTCTGGTCTCTAAATTCACCCCCATTTTTCTTTTTCCCTCTGCTTTCAGGTTACAAATGATTAATTAGGCCTCTCAGCCTTCTCATCTCTCTCTTCAGGTGTGTGTATGGAGTCACTTCTGTTTTATTTATCTTAGGTTTATCTGTGATCTTCCACTGTTACTTCTGCATAACGACACCTGCCCCAAGTTAGAAGTGGTTGAGTATGGGGCATCTCCAGGGTTTTGAAGCTTTCCTGAAACCAATGGTGAAGTGTTAACCCACACATTCCACAGATTTACGACACCTCCTGGAAGTTTCTAAATTCCCCTTCTCTATCTGCTCTAATTTTCATCAATATGTGTTTGTGTTTAGGGGATTACAGAAACCCTGTATCTGATCCACTTAATGTTCTCATATCTCTCCCCATTTTTCCTCTATAATTGTGGCTTATTTTGCCCGACATCTAAGTCATTGGTTCTCAATCAATATTAATACTGCCTCCTTAAAAAGACACTTAGGTGAAAATGGTGGTGGTCATAGATTCTTTTTATCTGTCACAAAGATTTGAGAATATTATTGAAAACTACTACTTAGAATTAGTATTAGACATGCTGAATATCCTTTAAGGTAGAGGCAATAAAGAACTGTCATTCCCAAATTGCAAGTAGTGCTCTTATGAGAAACATGACTCTAGGATACAAGTTCCTCAGATCCTAGGGGAGGAGAGACTTCAAATCCTAATCCTACCACATTCTCTGTAACAGAGACAACACTAATTGTTTAAGTCTTCCTAGAACCCTCCAGATAGATACTTTTGAATCTGGATCATTTTTATACTACTGTGCTATAGGGATGACACATTAAACTTAAGATTAAATATATATATTACATATAAATGCATTTGCATATTTAGAATGTACACTAACAAAAGATTGTTTTCTGGTGATAACTGTGACTGCAGGTCCTTGTAGATGGACACTGGCACACATTATATAAACAACCTGTCACATATGCTCCAGAGCTGAACTCAGAGAATTCATAAAAAGCTGAAATTATTTTCTTTAAAACATTTAACCAGTTTTCTTACAGACAGAATACCTTGAGTGATCATGCCAGCTTCCAGCTAATCATTTCACTTTCAAAATTTCAAGGTCTGCTCTCTCCAGAATGTCATTGCAATGTTTTTCTTTCTATTCATGTCCCTGTACTTTGTCAATCTGGTTTTTCATTTATTAAATCAGTTGATAAACAGACTCTTTCATATGTGAGAAAACAATTTGTGTGTAGAAATAACTAAATGGAATGCAAATAATAAAATAAATGTTTTCTATATATTTTTGATAGTGTTTACCAAAATCTGGTCTTTATCTAATAAAATGTATAATATATATATATATATAATTATAGTACAAAAATTCCTAGAACTCTATTGAAAAAAATTGGAATTAAAATTCTTAATAACGTTTCATGTAATTTTGATTCTTTAAGTCAATATGCAAGAGTAAGAGAATTCAAATTAAACATTATTCATTGGAATGTGAGACATTTGCAAAGGTAGCTCTTACAGTTATAATGCATTTAATTTTGCTATGTATTTTTTCCTCCAAAACATTCACTAATGGGCATATGTGATCTGATGAATGAAACACATTTGAATTGCTTTTTTTTATGGTAGAGAACATTAAAGGATTTGTCTGATGGATATTTCTTGAGCTGTGAATTAATTTGGAGTGATTCAGAGTCAGTGGAAATTTTGGAGATGCTTCAATATAGAAAAATGACAGTGATGTTTTAGCACACAAGTTACAAAATCTGTAACAATATCCAGTACACTGTGTATAATCTACATAGATTCTGACTCACAGAATGCCTGAGGTGAATTAGCTGGTTTATCGACACCAATATTATGAGAGAAACCCATGTCATCTTTTGCATTTTATATTTGATTGATGTCTTTGACCTAGTTCTTTTGTAAAATGTCAAATTTGAAATAAAAATAAACTTTTTTAGAGACTTATTTTTGAAGCTTCTAAGAGATAGCCTCATTGTTTTGAATTAATATATATTTAATACTTTTTATTATTCACAATTTTGGTGTTCATTTGCTGTCACCTTTATATTGATCTAATTGATTTGGGATGGAAGTACACTTTGTGATTCAAAGTTACTCATAACTATGTGGAGTGATTACTTTTTAGTATAGTCTGCAATTATAACACACAATTAAAATTTTCATTGATGATGTAAAACTGAAAACTCTTCATGTATTTTGTCCCTAAATACTTGCTTAGTAATCTGCAATTAAGTGTAGTATATATCTCTGAATTTAAAAAATGTCAGAAAAGTCTTCAGGGCAATCATTATTTGACAAATTTTGTATGTATTCACTGGAGTATCTCAACCAAGCTAAAAAAGACAGCTGAAATGGTTAAAAGATGGGATCTAAATGGCAGGATTGGGTAACTACCATTTTTCAGAGGTCAACTGACTATTTGTCCTTGAGACATGGGGGATAGGAGGCAGGTAAAGAGGAAAAGGCCCTATCAGCAGTGACATGCAACCTTTTTTAGTGTATATTTTGGTAAATATAGAAATATTTGATGATAGTTGTAAAATGTTAAAAAAGTCATAAAGGTTTTTATTATTGTTTCCTTTCTGAGCATAATAGCGGTATTACCAGTACTCAAGAATTGTCATTTTTATGTTTACTGAAAAAAAAGAAGTCCTCAAGTCATTTTCCCCTACAGCATGCTGTAGACACAAAACCCATCATTTTCAACTCACCGTAGACCTTTGATATGTAGGTAGCCTTACCTAATCCATCCTTCCCTATTTTTAGCCCATTGGGGTTGGAATTTAGATTTGGGACTACTGAGCTTCTCGTTTTAGGAAAAGACTATGTATTATTGATGAGTCTGTGGTGTGTGTTTGACCAGGACCATACTTCTTACTTGCTTTTGATGGCCAAGTGTCTGAATGGATATAGTTTTGGATGAGTCTTTCCTATTGACATTACCTAATCCACTTTGAGCACTTTAAGTTTTGCAAAATTAAAAAGAAAAAGCCTTGTTTTCTCTGCAAAATGCTTTTAAAAATCTATTCACTCATTCACTTCCTCACTGTTACTTTAAGCTATTACTGTTGGTGTGGGTTACTTGCTTCTTTAATTCCACTCTTGATTTCTACTAAATTCCTATAGGTGTCAAGGTGCTTAAAAAAACAAATCATATAGTGTGGATCCTGACTATAAAAGCCTTCAGTTCCTCTTTATTGTTCATAGAATGAAGTTTAAATTCCTTTTCATGACCTTCTTAGTGAATTCTCCGACCACTCATTTGTAACCACATCTCGTTTGTCTCCTCTGTCTTATTTAACAACAATTACAAGGTCGGGGTAAAAAGAATATATTATTAATACCTAATACCGTCTCATTTCTCTCTAAACTGAGTGTCAGAGGGCCAGCAATCTTGCCTGCGTTGTTTACCATGCTGGATTATCGGAGGTAATACAGGTTCTGTCATAACCATGATGTAAGAAGTACTTATGGATTGTGTAGCCCAAAATTTGTCAGAAACTCAAATACTCTACTGAAGGGGCTAAAACAGATTACTCGAAGTCTGAGAATTGATTTCTCATAGATGCCCCACTTGACATGAAGATTGTCTTGAATTTAGGACAAAGGAGGAAAACCCCAGAGGTGAAGGAGAAGCTCATTCCTTTCTCCTAACCAGTTATCCCTTCCCTTAATCAAAGAAGCCTTTGGTTTCCCTGGGTCTCCAACCTTATCAACCTCCACCCTTATCAAAGTGGTCATTGTTGCCTTAACTCCTAGAGTAATGTAGAAAGGGAAGGTAACCCTATCTTTACCTTCAGAGTAAAGTTGAGTCGTCCCTCTTTGCCATGTGAAGACACCTTCATTCTCCCTGACATTCAGGCCCCCATTCCCATGCTCAGCACAGGATATAAGTCTTTGGTCTGCACTGTTATCTTAGGAAATCATGTAATTCTTCATTTCTATGTTATTAAACTTGAGCTTTTTTTCTTAAAAATTATGCCTAATGTTAATTTGTTCATCCAGCCTGTGAAGAACCACAGAGACATGGGGGAACTTTCCCTTGGCTCCCACACTGTGGTGTGATGTAGCCATTCTCAAAATTCAAGTTTGCAAATATGTGTGTATATATATATATATAAATTGGCCTTTTTATCCAAGCCTGGCTGATGAAATTACCTTTTATAGACTAGTTATGGAATTTGTTTTTTGTTCTTTCCTAGAATGTCACAAAGCTAGGTCACCTCTTCCTGGTACTGCTTTTTCTCTCCTGGTATCTGGGAGCATTTAAATTTAAGATTGCTCATCAATTATAATAGAGTGCAAGCTTAAGTTCAATGTTCTTGAATACCTTTCACATGCTTAGAAATTCTGAGAAAAATATTTAAGGAGATTTGCTCAAAAGGCATGCAGTCCGTAATAAACTTTCTAGAGTCTCTATATTTTATTCTTTGATTTTGTCAGCTATTTGACAATTCAATCACTGAAATGAAGTCAAATTGGCCTAACATATAGAGATATGTATATACATATGTATATATATATATATATATATATATATTTAATCTGAGTTATATTTTGGTGCATCTTCATTTACCTATGTTGATGAATCTTATAAGAAAGAGCCTTAAGCATCTCCTCTTTGTGTTTACTACAAAAATATTGTCAAGGATACAATTACCTTACAATATTTGCCCTCTATGAGAATTGCCATAGACAGACTAGTTTGTATGTCCAAAGAGCAGCAAAACTAATAGCTACACAGTGGATGTTTAAAGGTTTATTATCAAGCAGCACCAACTGAGGAAATGGGAGACCTGCTTTGTCTCAGATCCATTTCTCTGACTGTAGAAATTATAGAAATTGTATAAGCAGAACACATGTTCAGGGGATTTTTGGGGAAAAGGCGAGATATTTGAGGATTTCCATAGCTGTCAGTGGTTACAGTCACTCTGACACTGGCATGGGATCTGCTGGTTTACCAGGTCAGTTCTATCACTGGTCTATGTCCTTGGTGGAAAAATGAAAAAATCCATTATCTGCATGCCTCCCAGCTAAGTTGATTTGTAACTAGGCTATATGTTAATTAAGTGCTACAGATTTCCCAGTTTATGATTAATTTATTCTGCTGGATGGCTAGGTTCACTGGGTCCCACTTTTCTGCGAGGTTATAGGATCTCTACCGTATAATTCTCTGTTTTTTGGATAGAATAATTGTTATCATTGATTTGTTTTACTTATTGATATTGATGTATAGAGGATTTACTCACATATATACCTTTGGAAACATTGCAAATAACACTTATCAAGTGTTTCCTATGAGATAGTTATGAAGATATTATATGTATTATCCCATTTAATTCTCACAATAAACCTATGATATTGTTATTATTCTGATTTTATACATGAAGAAACTGAGGTACAGAGAGGATAATAATCCAAATTTACATAACTAGAAAACATTGGGACCTAATTTTGAACTCAATCTAATTTAAGTAGGCTACTGTTCACATAGAACTAGCATATTTTCCCAGACTTTATCTGCTTCAGCAATCTTAACTTGTGATAGGAAAACTTAGATAAAAAACTTAGATGTCAAACTGCTTTTCCTTATGAGCATTATCTCCTTTCACAAAACTCAAGTAAATTTATAGGTCCAAAATCAAGTTGTAAAAATTATTAAAAAGTACATCTCAAATGTGACTTCTATTGTTTTAACAGAATATTACTTGAAAAATTAGCATGTCTTGGTCGATTAACAGGTAAGCCTCCTCCAGCTTAGCGTAGTCCACAGACCTCCCAAAAAATGGTTCTTGTCCCAGGACTGGGGGTAACAACCAATGTGAATAATTAAATTAAAAAAAGTAAAATGCTGTAAGAAGAAAGAAAATAGCATATCCTGGTGCCTAATGCATAAGGTCACCAGATGTAGTCCATGTACATAACAAGGACCAAGGAAAAACCAAGATAAAAAATTAAATCAAATAAAAATGTTTCTAAAAAAGATAGAAAAAGCAACTTTCTCACAGAAGATGATTTTTAAAGAGAGTAAATAGTATATAAATAGTACACAGTAAATAAAGACAATAATATATACAATATGCCATTTTCTACTTCTGAAGTGTAGTTTAATCATAATTCAAGAAAACTAAAAAAGGTATTAAGTATTTTTATTCTAAGCATGCAATAGATAAAACATTTCAGAAAGTTCTTTTTCTTTTGTTTTCTTCAAAAAGATTCCTGTTTCTATCAGTTCTTTTAAGTACAGAAAAAAGGGCATTAAAAGGCAAAAATAAAAATAGACATATCTATTCAAGTAAGCTGATTATTAACTAGTATTCGCTACAAAGTGCATATTTTAACCTTGTCTGTGTTGTAAATTAATTTCTGCTTTTCCTCCAAATACACCATAGTAAACTCCACTTATGCTAGTGAAGATTATTTGTGCCCTATAGTATTTTATTCAGTAAATTATAATGGGTGGTTGATATTTCTAGACTTTCTTAAAATTAGCAGTAACTAGAAAGATGTTTTAAGAAATACCAGTGAACTAATCTCAATTTGCATCCAAATCACAGGTTGAATAAAACATTTGAGAATTATTGTTTCTTAGGTTTCAAAAATAAACTTAATTATATGCTTTGTATATGAAACTGAGCCTTAAGCCATTTGGAATATGAAATGTTGCATTAAATATATAAATGATTATGGTTGAAATTATGCAAATTTCCACTAGAAAACTTATTTATCAATAAAACATCTGTTATTGAAAAGTTTTAGAAGATATATGCACAAAAATTCCACTAAAAATTCTCATGAGCTATAGTATATTGAATATTTACCTTTAATGATAAAAAATCCAATGTTCTATTAATTATGAATAATATGTGACTGGGTCATCATCAGCAATACAAATTTATTAAAAAATAATAATCTCTATATTTTAGTGCTTATTGCCACCATCTTGGATTAAGCTACTACTTACTTATGAACTACTACTACAAAAGTCTCCTAATTGCTTTTCCTTCCCCAAATTTTGCTTTGTCAACACATTCTCCACTTAGCTGTCAGAGTCATATTTCTAAATGCACATTTTCCTATGTCATTCTGCTTAAAATCTTTCAAAGTTTCCCTCTCAATCCTCTCAGGATACTTACTCAATTACTTATCAAGGCTCACAAAGTAATTTAAGATGCAGAGTTCTCTGCAGTCTCAACTCTCACCCCTTTTCTGCAGCTGTCCGCCATTATTCATATTTCTGATAGTAAATTCTGTTCTTTCTTGTATCTAGATCTTTGTAGAAAAATCTATGTAAAACTTCCCTCTTCCATTTTTATCTTCTTGATTCTTACTTGTCTTTTAGGTTTTAGTCTAGGTATTTCCTCTGTTGAATCTAGGATAAGTGCTCTTCCTTTTTTGTAGCATGATCCTTGGGGTTTTCCTGTCAGAGATCTTGCCGATTTATCTATCTGGTTCTTCCATGGGAGACTGAAAATCCACGTTAAGGAGAGGGAGGGTTTCTAGTTTATTGTTTTGTTTTCTGTCCTTACTCTAGATATCAGCACTGAATAGACTTTTATATTTATTATTTTAAAATTAATAGATTTTCTAGATATTATAAATATTATTTTATGTTCTTTTAAATATTGTCTTTAAATATTAGATTATTGATAATAAACCCCAATTGTCCTGTCTCAAATTGAACTCAAATCCCAATCTCCTGCTTACTAGAGCTGTTTGATTTTGGGAAAATTAAACAAAATCATAATCTCATTACTTTGAAATACAGAAAATATTTCTGCTTACATAATAAGGTTGCAATGGCAGTACATGATATAAAACACAATGTACTTAGCATAGTGCTTGAAAAACAGTGCTTCCTGATCTTTTTCTTATTATTTATCAGTTTGGGTTTGTTTGTTTTTTGATAGCACAGAAGTTAGAAATTCTGACTTTGAGGTCAGAATAACAGTGGGTCAAAACTGTAGTTTGGTTTTGGGTTATTGGATCTAATTTAAATTCCAAGGTAGGGAGGCTGCAAGTATTTTTCACCACGCCAACAGTGTTCTGATTTTGTCAGATACATGTCTTACAATTTAATAAACTCTAAGAGTATCTACCTGGAAACAGCATCAGATTCCATAAATGGAAGATTCAATCTCACAGCAGTGATCCCGTCCTCCTTAAATTGGATAACAGTCTCAAACCTAGGTTGTTACCCATTTTTCTAATTTAATGGCTATAATTCATAGCTTCCCACACCCCCTTCTTGGATTTGATTGATTAGAACTCAGAGAAATGCTTTATTTACCATTTTATAGTTTATCATGAAATGATAAATTCAGCAACAGTCAGATGGAAGAGATGTGTCAGGCAGAGAGTATAAGGAAAGGGCTCAAAACTTTTGTATGAGTATGTCATTTTCATGGTGTTACTCTTCCTGAATTTCCATATGCTAACCAGTCTGGAAGCTCTCTAAACCCTTTCTGTTTTGAGTTTTTATGGAGGCTTCATTACATAGACCTTGTTGATTACATCTTCGGCCATTGTTGATTAATTTAATCTTCAGGCCCATTCCCCACTCCAGAGGTCCTGAATTATGACTGAAATTTTCAACCTTCTAATCAGTGACAACTGGCCATAGCTGTGACTTAGGGAAATTTCAAAAGTTGTCTCTTTAATATAAAATAAAAACATTAAAAAAAAAATTCCAAGGATTTTAGAAACTCAAAATGGGAATGAAGACAAAAATACATGTTATTATAGATCACAAATCACAGTTCCTTTTGAATATGTAAGCTTATTATTTGAAAGTCAGGTTTATCATTTGTAAAATGAGAATAATAGTAATGCCACCTTCACAAGTTACTGTGAGGTTTAAGTAAGATAATGTTAACAAAATACTTAGTGCCTTATCTGGTATGTAATAGAGATCTAATAACTGTTAATGTTATTATTGTTACAAAACTTTCTCTCTTACTATCTCATAAATTCATAAAAGTCACAGATTCTTGGGTCATTTATCTTTGAATTCGTAACATCAATGTTTAACATTATCATATTGCATGTAAAAATCTGGTAATATAAAATAAAAATATCCCAGTAAACAGAAAAGTACTGAACTATTATTTTCCGTTTACAACATAATATGACTTTGTGCATTAGCCTGTTGAAATTAGGTTATTAGAGAGATGAAAGTTAGTTATGGGGCTGTCATTTTGGAATGTGGGGAATATTTTAGTGAAGATAAGCCTATCTGATGACATAATCTTTAGAGAAAAGGCTATGAAGAGCTGAGAAAGACTAATCACAATGAGGTAATATTAGAAATAAATCAGAAGAAAAAACTGAAAAAAGCACAAAGTTGTGGAGATTAAACAATATGTTTCTGAATAATTCCTGGATCATTGAGGAAATTAAAAACAAAATTAAGAATTGTTTAAAAACAAACAAACATAAAGAGACATGCTACCAGCATATGTGGGATGTGGCAAAAGCAGTTCTAAGAGGAAAGTTCTTAGTGATACAGTATAACTACAATAGCAAGAGACATCCCGAATCAAATCTAACCACACACTTGAAGGAACTAGAAAATGAAGAACCATTAAAATTGAAAAAAGAAAAAGCAGTAGAAGGAAGAAAATAATTAAAAAAAAAAATGAAGCAGAAATTAAAGAAAACAAAAATATCAATGAAACCAAGAGCTGATTCTTTAAAGAAAATAAATAAACCAAATTGATAGATCCTCAGCTAGACTCATAAAGAAAAAAATACGGAAAACTCTAAAAACAAAAATCAGAAATCAAAAAGGCTAGATTACAATGAATATTGCAGAAATTCAAAGAATCCTAAATATCTATTATGACTAAGTATGCTGAAAAAATTGTCAATCATGGAGAAATGGACAGATTTTTAGACGCCTACAACCTCCCCACACTAAATGAGGAAAATTTAGATAACTTGAAAAAACTAATCACAAGCATAGGAATTGAAGCAGTAATCAAAAGTTGCCCCCCAAACAAGAGCCCAAGACCAAATAGCCTTTCTAGTGAATTCTTTCAAACTTTCAAAGAAGAGATAATCCCCTTTCTCCAAAATATATAAAGAATTCATAACCTAACAACAAAAAGCAAACAACTCATTCAAAAAATGGGAAGAAGAACTGAACAGACCTCTAGCTGGAGGAGACACACAGATGGCCTATAGACACGTTAAAAAAAAAAAAAGCTCTGCATCACCCATCATCAGAGAAATGCAGATTGAAAAAGTTCAATAAGAGTTACCTCATACCAGTGAGAATGGCCTATGTAAAAAAGACTAGAAGAAACTATTGGAGTGGGTGTGAAGAAAAAGGAAACCTCCTACACTGCTGGTGGGAATGTAAATTAGTGTAAACTCTTTGTAAAACAGTGTGGAGATACCTCAAAAAAAAAGCTATTTCATCCAACAATGCCACTTCTAGGCATAGAGGTATATACCCAGAGAATACAAAAACACTAACCAGAAAAATACCTGCAACCTTATATTCATAACAGCACAGTTCACAATAGCCAAGACAGAAATACACCCATCAGACTGGATAAAGAAGTTTTATTTAGTATGTACACTCAATGAAATTCTATGCAACTCTTACAAACATGAAGTTGTCTCTTTTGCAGCAACATGAATGGAATTGGAGGTGATTGTGTTAGGCCTGAAGGAAAAAGAGTACAGTCTAGTTTCATTCATATGTGGAATAAAAAACAAAACAAAACAAATGAACAGAGAAATCTCAGTAAAATTCACAGGAAAAAGCATGTTGACTACCAGGAGGGTGGGATGGGGAGGGAATAGAAGATAATAAGGTGGTAATGAGGGGCACTAGAACCTAGTGGAGAGTGTGGTGTGAAATACTCAGACTGAGGTGCCATTTCAATATTCTAAATGAATATAGCAATGTAAACAAAAGAAATAATAAGATTATTTTTAAAAAAAGAGCTGAGGAAGAAATTTAGCTAGATTAACTGGGGGTGCATCAAGAAAAAACTTAACCTAATTCTCAATTTTAACTATAATAAGCCTTAGGTGATAGTTTCAATGTTATTCCAATAAACAGAAAAAAGGGAGTTTTTTTAAATAGACCAGTTTTTGCATGGTATTATTGTTAGGTGAGAGGAATTCCATAGATTAAGATAATTTGGTAAATAGGCCCAGTATGTTTTTAGAGATAAAGTTTATTTGAATTGATTAGACAATATGCCCAGGAGGATATGCATTAATTAATAAGCTATTAGTGCTAAATTGTTGCTAATTTGGGTTTTGTAATTGAAGGGAACTAAAAGGCTACAGAATGGTTTTGACAGAACTTTGAGATAGAAGAAAATTTGAAGCAGCTTATCTAGAGCACATCTTGATAAGAGACAGCACTGTTCCACTTGAATAAATTAATTGTGTGGTTGAATTTCCTGCATCTCTTTAAAAGTGATCAGTAAGTATGGCATGGAAATAAGTGATGGCACCACATACTGATGTGTCAGAATAGCAGTACACACATTGTGTCATATGTTTTAAATTGCAGTCAGTTAAAAAAAAAGTTTTGTTCACTTTTACACCAGATATAGAATGCTTCTTAAATTTAACTGAGTTTAGAGAGAAAAAAAATTAAATAAAAATACACAATTTTAAAATCATACTTATTATTCTTGACATATACTAAAATTGAACGTAGGTTTCATTTCCAGAATGAGTTATGTGAATTTCTTTCACAGAAACAACTATAACCGGTGAGATTATTTTTAAAAAAATGCACGTGAAAGTTTCTGGTATGTTTTTTAACTGCCTAGAGAAAATAGAGAAAGATTTACTCAATAATATCTACTAAATATCTTCAAGAAGAATGAGCATCAATGAAAATTGACCTAAACTCGTTTCTTCCTGGTCCCACTTTAGTTCCGTGTGATGAAAGCTCCATTCTGGCCTATTGTGCTAAGACAGAGGCGCTTCTTCTCTCAGCTCCTTGTCAACGTCTTTGCTATCTCCCCATGAGGCAGGCCAACCATATACCACATGACCTTCAGCTCTGCTGCGGAGGACAAATTCTAGGTGAGTTTGACCAAGTATTCAGAGATTTGCTTTTTCTGCTGGTCGAGGGGAGATGCTACCTGGTATGGCTCTTTAGCTGACTGGAAACACCTCAGCTTAGTCATGCTTGTCACAGCTAACTCATAGGTTAGCTACTCTTCTAGAGAGACTCAGGTAAAGAGAAATTAAAACCCTCATATATGTGATAATGGGAATGTAAAACAGTTGAAGCAGGTTTTGAAAAGTCTGAAAGTTCCTTGAAAAATTTAAACATGGAATTATCCTGTGACAGCAATTTTGCTCCTGTTTATGAAAAGAAAGGAAGACATGTCCACACAAATTTTATACATAAATGCTCATTTCATTATTCATAATAGATGAAAGGTAGAGTTGACTTTTAATAAACTGTATGCTTAAAATATACAGCTAGATTATCTCATATACATTATTTCATATACAAACCATGACCAATATTAAGAAAATAAATATATTCATCATTCTCAAAAGCTGACTTCTTTTTGTAATTGGCAATTGAATATATATATGTATATACATATATATGTATATGTGTATGTGTATATATATAACCCTAACCCTAACCTTAATCCTAAATTTTTAAGTACTTTCTCAGTACATAGCATTTACAAGTTTTTGAAGCAGCCAGCTTTCATGGCCCTGGATTCTTCACTATTTCTCCCTAATTCTATGAGCATTCCTCATTAGCATCAATTCCTGGACTTAATTCTTTTATTATATTCAGAAACTGCATGCCATCTGGGCTTCCGTGTCTCAGGACCATCTGTTGAGGTTTTGGAGAATGGTATAGTGACCCTATCAGACCAGAAGAACTGGGGGAAATGTGTGGGCACTGCCATTTCCCTGCTTTAGGAAGGAGACATATTATTTAAATTTTAGATAAACAGTATGGCTATTGAGTAGGAATGTTATCACTTCTATTTTTTTCAGCAGAGTCCATTTAAGAACAGATGATATAGTAGACATGGGCATTACAAAGGGTGCCATCAATTTTAATATGAAAACAAATTCTCTCCTTTTTCAAACAGAGTGAAACTGATGATGTTATATTTTAAGCAACAGAGACAATGGGAAGATTTTTGCATATATCAAACTGCAATTATGAAGACATTTTATTTAAAATTTTCTTTTCTGCCAAGCTCTTTGTGGCATGACTGTTTTACATATGCTCTCTTATGTATGCTTTAGAAAAAATACTGCTCACCCCGCTTAAAACTGAGAGGTGATGTAACATTGTTGAGCATGTTGATTCTGGAGTCATGCTTCCTGAGTTCAAATCTATCTGCCACATCTAGCTATGTGACCTCATCCAATTTACTTATCTTTCTGTGCCTCAGATTCATTGCTGGTGAAATTTTAGTGGTTATAATTTATAAGATTTTATGGGAATAAACTGAGTTAATGTATAAAAATATATAAACTATATTAAAAAAGTGCTTAGGAAAGTGCCTTTCATGAAGTATCCAATGAAGTTACCTATTTATCAGCAATTTGTTAATATAATGCATCAGAGAAGTGAAATTACTTATCATCTTGTTAATTCTTGCTTAAAATATGTTTTGAATCCAAATTAACTGACTTGATATCTATATTAGTTCCGTAATCTCATAAAATAAGTCCTCAGTGTTACCTTATTGGGGTATTTATAATATATAATATAGTGTGGGGAGAATATAGAACGGGATAAATTTTCCTTTAATATTACTCTTTTTTGAACTCCAAAAAAAATGATGTTCCAAAATGGTTAAAAATATGGAAATATTTCATAGGTGCTGATATAGTTGGAAAAGTCTCTTTATAAAGAGAAAGATCTGTTGTTCTAAGAACATGTGAAATGATTTAGTGACCATAAGATTTAAATCATATAATACAAAGGTGAAATCCAATGACATTTTGTATTATGTGTTATACATACAGGGTACATGTTTTTTTTATATATTTTGACTAAATTTTAAAACATGAAAACCCAAGATTTGGTTACAAGATTCCTGGACTCACAGTGGTGATGATATGTCCAGATTCAGTATCTCTTAGTACTTTTCCCTGAAACAATGTACATTTTTCTTTCATAGGAGGCCGCTAGTGCCAGGGAAATAATTCTTCTTAGTATGACTATAGGTGGGAATTACACAGGCCAAGAACTGGCTATCTATTCTTGGCTACACTTTTAAGTTAATATGAATTGAAAGCTATCATTGCTACTTGAAGGTAGAGCAGCGTTAAAATATGAGAGAAGGAAACCTCAAATAATAACACAGATATTTTCTAATTTATCTTATCGTAATCTAATATATTACATTACATTATTACATTATATTATATTGTGTTATAGTCTTCTTAGACAGATAGGAGTTTGCTGGGAATTCCCGCAGGAAATTCAGTACCAAGGGATAGAGATGAGACATCTAGGAGAAGTATATTCTGAATATTTTAGATTTATTTTAAGCAAATGGTTAATGTATAATGGAAGCATAACTTCATTTGAGCTGATGAAAATATTCAATTATTTGCTACTCTTTCTATGAATAAAATTTGTCTGCGGGTAAATCTCTGTGTCTGTCTATATCTTTCTCTATATCTCTAATATCTCTCTATATTCAATATTTTCTCACTCTTCATAAACAAGATCTTAGATCTATGTCTTCACCAACTTGGCATTAAAAAAAATTCTCTGCAGAAGGCAAGGTAAGAATTTAATTATTCAATGTGAGCCTGAACAATAGAGGATAAAGTTAATCCTTCATAGATTGGGTTATGGATGAGAGAGGAGAATGGACTGATTATTTCAAGTGCTTCAGAGCAAAAGTTGTCTCTCATGAACCCCCTGAACTTCTTCTGGTGACTGTGATTGGATGTGGTTGTTAGCATAACAGGTTGTCAACTTGACATCAGCAATTTCATCCTCAGTGATGACATTCTTTATGAAAGACATGCTTCATATACAGCTGGGTGATTGTGTCATCAAATCTAGAACTAATTCAAATATTTGACTTGTCAGACATGTTGGAGGGATTCTTTGAAGCCTCATTGAGTAATCGTGTGTTGGAATTTGGCCTGTGATGGTTCTGTTTCTTAAGTCAGTGGTAATGATCCAGTCTGGACAACAAGACATTGGTCCACCGGCTGGATGGAGATGAGCTCTTCTGATGTTATACGTAAGCCATCATCATTTTATGTTGCAGGTATATGTGTCTAATAAAATTTAGATCCTTAGCAAGCCCTGATTATTGAGATTTGTTATCGCATTAGATATCTTTGTAAGAACTTTCAGATCATTTTTACTAAGTATTTCTCTTTGTCTCACAATTTTTGCCATTTTCAGCTCCCTAGATTTAGTCATCATTAGTAGATTGGTATGATTCTTTCTAAACTTTATTTTGTAAATGATCACATATGCATTCATGAACTTATGCACATGTACTTTTTCTCATGCTTTACATTCTCAAATGCACTCAAGCTTTACACACTACTTTTTACTTTTCAAAATCAACATATAAGACATATTTCTGTTTCAATGTGTGTATAAAATACTTTAATAGATGAAAAATATTTCAGTGAGGGATATGTACTTTTTAAATTCAGTCTATTTTTACTGCAAGCTAGGAAAACATATTCTGAGCAATTTATGCAAAGCTATCAATACATTTCGATAAAATAATGGCATCTTATATAATCAAGAACAGGAGAACAGAGCTGTGGTCTTAAGAGCAAGTTGAAATCAAGGACATGGGTAATTCCACACTCACGGCTTTTATTCATGTATTTTCTTTATAATATGCATCCCATCCCTCACAGAATTGCTCACTTTGACTACTCAGTTCACAGGAAGAAAGTTTATGCAACAATAGATCTAAAATATGTATATTATGATTTAAGATGCATAAGTTTTGACTTTTTATTCTAAGTTCTGATTCTAAATTCCCAGGGAAATCCAATTTGGATCAAGTAAATCCACCCTTGGCCCACTCAACTTAGGTGAATAAAGAATTAAGTAAGATCATTGTGTGAAGTGGCTGCTAGAATTCTCTTGCTATTTGCAGGTAGATAAGATTAAAGAATGGTTTCTATGAAATAAAAGGATAGACAAATATCTCAATGCTAGAGTAATATAACTAAAATTTATATTTGCCTAATTCACAAATTATTAGGCATTTAAGCTTGTTTTTTATTATTATGAGTAATGTTACAGTAAAGATATTCATAAATATTAATTTTCACATTCATATAAATCAATACTTGGGATGAATTTTGGAAACTTAAATAGTAAGTCAATGGAATGCCTCTTTATAATATTATAGTGAAAAAATTTAAACCAATGTGAAGTCCCATAAGCAGTTAATGGACATGAATGAGAGTGCTTCTCTGCAAACTCACCAATAGGGAACATTATCAAATTTTGTAAGATCTTTGCTTAATAACTGGTAAAGGTAAAATCCATCTTGTTTTAATAAAATTTGATGAACTCTTCAAACATTGTAAAGTTTACAAAGCACAGTGCTCTAAGGGTGTCTCAGTATAAAAGTATTGAGAGGCTGTCCCTCTGTCAGTTCAACTTTCCTGCTTTTGGATTCTAGTAGAATCTACTTAATTTCCAAGAAGCCTTAAATAGTTCCTAATTTGGAAGCCTACGCACTAAACACACAGTCATTGCCGCTTCTTTTACAAGTTCTTTCTGCCCCTGGCTTTGGTAAATCCCTTATATTTGTTGGATATGTCTTGAGAAAGACAATAAGCTTACTGAGAAGTAAGCTGTTTACTCCTTTTAAAACAGAAATTGTGTTTCATTTATCTTTTAACTTTCTTATAACGAGTGTCTAGCAGGATACCCAATTTATATTTGTTTTGTAAAGTGATTGCCTGTATGACTCAGGCGAATGGAGGCGATCTGGGTCCTTAGCCTGACCGCTGTTCCTGGCTCTGGCGGCCATGCTTTTGCTCTGGGCTACAGTTTTCCTCTATACACAATCAGAAATTTCAACCAGATAACTGCCAAAGAATATATTTTTTAATTTAAAATTCACTGTTTTGCTTTTTATTATAAGTGAGCAATTTCTGTACATATTATAAAATAACAAAATTTAAATAATATCCTATTGCAAATGTCTGTCTTACAAATCTACAGACTATATTTCCCTTCCAATGTGGCATTACTAACAAAATGGGATATTTTAGTTAGCTTTCCCCTCTCTGCAGTGTGTTAGCCCCATCTAGTGAATGATTAATGAATTCTCAAAAGCCAATAGCAAGTGAATGATTTTTAAGCTACTGCTGAATCGTATGTCATCTTATTTGCAATCTTTGGTGTTTCAGACTAGCCAAGGCTGAAAGAGGAATTTATTGTGAGGGTATTTGGGGATATATCTGAATGCCTTCGTAGAATTAATTTCAAAAGTGGAGCAATATGAAAGTAATACTCCATTTCTCAAATTGCTCCCGTACTTCAGTTTTCACTTTTAGCAAGTATAAGAGATAATTTAGATAGTCATATAATTATATATGATTAGATACAGGAAAAGGAAATCCACTGCTACTTTTCCCTTATATTTTTCCCTAAAAGGATCTTCGTTTAACTAATTTTAGTTAGCTCCTTAAGTATCTATCACCATATTGTCATTCCTTTTTTAAAAATTTTATTTTATTGACTATTGCATTATATCATTAACTTGCTTTAAGGTACACGTGATAGTAAATCCACATCTGTATTTAATAAAATAAATTAATTTTTAGCTTTAGATATTTAAGAAGAGGCGTTAGCCCTCCTTTCTTTCTGAGGATATATCATATACATGCAAAGACAGATAATATTTTCTGAGACATAAAAACTTGGATAATTTTTCTGTCCTGCTCATTCCCTCCACCCAGGAGTTGCTATGTTTTATCATTTGATGAGTTTTCTATGTATTCGTTACTATTTTCACTTCAAATTCATTGCTAATTAAAATAAATCCTGTGAACACATCAGATAGTCTATTTATCAATCTTCCTGAAAGATTCTTTCCTAGGGTCTTTTGATCTTCTATAACCAGGTTTATTTTATGCTCCTTGCCTGGATACAGCTGTCATTCTAGATCTGCTGTCATCATTATTCTGAGATGCCCACGTCTCTTTCCTCAGGCGCCTCTCCTGTTTTCTGTGTCATAGGCTTTATTCTCCCTTGGATAGCTCATATTTTGGTGAAATACACTTCAGGAATCTCCAGAGAAAAATGCATGGCAAATGTAATTCTGAGTCTTCATGTGTTGCATATAGTGAATTGTCATTCAGCAATGATTCCACCCTTTTTGTGTATGTTTTCAGGCTGGAAAACTGAAAGTTATGTTTCCCAGTCTGCTTCACAGTAGGGTACTAGAATTGCGGTAGTTTGTCCCAGTGAGATCTATTCACTCAAGTAGTAAAGGTATAAGTGAAGATGTCAAGCTTTGCTGGTAAACACCATGGTGGACCGGTAGACTTTGAACAAGGAGCCTCCCTGAATGTGGTGGCTTTTTGGTACCAAGCAGGCAGTGGTACCATAGGCGACTTGGCAGCAAATGTTTCAAAGTCATTCCTGAAAGGTCATCCGAACGTCTCTTTATTCACTCACTTAATATCATTCAATATTGCTTGAAATTATGGTGGATTCTGTTTTCTATACTGAAACTTTTATTGATAAATCTGATATATGTTAGCATCTAAACATGAAATAATTTTTTTTCTTAAATTTTCAGTGTTTGCCTTAGGAAATTTGAAGTTATCTAAGTCCTGATCCAATGCACGTGACCTCTTATCAGGAAGCTGGGGAACAATTTTTTGCATTTAGTGTTTCAGAAATTCTGGAGAGTGTTTCACAGCAGGTTTATTTTCATCTATCATATTATGCTCCTGGTGGGGTTTTGGACATGAAACTCATGTCTGTATTTTTTAGAAATTCTCTTAATTGCTCGTGATTACTTCCTTTCACTATTTTCCTCTGATCTCTTATTTTTGGAACTGATAATTTGGGTTTGTTTATTTTTTTTTTACTTTTTGGAATGATCTCTGAGTTTTCCCTTATTTTCAGTCTCCACTTTAAAATCGTTTTAGTATTTGTCCAAAAATTTACCTTTGAAGATGAAATGTTTTTGCCGGTATGTATCCTTTTAAAAACATTTCTTTTTGTAATGTTCCATTTTGAGAGCATCCTATTCACATTTAATTATTGTGGTATTTTCGTTCTCTTTAATCTATATATTATTTCTGTGTAGTCTCTTTTTAATTTAAATTGCTTTTCCGGACTTTTGATTTTGCCTCCATCTTTTATTATAATATTTCCTCAGGTATCCGATAGTCTTTGGTGAGATCCTCCAAGTCACAGTGTGGAATTTAAGGACTTGTTGGAAATTCTGAGAATGTGATTTGGTTTATCCACTGTGGCATCACTCTGGTATTCCCTAGCAGGTTTGCTTAGATACATTGTGCATATTCTTCAAAGCAGAAGTAACCTATTTCCCCTCTTAGAGGTCAAGGACCTTGATGTCAGCATCCAGGGATACAAGAGAAGTGAGGGTTCAGAGTCTGAACATCTTGTATTCATTCTGAAATAGCAAGATTCACAAGAGCGCCCCTGTTCTGTATGATGACATGGGTCACCTAATACACAAAAACTCTTTCTTTTAATATTTTAAAGAGTAAAACTTTGAGTTTTGCCATTGAATAGGAGAGGACCTGGAAATTCAAATGTATCTTAAGCAAACTTCCTAATAAACCTCCTTATTAATTACTCCAATTTCGTCCCATCTTCCAGAATGACTGGGGCTGCCAATGCCAGAGCACTTTGGTGATTGCATGGGAAATTGGGTTGCTTTATGAATTTCTTCATTGTAGTTTAAGCTTTGGCTTTCTTGAATGTATATGCTTTTAAATTTCAAAACTTTGTGTTTCTTTGTTTCCTTTCTTCTCTTTCTCCTTGTGCACTTGCCTTTTAAGACAATTTTCTTTTTGTAGGGGTTTGGAAAAGAGGAAAATTGTATGTTTCCTCAATACTGCATGTGGGGTAGCAGGAGAACATGAACCATGTCTGAACTTGAAAGTGCACTTGGCGTCTGGCCAGCACTGAATACAAACCTGAATGTAAAAAATGGACTTCCTAGCATGATAACTGCCTTTGTTTGCATTGACTGTACCCAAAGTGCCCCGGAATCTGGCCTAGCTGTTGTCTGCTTGTTACCCTCCCTCTGCTGATAATCCCTTTAGAAGAGCCCCTCTCCTTGCTGACGGTGTGGTAACTTTCAGTAACTTAACCTGGTTGCTGAAACCTGCTTGGCCATCAGGGGAGGGGAATTCTGTAACCATTGGGACTCCCTTTGTGAGTATAATAAAGGCCATCTTCTTGCTACCTGTGTCGTCTGGTCATTTCCTTGGGCTAGCTGCTAGGTGGGGCATTACTCTGTCTGGATTTAACACCTGCAAAACATAGCATGATCCATTTTTACTTGTGGATTTGATTTAATTTATACAGGCATGGGTCTTGTGAAAATACATCATCTCCTTGATGAATGTAAATAAATATATGTATGTATACAATATGCATATATGTACCTGGAAGGAGAAGACCTAGAATTATGGACAACATCATAAATGACTAACACAAGTATTTATGTTTCCTATTCACTGGAAATCATACTAGAAGATACGGGGCAGAGGCATAATTTCAGCAGAAAGAAAAGAAAACCCTGGCATCTAATATAGGTACTAGGCCAGAACAAAAGTTTGGTGGAAAACACTGAAGGCATGATATTTACATAATATATGAATATCAGTTCTAATACTAATAAATACATTCTAAAATTGTTTTAGACATTTTTAAAACTTGATATTAGAAATTGCTTCTGCTAGGGTAAATTTGTATATGGTATAATTTATAAAAGTTTTAACTGTATAAGCAATTTGTAATAACCTCTGATTTCTGGAATCTATTTTCAGATATCAGAAATAAATAGAATATGATTTTGAATAAAATATTCTTAGAATATTCTTAAATATTAAACAGTAATCAATTTTTTACTTTAATTTGCTTATAAGTTAAAATAGGTGAATCAAAAAATGGTAGTTGCAAGAAAAAAGACTTTGCAGTATTCTTTCTGTGACTTCTCCTATTTTCTAAGAAGATTCCATTCTTATCACTTTAAACCACTATTGCCTTTGACTTCAGTAGGGATTACAAACAAGTGAATGGCAGGCAATTTGCTTGAAGGTGTGCGGCTTTGTGGTAATGTGGGATAGAACATATCTCTGTGAACACCTTATTTTGCTTAGAAAAACAGATTCACAGCACTTCTTGAGCTATTCTTACAAAATTCGACCTGATTTGGTATACCCTCAGTTCACTGCAGAAATGGTATAAAGGGAATGAATGGATTTGAGTGGTTTGGCAGTTCACAATTGTGTTTTTATTGTCTGTAAGACAATAAAATAATTATATGCTAACAATTGCTGTAGGTTTGTATAAGCTAGATAAAATCTCTAGTGAAGTGATGATTAATTAGTATTTAAAGAACACTAAATAAAAACCAACCTTTGGTGCTCATGATCAACATGGGATTCTTGAATTCTTTATCGAAAAGCATATGTTATTATATTATCATAAGGTATGATAGGATTTGTTCAAATTGGTGAATGCCTTAACATTTAAGATAGGCAGAAATTGTATAGGTTCACATTTCCTTTGCATGAGTGATTTACAAGGTTGAGCAAATTCTACATTACTGTGAGAGTGGTTTAGTTCTGCTTTGTGTTCCTTCACATCACAGAGCACCTGTGATACATAACCTGACTGTTCCTAACATCACTGCTTCCTTGAATTCATCTCAGAATGATCCTCTTATCCAAGAAGCTCAAAGGAGTCTTGAAGAAGAGTAGAATTATTTAAAAAATTTGCAATCTCTTTAGTAGAAGACATATTCTATTATTCTCATCTCTATGTATACATTTGCTATGTTTAGATATGTTGTTTTGACTTGAGTCTGTGAAGACAATCTAACCTCATAAAGATACACAGTTGTAAAAAGTGAGTCTCATAGATTTCTCAGAAAGGTCTCAGAGACACCCATCTAGTGGTTCAAGGATCATACTTTAAAAAACAGATCCAGTAATACATTGACTTAAAGCAGTTTATATTTATTGAGTCTCAATCACACAGTGATTAAAATGGGAATTATCTGTTAATTAGCATAAATTATGCTATTGTGAGTGACAGTATTGCTCTGACCCCTTAGAAGATGAAAATCAAATATAATGGACCAGAACAGGGAGCTAACGACATTATGGGAACTAGGAACACAGAGGAAGAAAAATCAATTTCTGTTTAATAATCAGTGTGTCTACAACACTTTCTAATACATTTGATAGAGACATATAAAGAGACATGGAAGCAAGCTCCATTACTAGAATAAAGAAGTCTTCGTCTGAGTATTTTTGAGAGTTCTTATAGTGCTGAAATTGGATGAAATGAGTCAGAAATGTGTTAAAATCAGCAGAAATTGTTAATTCATTCTCTTTTCTCCAGTGGACTTCATTTATTTTCCAAACATTGGTCAACATGCACTTTGCGGAGAGTTTGCTTTTGTAGGTATGAGGAAATGAAAAGGTGCATCTGAAGATAAGTAGACCATTTTCCTACCTACAGCCAAAGATAAAAATTCTGCATTGGATGTCACCCACTCTTGCTTATATTAGATGTTGTTTCTCAAAATGTCCCTCTTTACTTCATATTCCCTCCCTTTTTCTGGATCATTCCCATCATCACAGAACTAGATTACAATATTTTCTATCTAAAAAAAAAAATATGTCCTTGATCACCCTGTTCTGTCTCCAAAGCTATCCAAAGTCATTGTCTATACTGTTTATACCTTTTTACATTCTATTCTCTTTCATTTAGTCCAGTCAAGTCTTTATTTGATCACTCCACTGAAAATACTATTGTCAAAATGAGTAGTTACCCTGACATTGACAAATAGGATGGCATCTCAGTCTTCACCCATTCTTTGAAATGCTTTATTCACTTGGTCCCCACAGCAATACTGGCTTCATGTTTTAAATCTTATTTTGATTTAGGTTTTGACCTCTAATTAACAGACTGTTCTTTCTAATATCATTTGCTGATACTCCTTTTCCTGGCCTCTAAATTTTTAGAATTTTCCAGTGCTCTGTATTTGCATCTCCTGTTTTCTCTGAGGTAATCTCATTCATGAGCCCATGGCTTAAAAATAGCTTTCACATTTCTGCCCTATTGTCTCTATAAAACTCAAGGTGAATATCCATGATGCTTTAATTTTTATCCTTCATTTTGTTAATGTGGTGCATCATGTTGATTGGTTTGTGAATTTTGAGTCATTCTTGAATCACTGGACTAAATACCATTTGATCTCATGGTGTAGGATACTTTGAACGTAATGTTGAACTTGGTTTGCTATTACCTTGTTTAGCAGAAAAGAAAGATTTTTCAATAAATGAAATGATATATCTGGATAAACACATGCAAAAGAATGAACTACTGGTTCCTAGAAGGGAAGGGAGTTAGGGTATGAGGGAAATAGGCAAAGGGGATCAGTTGTATAGTAAGAGGTAGAAACTAGATTTTTAATGCTGAGCGTGATGTAGTATGTATAGTTGTTGAGCTATAATGTTTTATACATGAACTTACAGGATATTATAAACCACTTTACCTCAGAAAGAAACCTGACATTTTCAGTATATTGTAATGTGGTAGAAGACCTTTTCCCTGATCTCAATGCAAAAGTCATTCTGCCAGGATTGTTATCCTACTACAAAGGCAGTGGCTATGTCCTGATTATCGTACTACCGAGGCTGTAGCTGTGCTATGTTCTATGGGGACTGTAGCTATGTCCTGTTATCCTCAACTTAGGACAAACAAGCATCACCTAGTACTCTGCAGTTGTACATAAGTAATAAGAGTTGCCAGTAGAAATCACATGTATTCAAAGAGATGAATCTTTTCCTCAGAGTATAAAAGGAGCTCCCCAAGACCCACTGTTGCTCAGCTTTGGGTAACAATATCCCTGGGCTAGTACCAGTACAATAAAGTTCTATTTTCTCTGCCTTTGAGTGCCCCGCTGTCAGTCTTCTTGCCATCTGGAGGCTCTGCCATAGCAGTGAGACCTTCCAGCACATATTTTATGTAAATAAAAACCACAGAGGGTGCTATAATGACCTAATGGTCTAGTATACCCTGGGAACAGTCCCAACTACATCCCAAAGTCCCAGTTTCAAGTTCAGGGGCCAGGGGAAGCAACCAATGTGAAAAACTAAATGAAAATAAATAAAGATGCTGCTTCCTCCTCTCTCTTCCTGTTTTGTCTGCCTTCTCGCCTTTATCCCTGCCTGTTTCTTTCCTGTAACAAACAAAATGCAGTGACATACAAAATAACATTATGTACTTTATAAGGAATAATATATCCAACATATTAAACTGGGTGAAGAGGTCTGAGTCAAGAGCAAGAATGAAAGAAAAAGTGAATTATAGATCCACCAGGATATGTTACATGCTGTAAGAAATGTAAGTAACCCAACATTTTTACTTTTTAGGAGAGGAAGGAAGAGGGAGGAAGAGTCATTTTATGGAAGGAAGGAATGGGAGAATGGGGAATAGCTTTTATTTAGGAAGGAAGAAAGAGGGAAAGGAAATACTTTATGTATGTATGTATAAATGTATGCATGTATGCATGTTTCTCCACCCCCACTCCACGTCCTTGGCCTCTGCATATTCTGCAACTCAGCTGTGGGCTTAGATCATGCCATTAACTTTTTTGAACTTGACCTTCAAGAGAACAACCAATTAATAGAAATTAATATATTTTTGGATTTAGTGTGAGGTAATATTTTATATGCAAGTAGACACATGTTCATGTTACTAAAAACTCCAATCTAATTGGTTTAGTTCAAGTCAGTAAAGTATGCCAGTGAATAATATGTAAGCTTTTGGGATATCAAAATATAGTTTCATAACAGATTTAAAAACTTACCTCTTTCAAATTCTGTTTTGCCTGAATATTAAAAAATGTTGAAAGTGAGCATGTACTTTAAATTGGAATATAATAATAGAATATTACATTGAAAAATAAAATAATTTTATTTAAAACTTCCTGCTTGCAATCTTTAAAGAAATCATAGATTAAAAAACAAAACATTAAATGTTACTCTGTGTTAGTACATTCAAGTTAATCCAAATGACAAAAAGACAAAATGGTATTAAGAGTACCAAATGTGCAGCTAATATAAGGAACTAAATTCTTAAATTCTGCAATAAAATGTATTAAAAAAGGTTAGTCTATATATTTGTGGCAGGAAAAGGTGCTATTCAGGCATTTTTAAATTGCTAAATATCATTGCAAAATGCTATTAAGAAATCAAATCCATTTTGTTTCAAAGTAAATCTGAGATGAAGTTACTGGCTTCAAGGGAAAATTAAATTTCTTTTCTATCAGCAATTTACTATCTATTAAAGAGATGTTCCTGTGTTTATAGGCACTCCTATGCCTATTACCTTATGAGTGGAGCTTTAATAAATAAAAGTTCATGAGTTGAAGGAGATTGCATAGGCTGTTATAATTTTAAAAGGGAAGTTTGACTCATGTAGGCTAAAACTCCTAGATTGCTAGAGGTGGCTTAGTTTAAGATGAACCTAATCGTTGAGAATCTTGTGCTTCATTGAAGGATAGTGTATGAAAATTGAAAAGAGAAAGTAACTTCAAGATGAAAAAGCAGTAGCTACCAGTTCTTGAATACCTAGGAGGTCATAAGTGTAATATTAGGTACTTGATAGTAGGTGCCTTTAATTTTATCATCATTTAATATTTGTATTTATATCAGTCTTTTATGAAAGAGAAACTGTGATTTTGAGAATTCAAATAAGGTTTTCATTTATAGCACTTAGAAAAAAGAGGTTAAGATTGAACTCAAATAATAAGAGTGCCCCAACCCTGTTACCAAATCTTTCTCTATTTGTATCTCTGTACATTTTAAGTTACCTTTGTTGGATACACATGATTTTACTTTTGTATAAAAAAAGCCATAGAATAACTATGAAGGTCTGAGACAAAGATAGTCTCAGGGATGCCAGACATTTAAATAAAAGTGAAAATTTTAGTTTGTTACTTGAATATTCCATCAGTATTATATATAAATATCTAGATATTTTCAAGCAGCTTTTGTGGAAACACATGGACAAAACAGAAATAGACTGAATTTAGTATTTTTATTCAGGTGTATTTTATTGTGTTTTGTAACTTAAGATATATATATATGTATATAAATAAATAGTTTTGACTTGGATATTAAGGAAACCTATTGTAGCAATCTTTTGACAATAGATGCATGTATCAAATCATTTTGTTGTATACCATAAACTTATACAAAGTTACATGTCAATTGTATCTCAGTAAAACTGAAAAATATTTTGATTGACAGAGCATTAGTATTTATTTTATATTTTTGCCATACTGTTATATGAAAACATCAGAGAGTGTTTCACAAGTAAAATGTACTATGTACATAAGAGTTATCTTCAGCCAAAATATAAAGGAATTCTCTGTTTTGGACAATGATCCAAAATTAACCTAATGAGAAGGAAAAAGATGAAGATTATCCACAACAAAGATATGGGTGGCTAGGATGAAGAAGGAAATAACTCAGAGAAGCAGGAGTTAACTAGGTGACTAAGGAAAAGCAAAATGGTTAGAACTCACAGTGAGCCAGCGGGAAAGTGAGGTTGAGAGGGAGGGAGAACAAGGGGGAAATTTGGAGTCTTGAGCACTTTGTAAGAGATTGGACTGGTAAGGAACTGCTACATGTAACTCTACAAACACAAGCTTAAAAATATAATTGAATTATTCATTTTAAAATGTAAGTTGGAAGTGCTATCAAGAGTCTAGTAGAGAGATGACTGCTATGGCTAGTTAGAAGTATGAATGATTAGTAAAAGCAATATGATCACTGGTATTGTTTGTAACAGTAGAACTGTATTAGGATTGAAAGAATTAGTAGACAAGGTATGTATCAACTTCTTATTGTGTTTACTGTTAGTAGAATTTATTCTCATGATTCTTCAAAGATAGAAAAAACCAGTGAAGTGAAGCTCTTATTGTGGAAAAGTATTTTTAATGGTATCATGCAGAAGGAGTTAATTTGGTGAGAGAGTTGACTTTCTGAGAACAGGATGATTTTGCATTAAAAGCACAAGTATATCCTTTCTGGAGGGAGCCATTTGTAATTCAGTAGCAATATTTGAGAGCTAAACTGGGAAATAACTGCTTACACAGCTTTGGAGAGATGTGAAATGAGATTTTCCTTTGTGTCTCTTTGCAGAAAGGGGTTCCTAGGACGAATCTTTAAGCCAAATCTTCTCTTCTACTGTGGTCCACGACAAAGACATAAATGCCTCATTTTTTCTGGACTTAGGTTGCACAGTCCTTAAATTAACCCATTTTCTGCTCTGAACACTTAGAACCTGAAGTGAGAAGAAAAAACCCTATGTTTTAATTTTTCTGGTATGTTTTGAATGACAGAGAAGAATCATGTGATAGCATCCAATTAAGATTCAGATTTGTGGTGAACACACATGTAGTATGGTGGGTGACAGAAAATAGCGCCCTGGTAGCACTGACTTAGGCATTAGGAGATGTTGGATTATATTAAACTGTATCTGGGATTCTCTTCACTCTTTTCCACCATGAAAGAGCTGCCCAGTGCCAGTGAGTCTTCATGTATGCAAAAATTTAAATATATTACAATAAAGTAGAGACCTTGATAGTAATTATAATAGCTGCTATGATTATTTTGCTAGCCTATTTTACCCTAGAAATTCTAAAGTTTATGAGGTAGTCTTTCTTAACATAATACACACAGAAAAACACACACAGATACATAATATTTTAGCAGTCTTTTAAGAATCAGCCATACAAAGATGATTTCTCCACCTTGTAATTATAATCAGGTATAAATTATGAAAAGATTTATTACAAAAAAGAAATAAATTCAGCAAAAATTACTTTGTGGATGTGACATGAAATCAAATAATCAAGCAAAATTCAAAGGAGTATTAGAGTTTTTTTTTCTATATTGTCTGTGAACCATGTGCATCAGATTTCCTTCATTTTGTGGAGAAAGAATGTGAGTCAGAATGTAGACTCCTAGATTGTACTTCAGAACCATTGAATCAAGATCTCTGGGGCTGTTACCCAAGAGATGATTTTTTTTTTCAGTTATTAATACTTATTATCTCTTTTGTTCAAAATGCTAGCTTCATTTTTGAATATTGACTTTGCACCTCAATCTTTATTTCATGCTATACCCTACACCAGAGATCCAGTGTCATTTACAACCAACTTTTCTCCTCTTTCCTGCCCTCCTCCCTCCCAATCTACTGGCAGTCACCATCTTGTGTCCTGAAAGTTTTTGCTGGGGCGTATCTGTTTATTTGTTTCATTCCACTATATTTCCCATATGAGTGAAACTATCCTGTATTTCTATTTTTCTTTCTGACATATTTCACTTAACATGATCCCCTCCAGTTCCATCCAGATTGTTTCAAGGGACACAATTTCTTTTTTCTTTTTCTTCTTTTTTAGCAGCTGCATAGAATTCCATTGAGTATATATACCACAGCTTCTTTATCCAGTCATTTGTTGATGGGCATTTAGATTGCTTCCATGTCTTGGCTATTGTGAACTGTGCTGCTATGAACATCAGGTTGCTTTTTTTTCTGATTAGAGATTTTTGTATCCTCTGGGTGTATGCCCATGAGTGGGATTGTTGGATCAAAAAGGTGATTTTATTGTCTCTAATTGAGGAGGTGATTCTTACTGAAAATATATTTGACTTTGAGATTGCAAGCTATATATTTCCATATAGTAAATGCATCCATTTAGAAAATACATTAAAAGAAAAAAACTTATAAAATATGAATAAAATAATTATCTTATTTAGGTAAGTTGCAAAACTGAATCTTTGATTTTATTGAGATTGAAAGTTAGATACTGCTAGAGTTCTCATTCTAAAAAAAATAATAAAGAAAATAAATGGGCATCTTTAGTATACTTCCTGTGAGGCATTTTAAGTTTATCTTGAGAAAAGTGACTATTTTAAACAGAAGTAGAATAATATTTTGAGTCTACAACATTGATGTATTATGCATTTATATGAGTTTTCATGTAATTATATAGAGAAGAGAATAACTTGGGAGGCAGAAAAAAGATTCAGAATTCCTCTTAGAGTATAAGTTTCTTCTTCCCTTTGTAAAACAGAACAATGAATACCAGTTTAAGGGTTTTGTAAATGTTAACTGAAAGGGTATGTATAAGAATCTGTCACGCTCTTTTGACTCAGGCATTAAGCCAGTGGATGGAGTGTAGTCCACGTAAAGCTCAAGGACCTGAGCTCATGACCCAGGTCCAAGGGAACAATCAAACTAAACACACAAGTTTTTTTAAAAAAGCTTCTTCTTCCTTTCTACATGCCTCCATTCTTGCTGCTTTCTTCCTTTTTTATTTTAAAGGTATGTAGAAAAATTCTAGCCTAGTGCCAAACACACAGCAAACATTCAACAAGGGCAGCTATCCTTTTCCTATTACCCTTTGCAGTCAATGATGAGATCATTGAAATAGATTTATCCAACAAGAGCAATTTTTGTCTGCACAGTGCACACTAGTGGGCATTCTTGGATTCGTAGTTAGGTGAATGCCTTAGGTTTCTGCTACTATTTGCAATCTGTTTAGTGCTCAATATTCCACAGATATCTAATAAAACTTGTGTATTCCATGCCAGCTTGCTGTCTTTCCTCTACCTTGATTTTCCCATAATCATATCATGTTTTCTTTTGTCTTATTGTCTGAGATTGTACTTAGAACTATAAACACTTTCGACTCTTCTGCTAGAACCACTCACACCATTAACAAACATGTTTGAATTATCTGATTCTATTTCTTCTTAATAATATTGTAAAAATATTTTGTCTAAGGTTTCAGTCTTATTGATTTTTACCTTTCTACCCTTATTATTTGATTGATTTGTGGGTGAATGTTATAGAGCTGCTAGAAAGAAGGATACAATATTAACAGTGTACCGATGTCTCATTATTATTATACACAATATAATATACAATATATAATATATATGTATATATACTGTTTCCTTTTAATTAAAAAACAACATATGCTTTGTGTATGTTATCTTAGGTCATATATAAGGATTATGAAATTCTATACCTGCCCCTTTCAATTACTGGGCAGAGTCTCAATCAGTAGACACAAGCATACAGTACTTTAAATTAAATTTTTAACAATAAAGAATAAAACAAAGAACATTTTCAAATTTAACTTTGGCCAAAGAATAAATACACAAGACTAAACTATTGAGAATATTCTTTCATACCTCTCGCTGTAATTGCATTAACATTTTAATTCTTTAACATTTTGAATAATAGATTGACAGTCTAACTATGCAATAGTTTAAGTTGATATAAAATATCAATCTTTGATATCTATCTGCTATTATTATTAAAAGTTGACAGCTCTGGAAGATTCCAGAATAAATTCATAATAAATCAATTCTCAGATTGACTTCAGAAGGTAATTCAAGCATTTAACAAAAGCTGATGTGATCCTGACTCAGGATTTAGTCTAACAATCAGAGCATCTCTCAAATGTTCTAATTAGATGTGTGTCTGTCTAAATCCTTTTAAAGTAAGTACATACAATTGTCATTTTTGTTCTATTTGGAAATTCAAAGGGTTTTAATTGGAGTGCCAATTTTCTGCAGCCTTAACTTCCTTAGAATTTTAGCTTTGTTGTTAAAATGTGTCTCATTAATAAAAGACTCACATGAGTTTATAGGGGGAAAAAAGCCTGCTCTATTCTGTTTGGAAACATTAACAGATATTTTCCAATTTAAAGAAATTGACTTTTTGAGCCTAATTCAGTTGGGCAAAATATAAGAATTTAAAAGTGGAATCCAATTATCTCTAAAGCGTACACTTTGTTGAAGAGCTATTAAATTGGAAATTTTTTGAGCTTTTCAGAAGGCACATCTAAGCTCTCTGTTGACAATGCATGCAAAATAAAAAATAATTTGAAAAAGAAGACCTTGACAGATTAATCATGTCTCCTTCACAATTGAGGTCTTCTCAAAACCAGCCTTCTGACCTAGTCATTTACAATGCCTTTAGTTTGTGAATTTTTCCTGTTTATTATCAAATATAATTCCATTAACAGAAAATCCTGTCACTAGGTGGCTCCAGATAGCTTTCTAAAAACAGTGGTATATGAAAATCTGGTTTTTTTTGGGGGGAGAATTTCTTGTTTTCTTATTTCATCTCATATATTTTTTGTCTTTGTGTTACAGGCTGTGTAGCTTAGTCATTAGCTGTAGGAAATTAGAGCTTATGTGCAATGTGCAGCCAAGTCTTGTGTCTAGTCAACAAATAATGAAAGGTGACAGATGACAATTCTACAGGACTATGGTTATTAGCTGGGTGCATAGCTCAGTGACTGAATCCTTAGCAAAATTATTTCAAACCTTATTTCTTCACTTCAGAACTCCATTTCAGCACTGTATCTTATTTCCTGTAGTGAGAGAAATCCCACATCAGTCATGAAGAGAAAGACAAATTTCTTTTGAAATCCCTAATAAATTTGTGATCTGAGAAAAATAAAGTAATCTGGTGGGAAATACCTCTAGACTAGGAACTGTAACACGTGACATCTAGTTTGGACAGCTAGTTAATTCAATTATCCTTCCTGAATCTTAGTTCCTTTATCCAGAGAGGTGGACTAGATGATATTTGTAATTTCTCCTAGTGCTCATATTTTAATGTATGTCATAGGTCCAAAGGGGTAACTTAAGTAGCAGTGGCCTTTTATATAGATATTATTTATTTTCCTAGATTACAAACTCCTGAGGAAAAAGAAATGTCATAATTTCTCTAGACCAGTGCTCCAAATAATGCCTGGCACAGAGAAGAAAATTAACAAATACATTGAAATGAATAAACAAATGGTCTAGGAATGCTAAATGATGGAAATGATAGGGCCATATTGATTCTCGAAAGTTCCACACCTTCTTGTCTCTTTTACCGGGCCTCTAGTTTCTATCCTTAGATTTATAGGTCACCACTGATGAAATCAAATCACCTTAAAATGCATCTGTTTCTTGAAGGTAAGTGGAAGTTGCTAGGTTTTCCCTATTAACATTATTTTTTTTTATTTAGATGCAATAGTCGTCGTTGTGGATGCTGTAGAAGACAAAACCCATGTGTAGCAATAGATTAAAGTCCTGGGGCACAGCAGTGGTACGTTCCAGAGAGAGGACACTGCTTAAATGGACTCTGAAGCTGTTGGGCTTGTCGTAAAGGGAAGAGTCTCTGCACAAGGCCCAAAAGAGAAGGGGTTGAAAATGCGTAGAGTAGTGACAGGATTCTTAATGAATTTTAATACAACAGTCATATAGGGTATGGATAAATGAAAAATATTCTGCATGCCATGTTCGAATAATTAAAATATCATTTTTTTCTGAGGAGAGTAAGAATTTGAAGAGCTGGCATTTAAGCTAAATTGAGCCAAATATCTAATTCTGAAACTATTTGAAAGGGACTTGATAACAGCAATATGACTAGGTAAAAATCTTCAAACTCAAGAATGGAAAGACAACCATGTAGCATTCACAATGTAATTATTTTAAGATATAAAGTAGTCAAAATGTTACAGAATTGGTTATGATGTGTATTTTTCAGTTATAATCATCTCTCAGTTATCAGACTTCAGGTAATGGAAGTATTAGTATGACATAGCAACATCCTACTTGATCTCATTCTGAGCTCCATTGTATCCTAGTGTGCTATAGAGAATTAGAATGACATTTTCTTGCTTGATTTTTGTTCAGAGGAGGAAAAATTTCAATGGGGCTTAATGCCCCTTTGTACAGATGTTTAAGAGTCTGTAGCTTTTACTGGAAAATACTACATAAAATACATCTGTTGACTGCAGCAGTCCCATTCACAATGAATGATGCACCCTGGGATTTAGGTCACAACAGAAGTACAATAAAAGAAAAGGCATTGTTAAGGTGATTGCTAATTTTTATGGGAATTATTCAGACTTTGATAGAGTTATGACAATTTTGCTCAGATGATTGTAATATATAATATTTGAGACAATTTAATGTGTTAACCAAATATCTTCTTTTCATGCAAAGGTATTTCTCTTGGGCTCATATTTTTCTTGTATATGCCTTGAAGTGTTTTGGTATGTTCAGAAAGGGTAGAAAAGAAGATTCAGCCCTGCTTAATGCTGAGGAATCAATATTTTGTATTGTTTGTAAACCTACGATGTCAATCTGCAACAAATGGAAAATATATGTTATTATGTAACATTAACATAAAGTTGTATGTATGACAGTTAAATTATATAAACATTGAATATTCCACAAGGATAGGAAGTTTATTATGAGGACAAGTAAAATTTTGCTTTTGTTTGTTGGGACTACAAATGACCTTCTACATGGTTTTCTATTGTATCAATATAATCCCGATAATAATTATTTAAAGCCACATTCTAGTCTTAAAAGCAGGAAGTTTTATTGAAACAAAGTACTGTATTGCTTTCATTGGTATATTCTGTTATATAATATTTTAGTAAAAATATTCAAGCTTTTTACTATTTCCACTTATTTTCCAAAAAGTAGAAACATGGATGAGACACAAAAGATGACAAAGCAGTAAAAGGGGTAGTGTGCAGAGGAAGATGAGTGGGGGTATTGATGGAACTGGAGCAGGATGAGTTCTCTTAACTCAGCCACACATTGCAAATAATGTGACATGGGTTGGTAACAATTTTCAAATTAGAGTTATCAAGAGTTGGAATTCATGCATGATTTGGACAGGTTCAAGTGAAAGGAGGACCATTTATACTAGTCCCTAGAGTAGGAAATTAACAAAGATCCAGATTTAACGAACCTCTTATGGCTCTCTTATATGAAATATAATGAATCTAGTTCACCTGGGCAAGGAAATTTTGGGGGATCTCTCTCTTTCTTTCTCTCTCTCTCTCTTTCTTTCTCACACACACACACACACACACACACACACACACACACACACACACTCATACAATTTGGTAACCCAGCCACAGTGGCATGGTTATGAAGTTCCCTCTTCAAGGATTCAGATATTTGGGATTCCAGCTATCTTTTACCACCATTATGTTATTGAAATAGAATCTACTTTTGCATATATATGTGCATATGTATCTAAATATCTTTCAAATTCCTCTTAAACATTACATAAATCCCCTTAATAGTGACACTTTTGACTGCAAATAAGGATATTACATATATTTACTTTAATTACATAAAAATGAGAGAAATGTCACCATAAAAGCTGTTATTTGACTTATTACTAGCAAATTGTTAGAAAAGCACTATACTGTGGAAGAAAGGCAATGAACTGGGAGATTGGAAAAACTGAGTCTAGTCCAATCATAGTTACGACAGACATGACCACTTTTACTTTAGTGACTTAAATTCTCTCAAGACTAATCTCTAAGCATGATGATCATACAGATTCTTTTGCCTGGGCCATTGCCGGTTTACACTTGTTATTCCAATGTAATTATTAATAGCACTTCTCTCTCAGAAGTGTCCTGGTTTGGATGATAAATTATATGGTTACTTTATCTCTAAAGATCCTTTCAATTTGCTTGTTCTTTGATGTTGCCTAGATATGAGATGTGGAATCAATTGTCTGAGAGGAAATCATTGAAATTCTATGTCTTTGTTTTGAGCAGTAGTGAGAGATGAAGGTGTTAAGTTTCATGTGGCCCAGATCATGAAGGTCTGATATCCAAAGACTTAATTTTATCCTGAAACCTAGGTGGAAACATTTTAATCAAGGAAGAAACTTAGACATGACTTTAGCTGTATTTTAGAGATGGATTTTATGAGGTCATTACTGAAGGCAGTAATCTTGCAAAGATATTTTTACATAATTCAGATAAATGATAGAGATCTTAAGCAGTGTCATAATACTGAGTATGACAGTGAAGGGGAGAAAAATATTGATTAAAGATATTCATGTGGTAACATCTATAGGATATAGTGATAGAATATGGGGATCAAGGGGGAGAGTCTAGGAAGATTGCCTCCCTGATTCCATCAATTTTTTAAGTGACTGGATGAATATTTGTAGCATACAGGGAAAGGGAAACCATAGATTTAGGAACTCTACACTGAAAATATGATGTGTTCATAACTACATGTGTGGAGTTTAGTATATTTATGGGACATATAAATGGGAATAGCCAGTAGACATTAGAATATAGGATAAGGGCACCAGAATTTTTGGTTCCAGTCTGATGATAAGGATTTGAAGTGATTAGCACATTCAGAGTTACTAGAAAAAATTCTAGAGAAATATAGAGTGGGGAAAAATTGAGCCAATGAAAAAAACCCTGGGACACCCTAACATTCGAGGGAAGAATATAAAAGAGAAATACTGAAAGGCAGACTGATAAAGAGCTCTCCGATTAGAAAGAAACCCATGAGAGAGATATCATATAACCACAGAATTAAAGTTTCAATTTTTAGAGCATATACACTGTATTTCAATTTAGAAACATTTGAAGTTTATGGTCTTAGGATTGCCTACACTTAAAAACTGTTGAGGAAACCTAGAATTTCTAGATTAAAATCATCAACACTACATAAAAAATAAAATTGAGAAAGTTAATGGATGGTGGTAATTTATCTAATTATGACAATATTTACTTAACTATAGCGTTCATTGAATGTTAACACAACGTGTGATTTTTGTGAAAAATGATATTTCCAAAATTGTTTTTCATGAGATGTCTGAGGTTTCTATGCAATCCTCTTTAATTTGTAGATGAATAGAAGGCAGCTGGATGCTCAGAACTGCTTTTGCCTTTAAGTTATTGCAATATGTTGCTTGGGTGGTTAAGGTATATGAAGAAAATCTGTCTAAACACATGTAGTTGAAAAGGAGTGGAGTATTTTCATAGCCTTTTAAGGTAATTGTGAATAGTTTTTTATATTACACTAGGACTTGACTAGTGGTCGAAGGTTAGTTACATTGTGGAATCTAAGACCATATCAATGAACTTTTTGTACTATATGACAATTGCCTCCTCTTATATCTTGAAATTTAAATGAATCTTTAACCCATGCATGATTTTGCATTTTCTCTTGTTTGTCAATTGGAAATTGTTAGCTCACTCAGTCATGTAGATATTCCAAATATTGCCATCTTCACTATATAATATTAAATAAATGTGTTTGTCAAGATTGCTATTGTTCTTATCATAAAAGTATTTAAATATTGGGTAATTGTTAAGTTCACTGTGGAAGATAGAGGTTTTCCAGTATTTTCATTTTCTCTTGAAAGCCCAAATTTTATCATCGCAATGCATTCTGCTAGTTGTTTTCATTCAAGGAACTACGTTTATTTTCAACAAAACATCTGTCAGATTCTTAAATATGAATAACAATAATTTCTCAGTTGTTATTTAAAGTAAAAAATTGTGTTCCATGAACAAAGCAGCTAATTCAGATGCTTACAATTCAGTTGCACTAGCGCTTTCCTTTGGCTGAATTGCTTCATATACACTTCTGTCACATAGAATATTAAAAGCACATGTGCTCAAGGGCTGAAATGTAATAAAATTATTTTTTACAACTTCCTCAAGGATATTATATAGTTAAGAAGCTAAATTTTTTGTAGTGAAAAATTTTGGTGCAGATGGGAACTCTGCCTAAGTTCTTGGTCAGGTGCCAATGGTTTTACCACCATCGATTTTACAAAATCACGTGAATATTAAGACAAGGAAAAGAGTCAATACTATCTTGTATTATTTTGAAAAGAGTTTTGATTTTGCAGATACCCAGAATGGGTCTTGAAACTCCCAGGAATGCACAGACCACACATGTTGAAAGTCATTGCTTTAACTAAACTTTGAAAAAGCTGTGCCATCAAATGTTACAGAAAGATTTAAACAACACAACAACATAAAACCAATGTAAAGAGCACAAAACTCCACTGGATTTTTGCAATAAAAAATTCACAATAATGCACTCTTGACAAAGTAATGGGGTTCGTGCTTTCCAGATTCATGTATCTTAAGTATCTACATACATGAAATGATGTGAAGGCAAAGCACATTTTCCCCCACTTCACTTGACATACTTTGTCCACTTCAAATATAAATGCTTAACTTGTATGAAGGAATTAATTATGGTTGTCATCAAACCTGGAAGAGCATATCAAATTTCTCTGACTAGGAACTAAATATCTTTTCCTTCTTTGAATTGTGAATCTGGCATGTAAAACAATTTAGCATGCCATTTATAGCAATTCCAAGGAAATGATAATAAGACACTCTATACCCTCTGTCTACAATGTAGAGAAGTCAAATAAAATGGTTGGGTATATTAGCAACTTCCTTGAAAATAATTTGAATAAAGGACTATGTGACTTTTTGGCATATTGTGCGACATACTGGCCTCTGAAGAAATGTAGCACAAATACGAAGGGTGGGCAATATAATAAGAAAATGACACTTATTGAGCATCTTCTTTGGGTCTTGCTCTTAGTCATAAATATAATCACTCATATTTAAAGCCCATTAACCTAAGTACTCCCTTAAAGATCATTAATCATCTCTAAAATGATTACTTTTATCTAAAGCTCTACCTAAAAGTGAATTTCATCTAGGTTTAACAACCCGCAAAAGTAAGGAGATTTTTATTTCCTTGATTAATGTTAGATGAGTGGTCAATTTTCTTATGAAGTTTGATTTTTTCTCACTCAAAATAGTTGATATACTTTGATATTTACTCTTCTATAATCCTGGATTGCATAGTCTTTAATTATAGAGCACTTGTTTAGTGTACTTGTAAGGACACTGAGGATAATAAGTCAGGCAATCTATACACCATCTCAGAATAATTGAGTAGCTGAGTGGTTCCAGAGATACTTAATGAAATCTACTTTAATGTTCTCTGATCAACCTTTTAGTATACACTCAGAACAATAGTGAATCCTATATTATTCTACCTTTTTCAGCACTGGATATATTTTGATATGTATGCAACATTTATCATATTGTCTGATATCTGTCTGATTTACTTATAATTCTTACTTGGATGTAGGCTCGATATTATCTCTCATTTCATTAGGGAGCATTTTCTCTTAATGTTGAATAAATGTTTTCAGGGTTGCATAACATCAAAATTCAATGATCCTTGACATTAAACCTCTATTAACCTTTATCATATTTGAAAATAATTCTGTTTATATTTACTGGATTTAACAACTGGAATTTCATCCAGGTATTTACATTAAACCTTTACTTTGAGATATATTCTCTGTTCTCTTTACCTCTGCATGGTTCATTGTTTTCTTGAAGTTATGCATGTATTCTAAAATCACTTCCCAACATAGAGCATTATGACATTGATTTCTATTTATGAACTTTCCCATATCCAACTTTTCCAATCAGGGCAACATGATTTTGAAATGTCTATATTTGCCTTGTACCCTTTCCATTCATTACCTTTTCACTATCTCTCCCTTCATGCTTTATGTTTCAGTGCTCATGGTTACTTTACTCACTCTTCTGTAGATAATGGTTCCATGCCATTGATAGCACAGCTTATACCAAAAAATAAAATGTTTTCAGAGGAGTGGAGTACAAAGAGTAAGTGACTGACATTTCAGGCAGTTGGGGTGGAGTGAACTAAAACACAAAGACCCAACAGAGTGGGACAAGTATGAAGATTGGGAATTCATTTAATTTAATGAAGCAAATGTGATAAAATTAGTATAATTATTCCTAAAGTGATTTTTACCTTGGTTTTTCCTATATTTCCCTATTTGCTTATGAAACATTTATAGACAATCAGTTATGAGGCATTTAGATCTTCAATAAAGCAGAACACAAATTTAAATAGCACATTTTGCTTATTTGAAATTCATGCTGAAAAATGAGCACCCATGTACACATGCACCAGATAATTTCTTCTCAGATTATTTGACTCTGCTGGAGTAAAAATGAATCCAAAATGAAATGCCATGCATATAAGATAGATGGAAAAACATTTGCTATATAAAAAAACAGCAGAAAATGAGAAATCAATCAAGTTTGTAAGCTGTTTATGTTCTTGAGGTGAGTTGTTTCATTAAGAGTGGAAGAAAAATAAGTGCGTTCAGCTTTGTTTAGGCAGTAATTAAAACCCTGTTGGGAATTTAAATGTGGACTTATACAGCATTCAAATATTATACTCTGTGGGAACTTAGAAGCAGTCAGGAAATATAATTGTAGGAAACACTTTTCAGAATAAAGATTGCTTGATGTTGAAATAATTTCTGTTAAAGATTAAGATAATTTCCTATTTTGGATCATTATAGAATGTAAATCTGCAGTGTAATTTACATTGTAGAATGTAAAGGTGGTGAAATAGGAATTTAAAATAGAGCACCAGTAGATTTCGCTAATTTTTAGTTTTATGGCTGTAACACTAAGTACATGAAAATGAAACTATGACCACATGCAGTAGCTATCTGTAACAAAAGAAAATGAGATAAAAATTACACTGTGTCAGTTTGCTTTTGAGATGTCATGTTATTCATAAACTGTTACTTTAAATAAGGAATTGATTCCTTAAAGTGAAAAGACTATCACTTGTAAAGTATTAAGATTCATAGCTAAATGTCAGTCACCAGAAATTTTCAGCTTTATCTAGACTTTGTTATATGTTGACAATTTCTGTGACTGTAATTCAATTTATGAGTCAGGGTATTAACAGAAAATATTTAAGTGAATAATATTGAATATTTTATTGTTAAAGGGCAATGCTTGTCATAACAAACCTGGTGAGGTGAAGGAACTATATTTCTTTACTTTTCTGAAAAATTTAGTGAATGATTATTGACTTTGTGTTAGTGGCACCAGATTAGTACCATCACAAATGAATTTTGCACTTCTTTATTTCATGTTCATCATACTTGTGAAATTTTAAATCAAAGGTATAAAAATTCTGTAATCATTGCTCAGACAACTTAGTTTAAAGAAAAGTGTTATTGAATGAACATCATCTTTTGAATACTTATTACGTTATTCATGCTTTATGCACTATATTCTGTTGCTTATTCTCTAAAATATTTGCTGAGGTATGTATCATTTAGATCTTACATCTAAAAAAAATTTAGACCCAAACTTCCCCTAATATGTTCACGTTAACACTGGGAGTACAGACAAAATTAAGATTCACATCTAGTTCAGTCTGATGCTCACAATCATGATCTCCCCAAACCCCATACTGTCTTTTTAGGCTTGCCCTATAATCCAAAACCATAAACATTTACAATTAAGTCTATTAAATTATTACAGCTATATTCACAATGGTTAGACTATCATTTCCTTGAATTTAATCACAAAAGGAGTTCTTGAGATTGAATGAAAAGTGAATAGAGTTATTACTTAAGAAGTTTTTCCTTCGAAACAATAAGAGCAACTGGTTTATACATTTCTTAAGGATTAACAGAATGTCCTGCCTTATGGACATTAAATAACCTTTTGAAGTTTGTATTTGTATGATTCTTTATATGCATGAAAGTAAAATATCAAAGACCTTATTCTATTGCTTCATTGTAAGTAAGATAAACTCAGAACAAGTCAAAAATGCATCACGACTACTAAATTAGTAACAATTATGCAAAATATACTTGGAATCCCTGACTAACTATATCCATAAAGAATAAAATTGATTGGATTTTCTAGTGGTTCGGGCAGATGGTGGGAAGGAATTGTACACCCTGGAGAAAATCTCCAGAAATTCTCTATTATGTTTCTACATTCCAATTTATCTAACTCTTTTTTTTTTCTTCTCCGTGTATAATTTTCAACAATGATGAAATGGGTAAGTATGGGTTGAGTTAATGTTCTACCCCAACTTCAAAAACAGTGAGCATTATTAAGTCAATTACTATGGAAAATGTGGGAAAGATGATTCCTCAAATGAAGAAACAAAATCAGTCTTCTTATAAGGTTGATTGGAATATGTACTATAGAACTATCAGTCATAGGGAAACATTCTTTTTGTCCTTTCTGTTCTTAGATAATGAAGAGCACAATGTATTTGGAAAGTGAATGAAAATTCTAATTTTTCTATACTTCAAGACTTATTTTATTCAGTTTTGTCTTGTGGAGTTTGAGGGTAATGTGCCTGCTGTTACAGCACTCATTTTCAAGAGAAGTGAATCCTCACATCATAATGAAAAGAACCACAGGTTCATTGATATTTTGTAAAGAGGAGATATTAGCATAAGCATGATAACACCAAAATTAGCCAAGGCAATTATAATTGAGATAATATAGAGAGTGGACGTGCATAATGAGGATGTGAAGAGCTTTTTAACTAATAAAACATTTTAATTAACAAATATCTGTGAAAGGAGACATCACTCTTTTACCCTCTGGCTGAAGTATGGTGCCATTATTAATATCTTCATTTGTTTCCACCCTCAGTATCAAATCAGTCACCAAGTTTTCTGATTCTTCATATTTGTTTTCATTTAATTTCCAGCATGTATTAACTTTTTATTGCTGCTAAAACAATCATAAGCTTAGAAGTTTAAAACAGCACAAACAATATCTTATTATAGAGGTCATAAGTCTGAGATGGGTCAAACTGCTAAAATAGAGGCATCAGAAGAGCTATATTCCTTCCGGAAGCTCTAGGGAAGAGTCATTTTTCTTGAGCTTTCTCATTTCTAGAAACTGCCCAGATTCTTTGACTCATGGTTCATTCAGCTCTCTTAATACTTTTAGGTATTGAAATCTCTCTTCTGTCCCTAATGCTCCTGCCTCCTTCTTTCACTTTTATAAAGAAAAGCAACGTCCACCCAAATAATGAAGAATAAGCTATCTATCTCAAACACATTAATGTTGTCACACCAACGAAGTTCTTTTTGCCATATTAAGATAATAAATTTATAGAACATCATTAAGGACTACTATTCTGCCTCTCATATTCATCATCTGATCCCAAAGATTTTCATTTTTACTACATGCAAAATTTATTCACTCCATTCTAGCATCCCTTAAAGACTCAGTTTATTACAGCATCAACTTAAAGTTCAACATTTTCATCTAATTTCTATCAACTGAGAACTATCATATCTCATCATCTAAGACATATGAATCAAGTAGAGGTCTATTTATCATGATTTAAGTATTGTCCAAGAAATGTATGTATTTCTTTTGTGTTCTTCTTTGTGGTTATTAGCATAGATAGTTACACTAACACTCTGTTCAGGGCAACCTGGGCCTTTAAAAATCATGCTCCTCAAAATTCCTCCAGCTTCTTCCTATTGCTCAATTGCAAAGACACTTACATATTTTAAAATATTTGTTGCAACAGCACTCTGCCTCCAGGTACCAATAGCTATATTAGTTTCCGATTGTTGTCATAGCAAATCGCCTCTCATATTAGTGGTTTAAAAACACATCTTTATTATCTTACATTTACCACTACTCAGTCTCATTACATCATTCTAGACTAAGAATTCTAACTACTCTTCTTGCCTCATGCTTTTTTGACTGTCATTTTTAAAGAGCATATCCACAGCCACCAACAGCAATAATAATATAAACTGTTAATAACAATTGAGTACTCGTAATGTTCCAGATACTCTTCTAAGCATTTAAAAAGTTTGTCTTTTTTTTCCATGCAGTAGTCTTATGGTAGATATACAGATGACACTTTACAGTTAAAAGTAATCAAGGCAAAAAGAGATTAAGCAATGTCTTCAAATGATTCATTTGGTGGATGGTTGAAAATCAATTTCCCTGTCTACAGTCTTTCTAAAATATGACTTCCAACCCTCAGTTCAAACAATTCAGACAAAAGTTTTATTGTTTCCTATTAAAGATCCAGATTAAGCTATAATATTGGTCAAATGCTGGTATTTATTTATGCTCAGCTACCATCATATATAATTGCTACTCTCTAAATGTCCTTTATATTCCTCCATTTCTTTGTGAATTTCATACTTTGGAAGATATTCATTCATATTCTCTACCCTTCAATATCCATTTAAAACTCCATACCCTCCAGAACCTGTTCTAAAACCTTAGCTATTAAGTCCTATGATGATTGATATTTATGCCATGCACTTGATTAATACCATTCTTGTTTTGTCATTTTTAATATATAATAGAAAGTTTATTTCTCTTTTATATTGCCACACAAATGTTGCAAATCTGTTGTTTTTCACATATATTATTAAGGATTAAGAGTGTTCTGATCAGATATTAACCATTTGAAGTGAATGTGTGTTGTGTGTGTGTAAGTAAAAATTCAAAAGCCTTGTTTTAGAATAAAAAACAAAGAGGCATAAAGTTTTGTATTTTTAAGTAATTTGTACATTATTTTATTGTAGTTGTTTATAGATACCATACTGAATTATTGTCAGAATTTTGTAGATTGAAGTTGGCTATTGTCAACCCTAACATTATTTTCTCATTCATAGAACTGTATTGATGATTTATTTCATGACAGCAAGTTTCAGTCAAGTTCATCATGCATCAAGGGGAAAAATGGGTGATAGAGATAATAATTTAAATTAATCTTCTACAGAACCTAACATGAAATTTCATTCAGTGCCCTTTAAGCAGTGATTCTATAATCATGGTCATGACCTTTCATTAAATGTTTTCTGCATTTACCAATAGCTGACATCAATGTCTAAAGGTGATTTAAGAAAGAAGATGAATTGAATATGTAAAGCCTGTAAGCTAATAAATGTTAGCTTCCAAAGTAAAGGTTTGAACTTTTGTTCTTTATCTTTGTATGAAAGAACAAACATCTCAGAGTAAATTCTCTCAATTCAAAAAAAAAAAAAAAATGTTTGGGTGCTTAATAAGCGTAAAACTTATATATGCTAGAAACCAAGTAATATTTTTTCAAAAATCTTTTATTTTGTGAGATCAGTATTTACATAAAATTTTAAACATAAATGTGTTAGAAGCACTATGATACAGATATAAATAAAATATTGCAGGATCCTAGCAAGACAGCAGAGGGAATGAAACCTGGGTCATTTACAAAGAGTTTAATAAAGGATGTTTTACAAAATTATGTGCAGGATAGAGAAAGGGAAAGTTTCGTGCAATACACCTTTGGTTTGAAGAGCAGAGGGAGAAAATGATTAATAACACTCAGGAATTTTTAAATTTAAGAGGAAAATGTTTCTTAATATAAATGACACGGGCAATAATAGAGGAGCTGGGGAAATAAGTACTTTAACTTCTGCTTCTTCCCTATTTTTTTGCCACTATTCCATGTTGGTCAATCCCAAGTGGAATTCAGAGGCCAGAGAGCCTATCCGTATAGGTAGGTGCACAGGCATGTGGAGGAGAAAGTTATAAAAAGGAGGGTACATGGAGGATATTTGGCAGAAATTCTATAGAAGCTTAAATGTAAATTACTGCTGAATAATAGGAGAAAGCTTCACTAAACAGACATTTTGATTGACCCTTGAGAGATGAGTAATATTTTATCAGGAAGTAGAGGAAGTTTTCAGAATTTTCTGCAAAAGGAATGACATGAGGAAAGACACTACAGTACATACATATTTGGAGCATTTGAAGATTCTTAGTACTATTACTATAAAATTTCATCTGTTTCTATAATAGGATAGGAATCTGAAAATCCAGAATTTTATTTTAGGACTGATAATACTCAAACGAACAACTCCAGGTCTTACAATTTTAAGGATGATCTCTGAGGTAAATAAATCCATTTAAGTTTTTGGATGAGATGAGGAAAAGCAATGTTTCAAATCACTTTTTTTCATTTATTTTATTCACCTTTTTTTCCCTAAGCTTGGCAATTATTTGAGATCATCCTTTAACATTCTCTTTGTTGTGGTCTCCTTTAATCTGTGTTTCAGTTTCATCCCCAAAGTTTCCTTGTTCTGGGGATTACTGAAGGTATAGGAAAGATAGTTGGGTGTATGTCCTGCAGGAAAGGGTAAGACAAAGAGGGATCTTATATGTGAACAGAAAAGAAAGATAATAAAAGGGAGAAGGAGAAAGATGAAGAAGAGGAGGGAAAGAAGATACAGAGAGAAGAGTTTAAAAAAAGGTAGCGGTAGTGGATGGGGTGTTGTTTTTAATTAGAGCGATCAGGGCTTGGAATAAGATACATTTTTCATATCTAATCAGGGATTGCAGTTTACTAGTTACTTGAATTTTCATGATAAAAATGCAAAGTATTATAAACAAAATCTGTGATACTACATAAAACAAATGTCATAGTATAGATAATAGGTTTGAGTATGTAAAAGGTATTCAACTGCAGCTAATGCACCTTCCTTTGTCTTTTTCAGACCATTATAACGAATTATTTTTATGAATTTGTCCTGACATTGGTAGAGCTCTGTTGGGGAATAACTCTAACACCCTTATCCATTGTAAGATCTATGAGATATCCGTCATTTGTAATTTAATTCAGCTCCTCTTTTGTCTATAAGTGTAAGGATGCGGGAAATGAAACCCCAGCATTTGAATCAAAGAAGAATCATTCAAAGTAACAAACCCTAAACTATCAGAAGTCATAATGGAGTCGATTAAAAAATCCAGTTCAAGAAAAAGAAGTTATTATTACAAGGTACACTTGCCTGTCTGAATCAAAATAGAAAAGAAAAGAAAAAAAAAGACGATCATTCTCACCTCTTTATTATTCAGGAAAAAAGTTAGGAAGAATGAATTTGACTGTACAAATGATATTTTATTATAATAAAGAATTTGATAGAAGAATGACTACTAGGGGACTGTTGAGCATAAACAGCTCACAAGGTTAACAGAGACTATTTTAACAAACATGATCCTGGAGTAAAAAGGAAAGAAAAAACAAGCAAGAATAATTGGTGTTTTGTAGAACACTTTGTGCTAAAATTCTTCTCATTCACCAACACTGATGAGCATGTTAGTGGCAGATTGATGACATGTGGGTGATACTGGCTTGTCCCTGAGATACTGCTTTATATGGTTCACAGAGTGCAGTGCTGTGGTTCTGCTGTGCTCTCTTTCTTTTGAGAACTTAGATGAATTGTAAGTAGATCATGTTCAATGTATTCCCATGATCTGGCTTTTTTGCTATTCACCTGATTCACCAAACTGCTTTCCCGTAGAAACAGCATTGTAAAATAGAGCCATTACCTCTGTTTTCCCAGCTAGCAATCAATTTTATTCAGCAAACATTTTACAATGTATTTGTAGAATCAAAAAAATTTTTTTTGCAGGTGAAATTTCGAATATGATGTTAAATCCTTTTGGCTGAAAGTTACACAATGCAGTGTTCTTGTTTTAAAATAAGATGGTCAATTTTAATTTTTGCTACTGAGAATTTATAGCATTTATATTTTGAATCAATAGTGATTTAAATATGCTATAAACTTTTGCATAATAAATGATTTCTTCATGTGTTCTAAATATTACTTTCTATGATAATAATTTTGCATTAACTAACAATATGGGCTTTAGTCAAAAAAAACTAATCAATTCTCAAAAAGAGAAGATAATATTTAGAACACATATAAATTAGTTTGACATACAAAAAGTTTATAGTATATTTGATTATTATTCTTTAATCTAGAATGAAATTAATGTAGCCATATACTCTTGCACTTAAACAATCACTGAGAAATTGGCTTGGACTTGAAAATTTACTAATTTATAATTTTTTGTGGTCTTATGCTGGACATGTTTCCTCTTGTGGAGCTTGTCACAAAATATCAATTCTGCTATTTGTGGGATTCATCTTGAAAACTTTGAAGGTAGATGTGATTGTGATCTTTTATTGCTTTGGATTTTTGACAACATGCTTCAAACTCATATTCTTTGTCACTTTCAGTGCTTTGAAGTTATTTAGGCATTTATAGTTTGAGATAATGTGCTGAATAAAATTTTGATTTTTAAACTGCCTGTATTCTAACAAAAGGATGGGAATTACAGAAAAGAAGATGATTATTGCTATTACATGTGGGATGTTGTTATTCTGGTCAAAATCTTATTTTAGAAATTAAATATCTACTTAAGATTTCATAGCTCACCTGATTTTTTTGTGAACATTAGAGAACAATTACAAGCTATTATTAAGGAAGTGTGTCTACATCAATACAATTTTTTATCAGGTCAAAGACCCTGATGGCTACTGCATGTTGGCAATATCGACTTCATGGTTAATATTGCCCTAGATATGACTTGAAAGGAGTAATCCACATGCAATAGACTATGACAAATTCTCAAGTCTCATTAGAGGCCTCTCTCCATAATTTGTGCTTAGTTGTCATCTCTGATGATCCTTGAAGTTTCTTTCATAGGACCTTCTGATATTAATGACTCAACAAGTCTTTAAGAATTAGAATGTTAGTATGTAAGCTATTCAGGATGGGGAAGGATGTGGTTGGAAGATGAAACATTTCAGTTTCCCAATCATCAGAAGCTGGGATTCATAAACAGAAAGAGAACAGGTACAGATCAAGTCTAAGTGAATAAACACCCACAGAAGAGGAGAGGAGAAAAATGCCAGGAGGGCCGCTGCCCTTCTCAGTAGCTTGCCCTGAAGTTTCTAAAAGTTTTATCCTAAATGTTGTTTTTAAAATTCTATATAATTATTAAAGATGTAAACCAGATAATTATGTATGGAAATTCAAAATGATTTACTCTCCACACATGAAAAAAATATATGCATACATTTGAAGATCTCTGTTCAGATTCTTTACTGTAGCATTGTTATTTGTGGTCTCTCATTTTTCAGAATGCTCAGATTCTGAATTTGTCTCATTTTTGATGTCATTTAACCTTTTCTTCTACTTGTGTTTCAGTAATATTGATCCTGTATAATCTCTTTATAGTTTCACTTTGTCTGTATTATTTCTATATTATACTAGGTTCCATAGTAAAGAAATTTTTCTTTAAGAAACATAGATCTGAATATGCCATTTTTTTCACAAGAGAGACAATACTCCTTATACCCATCTTCAAAGCTCTCCACTGTCCAACTAGTATTTTTTTCCCCTCCAGGGACAATTTTCCTCTCATCCAAAGCTCCCTGTGGATTATTCACCCATAGCAGGAAAAGTCATGTTAAGTCAGACCAAGAGGAGGTATAGAAATAATAGCCAGATTCAAAAATGTGTTTTTTTTAAAATAAGCTATTTCCATCACAATTATTTAGAAGTAAATTTTCCCCAAAATATATATAACTGCATTTTAATTGGAGATTCCTATTACAAAGAAATAAAATCCTAATTTAGGGATTTTTTAAAATCAAGCCTGCATTCTTACAGATGATCATTAAAATTAAAAAAAAACCCTCTACTTCTTGTTTGAATTTGTTCTGCATTTGTCACAATGATTTTTCTTTTAATTAACTGTCATTTAGTCAATATTTTTCTCTTGTATTAATCCTGTGACATGAGCATTAGTAAGTTTTAGGGCTTTTTTGTGTGAAATCGTAAATGTGAATTACTTCTGTCCTCTTACCTGACTACTCTTAAGATACTTTATGTAAATGACTTTCAGTTTTTAACCTGAATTCTCATGTTTGAATTGACCCTTATATCCATTGTAATTCCCCCTACTAATTTATCACGGACTTCATTTTCAGTAACCAGCACTGTGTGCTAGCTGACCTAATTTTTTTTTTTATTCACTATAGTATTTTTAGCATTTGTCTCTTTATTCAAGTTTGACTCATAAGCTCCTGTATTGATCCTAGAAATTGTTTCTTGCAGATTCTACTCAAAGATCTTAATTGCTCTAAGATTCTTATTTCTATAGTCAATTGAACTAACTATTGATTAATGAGATATATTCAATTGTTGGTTTAATATATGAACAAATTGCATTAGACAAGTCCTAAATTTCTTTCATACAAAATGCTTAAAAATGCAAAGTTCTCAGCATATATATATATATATACACACACAATTATTTTCTGTAATATAAATGCAGAATTTCATGTTGCTTCTTTTATATCAGAATTTCAATCTATTAATATGAGTTTCATTTTGGTGCATGACTATTGACATTGACACTTTTTCCAGATTTGTTTTATTCTTGTCCAATAGCATTGGAAATAAATATTGAGTGACATGCACAAAGACTGTGTTGTTGTATCTCTAGGAAATGCGTTAAATATTAAACTAGTCAATAAATTCATTGGTAGAAACTCGGTTATAATTTTTAAACAAACTACAATTCCAATAATGGCGCCACTATTTAGGTCACATTTTACTTTATTGTCAATAAATATATAATGGAAAATTGTTATTATTTTCTCCAAATCAATGTATACTATTTGACTAGTGTTCTTGTCTGTAAAGCTCATAATCCTATTTTATTTTATTTTTAATTTTTACTCCAATTTTTAAAACTTTTATTGAAGGACCATCACATCATAATCTGTAGATTTAAAGTGTGGATCATCATAAATCAAAATCTGTATGCAATACATCATATTCCTATTTGAAATATTCTTTTTTAAACATCACATGGTATTTAAAAACCTATACTAATTTGTAATGATTAGCTTGTTTTCTAAATAAATGTTTAGAATCTAGACACTTAATCTTTAGAATGTTGCTTAAATATTCTAGTTTAAATAATTTACTGGTTCCATTTATTTCTCTAGCCTACTGAAAACTTTATTTCCATTCCACCCTTAATTTCTCATTTCCATCAGAAAATGTTTTCCAGAGAAAACTCTCCCTGTTGATGTCTGGATTGCTGGAAGTCCTCTTATCTATTTAGATTATGAAAGATAATTGGCTTGTCATAGAAAGTCATCATTTTCTGCTTCTATATCCAGTCTCATTCATTTATATTCACTTAACTCTATTATTGTTTTTTGAGAATGGTGGTAATAATTTCTCTTTTAGCCTCAAAAATTTTAATTACCTAGGAATACACTCCAATTTCTTTATGCTACCATTCAAAATCCTCAGAAATCTGTCTTTTTTTTTTTCTTTTGCAGAGAGAATTATATCACCAGAACATATTTGTGTTTTCAATAATGGAACCTAAATTATTGATAGAGTTCTTTTATCAGAGAGCTGTTCAAGGTACTTTATGATTCTTCCTATTTCTGTCACGTTAGAATCTTTGTTCTTCAACTTGTCTGTCATCTTGATGCAGTCCTCAATTATTTCATTTATAAGTTCTTTTGACCCATTATTTGATTGCCTAATGTTGCCTGGCCTGTGTGTTTTTAGTCCCTGGAACAGGAATCTATCCTAGCATGTTCAAACCACAATGTTTTTTTGTTGTTGTTGTTTTGTTTTTAGCATCTTCATGACTCAGGCTGTAACACAGAAAGTAGAAATAGCTGTTTTCATTTCTAAGTAAAAGAAAGCATGTTGTTTCTCTGGATGTGTGAGGTTTTCTGTGTTCTGAGTTAGTCAAGCCTTTCTGTATCCTTCTCAAAAATGCAAGTTTGAACATCATAACTTTCGACTGTGATTTTACTTTTTTTCATTTTTTGAGTCATTATATATTTGTTAGAAAACAAGATAATTACCTTAAATACAAGTATTTACTTACTATTCCAGCTTTCATTGTCCTAACATTTATACTTTATTTACGGTGTTTCAAAATAAATTATTATTATTATTATTTAAAGTGATGACTGTCTTTCATTTTAGGGCAGATGTAACAGGAATAAAAAAGGTTTGTCAACATAAGATTTCATTCTCTGTGTCATTTTTTACTGAATATTTTTGTTACTGCTTTAAAAATATTGAAGATAGTATATCTTTTCTGGGACATAATAAAGATCTAAATTTGTCTTTTTATTTCATGATTAATATATGAAGCTATTTATCTGGTTGTGAGGCTAACTGTGGTGGACATACAGATTATGACTTGATTTTTAATATAAAGGTTGGTTACATTTATGTTTGACTTCAGTTTTCGAAAAGTTGTAGGCACAGTCTCAGGGTTCATTATTTTAAAATATATATGTATCTAAGGAAGCCTTTCAAAATATAGCTTATTTATAAATCCTGGCTTATTCAAAGTCTCTCCCTGAGATAAATAAAGAAATTTCATACTACTTTTCTCTGTATCTTGTCCTCAAAAACAACGATTCATAGCAAATGCTTGAGATGTTTTTTTAAATTAACTACACTAACATTATATCCTTATTTAGTATATAACTAAATTTAAATATAGCCATAGTTACCATACACAAAAAAAGATAGTAAAATCTTATAAGCACCTTAATTTATCTATTTATATTCTTATAATGACCTAAAAATAAGTGGATAGCTGAAATTAGAATTATTTATTTTATGTAAGTCCTACAACTTTATGACTAAGTAGACATTTGGGCAAATAATTAGATTTTTATTTCATATATTTCTACATATATAGTTATTATACATATATGTTTATAAACATAAATATATCACTATATTAATTATTACGAGAATCAAGAGGTTTTCTATTTGAATTGAATAAGTCGTGGTCTTCAGAAAAAAATAGGTTTCGCATTTTAGTCTATGCACCTAGAGTTAATCAGGCATGAAAAATTATGTTTACTTAAAATATTTTAGCCACTTGAGGAATAGATTTCTAATGTATACATCAAAATATTTAAAATTTAATCAACAAGGAAGTGTTTATAACTTGCATAATTGATGTAATCAGAATTTATACTAGAAATGGTAGAATGGGTATGGGTATGAAATATTAGACAATGATAATCCAAGCCAGCCAAATATCAATTCTTTTTGATTCTCTTTCCTTGTTATTATTAGTACATTTCCTAGTCAGTTAATGAAATTACTCAGCCACAGTTTATTTAATTTTACTAATTGAGACTTCTTAATGCATATAAAAAACGTTTAGGCATTGAAATTGATTCAGTGAATATAATTGCATTGCCATGAAATATGTTCATAATCCATTTATGATATGAAACCAAGTTGAAATAAACTTAACTTTCCTTTTCCTTTTGTAATTTCAATATTATCATGATAAAGTCAACCTTTTTCATATTATGATAGTTGTGGATAATGGATGTCAACTGGAATCTAAACATATTTCAGAATTTTGTCAAATTAATCTTGATGATCTCTGTGTGCTTAAGTAAGGTTTGCATAGATAAATACTTTTTCTGAATTTGGTGATCAAAGTGTCCAAGCACATGCACATCTGATAACATCACCTTTGTTAGTCTAATTTGTCATTGTATCTATATTTTGTAAGAATAAATAATTTTTAAATCTTATAATTGATATTGTAGAGACAATAGTATGTAAGAGTAACCTGTTCACTAAATTATCTTGTCTTCAATTATTTCTGCTTAATGTATACATTATGAATGTAAATCCTAATGACTGAACTGGTAGAAATCAGAGCTATATTGTATAATGCTCCAATATAAACTTTAAACTTGGGATTTACACTTACAGAAATATTTTCTTTATACTAATATTTTAATATATTTGAACATCAATATTATTTTAATCTACTGTGATTTCTACCAGTTCTTAAATGTTATGGTAATAAGGTACAGATGGTAAACTGCTAATATGTGGAATTCCTGATGAATTTGTTTAACTTAAATTATTTATATTCTTTAAAGCAGTAAGTGTCACTCTTCAAGTATCAGACATGAGCAACTGAAAATAACCAAAATTTAGTACATTCCATATTGTTCATGGCACTTGGAAAATTAGGAGGAAAAATGATTGAACTGAGGTCTGACAGTCAGAATCCTGGCTCAGTCTTTTATATCTTAAGATGATAATAAGAGCACTGACCTCTACAAGATTGTTTCAGCTTTAAGACCTTGAAAAAGACATTTATTCTATATGGAATAGGCAGGATAATGATGATGATGGTAGTGACAATGATGTTGGTGATGGTGATACCTAACGTTAATATAATATTTGCTATGTTTTGGTATCAAAGTCATTTTAAAAGAAATTAGGCAATTTAATTATCATAACAACTTTGAGGTAATTATTGTTATTTTTCTATTTTAAGAAAAAGAAATTAATGAAAGTGACATCAAATAGCTTTTTTATAGTCATATATAAATATGTCCTAGTGTATAATCATTGATATTTTATGTAATTAAATGTTATTGTTATATTTGTGTAAATATTATGGAGACCATTTTTATGAGGATTGAATTCATGAAACATTTAAAAACCATGGAAATTTGAATTAGCCAAAGCTGTGTCTGAGCTTTGGCTCTATTGCCTTCCAGATGCATGATAGTTTGCTAGCTACTGAAGCAGCTCTTTGAACTTATTTAGCTCTTTAGAATACAAATGACATCATACAGTTGATTTAGACTCAGATTGAATGGTATTTGCAAACATCTCTTGTGTAACAATTACTCAAATGTTTGTTTTCCATATTATGTAGAGAATGATGTACTTGGAAAGAGCACTGAGCCTGAAAATGTATATAAGAAAGAGGTAGAATCAGATTGACAAAAACAAAAGAAAACTTAATATCAAAGTAAAACCAGAATACCTGATATTTCATAAACATGCTTTTAATAGTATTATTAGTTTCTAGATGCCTAATAAATCACATCCCTATTTCTTTCTTGGGTTTAGTCAGTAAAGTGATACATATTGGTGTCAGAGAACTAGTTATTGCCAATGGAAGATATGACTGAGACAGTGGTCCTAATGGTTTCTTAATACATCAAGTCGTTAAAAAACTTATCTCTCTATCCAACACTGAGGGAATTGCTTTGCAGTGGCAAATGTTGCCATGGAAATTTGTTAGGAGGATGAGCAGAGATGTGTACCTTCTCCAGCTCAACAAATTTGGAAAAAAGGGAGACAAGAGCAAGTCCTCTTCGTTTTCTCAAAATTATGTTACTATCTGAGGCTCTGACGAGGCAGAGGGAGAGAATATAGTCATTCCAGGCTAGAATTTTTACCTGATAGTTTGATCATTTGAAGATAGTTTAAAGAAATTATTTGTTATCAATAATAGTTATATTTTAGCTAAGTGAACTACACGTGATTCATTATAAAAAGTTTGACTTTTTTTCTCACCTAAGTTATTGTCATCTTCAGAAAATGCTTAAACTAAATGAATCTAAGTTATTGAATTACTGATCAAGAGTAAAGGGGTCAATTAAATGGTGAAGAATTGGAATTGAACTATTGGTGGTAAATTTAATTTATTATAGTGAAATGCTGATTTGCAATGATATACACCTTAAATCTATATGATACTGTGATGCAATGTTCCTTAAGTAAAATAAAAAATAGTTTATGAAACATATTAAAAAGTGAATGTTCAATCAATAATTTAGGCCTTAAGGCAAATGGATTTGAAGTGCCCCTTACAGAAAGGTATCTGGGCAAAACCTTTGTCTCACAAGTCATGTATTATGGAGACAAAAATGACTGCTGGAGTAGAACCAGCACTAACTGTTGAATAAAATTTTATTCTCAGCACAAAGAAATGAGATGACATAAAAATCTTTTCCATGAGGTAAACATTGTCATTATTAATAGAAAAGTCTCACTTTATAGACAGCTCTGAAAACTTTTTAGAATTTCAATGTGTTAACAGATAAGTGCATTTTGCTTGAAAGAATCTTCAACAATTTTACTGCCTTGTTACTGGGGTAAATGTGAATGGTATGTCAACAACCATTTCCATAGATGTTGAAGTGGTACCTCAGTTTCACTGACTCATTAAACGAGTTGTTAGCTTATTTCATTGTTTTCGAAGTTGTTTACTTTAGTGAAGTAGAGTTTGCATAATTTAACCAGTCCTATTCCTCTGAAAACTCTCAGTACCAGCCAGGGTATTACTCATGCCAATTTTTCACTGGTCCATTAGCACCTCAGGATGAATTATCTTTTAGAATGATCTATTTGTTAGAATGCTGAATCTTTCCATGAAAAAAATATTTTACATGTTTTAATTATCAATAATTATAAGAAAACACATTAATTCTTCACAGAAGAAAACATTATTTAAGATGTACACATTATCAGTTTTGTAATTTTACTTCATTATTTTAAAAGCAAAATTTTATCAGGGGCTTTTAGTCTTTAAGTCACTTTTTTCCAAAGAATATTCTAAAGACTTAAGATATTTGTTATTTCTTTACAGTACAACTTTATTGTGCCAATATAAGATTGCACTGGTTTAAGAGACATACACAAAGTTTTCATTTTGTATGCTGGTGTGCTACCTGAAACTCTAGTTTATCTCTTCACTTTGTAGGGGAATTTGGTAACTGACCCTTGCAAAGAAGGACACAGTTCTAATATGCCAGTGTCAGTAACACTGCTTTGCGACAACGTGACTGACCACCGTTTTAGTAGTATAATTTTTCTCTATAAGTTGGCAAAATCAAATATTACTAGGCAACACAGGATACTTTTGCATGATGAATTTTCAACTTGGCTAAAATATTAGATATGCACATTTAATTTTTATAGTGAATAACTCATAAACTTTTTATTAGCCGTGTTTTCTGAAAGTGAAAAATATAATCAGTACTGGCATAGTATTATTAATTACTGCATGTTACAATGGTCAGTGTAGATTTTGAAGTATACCAGATATTGAGAATTTTTAGTTCACATTAACATGAATGTTTCTTCTGTGAAATTTTAACTTTGTCTTGAAATCAGCTGTAAACTATTTATTACCTCTGAGTCATTCATTGTTTTAAAAAAGTATCACCTAATTTCAGAAGAAGTGAGGCAAAATAGAGATTAATTAAATAAAAATCATTATTTAAAGTTTTAAATAAATTATCATAATTTAAATGTTTAATTCAACTATTTTAATTTTATAAAGTATGCTACATACATATAATCTGTATATAGTTACAAATTTCATTGTTTATATCAACTTTTATATCTTCTTTTGCAATGGTCTTAATATTTTAGATTTGGATAATTTATTAACTTTCTATTCTGGACCACAATTTGTGATTAATTTCTACTTTTACCATTGCCATCAAGAAAACATTCTTTATCTAGCATGCTGTTCAAGGAAGCCTGAGCAGACCTGCACCCATCCAAAAAAAGCAAAAAGCTGAGCTCAACTTGATATGCATCTGTAATTTATACAGCTAAACTCAGTTCAGATTAGCCACCCTTCAAATGAACCTTTGCTTTGCTTTGCATTAATGCTAGGTGATACATTTTTAGCACAAGTATTTTTCAAAGTAATTTTTGTAAGAATTGCCATCTACCTTTTTTTTTTTTTTTTTTTTAAGGAAAGTGCAGGCAGGAATGAAGGTGAGTAGGCATGCAGGCAGGGAGAGAGAGGAGAAAGAAGCATTTTTATTTTTTATTTAGTTGTTAATGTTGGTTGTTCCTCCCAGCCCCAGAAAATGAACCCAGGTCCTTGGGATATATGTGGACTGTACTTTGCAGGAGGTGACAAACCCAACTGCTACTCCACCAGGGTACTCCTGATATTTATTTCTTAAACTCAACATCTATACGATATTTATTTCTTTTCGATGTCTAAAAAGATAATGTTCTGCAGTTGTTACCCTATATGATTAAGAAAAATGTGCAGTAATGTTAGAGAAGCAAACCACCCCAAACTTAATAAACTCAAGAAGCAGCATATCTATAGACTTCATATAATTAATAAAATCCCACAGATATTTGAAAACTCTTTTTACCAACCAGTCTAAATCATATATATCTATAGCAATATTAAATTTAATTATTGTATATAACGATCAACAACTTGTATAATGCTTGATCTCATTTTGGAATTAAAAAAAGAATTGAATTGATTTCTTTCCCCCATTTTGGGAGAATTATTTAATTTCTAGAAAAAGGAGAGAACTATAAAAATGCAGAACAATATAGTCATGTTAGTCTCAGAATTTAGATGAATCCAATCAAATGATACATTGTTGCAGCAGTTACATTTCACTATCTATAGCTAGTTTTTTTCTCAGTACCTTTTTAATAGAAAAAATAGAAATAAATTAAAAAGTTACGTTCTCTGTCTTTTCTAATTTACCTTTCATATTATTTGTGAAATTATCCTTCTAAAGAATAAAAATCTGTTCTGGTCACAACTTTACTTGAAAATCCTTGGAATTTCTGTAGGCAGTGGTCTACAATATAAGTTCTATTTATTTAGCATGACATTTAGTGTGTTTTACCTTTTCTCTTCAATCTATTACTGACGTCTATCTCTTTTTTACCATCTAAGCTAAACTCCCACCATACAGATAACCTTCCAATTTAGTTATACAGTTTTCTCTGTTTGACATGACTTTTCCTGTGTCCTCTACCAAGAAAAATTCTACCTGTTTTTCTAAATTCAATATAAAAACCATCTTCTCTGTGAGGTTAACACTCCTGTCTTCTTTGCAAAGATAGTTTTTCTCTTTTCTGTTTACTCAGTGATTTATGAATATTTCTACTTTGTTGTTTATTATAGTATGTTTTCATATTTTGATAGTCTCCACTAGGATTTATGTATTATTCAAGAATTAAATTCTTTTCTTCTTTGTACATTTCTGGAGAATTATCAGAGTTGAATATAAAACAGTTGTTTCACATATTTTTTTTAAAGTTTAAATAAATTAAGCAAATAATCTCAAACTCAAAAATGAGCAAAAAAGCACTGTTTCTTAACTTGATAATTAATTATGGCTATTATACAGTTATTACTCATGAGGCTGTTGCTAAAATAGTCTCAAATATGTATTGATATGATATCATGGACTCATTTACATAATCATTCAAAATCAATAAGTGAGTCTTATTTCCCACAGGTTTTTTTGTTAAATAATTATTTAGACTAATTTCAATAAATACTTCCATTATATTAGAAATACTCATGACATAAAATATAATACATAGTGAAAAATATAAAAGTTAAGAGTTCTTAAAATCACCCCTGCTGAAAATTTTGTACACGTCATTTGTCTTGGGGTTTAGAGCAAACATGACGTGACACCTGTGTAAAAAGACTTTTTGTTAAATTCTGCATATTTGTTTCAAATGTACTTAGATTTTCTTATTATCATAAACTAAAATACTTAGTTTTTATTGCTTAGTAAAATAAATTATAGTATAATTGAAAACAAAAAAACCTTAAAATTCTTATAATTGTTTTACCCCAGTTAGAGGTAAAAATGCTTCAATCACATTTACCATGTGTCTATATTTATTACTATCAATCTCTGTTTTGACAAAAATTAGATCTTACTATACATATATATAAAATATTGAATTTCACTTTTTTAGCCAAGTAACATATTTAAATACTATATATAATCAAAAATAACTTTTTATCTAAATAATACATTCATGAGCATATTTCCATCTATTACTTATAACTCTATAACTCTGCTATTAAAAGCATGGCCCATGGACTAATAGCATGGGCATTGCTGTTGCTTTTTAGAAATACGGTATCTCAGGTACTGTCTTAATCTTACTGAGTCAGTCTGTATTTTGAAAAGATCTTTGAATAATTTCAGACAGAAACAGACAAATAGAAAAAAATTTAAACCATAGAGCATAGTTTTTAATTACGAAATTCATTTTCAATATATCACAATTTATTTCACCACTCTCCTCACTGCTTTTTTTAAATAACTCTGCTAATGTTCATATTCCTCTTATCCCCAATTTAATAGTTGTTTTCCTGTTTTTGAGCTAGGATATGCAATTCTAAGGCAAACGTGTATGTGTGTACAGTTTTAGAGGAAAGAAACTGTGTGTTTAGAGCCCAGCTTGGAAAAAATGAAAACAAAGAGGAGATAAGGTTGTAGGATGAAAATGAGGCCATGTCCAGATTCAAGTCATTCTCAGAGCAGTAGAGTTGTTGAGTGGTTTTAAGCAGAGGAGTATCATAACTTGATTAAATTTTAAAATACGATTTCACACTGCTTTTCAGATATATCAGAACCAATATTATCTGTGCTGGTTTTATTTTTTTTTTTTTTGCATTTGAGTTGACTCTGATTATCTCTTTAATAAAGTTATTCATTAACCAAGACACTGATAAGAAAAAAATTAGAAAACTCATTTTATCATCTTGTTATATTAGAAACCAAATATGTTCTCTGATATCTAAAGGGATAATTGTATTTTAGATAAAACTTTCTTTTAAAACCAATGCTATTAACTTTATGGCAAAGGTCTTATACACATGCATTTGCATACAGTCATATAAACCTGAAAAACTGTCTCTTTTGGGAGAAGAATGAATTATGGAAATAATTACTAAGCTTTGAGTTATGGTACCTGGATCCCAGTTTTAATTCTCCTACCCTCTTCTGGCCCTTTGTATGTTGGGCAAATCACTTAATCTCTTATGTTAGGTCTTTAGTGTCAAAATAATGGTTGTATTTAATTAATAGTTGTTTTCCAAATCTGATGATATTTATAACTTTGATAGATTTCACAAATGTTTAACATTTACACTATACACAATTATTAATTTCATATATGTTTATAAGCATAGATTTCAATGAAGAAACTTCCTTCATGACAAAAAGAAAAACACAAGGTGCCTAGGAGAAAATAAACAAAAATATAAATATTCAAGTTAAGGAAGAGAAAATTTGGATGTTTAACAAATAATATTACAGAATGATAGGTTGGTTTACTAAAGCAACCTTATTTAATCAAATAGAAAAGTAATACACCAAGATAAAGAAAAATATGGAGAAACTGGCCTTTTCCAGAGGTAGAAACTGTAGTTATTTGTATGATGGGGATGGTAATAATAGAAGCACTGCATACATATATGATTAGCATTAAATGAATTAAAATATTTGGTATATAATTAAAAAGCTGCCAGTTAAGCTGCTATTGCACCTGAGAATACTGTAGAAAGCTTCTTTTTCAGAGGTTCAAAAAAAGTCTGGGCCATCACCTTAAAAAATCATATTTCCAAACTTTACATAAGGTTAGATTCAGCTATCTTAATACATATCTGAATATAATCAACTATTATTTTTGTATGTAATATGTTTATGTGTTTATATTATTATATATATTATTAGATATCAACTATTATGAAATTTGCTTTCAAACTTACATTAAATTAATTAAACAAAATGGCTCTAACTCTATGGTTCACATAAGTAAACTAAAATCTAACCATGAAAATCCTTTAAGATAACAAAATCAAAACAGCCAACTAGATTTAAGCTATTGTACTTGCTTCGCTTCTGTCTTTTCTCTATAAAACTCTCTCAGGAACCCTGTATGTGGAGTGCCCCTAATTACTTTCAGTTTGTTGCTGCCTGATTCCAATATTTTTTTGCTCAACTAAACTCTAAAATTATTACTGTGCCTCCATTTATCTTTTAAACACATACTGTCTCAATAATCTTCAAAATAACGCTGTTGAAAACATTGAGAATAGGAAGGGTAAATTATTTCATAGTATGTGGTAAAAATTTCTTACTACTAAGAAGAATCAGGTGGAGAACAAGAAGAAAGGGAAAAGAGGCAGGAAGAGAGGACACTAGGAGAAGATGAAGGAGTAGAAAAGGGAGGAGGAGCCACAGGAGGAAGGAGAGAGGATGACAAGAGGACTATGAAGAAAAGAAGAGCATAGAAACATTGATCCCTACAGAGATGGTTAAAATAGTACTACTAGAAACAGATTAACGTCACTGCAGAAGTTTTCATAGTCATGTTGGCTGGACTCTCATTCAGAAAAGATGGGTTCCTTCCTTGTGCTGCCCATGGGTCCCACCATAATTTTGATGCTTAGTACTGAATATATGCTGTTATTCATGCCAAGCATTGATTGAAGTATGTTGCACATGTTTTTCATATGTTCTCACCAAAAATTTGAGTTAAGTGATATTATTATTTGCATTTTACATAAATAGAAATCAATTCACATAAATGTTTAATGTCTAGCCCAAATCTCATAGCTAATATGTGTTGGAGAAAGTAAACAGCTCATTCCACTATTAGCAGACTCTGGAACACATGGGTCAATATCTATAGGTACTTTCCAAAATTGGACATAAACGATAAACTTAACTCTAAAATCAGTCTGACTAAATAGTCCTTTTTATATGCAGTGCAAGAATGTTCTCATACGTTTTCTCGTTTAGTGATAAAAATAATCCTAAGAATGTCTATTTTTCTCTCTGATTTGCCACTCTCAGAAAAGTTTTGTCCTAAGAAAATGAATTGGAATTAAAAGTGTCTTAAATACCTTTTATCCTCTTTCAATTAAAAAAATGGTATGAGCTGAAATCGTCTTTACATTTAAGATGTTATAAAAGTTAGCATTGATCTATGTCTTCCCTTAAGGTTTTCTTAAAATTCAGTATGTCTCTTGAAACAACTATTCCACAATAGATTAATTTAAGACAGTACTTCTTTTTTAATAGCCCTTTATTGGTCATTTATTCTGTGAATGTTCAGCAAAACTTTTACCTGCCTGTAATTTAGTATGAATGTCATTTATAATAATTACATATCCAGCTGGCTGCCATTTAGGATCAGAAAGTAGATTAATTTTTTTATTGAATTTCTGTAATATATGTGCTATCAGTAAATAAAATGATTAAGATATATACACAAAAGAATATATTACTACATGCTTAGCTTAAATTGACAAAAATTAATGGAAGTATTATTCTGTCTGCCACTCACCCTTGTTACAAGGCATTATAGTTAGTAAGTTTAGAGAATTTCTAATATAACTCCTGGGGACATTGAAAACCAGTCTTGGTGAAGTATTACAAATTATATTAAAGAGTATAATTTTGCACAGGCAGAGAGATTTATTTAAATTTAATTGATCTTTCTTTTCCTATCATTGCTTCTTATTTTAATGGACAATCGAACAAATTATAATGTGCTTATTTTTTTGTTAAGTTATATAGTTTTTTTTTTTCAAGAACTATATATTTAGGGGAGTGAGAGAAAAAATATGGATTATACACCTTGAGAGTAGACTAAATATTTCCAAAATATGTTTCTTAGCAATTCTACTTGCTCTCTTGCCCAATCCATTCAAACACAATTAAAAGAAGTAAACTCCATCAAACAGGAAGTATTACGTTACAAAAGGAATTGAGATGGAAATGCCGCAGATAGTCTCACACAGTATTCTTCACTCAGCGTGAATACAGATAGACCTTGCTATGCATGGTAATCTAGAACCACATCAATGACTGCATGCTGAAAGCAATCTTAATGATCAATGGGAAATAATTACAATTTCCCCATGATCTTTACATATTTTTGCTACAACAATTTTATTAAATTTGTTATATGTATGAGGAAATGAAAATATAATGAAACTAAGACTTATCTAGTACAGTATATCTTAAAATATTAGATATATTGACAAAAATATTGATATATTTGTGGAAAACGTACAGAGGAGTTGAACAGTTCTTGCCTTTTTCTTCTTGTTGAATAACTGCATATGGAAACTGCATCTCCTTTATGCCTTGCAAATTGTCCTTCTTTCAAAGTTTAAATTAGTTTTCACAATTGTATCTTTTGTGTTTTTAGCATTGTAAAATATCCCCATGAATTTCTCTAATGAGGGTTTTTTTGTTGTTTGCTTTTTATTTTGTTTCATTTTTTCTAGTGTCACTTCCTCTGGGACATCTTTATTATTTTTATCACAAGTACTTTCTTTATGTTAAAAAGTTTACTTTCACAAAGTTCCTATGGCTTCATATCTGGAGGCTCTCAAATAGTAGTAATGTTACCATTGCCAAGATTAGCTTTAATTCTATTTACATTTAACGTATATTTTATTTTGGTAAATTTTCTTTCTTTTCTTTTTTTAAGGAAAGGTGCAGGCAGGAAAGAAAGAGATTTGGCAAGCAGGCGGGAGGACAGAAGGGGAAGAAGAATTTTATTTATTTTATGTAATTTTTCATTTTGTTTGTTACCCAGGATCTGGGTTGAGTTGGGAACCTATGTGGACTTCACCTTGTGAACTAAACCACTAGGCCACCAGGGCACATCAAATTTTGTTTCTTTACTTCACTTTAAACTTTATTCACCAATTCCCTCTTTTGATAATTCATTTTTATGTAATCTTCTGCAGATTTTTTCACTAGGACACTAGGAAGCAATGCAATTATATGTTTTATGTCGATGCATGAACTAAATTACAGATAAATAGTAAAACAGACTCTGAAATAAGTAATATGATTGGTCAATAATTATGATGCTCATTTGTTACATGTGTGGTGATTTGTAGATCAAAGACATAGCAACAAAGTTTATTTTGGAGCAGGAGGGGTGGTCTCAAATTTTAGCCTATAACATTTTTTGTGAAGTTTCTACTTAGTAGATTACAATTAATATACTACAAAAGTAGTTAGAATTTAAAACATATTGTTGGGGGGGGTTGTTATTTATATTTAGTTAAACAGTAGTTTACTGACATTCAAATCTATAAGAATTGCATAAATCAAAAATTGACTGGCATACTGCAGCTGTGCTTAATATCATTGTTGTCATCCTAATTTTTGCAATTAATATATTTTAATGAATACTTATTATGTGCCAGGCATTGCTTAGCTCTTTCCAAGAATTATTCCATTTAATCTTCATATGCGGTCATATGACATCATAGTATCTACTATGCTGGTGAGAAAATATAAGATTAAGAGATTTTTCTAAAAGTTCTTCATAAATGGCACCGCAAGAACTAGACCAATCTAATTTTGTAGCTGATGGCTGTGTGGATTTCACTTTATTAACTCATTTTAAATTGGTCAACCATAGTCTTCTACAAGCTAAGTTTTCATGAACCATTTATAATTTTAACTTGGATTTATAAATAATTCTTCTTGGAATAGGAGGTTTAACTTATTTACTACCTGTCTTATGAAGAAGCATAATGGTACTCTTATAATTGATATCATTTTTTAAAGTCCAAATGTAACTATGTTTTATTAATACTTGCCCTACTACTAACCTTTCTGATCCTCTAAGCATTGCTACCAAAAAAAAAAAGTCATGCATTTTCTGTCATGAAACTTCTGCCTTAAACAATTTTAAAGGAATGCTCAATGAGTCTAAAATCTGAAGTCCATGGTAATTAAATTATTTGGTTCTATTCTGAGTATTGGCAATGTAATTCATAGAATAATACAGAATAGGAGGAATTCAGGTCAGCTTTGGTTTAACCAAGGGACTGAGTCACAATTATGTTTCTGTCCTACACAAAGCTGTCACCAACAGAAATTGCAATAATGCACTAATTAGTTATTTTAAACAAGAAAAGTGAGTATCAGAATTAATAGGACAATTCTATGTGCATTCCCACCTTGTTTGTCTTTCTGCCTTGGTTTAATATTTATAAGCTATAAATTTTGGTAAATAATTTTGAAATGATATTTCAATTATTTAGAATTCCAAAATGGTTTTCGCATTAGCTAGAGTAAACATTATTTGCAACACATGAGACTAATTTAGATTATTTTCTATAAATTCTGTTTAAATTTTATCTTTCATTTAAATGATAAGACAATGCTACATGATAATGTGAAACCTATTTGAAACTTCTGACATCTAGATTAAGAAAATTCATCTTTCTTAAATACTGGTGGCTTTCTGTAGTTGTGAATAAGTATTTGTGTGATTTAACTCTAAGAGGCTGCAAAGCCCCTAGAACATAGTGGGAACCTCATAAGAACCCTGTCACCCATCAACCAGCTAGTCACTCAGCTCACTGAATGTGATTTGTTCAATGACAGTCCCAGAAAGAGCTGCCTCTGACTAAGTTTATGGAATTGATAGATGGGTTTTGTTTTGGAGGTCATTGTTCTTGACGAGGTTATATTTTGGGATGAAATGTATGAAATGGAATTCAACAAAAGAGAAATCTTAAAATGATTTAAAATACTAAAACTCTCATCCTCAAAATCTATTCAAATTATCTATGAAGCGATTATACTAGTGTGGGAATGGTTTTCCTAAAATATTCTTGTTTTCAGTTTATAGTGCTATGTTTAAAGTCTTGTTTAATATATTTCTCATAGAAGCTGCTATCACATTTAGTAGAATAAAGTAGTTATACTAAGCAGCTGATAAGTTCTTTGATAATATCTTCAATCATCTCAGGGCTTCTTGTAATAAAGTTGTTTAATTATAATCTATACCATTTTCATTTTTTTATTGTTAGCCACTTATTTTGAAAAACTATCATAACAAGGAACTCAGTGCTTGGTCAATTTTGTATTTGGAGTTCATGGCGGTCTCTGAAATCTCTGAACCTTTGCATATACACACGTGGGAAGTCTTTTATTGCACTTTAGAGTCACTGAGATCTCTCTGTATGGCATACAAAATCTTTTGTGCTTTTATGCATTTTTCTAGAGAAAACTCTCACATGGTTCTTAAGGCATTAGCAGGCCTTAATCTTAATTTTTCACCTTACTTTGTTCTTTACCATTAGCAGGGGATGCCCCATTATTTACCCAGTTTCTGGTCTTACATAATCAAATTGGGCCACCTCAGTCCACCAGGGGTTGGCACATTGGCAGACTTCACTCGAGAAATGCTGGTTCAGTCTTGCATGGACCTGAGTTTCCATCTCTGCCTACTTCTGTGGCAGATCTTTGTACAGGGGCCTGCCCTCACCAAGAAACAGGCATTTCTGCTTTTGGTATCAAAAAAGATAGGGACTTTATTATGTCAGTCTATGTTTTATATACTTGACTATATTTACCTTTTTTTTGGTAATTAGACAGATATACCTCATATTTATATTTCAAGTTCTTGAAGGTATTTACAGAAAAATTTGAAAGTAATCTGAAAAGGAAGTAGAGATAAAATTCTCAAGTTGGAAAAGGATTCAGATCTGCAGTATAGTTCAGAGGAAAACTTCCTGTAGATGTCAGCATTTCTGTGGCATGGAAGAGAAGTAAAGTTACAAAGTCTAGGCAACCAGCTGGAGGCAATGATTAATAGACAGTCTTCTGAAATAATACCATCTGCCCTAAAATAAATCAATAGTATAGTAGATACATGCTGTGTATAAACTCTACAAAGATTGCTTCTTTGTCTGATAATACACCCTCAATTTCAAATGAGATATACTCCTTCCCTACTCTCCATTCTTGTGATTTGGGTGATATGGACACCATGCCTAGTTTCTAACTCAGTAGTATGCTTCTCTCTCTGGTGATGATGTGACCCAATTTAGGAAAGAGATGCCCATTCAGGAATTTTGTTCAACTGCTGGAAGAGATTTAGCTGATTCACCTGACTTCCTGAACTTTTTGGTGTGGAACTGCTGTGTAAATATTTATACCTTGAGGAGAAAATCCATCTGAAGATAGAACTAACATTTGGGGAAGAGTAGGACTGAGTGGAGAGAAACCTAACAGGATCTTGGAGATCAAGTTGCTTTTTTTGAGCCACTATAACAAATTGGATCTGGAGCTAGTTACTCTTGTTTAATCAAAAATGCTGTACATTTCTTTCTTTTTCTTTTTTCTTTCTTTTTTTTTTTTTTTGTAAAAGTTTATTTAATTTGAGTTTATTATGTATCGTGGATGGAGTCCTCTCTGATATGTGATGGCTTGACTTAGAACAGAGAATGAATTTGTAGAACCTCACTCTCATTTCTTCACTTCTCTTTGGTGCTGTTTCCCATAGCACCCATTGACCACAGGTCATCTCTGTCTAATTAGGAGTTCCCTCTGGGTGACCTCTTAGGCCTTTTCTTCTTGGCAATTCTGAAATCTCCCAGTCTTACTTGAACCTGTTGGTCATAATCAAACTTAACTATTAATGAATGTCTTTGTCTCAATTTCACTTGCCAGTTGGGTCATTACTTCTGTTAATGAAATATTAATGTATTACAGAGTTAATAGTGGACAGAATCTTAGTAAATTCTTTTATTAAAATATCATGTACCTTTCAAAAAGAAACAGTGTTTTAACTCAAAATATGTGAGCTTTTTGTCCCTGTGATAACTAAACAAGGGAAAACTCTAATTGATTTAGAAAGTCTGTTTTTCATTTTCATCAGTCTATTTATCTGACTGCTAATGTGACTGAAATATTTTTGAAAAGTGTGTACTCATTTATTTTATATGCTCAATGTCTGCTTTTTCCCAGGAAGTCATAAATATTATTTTAGCAATAAGCATAGCTCTCATTTTTAGATATTGGAGTGAATTACTGTTTCTCAATGACATTTGAAAACCTGCTTAGCTTGATTTTGGGGACTTGATTCAAGATGGAGAAAGTCAGAGCCAGAAAGTCTAAAACTGCTGTACAGTTAGTTGTAAGTCTCTATCCTGTTCTCAGAGCTGGTGTTGGTCTTTGGTGGAAATCAAGGCACAAACATGGAGGAAGAACTGCCTACCTGCCAAGAATATACCTGGGAGTGTTCTTGGTGTCTGCATGAGTATCGTTTCTGGTAGACTGTGACTGACCACTGGTGAATAGTTCATGCTACATCATGTCACTTGAATACAACAGAACTTTTCTTTAATTGATTAGCAAAGAGATCAAGGTTTGAGTTAGTGAGAGAGATGAAATTTCTCTTTAAATGCCTCTTCTCCCAATTAAAGCATCCTGGAGCTGATAATGTGGAGGGGCCTGCCTACCATTTCCACCAACTATAAAGAAAAGCCATGACACCTCCTGTAACCTGAGCTTGCTTGCCAGCAGACAAAGTGTGCTTGAAACCCCTTCCCCTAATTTACATCCCTCTCTTCCCGCTTTTGCTTTAGCCTAGATAAGCATGTTCTAACCAGAACTCGGGGCTCAGCTCTTTGGGGAAGAAATCCCAGCTGAGACCATGAGTGTAATAAATCTGCCTAATACTTCCAAAGAGTGCTCGCTTGGTTTCTCCTGAAAACTGTAACAATAAGAACTCTTAAGAACATTTCTTCTTCAGAGTAGCTTTATTTTCATAATACTGGAATATTTCCTTCAATGATTTTCCCTAACTATATTGCATATTTGAGATCTCAGGCTGCAAACTTCAAAAACATTATCCCCACTGAGTTCCTCTCTGGATAACCAGCTAGTCCTTCTGATTTTCAAGATTCAAATTGTTTTTTAGTGAGAGTGGCCAAATTGAAGTGATTTCAGTTTGCTAAATTACTTTTGCTGATTGCTCTTTATTTTGGCACAACTTCTTATTCCTATGGAAACAATAGTCTCTTACTAGACTCCTTGTTCACTCTTTCAGCTGCCCCGTTGAAAAACTGCTTGTTCCTCTGGATAGCCAATCAGTGGAATTTCACTGTCATATCCTAGCAGGGGAAATTAGTTGACCTATTTTGCCCTTTTCATTTTACCAGTTCAGGGCATATTTGCAACAGTAAACTAAATTAATTTCTCTAGTTCCAGAAGAATTCCAAAGCTGCTTTGTTGAGAAATAATAGAAGGGATGGTAAAACAGCATTATCGAACACTTAAAATATACATGTCATTGTGTCCGACATTATTGAGAATATATTAATAGCAGTTATATACAGCTTTATACATTAAAATCTTTTTTTGCAAGATAGCTAACTATTTTTAACATAAAGCATTTGCACTGGTTCTTTTTCCACTTTTGTGAACTCTCTGTGCTTTTAAAAATGTTGCTCCTTCTCTGTGTCAAGCAAATATTTTAGAATCCTATTTTCCCTCCATCCAATTATGTAGGAAAAGAAAGGAAAATCCCTTTCTATGTTGAATTATTAATACTTTATAGTTTGTATTTATCAAATAATATATATTCCTACTTTAAGAAAAGTAAGTTTTAAATGTAGAACAGTTTAAATATGATCATATTTTGGCTCCCTGTCCTATTTAGTGATGGATCGACTTCCACTAAAATGTTCAGAACAGATCTTCCTATAAAATGTCACGGTGACATGTGAATTGTTCTGAACTAGGTCAATTGAGCCCTGCAGATTCACAGGAAAAATTTATTACTTTGTTAATTAACTGAATGGTGAAAATTGTGTATGTTACCTGTAATCTGGATTTTTATCAGAAATAGAATTTCTATCAGAAACCTATGTTTATGTCAACACAAAAATCTAATTACAGAGCTTATATCTTTGTCATATGAAATACTCTCTCCTGGTGGTATGCTCCGGTCCTCTCTCCATGAAGCGCCAAACCTCTATTCCATCCTTATTAGAATATACACCTCATTTTGCCTCATTGGCTTTTGAATATGCATTCATGTAGATTCTTCACATATATGTAATTAAATTTGCTCTTTTCACCTACTACTCTGTCTGGTGTTAATTTGGTTGTTCAACTAGCCTGAGAAGAATCCAAAGGGACAATATGAAATTTCCTCTCCACTCCTGTATTAGTCTATCAAGTTTTGTTTTGGGCAAAAAATAAAAATTAAAGCCAAATATTCTATATAACTTACGCTGTTGTGATTTTAATTTATTTGACCAATCAAGCAAATATAATATTTTATTATTTCTGTTTTTCTCCACTTTTTAACATATAATTGACAAATGCAAATTAAGGTGAAAATTATATTTTTAGCATCTTATCATATTATGTAAGTTTAAGGTATGCATCATTGTACAACCTGTATATACTACATTCAGTTCACCAATAACAGTTTAATTCTATCCTTAACCATAAAATGGACCCTTCTTACCTGGTTTGTCCAGCCTCTTATCTCCTTTCCTCTGGTACCCGCTAATTTGGTCTTGCAGACTAAAAATCTATTTTTTTTTTAATTTGGTTCATTTGTTTGTTTTATTTTTCTGTATACCACATAAGTAAAATAATAAAGGAATTTGAATTTCTCCATCTGACTTATTTTACAAACCATCATGCCCTCATGGTCCAACCATTTGCTGCAAATAGCAGGATTTAATTGTTTTTATAGCTGGCCAGTATTCCAATTAAGTGTGTGTGTGTGTGTGTGTGTGTGTGTGTGTGTGTGTAAATATACGTATATTATATTCCATACATACCACTTTTTTACTTACTCAACTATTAGTGGATACTTAGGTTGTTTTCAGATTATTGATTGGTTATTATAAATAATACTATAATAGAAATAGAAGTGATATATCTCCTCAAAGTAGTGTTTCCAGGTAAATAACTAGAAATGGGATAAATGGATCATATGGAACTTCTACACTAATTTTTTGAGCAATCTGTTTAATATTTTTCTTAATGGCTGCACCAATAGTGAATACTTGTCACAGTATATGAGACTGTCCTTTCCACATTCCCTCCAATTCTTATTATTTCCAGTCTTTGTGTAGCAGGTATTCTCACAGGTATGAGATGATCTCATTTCTATTTTCACTTACATTTCCTTAATAATAAGAGATAATGAACATCTTTTCATATGCCTGATAGATAATTGATAGAATTCTTCATTTTCCATCCAGGTATCATATAGAAAGTATGATGTAAATAATAGTGATATATAGGTTAGATAGTCAATCATCTGGCATATTTGGTTGGCGTGTGAGGAAAATGTGCCTACCTTTCTGAGAATCTTCTTGGGATGCTCAAGCAAACAAACTAATACCAGATAAGATTAGAGGGAGAAATAAACTAAAATTACATATGTTTGAAGAATTTGCGTGACTTATAAATCATATAAATTTGAATCAGAGGATTTATATCATAAGCTAAGAAGCGGGCATGGACCTGGGGCGTCAGAGAGAGAGGAGGGAATTGTCACATGAGAGGATGACTTCGTATAACAAAGACTTGCCTCCTGATATTTGTCCTGTTTTAAGATAATTTTCTTTAATAAAATGTTATTTCTGGAGATAACCCTATATTTAAATAAACCTTACTATTTCAGGTAATGGTAACAGTTTCTCTGGAGACAGAAAGGACCCCATTGACCTTCAACAACCCAAGGTGGCACACTGGAAAATCCTACTCTGACTTTCGTGGAAAAATCTATTTGAATCCTTTTGTGAAGACTGATTCTATAATTTTTAGAAGAGTTTGTTAAATAGGATACTTATTTTTGCTTAAAAATTACTTTAAGCACTTATTAGGTAATACATTCTGACATAATGTATTAATTAATATCATGGTTTCCTCGCATGCATTAAATCTGATAAATCAGTTTTTATCATCCATATTAAAATTGTTACCATAAGGCATGATGCCAATTTTATTATATTTAAGCACATATGTACATTTTGAACAAAGGAAATCAAATACATTGCATTTTCAGATTATTGATTTATTCCAGTAGTAACCTTGATTATGTTTTTAAATTTATTTAGAGAATTGGATTAGTAGTTCTGATCAATGATGGCTTTATTTATTAGAAAATAAATGAGATCTTCCAAGGAGTATAAGACGTTTGTCCAAGTTCTCGCTGAGGACATTGAACTGAGATTAAAAGTCATAAGAATACTATAGGGTAAGTTTGAGGCAACTCTGAAAATCTTATGAAAGTTATGTGATTTGGACTTGTGATCCCACCTGAATCTAAATGCCAGCAAGTAAATATGTGATATCTAGTTTGCAATTTATCTTTCTTATCCAAGAGAAGACACATAATTGTTAGACTGGATGGAATTATTATTCTAATATTTCCAAAGAATGAAAGTTTTGATTTTATAAAAATATTCAAAAAAGGTAATTTACTTCTATTTAAAATAAACTGCTTTAATTTACATTTATCCTGTTGTTTTTTTATTTCATTAAATTTGATTTGAAAATTTTGTTTCTTTCAATATAAGAAAAAGCAATAAAAATGCAAACATAATCCTTGTTCTTGAGTGTGACATACCTATATATCTATATTTATAGATACCTATAGGTGTTTATAATATCAATTTATCTTTCTATAGCTATATATATTTATGTAGGCAAAGTGGGATTTAAGGATAAGGACAAAAGCCCTATCTTTTATTCTCTTTATTTCCTAGAATATTGAATATCTAGCGCATTGATGTGAATAAATGAGAAAAAAAATATTTATCCTAAAACATTGCTTGAGATGTCACCTATAGTAAGTGGAAAAAAAATCTAAGTGAAGAAATTGTTTTGTTTACATATGTATGTAAACATATATAGCTATATTCTCATTGTTTAATAAATGATAAAATATTGATTGACATAATTCAAGTCAATTGTAGGTAAAAATAGTATATATTACTATTTTACTATGCTTACTTCCATTTTATGTATTTTATGGTCAAATTGAGTAGATAGGTATACGGTCTTTCTGTGTCTGTACATCGTCAAAGTTTTACCATAAAAATTCTTTAAATTAGCGTATCTTGATATGAAACCAAATGACTTAGATCTAAATATGGGAAAAGGATGCTAAATATTAATCAGATAGTGTTCGCATTAGAGGAGATAAGGATATTAGTATACCTTGACTAAGTCTTCAACCAATAATTTCAAATTAGGTATAAAGGTAATTTAGAAATCATTGGCATCATTATACGGAAAAACAAACTAAGTGCTTTCTATAATTAATATGTGGTAGATCTATAACTAACCCTCAAGATCTCTGGTCATCTGTTCACTATTTCCCTCAATAGGTAAAAGATGTAGTTAACTTTTAAATATGTTTAGAATAAATAGAAGGCACTGAAAAGAAAAGTGCACGCGCGCATGCGCGTGCGGGGTGTGTGTGTATGTGTGCGCGCGCTCATGCGCGCGCATACAGTAACATTGTATTGTCAATAAAATAGTTTGTGTAAGTTCTTTTACTGGAGTGGTCATATATTCTTTTTCTTTTTTTCTTTCATTTAAAACTCAATATAACGAAAAGCCAATTTACAAAACGGATAGTCAGGATTAGGAGTACAGTTCTAGTTCATGTTAAAAACCAATCCATTTGCCCTATAAAGTGAAGAAGTCAATAGTATTGAAGTCATTAGCACCAGGCTGTTGCCAGGTAAGATTGCCAAGCTTAGAAATGCCTTCCTTAGCAAAAGAAACTTCCAATGGACTTCAATTCTTATCTTCCAGGTGGTTTCCTAACTGTGACTCTTACAGATACAACTCAAGCAGGAGTGAAGAGATGCGAAATAGTTACTTAGGCTTTGCTGCTTACTAAGTGTACATACATTAAGACTTTGAAAAGGACAAGTTATTCAAATGGGTAGCATCTGTCAAAATTAAAGGGAAATATGTATAATGAAAGGCAGTATTTGTTTCTAGTTGTACAAATTATATGGAAACCTGGCACAATTTTGCATGATTTAAAAAGCTGATGAGGAAAATGTCCATTTGGGTACCTCATCAATTCACCTAATCATGTGGGATTATTACCTAAGGCATACTCTTGGATGTTTTAATAAGATTAATTTTACATCATTCAAATGACTATTTTTCTAGTGCCTTCTATATCTGATGGTGTTAAAATCACATTGAAGATTCTCCAGTCCTTTCCATTCTTAGGATCTCTTTATTTCATGTCCTTTGACACTCAACAGCTATAATTAAAGTGAAAGTGAAAGTCTCTTAGAGGAAAGGACACTTTCAGAGTCCTATTACTTGTTATGAGGCTGGAAAGAGGAAAGGAATAGTGCTACAACTTTCCAAGCTTTGAAAGCAAGATTTGCTTTTTTTCATTTCAATTTTGTACATTTTTACCACACTTAAATAGTATAAGTTGATTGTAATCTGTCATGTAATTCAAAAAACTTCCTTATATAGACAAAATACATGAAAAAGTTGATTCACAGATAATGAAGAGCTGAAAATTTGATATTATTATTCAATATGTCAGGAAATGAAATGTTGTCACCAAGGTATTCATTTGAGTTTTTTCCTAGATAAAATTAAAGCAATTGTAATTAAAACAGAAGTATCTTTAAAAATTACTGCCTACAGGGAACATCAAAGTGAAAACGTATTAAAGAAAGTAGATCAATGAAAAAAGCCTTCAACATGTTTCTGTATTAATCAATGAAAATTAATTGCTTTAAATTAAACTCACCTTTTAAAATGTCCTCTGTCACTGACAGTGCAGAATAATGTTATTTTATTTTCCTCCAGTGATAGAAAATCTAAAATTTCCTTATTAAGCTGCATTCTATTAACATGGCCCTGTCATTGTCTAATTTTCAATACATATTAAGTTTGATAACAATAGATTTACTTTAACCAAATGCAGACATAAATACAGATTCTTTTTAATTATATTACCCAAAATTAATTTAAAGAAATGTTAATTTTCAATATGAAATCAGTATCTTCATCATGGTTTGTATCTGTGTGTGAAAGATATCTTGGAAGATGAGGTAGCACAATAGCTCACTTTTGTGGAGGATAAGATACATTTATAGAGGCAAGAGGCCTTTTTTTAATAGATGAAAGTCAGATAAAGTGGAATTATTACTCACATTTTTCATATTTTATTCTTGTTCATAATTTATAATTATTCATCTTCACAGAAATAGGTTTTATGCAGATTAAAAGTTTGAGACATTTTTGTTTCTTTTAATCATCTGCTACATTAGGATGCTTTTTACTAAACTTTATAATCACCCTACAAATTATGTTCTAATGATACCTACTTCCTTAACTCTTTAAATGAGTATGGTATGACACCACTGGTATTCATGTTTAAAGAATTTGCATAGCTTCATGCATTTTTAAACAGTTTTTTTGTAGAGACTCTGGACTACAACTGGGTGGAACTCAAATATGAAGCAATTTGGAAACAGAACCATCCTTTGTTTAGTTTGCTTTTTATCTTTTTTCCTCCATTAGCAAAAGCGTAACATTTAGCATTTTCTCATTATTGCATATGAGAAATAACGGATTTTCTTTATTTAAAGTACCACATAGAAATATCTTTCATCAATCTTAGGGGTCTATATTTAGTTTGTCAAGTATAAAATTAAAGAAATAAAAATATATTGTTTTTTCTTTAATTCAGCATTTCTGCCCTTAACTGTTCTTGCTTAATAACAGACAAGGTCACTTGTCAAATAAATAGAAGTCAAAATATAGATTGGTGTAAAGTCAGAAACTGTTAAGTTTCTAAGATTTAACTCCACTTAGAAGATAAAACGTTAATGAGCTACAATTATGTATAAAGTCTTTGAGTTAAAGAAAAAGAAGATAGTTCATTATCTGAATACTCATATTAAAAGCAGACCCAGAGTATTATCTCATATCATTTATTTCCCTGAGTTTAAATCTAGATAGGTTTATTTGGTGAGAACCAGATGGTACCAGTATATGAATAAAGTACGGTACATGTTTAAAAGAAAAACTAGAAATTAAAGAACAAAAGCCAAAATCCAAGTCTACTTGGGAAAGGGAAAGAAGAGATTTTACTAATCTAAATCATCTCTGGAGAAGGAGATTTCTCTAATGTTTATAATCCTGGAATGTCTCTTTATATAAATAATCTGAAGTGGTAGTAAATGCCCTGACTCAGAAGATCAGGACTGTAGAAATGTAAAATGTTCATGGAGAGTTATCTTCATCCTCCAAGTGGTTTGGGGTTTTCTAAGTCCTGTAGCAGAACTCCAAAGATAGTGCCTTTACTTTAGTTGGAATCTGGGTCAGGGGATCTTAAAGCCTGTTCTGCAGGTTAAATCTAACTCTGTGCTTGCTTCTTTTTGCAAATGATTGGCCCTAGAGACTCTTCAGAACATTTTTTTTTCCCATTATCTTCAGTGTCACTCAATTTTGTGTTTGGCTCTTTTGCTAGAACTCCAAATTTAGCTAAATATTGTCTTCTTTTTTAGATCAGTTGAAACTTCTTAATTTTAAGTTTCTCCTTTATAAATTAACAAGTACACTATTCTTTAGATCCAAAGTAAATGCATTTTTAAAATTCATTCATTTATTAGCAACTACTAAGCATCAGATACGGTATGGTCCCTGGATATGTAACAGTAAATAAATTACAGTTCCTGCCCTAAAGAGTTTGTAGTCTAAAAGGGAAAGTAAAAATTTTAACTTAATGGTAGTGTGTTACAAGTATATTTTTGGAATTTATAAAGGTTGACTCACATGACTGGATTCAATTCCATCAGACAAGCAGGAAAGCCACAGAGTAATTAACCTCAAAAGACAAAAGGATTTGGCCACTTGTAAGGGGACTTGGGAATTATAAAGAAAAAGATATTCCAGGCAGAACAACAAGGTGATAAAAAAAAATGTGGAGACAAAACTAAATCTACCATTTGGAGAAGCTCAAATAACTCAGCATGCAAGAAAATAGAAGTTAAAAGAAGTTCGAGAAGAAATAGTCCTAAAGACATAGGTAAAGGTCAGCTTATGAGAGCCTTTACTGCCATAATAAAGCATTTCTGTTTTATTCTTGTGGATAGTAGTTTTAAAACTTATTTTCTCAATAGGGAAATTATTTTTTCAATAGAAATTGTTCCAGTTAAAAAGTTTAACACTACTCTTTTAGATAATAATGTGCTGAAAGTAGTAGTGTTAGGAAATGCTTCATAATAGCTATATTTAAAAAAAGAGAGAGTCAAGTGGAGAATAGATTGGGTATAAATATAGAGGGAGAAACAATTTGAATATTTAAGGTAAGAAATGAAGAAGGTATGAATTAAAGCAATACTTTTGAGTGTAGGATATATGGATATAAAAATACTACACCTGGCTAATTGATTATGGCATTAAAGGAGCTACATTTTTTGTATGCTATTCACTGAGACAATTTGGCTCTGGATTTGTTACTTTTACAGTTAAAATGCTACACGTGAAAAATGGATATAAAATAATATTTGTCAGAGTTTTAGTGACGGTTAACTAACACATGACATTACTACTATGTAGTAATAGGTTGTTACTATTGTGATGATCATGTTACTATAAACCTACAGTTGTTAAATTAAAAATTGCATGTGGATTGGGATGTCTGATCATAAAGAATTGAGAATAATGTATGTAGGGGCAGAGGGGAAGTTTCTCCTTACTCCTTGGGCTGGTAGAGCAATTAAATTAACATCAGAAAGATTAGTAAGGGAAAAATCAAATTTAATTATAAATATATGGATATTCCATAGAAATGTGGATTCTAACTGTGCGATACACAGATGTTTATTCATAACTATGGAAAATTGAAAATTATATAGGTATACTACAGTATTACTTCAATAAAATTTTTAAATAAAATTATTTAATAAAAATAAAGCCCATGGGCCAAAATGGCAATATGCTTCATCAGTTAAGGAATAGGATAGGGGCCTTGGGCTTCAAGGGGAGAGTATGAGACTCATAAAGAGAAGAGGTGACTCAATGACCTTTTGCTCTATAATTAGATGTTTGCTTTGCTATATAGATAGGTTTCTAACAGAAAGGTTATTTCTGAAAAAAAGCTTAATTTTGGATAATACAGTAAATTTTTATTCTGCAGAGTTGTTAGGGGAGTGGTAAATATATTGTGACCTCAGCTCAGGATAATCCACATATCAAAGTGATGTATCTTAAGGAGACATGCCTGAACATCTTGGGGAGATCTATCCTTAATCTGATTATGGTAACATAGTTTTCCTGATTCTTTCCAATTGCATCCTGTTTTTTGTAAATTTAAACTCCCATACCCCTTACTTCTCTAAGTCACTTACCGTCTTATATTTGAATGAAATTATTTGTTGGGAATGGTTGTGGTTAAATCATTTATAGTCTCAAGTGTGATATGAATAATTTACAATATTTTGGGATATTTTTCTGAGGGGTATTGTTTTCTAGTGAACAGGTACATGATTTGGTGAAAAAAGCTAATAGCCAACATAAATATGCCTTGATTCTAACTCGGTTTAATCATGTGTTAGATTATGGCTATAGTGATATTCATTGCTTTCTTTGCCTTTCTAAAGGTCTAAATTTTCTCATCTGCAAAATTAGTGTAGAGCATATCACTTCTAATATCTCTTCAAGTTAATTTAAAAATTGTAGTAGGAGGATGGATAATTTTATAAGTTGAAGCATGCAAGGGTTATGGCATAGGGTTAATGGAACGATGGATGGAATGTCTGAATTGTAGAAGGGAATGTGCTGATTGCAACATGTTCAAGCAAGGTCATGGTGAACATTTCTACAGAAGTGACCTGAGAACAGACACTAAAGATGGAACTGAAACAAGGGAAATTTAGTTTAAAATGTGCGGAACATTTCTAAAAATTAGTGCAGGCACTAGTATTTCTTACATTTTGGGGGACTATTAAGACCTGGCAGATTAAGTCTGTAAAATTTTTTAGTGTTTTCTCAAGATTCTTTAAGGACATGAAAGCCTTTGAAATATGTTGTTCTTGATAAGCAATTTTTCTTTTATTTAATTTGAGAATTAGAGCGGTTATAGGCAGGAAGATTGTAGTATCAAGTGTTATTAATTCTGTGATTTGAAAAATAAGGGAAATAAGATAAAGTCATGACTTGATTTACTAAAAACTGAATGAAGTCAACATCAACCTTATGTGTTTAGAAAAGAAAAACAACACATGAAGGTATAGAATCTTTGATGTGCAGTCTTCTGTATCTTATCTGGCAGAAGCAGATGGAAATCAAACACTTAGCCTTCTCTTGAAAAGCCTGATTAGAGAAAGTAGCTATTTCTATAAAAATAAACTACTCTACTATAGAAATCAAGCTACATTTTTGACCTTCATAATGGAATCAGAGTGATTTTTGGTTTTAATTTAGAATCTCCCCTTTGGTTAATAATGCACAAATTAAGTTCCTTCCCATTAGGAGTTGTCTTCAAATTCAATATACAGATCAGAAAGGATCCCAGCTGAAGTCTCAGGGCATCACATGGCACTGACTTGAGGAAATTCATAAAAAAACACAGTTATTTTTAAACTTATGAAGTCATTCATCAATTACAATTAGATTTCTATTTACCCCTATATTCCTCTATATTTTACCATTTAGTTTTTAAAAATATAGCAATTTTTAAAAAAATATAGTTTTAAAAAATATAGACTGTGGGGTGAAACAGATTAAAATCAACTGACCCAGAGAGAAACATTTTTATCATCCCTTTTTTGATGTTCATTTGTTTGATTTTTTATGATAGGAGACTCTCATCCTTAAATATGGAGAAAAGCTCCATCCAAGTCCTGGCAATCTTAGAAAATATCCTTCTCCATTTCTATAAGAAAGGAGTGACTGTTTCAATTTCATAGGTATGGACTTTGATTTTCTTTATAGAGAAGTAAAGCAAAATGCCTTGAAATGCCTCTCCTTGTTTTCTCCCTCTCCTTGCCTATTTTTCTCAAGGTCTAACTTTTCCCGGGCCGTAGACATGACTTGAGTCTCAGAAGTGAGATGTATTATACGTGTAATTCTTCTGGGATCTAAACATCTGTTGATTAGTATTCTTTCTTTCCATTGGAGGGGTCTTTCTTTTCATGGGTTTTTGATGGAAAGTGAAGAGATAGTAATTCAGATAGAGTCACTCAGGAGTTCCAAATTTAATTTAAGAAATGATTTAAGCGAGGGGAAAGCATCAATTTTATAGAGATAAATTACATTAAATTTTAAGTTAAAGTGCACTCTGGTGGAATAGTGGTTAGATCTGCCACCTCTAGTGCAGTCCCCATACATCCCAAGAACGTGGATTTACATCCCAGGGAGAAAACCAAGATAAATAGCTAAATTTAAAAAGATATTAAAAAATAAGCTAATAGCAATTATTTTCAAGGGATAGTTCATTTTAAAGGTAAAACTAGACTTACAATTACCTAATTTATTTATTCATTTCCCTAGAAAAGCACTTGTCATATTTTTGTGTCTTCTTGTTATCTAATAAAACCTTAAAACATAGCTTTCTAGTGCTGATAAACTTCTGTCACTTTTTTAAAAAAATGCACCCATTAGAAGTTTGATTTCTTATTTTTTTTCCTAGTGTTCTAACATCTAAGGAATGCTCAAGGAAGCATCTGTGATATTTACAACTCAGGGAAGATCAGTGGTCTCAAATATCGAAGCTATTTAGTACTAGGTTTAGTTTTCAGTTTGATGAAAAATCAGTTAATGACTCCTATGCTATATCGTCTTGACTTTTAAAATTTTATTAATTTACTTTTCCTCCTTCAATTGCTTTTCTATCTTAAAACTCTAATAAATACTGAAGGTTTTAGGTCTTTCTCAATTAGGTAAGAAAGAACATAAGGTAAAAGACTTCAGGTCATTTTGTTTTGTCAGGTTTATGTAAAAGAATTCCTCAAGTAATCAGTGATTTGGCCAAGTTCACAGGAGATGGCATTGAGGTTTGAAGTCAAAGAATAAATGAGTAATAATATTTTGTTTGTGTTGTTTTCATTCTAACTGAAGTAACTGCCTTTTGAGGCAATAGGTCACTAAGTCATGGGTTCAGGTTTTAGGGATACCAGATAACTAGTTTTCTATCTCATCATAATTTATTTTAACTGAAAAGCTGTAATAAAATATTTAAGAAAATTTATTTATGTAAATATACTATATTTAGATGTGTGTGGTCCAGGAAAAAGTTTTCTCATTTTCTAAGGATTTTTTTAGGTTGGATAAACAAACAAATTGACACTAGAAATGATTAGTAAGAGAAAAGCTGAAATTTAACAACATACATATGGGAAATTTACATGGCAGTAAATTCTGAGGTAACTGGGGCAGACCAATGGTTTACATCCTGTGTTGAGGCCTATGAAGGGAAACCTGGGGGCTTAGAGGAGGAGAGAGGCAGGGCTCTTCATTTGGTAAGGACAGATAAACTCTTTTCTGAAAGTAAAAATAGGTTTCTTAGAGAGAACACAGACATACTAACTTCTGGATTAACTGCATCTTTTACGGTGTAAGGAACAAATATTATTTCTGGATTAGGAAAAAGGTGAAGGTCCATGGACAAATAGATAGTTTCTTTCACCCTTTAGGGTGAAAGGGTTGAGAGTAGAACAAGAGTTTCTCCTTTGCCTCCATTGTCCTAGACTTCAGACAAGATTCACATCAGAGTGTGACCTCTGCAAGAGATCAATTCTGAGAGACTTTTGTGATCTTTTTAGCCCCTTCAATTGTAACATATCTTGCTCATGATTAGATTTGCCATCATTTTTGATGTTGAAACCAGGACCAACAGAGTATTTACCAAGCATGGGGTGTTTGTAGGGGCTGGGTGTGTGTGCAGGTATGAAAGAGAAGGGGATGGTGGTGTTTCAGGGCCAGATGAGTGCTGCATTGTAACGCCTCTTGTTAGGAAAATCCACACCCCAGTCAGGCAATTTGAAGCTAGTTTGCTAGGTATGTGTTTGCCCAAATTAACTTTCAGCAAACTGAGATTGAAACTGGGACAGAATTTTAAACCAAGTGGGATGTTTGTACAACATTGCTAAAGTTGGACAATCCTGGTCAAGCCAGGGTGTATGGTAACTCTAGTCATTATGTCTGTATAAATCAACAGTAAATTATATTAAAACTGTAATTATTCATTTTAACCAGAAACATTTTATTCTGTGGAAACTCCTTGTCAGATAATGTAATATGATTCTGCTGTAGCTGTGGACAAGGTACAGCTTTATACATATTTCATTTAAGGCTTTAACCCAACTATATAAGGTCAGTCTTACTGTCTTGTTTATAGAGATTATAATATGGAGGTTCAAAATATTAATCAATATGCCTTATCATACAGCTAGTAAGTGTCAGAATCATAATTTGGAATCTAGTTCTCCCAAGTTTAAAGGTTGTTTTTAACTCCATTGTTGTCTGTGTAGGTTCTCCAGAGACAAAGAAAAGCAATGTAGATGTCCAGTCCTCTGAAATTTACAGATCATTGAAGAATTATCTAAACGTATATTCAATAAATTGTTATGTTTAATTGAGAAAAGTCTGTTGTATTATAGAAAAACCATATAAGCTTTGAGGCGTTGAAGTGTCTGAATATGGAACAAAAGTGCATCTAATTCACTGCTACTCACTTAGTCACTCTGTATACATAATATACATGTTTGTGACTTCTGTATATATTATAATAGGTGAACATAATACTAAATGATATATTAGGCTTTTGAAACTTTTTAGAAGCAGTTATTTTTGTATAAAAAATCCCTGGCTGAGTTAAACAAGTGATAAAACTGAAAGGTCTAAAAATCTGAGTCATAATTAAAGAATGTAAGACAAAGTTGCTATTTTATCTTTATTGATTCCTGCTATCATGCAGAGATTAATTCTGTCATCGAATTTTAAACTAGATATTTTCCAGTAAGATGACACATTATAACACATTGAATTTATGCATAATTTGAAGGAGCTTATGCACAAACTTACACTATCCATCAGACAACTAGTAGTTTTATTCTCTTGCTTACAGATATGCAAGTTTCAGTATTTTACCTTTCACATCTGATTAGAGTAAGAAATTGGGGCTAGCGAGATAGTAGGTCTCAAAGAGGTTAAGTTAGACCAGGAGATGTTATTGTCTGTAGATAGTGGACCTACACAGTATACTTTTTTAAGGAACTGATAAGAAATGCAGGAAAATAATCTTGAAGCTATTCAATTTTCCCATCTAATTTTTGGAAACAGCGTTTTATGTACATTCATGTTAATTGCACCTCAGAACTACCTTAAGCTGAAATCTTGGTCATTTGGCAATTAAAAAAAAAATAGCCAAGACAAATGTTTTCCTCACCACTTGAAACTGCCTGACCTTCAAAAGCTTGTAAAATGACTACCAAAGTATGGGCCACTCGAAATAGTGTTCTTTGAAATGTATATTCCTAAATTATACCTGACCTATGAAACCAAAATTTGTTTAGGTTATTCAAAAAATATTTTAGTAAGCATCACCGTTAATTTGTATACCGGCATTTAAGAACTAATAATGCAGTACTGTAGATGGACTGTTTATCTTATGCACTGAATCACTTGGTGCTGATCTACCCTTCTAGAGCTAAAGTCAGGTTATCAAGAAGAAGAGTAAAATATTTTATCTGACTGATCAGTAGGACTTAAAGTTTTGTTTCTTTGTGCTTGGGAATCTCAAAACTTTAGAATATATGTTCAGTATCCTGAGATAAATATTTCTGTTCCCTAGCTCTTTCATGTCTGGGTTTTGTTTGTTTTAGATTTTTTCCATGTTACCTAACTCCAGGGCATTGACAATGTTAGTTTTTTTTTTTCCTTCAAAAAAAGGACCACATCCACACCAGTTCTACCAATGTAATACCCTAAAAGCTATGTATTGTGATGACATTGGAGAGTCACCCTTGGCAGTCAGCTGGGAGACATTTGGAGATAAAAAATGCTACCTTAGTTATAAAGACTTAGAGAATTTAGTTATATCACTCAATGGACTTTTGAATATTGAATCACAGTATAAGAACTATTCACTCAGTGGCAGGTAGAAACCAGTAGTCCCCTTGTGTTCTACCCACTGTGATGGAGGGAGAGGCTATGCATTCTACCTAGAGAGAGAGAGAGAGAGAGAGAGAGAGAGAGAGAGAGAGAGAGAGAGAGAGAGAAAGACTGGGCAAGCCTTCATTACTTTCCCACCAATAATTAATCAGTAAGAGTTTCCTTTTCCATGGAGAAGAATAATTAGATAAGGATGGAAAGAAAAACCAGGACAGTTTCATGTGGTCAGTATGTCCATTTCAAAATGTGAAAAGCAGAAAATAGATAAAATTGCTTACATATTGTCCTGGATTCCTAGTTTTTTTTATTTGTCAATCAATTATTCTCAAGCTAATGTAACCTGCTTTGCTAGAAGCTTAAACTTTGTCTGTCATATCTAAATTCACATTTCATTGTCTTACTTTATTGAAATCCCCTATGATGCTCATGTACAAGTTATACATTTAGTAGTGTTCTAGGCCCTGCTATCAAACTCAAAAAACATCTATCACTCATTCAATTTTTACAAGTTGATGAAGTTGGAATTATATAGAGGTAATGTTATTGTATAGATTTTACAGATGATATTAAATGAGTTAAATAACTTACCCAAAGCCAAAATCTAATATATGTTAGATAATAATTTGAAGCCCAGAAACTTTGCTCTATTATTCTGATTACAAATGTATACCATGTCTAATACTGAAAATATTATCCATACCTATTTGTAACTTATCTAACTTTGCCATTTTCTGGTGCTTCCCCAGGACTATCACTGCTGCGTTTAATGACCAATGTTCCTACTAGCTCACATTCTCTCTTCATACTCTTCACTGTCTACATTTTATATTGAAAGGGACCCATGGTTGTACACCATAAGCCTATTAACCAAAGGCAAAGAAAAGATAAATATTAACAATAACAATAAAAACATACCAAGCGAATGCATTTAACAAAATCAGTGCAAGACTCATATACTAAAAATTACAAAAAGTCATTGAGAGAAATGGAAGATCTAAATAATGAAAAGACAGTCCATATTTGTCCATAAAAACTCACTGTTGGAAGATATTTTTCCCCACCTTGATCCATAAATTCAACAGAACTCTCTTGAAATTTAATGTCTTTTGCTTTTTATAATCATTGACAAGTTGATTCTAAATTTTATGTGAAATTGCAAACATCCTGAATAGTCTAAACAATTTTGAAAAAGAATGAAGTTGGAGGACATACTGTTCAATTAAAAAAACTTACTATAAAGTAGAGTTAGTTAGAAAGTGTGGTATTAGCATAAGTTAGATATATAGATAAATAAAACAGAATTGAGAATATAGAAATAAATTCTTATGATTATAGTCAACCACGTTTTAACAAAGGTGTCAAAGAAATTCATTGAGGAACAGATACTCTGTTCAACACCAAATAGTCAGGAACTATTAGATATCTACATGCAAAATGATTACCTTATGTCATCTTGTACCAGATGCAAAAATTAACTCAGAATCAATTATATATTTAAATATAAGTTCTAAATAATATGATATTTAAAAGAAACCATAGGGGAAAATCTCTGAAATTTTGGGTTAATATTTTTATTCTATACCAAAGCAAGTCCCATAAAAGAAAAGAAAGAGAAATTAGACCCATCGACTTTGAAAAAATTTCTCCTTCAAAAGTCAGAATTAAAAAGTAAAAGCCCAGAAACATGCTACATGGATATATTAACAAAACACATGTTTGATAAAGTACTTGTATGATGTTAACAGATATTCCACCAAAGGAGATATATGAATGACTAGGAGCCAACTGTAAAGATGCCCAACATCATTAGTCATTGAGGAATTACAAATTAAAACAGCAACTAACCCAATATTCGATTGATTGTATTTAATATCCAATATAGTATCTATAATGAATGACAGGTAATAAAATGTGTTGGTAAGAATGTGAAGAAACAGGAATCATCCTACACTGGGGAATGTTAGATGGAGCAGCCACTATAGAAAATATCTACTCAAGGTAAGTTAAAACACATGTCCTCATACTTGGTACATAAAAGTTCATAGCATTGTTACTCATAATTGTTAGAAGCTGGAATTAACCTAAATATTGATCAAAATGAGGCGAAATGTGCTCTCTGTATAATGGAATGTGCTACATCATGGAAGAACCTTAGAAACATTAACTACAGGTTAGTGGTTTACTGGTACTGGAGGTAGAAGCAGGCTTAATGGTAAGTTGGCATCAGAGATCTTATGGGGGAGCTGAAAATAGTCCAAAACTGATTTATGATGATGGTTACACCTATCAAGAAATTTACTAAAAGTAATTAATTTGTAAATTTGATATGAGTATGATTTAAAAAATATTAGTAAAGCAATTAAAATGTGAAGAATTCCACCTTGATTTGTGCAAATTTACTCTCTGATTACTGGCCAGAGTAATTCAGCTGTATTGATATGTCTGTTAGAATCCTGGGATTCTGGTCAAGTTTTATAATATATCATTGTTCTTATTTGCTGATGAGTAATAATGCTACATGAGAGAGAAGACTGGTGCTTCAGAGTGGCCAAATGGCTTCAGTTTATTGATGAATGTCAATTGAAAAAAAAATCAAAGCAGACGTCCCAGTTTTCTCTCCAGGCTTAGACTTAAGTTTGAATTAGTTATTAAATGATTTCAACTACCTTTTTCCCATCCTCTCTCTTTGAATAGAGTACTTGTGAATTTAAAATAAACTTTAGATATTTATAAAAGAAGCAGTTTTACAATAGAATCTAAGCTGGTCCCTTGAGTGGAAACAGGAACATAATATACTATACTCTTTCACATAACATTTAGCCTCAAGCTAATCAACAAGGTCATTCTTATTAAAAGGATATTTGGGACAATTTGTCTTTCCAGCAGCTACTGAAAAACATGTTTAAAATCAATCGTCTGAAAAGACTGAGAATCTTCAAGAACAATAAAGGTTGCTTTCCTATTGGTACAGTAAGTGATAACAGTAAAATTCTGGTTTGGCATAATGTTCTTTTACGCTCCTGTATTCTATGCCAGACATCAACTTGTTAATTATTTCTGGAGGTGAAATAATAATGATCAGCTTTCCAAGTAACATTTCCTAAATCCAGGAAACATTTATTGGTTTATTTCTCATGCTTTTAACATAATTTTTATGAAGAAAATCTCTAAGGAACAATACATATCACTGGCTAGAAAACAAAAGGGATGGAAAGAAATCTGCTGATGCATAGCAAATAAAAATTAAAGTGAGACAAAATATTATATAACATTCAACAGTCAAAATAGAATAGATGTATAAAGAGTCTGGGGAAAAAATATCTTAAAAGAGATGTGACTGCTCTTCAAGAATCTCAAAGTGTTTGATACATGGTTACAAGTCAGTGGCAGCCATGCTTGAGAAGCTGTCAAGCTGCCAGTAATTACTGGATTATCAGGATTTTAGCATGCTCTTGGGATTAGAAAGGTCCAGTAAGAGACTCAGTTGCAGATGAGAGAACTATTGAGACACCAACCTAAGAAGGATGTGCCACAGAATACTTTCATAGCTAGTGTGAAGTGTATAAAGCACCTTTCAACAATCCCTTATTATGAAAGATCTGCTTGACTTCCTCCCAAGCCCCTAGTGCCAGAACCCAGCAGCCTGGAACCCTCTTAAAGCATCTGCCAGAAATTACATCAGATTCTACCCAGAGAATGTGTAAACATATGAACAGTGTATTTCAGTAGCCAAAAGACAAAATACAGGAAGGACATAAATATAAATTTAGCAGCTGTCTGAAAGGAAATATTCCTGCATATTTCCTCAGCTGCAGGGGAAGAAAGAGTGAAAGAGAATTTTATTATTTCTTTATTTACAACACTTGGTCAAGAGACTTTGAATCTGATCAAGGTAGCCACAGTATACATATAATTGAAAGGAAATAATCAAACTGTCAGAAAAGGAATAGATAATAAAGAAAGGACATGGTGATATTGGCAATAAGTACAAACAGTTCATGTCTGACTCCTCTGACCTACCAAACTTTTCTGTGCCTTAATTTGTTGATCTGAGAAATAGGGATACTTTTTAATTTAGCATTCCAATTGTTGCCTGTGTTGGAAATCATGTTATAAAGCTCAGAAAACTAATTTTAAATGGAAAATATATACAGATTATTAGCAATTTGTACACAGATATTAATGAAGATTTGTTCAGAATTGTGAAAAATATCAGGCACACATTAATTTGCTCTTGTTATCAGAAAGTAAATTTCATTGAATTCTCATTTTTCTCTTAGTAAGCAAGTATAAAAAATTAATATGAGATTATTAATGAAATCCAGGAGTATAAAATGCATGTTGTGAAACTAGAAAGGACAAATATAAGTGATCAGTGTATGCTCACTTTGAGGGGTAAAAATCAACAGCAATGATATCACAGTGTCACCACATAGTAGCTTTTTGGCTACTATAATGTAAAGATTATAATGAGATAATGTGCGTAAACCTTGGCGAACCAGGGCTATTAAAGAAAGGGTGATTTCCTTCCACTAAAGATAGCTTAAAATTTATTTGTAGTGTATAGTAGGACTAAGGGTCACTTGGCAATGTGTCTCACCTCTCCCTCTTCCTACTTTTCTACCATTACCTCTTTCAAACTTTGAAAAAGACAAGATGGAAGAAGAAGCAGGAAGCTAAAGGTCAAGAAACTTTAGGTTCTGGCTTGCTTCAACAACTGGCATGACTATTCCCTACAGACTTCATTATTTTTCTCATAGTTTTCTAAGGCATTCCAATAGCCATAAATTATTTCTTAATACAAAACCAAAATTTTCATGAGTTATGGATGCACCTTCTTTTCTCATCATACTTCAAGTGCCACCTTGAATGTGCTTTGTGAGACCTTTCACTCATCCTCCACCCAAACCTATTCACTGATATTGTGTTTCTACTGAATTTTATTCATTCTATAAGTCCCTTTAAAAGACTGTCTGAGCAATTCCTGTCAAGAAATGACTTCTTCAATTTTACCTTCTCAATCTTATCCGAGTGCTTCTCTTGTTTTACAAATATTTAGAGTTGTAAGAATTATTAGGAAGAGGAATTCATTTCTATATAATCAGACTGCCAACTTGTAAGAATTATTAGGAAGAGGAATTCATTTCTATATAATCAGACTGCCAACTTCTTTCTTTTATTTCTCTTGCAATTATTTTATTGGCCATTTTAGCCTTATGGAAGTATAATTGATATACGAAAGGTGCACACATTTAATGTAGACATCGTTCTGAGTATAAACATATTTATACATCGTTTATGCCACCATCCAATCAAGATGCTAAACAAATCCATCACCTGTGAAAGTTTCTTGTGTTATTTTGTGTATTTGTACTTTGTGATAAGAACACTTACCATGAGATCTATCCTCTTAACATATTTTAAAGTACATTATACTGTATTATTAGTTATAGACACGAAGTTGTATAGTAGATCTCTAGAGCTTATTCATTTGCACAAATAAAACTTTTAAATTCTTGTCTTACTCCTTCTGGAGTAATGAGAATGAAAATGGATATTTGTAATAAAGAATCACAAACATTTTTGCTGACGAGGCTCTTGAAGTCAGGGAAGTACATGGGAGGTAATCATGCTGCCAATTCAAGTCAATTACAACCTGCTAGTCTTTATCTCTTTGTCAGAATTTTTGAGTTGAGTATCTCCAGGATTCTACTTTAACATCAAACAAGACAAAACACAGTGTTTTCATTTCATTTTTCACTTTAATATGAAGCAATGACTTTAAAACGTTCTCACATGCCTAATTAGACTGCATTGTATATAGTTTTCTTGTTTTGCCAAGCAATCTCTAGCTTCAAGTTTTAAGCAGGCATTTTTATTGCTATAAACCTAACAAAAGAGATCCAGAACAAACAAATAATTCTGTTTCTTTCCTTCCATCCTTTATTCCTTATTTCCTTGATTAAATACTTATAAGTCTGACACTGGAAGAGAATTTCTTAAATTTTTGCTAGTCAGATAAAGGAATAAATTAAATTTTAAAACCATTCTAAATGGCACATATTATTTTTATCCATTTTATATAGCGAGAGACCATGGTTCAGACAAGTTTGTGTGTCAAAGTTAGAACACAGAATCTGCGTGAAATATTGATCTTGATTTCATTGTAATCCTCTTTCTAGTTTGCTATGCAATCTCACTATCCCCTCTAGAGTGCATAACCCAGTTGATTTTTTCCTTAGAAAGGACATTGTCCAGTGGATTTTATTTATTATTACCACCTTTCAGTCTGCCTGAAATTTTCCAGTGCTGAGATAATATTGTTTTTAACCCATGAAATACAAATTTATAATTGCTATGCCAGTTTGAGAATTAAAACTATTCAATTGGTTGTCTAGTACTATAGTCACTAAAGTACATACACCTATGTGGACACACACAAATACTGTTATTTAATTGGTTTCACTTATTTTAATCTGTAGCATTGTCCTCTAGATATTTTTCTACCCATCATGAGAGTCCTGTCTGAGTTAAAAGAGGAAAAATATGCCAAGCTTCAGGTTAAACTGGTCCTTGGTTAGCTTCTGAGGTGTCTCTAGAAAATGGAGAAGGTTGTGTGGGCTGATGAATGGCTCTTGGAGATTTGGGGCTATTTAGACATTGTTAAGTATTTTCCCAAGCACACAGATCTTTGCCAGACATGCTTTAGAAGCAAGAAATTGTTAATTTTTATTTATACAAACAAAACATGTAAGCGGATAAGTTTGCCTGCATAAGATTTATTCAGAATTGTCCTAGGTTCACTGCTTACCTAGTGCTCTCATTCTTGACATCTGAATGTTGACTTGAATTGTCACTTGAAACTATTTGTTTTAGGTGAATAATACCTGTAAGATTTATTTTCCTTAAGGTCTTCTAACAAACACAAAAAAAATCATAATGGCCCCACTCACTACATAAAATAATTTACCTATGTTTACTCTCATTAATATTAACATATTTATGAAGAGAACAACCAATAGATCTCACATAACTAGCATTTTGTTGGAATTCTTAGATAATACATTAGTTAGAAATTTTTGGCAGTGAAGACAAAAACTTAACCTCTACTAGATTAAGCAAAAGTGGATACTTTATTGAATTAAGCCCAATGTATATGAAAAGGCTGAAATATAGGTAAGTGCCATGCACCACTGAGGTGATTGATTCTCCTTATCTTACCTGAACACCTTTTAATACTTTTCTTGCTTTTGCTCTTATGTTCCCTTCATAGTCAGTAACCTACTTGTTCATTCTTCATGGTGGCAGAATAGCAGTTTCTATGGTTTCCAAGTTATTTCCTTATCAATTTCATGCCCAAATTTAGAGGAGTCTTTGTTGCTTAGACCTTGGTCATGCTCCTATTCTTGAAGCAAACAGCTCTGCCAAAGAGCTACATTGTCAATATTCACTGGGTTATTACACATGCCAACAGTTAATAAAAGGCAGTTTGGGATTGGTTTGTGGTAGGTGTGTGGATTTTTACTTCCCAAAAGTGCAGGTAGAAGCTGGTGATAAAATTATCCACCACTTACAGCATTGAGTAGATTTATTTCTCTTTTTGGGAAACCATTTTCCATATTTTGTTTTGATTTGTTTTCCCCTACTTAAAAATGTTATTGTGAATAATGACCTATTTTCTGTATTGTACCCCACTTCTTTTGATGTCCTCACCCTAATTTCACTATCATTGCTGATACCTGAGATTTTATTAGCTTGTAGTTTCATGTTCAGTAAATTTGGATAATTTATTCTCTTTGTTTTCCTAAAAATCTTGGGTAACAAATTACTTAAATGGGAAATTGATTTAACTGGTGAACATTTGTATGTCTGGTAAACTCTTTTCCTAGATATTGAATTCTCTTTACTCAAGTGCCATGATCTATACTTGATTATACAAGTTAAATTCTTGTATGCCTTCCTGAGATAGTTTTTTTTCTTTTTTCTCTCCAGGATCTTCTTATCTCTGGGAAATCGATCCCTTGCTTCACTGTTGTTAGCACTATCAGCATCGGTTTTGGCAGGTGTGTGACCAGTGGTCACTTTAATGTCTGCCAGCTCTGACTGTGGCCAACTGCAGCGAGAAGACTCCAAATGCGTTCACAGCTAGTACATAACAACTTCCACCACAATAACTAGTTACATGATTTATATGTTCCAATATGTGTAGATTTTCCACATGTAATCCAAATATCCAATAAGTAGTTCTGTCTTCCTTTTGGTATTGATGTTTTCAGAAATCCTGAATAGTATTTGATGTGACTGATACTTGTTTGCAATTTTCAGAAAGCACTTATTTTAGCCCTTTCTGTAAGACATTAATCTAGGTGGCAGAGTCTGATTATGTAGCAGGTGGGCTGACTTTCCCCAAAGAAGGTTGCTCTGACACACCTGTTTACAGTGTGTTCTGGATCAGTGCTCACAGGGAACGAGTTTCCTAGCTGTCTTCCTTTTCTCCATAAAGTGATACCAACCATTGGATAAATGTGTCAGTGGAAATTATGGTGGTTTTACAAAAACCTCAGGAAACGCTTCTCATGAATATAAATACGAGTTGTGGAATCCGACACTTCTATTTCTTAGCAGAAATAGGAATTGTTTGAGAGCATGTGCTAGTTGATGCTTTGTAAATTGCGGGCATAAAATGGGCAGAATCTCAGAACTTGTTTTCCTGAATTATGGGATCAGTCTTTCCTACTTTTTGATAAAAAACAGGTCAGAATAAACTGAAGAATTCAATGTTCTAATTTTACTCAATCATGTTGGCTTCTATGGGTTGACTATGCAAATCACCTACCTCTCAATGTGTCAACAATTATGCGATCAATTCTAGAAAGATTTAGTCTTTTTACAGGCTCTTTTCTACTATATGACTCTAACAAGGGTAAACATGAACTAGAAGAATTTCAATAATAATTATGTGAACAATGTAATGAGTATAGCAACATGTTCCCTTTGGAAAGGGCTTTCTTGGAGAGATAATAGGCATAATACCCATGGAAGCTAATCCTGCTAATAACTATAGAAAACAGGAGGTGAAAAGCTGGCAATGAAAAGACTATAATCACCTGTTTTATGATGCAAGCAGTTCCTTTCTTTGATCACAGGAGAGCACTGTTCATCTATGAAACATTTTGTTTTAGGGGAATAGCAAGAGCCTTTGTGATCCAAAAGAGATTTGATGTGGCAAATTATATATCCCTTATTATTGAATCATAGTTAGAAAAGAGAAACACATGATTCTCATAGAAAAATGGATGTATGTGTACAAGGCTTTGTAAGATGTCAGTGTGCTGGTCTTGAAATCAGTCGGCAACGATACACACATATGCATCTTTCCAGTACAAAGATGTAGGACTGGAAAACTCCAATAATATTCCAGATATATTTTCTCTCAGAAAGAGAAATAATTTATAGTATGTTTTAGAATTTAAGTGTTTTATTTAGGAACTGATCTCAACTGAGCTTAAACTAGTTACACTTCATATAAATATTTAGTAAATATAAGTGCCAGAACAACCTATGAAAGCTCCCTGTGGATGTGGTTTGTATGTTTCTCAGTCAATTAACATTATGAGAATTGTACTTCATATTTTTTTCCATTTGCATGAGTCTGGAGGATTCAACAACAGCAGTGATTAATTCTTATGAGGATGTTTAGCAAGAGACTCGATCATTTCTCATAAAAGTCACGGATGAGTAATGTTATCTTGAAGATTATTTATGTGAATTGTATAAGGGAACTAATATTTCTAAATCATTTAATTTGTAAATGACAAAGAGAGCAGTTCACTGCTTTAAATGTAATATGTCAGAAATTCTATGTAGGAGTTAATGTGAGTTTTTGTTTTTTAATGGAAAGCTTCACAAATTTGGGTGTCATTCAACATAGGGGTTATACTAATTTCTGCATTATTCCAATTTTAGTATATGTGCTGCCAATGTGAAAGTTAATGAGTTTACAAGCTGTTTTACTTGATATCTTTCTAAAGTTAAGTCCAAGTTTATTCTTTGTAATTAGAGGTTTCAGAGTTAAATATGAATGGGATGATCATTAGCGTAGCTCAAGGTCACTAGCTTCATCTTTCCTTCCCCACTCCTTCCCCTCTGCCCCCACTCCTTCCTTGTTCAGCTTAGATTTACACTATTATGTCCACAAAATTGTTTTTCTTTACTCTACCTAAAATAATCATAGGTATTTATTGACAATTCAGCTGATGATATGAAGGTCCAAATCTCTCCATCTGCATGAAAACCCATCTAAGAGGAGAGAGGAGTGTTCGCTAGAATTCTCTGGAATCCACCTTGCAAATAAACATCATTGGAAGAAGCTATAAAAGATAAAGTTTTTTGTTAATCCACAATGTTCACAGCCTAAGTCCCCATTTATTTTTAATCTCTCCATCCATTAAAACATACATGCAGTACTAGGCAGAGAGCTTCAAATAAGTTCCCTCAAGACTAATTTTTCTCAAATATTTTATTGGCTAAGTACTACCTATATGTGAAATCGAAAGGACATAAAATGTTAATTAAAACTTATTACAGCTGAATCATCCTGGGTAGACATAGTCTGAGAGCAGTAGATGGAAACCGTTTGCTGAAAAAGTATATAGCTAAGAATAATTAGGCTTCACCTGAAAATAAAATAATTAAAAGAAAAGTAGAAAGTAAAAATCCTTAAATAACCTGAACTGCTTTTTTGGACAAAGAAATTCAGAGATTTTTATTTGGATATTATTGATCATTGGTTTCTGGTTGTACCTTTCACCAGATACTGTTATTACATTATTATTCTTTATAAAGAGAATGATCAGTGTACTAAATTTATGCTAAAAATTTTAAAGATCCATTAGCTATAAAATGAAAATCTGAAAATTATTGAGGACAATTTGGTGGAAATGTGTTTTTAAAGAAAATCATCAGTATTGTAGTATAGACACAGAAAAAGCTAATAAGCTTCTTAAAGTAGATGAATTGCACACTCAAATAAAAAATGTTTCCTTCGTTGGTATCAGGTAAGCATTATATTCATTTGAAATTAAACATTTAAACATTTAAAATCCTTTGAACATGTAAAAGTCCCATGGTTTTTGTTGCTTTGGTTAGCTGGATAAATTTAGAAACTATGTTGTGAGTTAAATATAGCATCTTTATAATAATGACTGTGGAGGACCAAATATCCTCCCTGTCATTAAGGAAAGAATTGAATGATACTTTTTAAAGTGTATTGTCCTGTTGTAGAATTTACTATTGGCTGCCTCTTTGTAAGAATAAGACATTTTCTACATCCATGTACTGTTACTTAGTAATAATGCCCTTAGTGATTTAATGAATATTTAAGTTTCAAAATTACTTTAACAGAAATGATGGTATTTTTTCCCAGAAGATGCTTTTAAAATATTTATTTATTTGTTATTTTGCATTATTTTATGATTGTAAAGATAGTACATTTACACCTCAGTCTATGAGCCTTTATTTTGTAACAGATCTCTTTTCCAACAGTATTCTTTATACTTTGATTTTATTATGATTTTCATAATGTATAAGGAATGAGATATTAAAGATGGTATTAGCAATCAGAAATGATGTGAGCTACACAGTCAAATCTGCCTTGGTTAATTTCTTTCACTTAAGGAGAAGAGCCTCATGGGACATTCAATATTTAACTTTTAATTTAGACACCTTAGAGATTCGTTACTACTAAGATATTTTGACTTCTTTCCTTCTGTATCTTATATCTGTTATCTGTAACTTTAGGGGTTTACTTTATTTTTTATTCTTAAATTTTCAATGTAGATATATTTGAAGTGTCGTACTAGTGACAATCGACAACATTTGCTGTCTGATTTGTAGTACTTTAGACCCCTAGAAATCAAAAGCTCACAAAACAGATTTAGAACAGGGAAAGGACTCCTAAATAAAACAAAAATCTCTCTGAATCAAGCAAAGTTTTGAGTGGCTTTCTAAAAACAAGCAAAAAAATAAGGGAAAAACCGAATGATTTAAGGAGAAACAGATTTTATTATAGCATATGGTTTCTTCAATAAAATAAAATTTGAAAACACTTAAAAATTGGGTATTGGAACTCATAGGATTAATAGGAAGAATAGAGATCTAGACCAAGTTCTGCACAATCATTAAATATATGACTGGGGAAAAAGAACCCAAGAAAACAGACTGGGGAAGTCTGTACCATCAAAATCACTAGCTTCAAACCCTAAATAATATTGATAACGCCAGGTATTCCCACTACTCCTTTGTTTCACTGTTTTGCTATCACTTATCTCATTGTTTCACTGAGTACATTTGATTGGTGAGCACAAGTCACATACATTTAACTATGGGCAGAATATTCAGATCTTAATCTGCAGCATTTTAAAATTCTTTCACATTTTGTAGTCTGAGAATATTTGCAAAGTGAGGAGTAATGTAAACATTGGAAACAGATTCAGTTAATGAGAAACCAAAAAGAATGACATATACCCAGGTACACCCGTACACTGTTCTCCATGTTTGCCATCTGTGATGGGAGGTTGGCTGTTATGGTCAGATAAGCTTAAGGTAATCAACTAAAATATTATTATATGAGAGCTCTTCTTTTAGGAATGTCCATATGGTAAATTTAACATGTGATAATGTAATAAAAAGCAACTATCCTGTTAAAATATTTTTTGAAAAATAATTGACACATTTTAACCTTCTCTGGCCCTTAACAATAAAAAGATTATACAACTGGAATTCTGAGAATAAGAAAATACCCATGGAAAGAAAACATAAAGAGTCTCTAGAACATAAATAGGATTTACAAGTCATGGAAAAATTCTGATTATCATGCCAAAAATTACATACTATGTCAAAAATGACATACATTAGAGACTCTTCTGTATCATGATGCACGTGATTGAGTCTGATGAGTGTGGAGTTCATCCCAGAAAGAATTTGAGGACAGATGCCTTATTTCAGCACCACATAGTGAGTTCATTGTAAAACAACTCAACAAAAATGATGCATGCAGCTCGGTGGTTACAGGAGAAAGAGAGTTTACTGTTAAAATGCTATCTCTTATATACCTAAGGAAGGACCTCCCCTTTGGACCTACCTGAGCGCTGCAGCTCTAGTGAAAGTTGAAAGCTACTAAGGTTGCCTGGCATTCCCAGGAAGAGTTGGAGTTCTTTGGAGAGAATAACTAGGGCGTGTGTCTCTAGACACAGGTTACTAGGGAGGGGTCCTAGGTTTTGCCAGCCAGTCAATTCTGGCTCATACATCTGCATACTGCCCTTTAGAGTTTAAGTTTAAACAGTGCTATCTCCACATCATATCATATGGAATAAATCTTACTAAATTGAAGAGGACAAGCTTTATTCTGCATTCATTGAATTGACTGAAAAAGCTTCTTAAAATACACATCGAGTCAGTTTCTTTTTTAAGTTGTTCTGTGGTATGCTATAAATATTCTTTCAAAGCATTTTTCAATAGTAGAGTCACTTGTCTCTTCACAAAGAGGATAGATGCGGGGTGGGGAGGAGAGTTTTGCACTCTTCACAAAATCTTGTTTAATCCAAGGTGGAGTCTGAAGTTGTCAGGCTATTCTTCTAGAGAAGCAGATCTTCTGCTCTTTCACTCCCACTGTGTGAGGATCCCTTCACAGCCCACTTGCTCTACTGTTTTTGACCAAAGGAAGCTTGCCTAGATTCAAATAATTTTCTTTCACACTTTGGTCAAAATTTACTGAAAAAACAAAACCACAAAACAAACTAGAAATTTGGGATACCCAAGCTCTCCACTCCAAGTTCTCACCTACTGAATATCAACTGCCATAGTGTATCTGTAGATAAGAATGGTCTTTGTCAGGCTTTGAACCACACACAGCAATTTGTGAATGACTCTGTTTCAGAAAATGATACTTTGTACTTGTTGAATTAAAATGAACTTTTGGTGTTAATATTCCTACATGCAAATCAGAGCTAGCTTTGAATCTGAAAAGAACGAGGGTGAGAACTTTTGCCAGCCCCCACATAAGTTTTTATTTAGTTCTTGCTTCCTAGGGCTAGTGAAGTCAACTTGTTTTTTCCTTTGTATAGGACTGTATACTTTTATTTACTTCAGGAACAAGGGTTATATTCAGGGTTGAGTTTCATTATCACAAATGAATTAAATATAGCCTTATGATTGTGCACAAAAATTTTAGCAATGTGTCAGTTGGTGGCCTATCACCAACAAAATGTCTTTCCCTTTTTTCTCTTTTTTAAAATAAAAGTTATTTAATTAGACAAAATCTAAATGTCTACTCAGTACCAAAGAGCATAAATTATAGTAAGAAAAATAATGGACTTCAAGGTAAGAAGTGGGCTTTTATCTCTTTTTGTGTGATACTGAATAAGCCACTTATCTCTAAACCCAATTCCTAATTTTATGAAATGACTTAATAATAGATGATTCTGAGGAGCAAAAAAGGTTAAACTTTGTAAACTAAAGCACTATGCAATTTTACTATTATTACTAGATGAATAATAAAGAAAATACAGTAGAACTCCGGAAAATTATTTCTTGTTTCCTGGATATGTATGATATTCTTAGCATGCTAGACAGACACGTATAACCAGATACTAAAGCAAAGGACTTTGCTGATGGAGTAGAAAGCAAGATACTGATTGCTGTGAAGAAAAAAATTGTCAGGGTCATTATTTTTAATTCTCTTTATGTCCTTTTATCTAATGGTATCTTCTAAATCTTGAGCAAATAAAACATCACGCTAATAGAGAAAAGATATGGACTGCCACACTAGGTATTTAGAATAGTGTCTCTGTGTTAAGCTGCCACGTTTGAAATCCTGGATCTGCCATCAATTGGCCATGTAACTTTGCAAAGATTTTGTAGATCCCTCTTCCTCAGTTTCTTCATTTGTAAAATGAACGCACTACTAGTACTGGCTCATAGAGTTGTTTTATAAATTAGTAATGCAGCTTTAATTATGTCCCACTTCCCCAGAGAATATGGTACATAGGACTCGATACATTTTATTTCATTATTAGCATACCTATATACTTAGTATCACCTAAATGATTATTTTCTGAGTTATCCTCTTTTTTCCTTTTCAGATTATATGTTGTGATATTTATGTAAGTTTTTTTTGCCTTCAGTTAAAAAAAAAACACAAATGCATAGAATATTTTTGTTACAGTCAAGAGTTTTTATTTATTTCATTGCTTCCTTTTTGTTATTTTCCTCTTCCTCCCTCACTTTCTGCCTCCCTTCCTCCTTCTTTCCCCTTCATTCCTTCCATATATATGCATACATATATATGCATGTGTGTATGTGTCTGTATATACATATATATATATATGTATGTGCGTGTACCATATATACATGCATTGTATTTCAAATCATGGATCTGAACAACCTTAAACAAATTGCTTTACATTTTCTGACCCTCATCTCTTTCATTTGTAGCATTTGAGCATAAATATGCCTATTTTTTGAAAAAAAAAATGTATTCAGACCTCATAACATGTAACAGCCACTCTGAAAATGGTAGCTGTTAATATTGTTTTTCTTTCAGAAAATTAAAATGGTATTTCTAAGTGCTCCAAAGTGAGCTATCAAATGTCACCAAACTGAAACAGGGATAGAATTACTTTTAGAATTTATGATTGGTTACCTGTGAGCATTGGCTTCAGGCTTACTATGCTAGTATATTCAGGACACTGTGGAGACCTGTGCTATCTCCTGTACATGAGAGCCTTCCCTCAGAGGTATAGCATGCTGAGTCTTGTGTCTAGACCTCAAGAGGGCAGTTCCTTTTTAAAACAATCAGATCTTTCTTAGGGGAATATATTCTGGCATATCCTAGTACTTACGCAGCAAGATAGAGCATTTTGTGACTTTTATTGTCTGTTTAAATTGCATTGAAATAAAAATGATCATATTGTCCAGAGTACTCCTCTTCGATGGTGGAAAAATCCCCTCGAGTCGATGACGGATGCTTTTGAAAATCTTTGCCATCTGTTCTATTCTAGTATTGCTTTGGACATTGTCAGTGACAATTTGGTAATTTTGAAATACTGTGGAGTAAACTTCACTGGTTATATTACAGAGTTGACTGTCTAACTTCTGTTTCATTTGTGAGGGCTGGTAGCAGTCTGAACCATGCCATGAATAAGTAGAGCAGTGACTTCTGATAATAGAGCTTCTATTTTAGATTCCATTTTGCAATAATGAATTTGACCTCTTGAATTCTCTCAGGAAATAAGTGCAGTTCAGCTGCATCAGGAAAAATGCATTTTATGGTCTGTTCTGAATCATTAACATAGACTAACTGCCATTCACACTACTGTTTTAAAGCCTTTCCCATGATTTTCCACTAGAGGATTACATTTTTAGGGAATGGAAAAGAAGCATATGATGCTAGCTTCAAGGGACCTCTCATGACCTCTGTTATTCAATAAAACTGTCCAGAACTTCTTTGGTCTTCTTCAAAATATCTCATTTAAATGACTATAAAATAATTTGAACACATTAAATACAGTATTATAAACTCTTAAAAACACACTAGAACTATCTGGAAATACTGTTTATTGTAAAGATAAAGCTGAGAGTGATGAAAAAGACAACTGAGATGACTATCAGTTAATATTTACTAGTCTTTCACTATACTTGAATCATGTATAGAAGATATATTATACAGTAGAAAAATAACAGGTGAATGACTGATATTCTGTTGTTAGTGCTATTCTATCGTATTTGGTAAGTTATTTCCATATGAATGACATGCCAAAATCACATTATAGACTAAAATCTATAGAGAGGAAATTATTAATACATCAGCAATTTGTATTTTAGTTCACATTAACATTGTGAATTAAATAACATTGTGAATTGATTTATGAAATAGATGAATTAATTAGCTATCCTAGACTTGATTGATATGGACTATAGTTTTGCATTTTGAGAGATTCACTTGTGATAGACTTAATTTAAATTAATTTCACTTGGTGATATATGTAGGCACGAACTCACCTAACATAGTCAATAAGGTTTTCAATGAATAAAAGCATGTTTAATCACAAATGAAAAGTAAGCCTCGAAAAGCAGTATTTCTCTTTTTTATAAATTGTATCCAATGGTTTTTTGTTGTTTTGTTTTGTTTTTGTTTTTAAAGAGGAAGGCAGACAGGTAGCAGGCAGGAAGAAACACAGAGAAAGCAGAAGCATTTTATTTATTTGTTTCTTTTAGTTGTTCCTCCCCAGCCTAGGGCCACAAACCCAAGTCCTTGGAATGCATATGGACTGAACCCCAGGCATGGGCTTAATACTTGAGTCACTACGGCATCACAGGTTGTTTTTTAAAAGTCTATTACCGCTATAGCAATTCAACTTTTAATTATCCTGACAGCAAAACTAAATACCTTTTTTTAAGGTAAAGACAGGAGTGAAGTCAAGTAAGCAAGTAAGCAGGAAGAAAGAGGATGAAGAAATAATTTTATTCATCCTATTTAGTTACTCATCTTGGTTGTTCCCCCTGGCCATAGGTCTCAAACCCAGTTCCTTCGTATGTATGTGAACTACATCCAGTGACCTTATCCAATAGGCCACCATGGGGCATGAAAGCTGAATTCTTGATGCAGTATTCTTTCAATAAATATTTAAAAAATCTTGAATTTTTGATTACTAGTTCGTGTTTAATTATTGTGATTTTTTTTGTGTGCACTTATTATAAAAGACTTTGAACAAAACTTCCAGAGGTATTCAGTCTATTTATCTGAAATCTTGGTATTATTTCTGTGGTAACTGATTTCTGACAGTGAAGCTTCTACATGGAGCTCTACTAGACCTGCTTTCCTTACTATTTGACTAGGTATTTTGTATAGAGAAAACAAATAGACAACAAATTAATCTGTGGTCAGCACCATGGAGAGCTCCGAGGAAGCATTTCCACGCTGCCTCGTGTGTATGTGTCTGTACACACACACAAACTTATAAACACATATACAATTATATGCATACATATATACACACATATACATGCTATGTATATATAAAGTCATACACATAAATATACACCTATAATACACATTTATATACATATAAACTCTGATAGCTATACATACACAAATTTATGTATTTGGAGATAGACATACACAGTTTTTAGACAGATTCAGTGTTAAGTTTTCAACTGTAGAATTATCAACATATGATGATTTCAACTGTGCTGAGGTAATACACTATTCTTCATTAAATTATGTCCCCTAGATAAGACAGTTTATAACTTTACCATTCTTTATTTAAAGTAGTGATTTTCTAGAAATAGGTACCCCTTGAAAATTCATTGTGACAATATTAGTACTAATTAGAATTTATTGTGTTCCTACTATATTCATTTGTTTCACATAAATTATATGAAAAAAACACTCTACAAAGTATAAACTGTTATTGACATTCTAAAGTACAGAAAACTGAAATTGATCCTAGATGATTTGAGTAAATATGTAGGATCACTTTTGCAGAATTTGTGGATCTATGATTTACAGCAGATATATATTGTTGCAGAATTTTTTTTTTTTTTTACTTTGCTAGGTTTTGTCACTTGTTATTAAAATTTTAATGTCCAATTGTTTGGCCAGACCTCTTTACTCCTTGGGAGTTGGTTGAATGGGAAAAACAATTAAGTTTTCTGAGATTAATTTGTAAAAGCTGCTATATAATTCACATCATTAGAGGAAAAACAATTTCAATAGCCATAACACATCCCTATGGGTGAATAAATTCGTGCTTAAAGATATTTAGTCACTACCTGACAAAGCAGTAATAGTGACTACTGAGGAGACTCTGATAGTCTCCCATTTGCTTCATTTTCTCCCTTATTTCAACCATCTGAGAGTTGTGAGGGATCACAGGTGCTGATTTGCATAGAAGAGTTGCTATAGTAACCTTTGAGCACATTACTAAAGGCAACCTACAAACTGTAACCTTTATCTTTACGAGAGCAATATACTTTATGGGTTACGAGTTATGTGTCATTTATATCCTCAAGGTGTTCGACTATATTATGAAGCTAGAATAGTTTAACTTTGATATTAGTCTCTTATAAAATATATCTATTTTTTAAGAAAATAAAAAAAATGATAACTTCATCGTCAGTTTAGATTACCAGAGATAGGGCCAGATTTAACATTAATGTTATTTTATATGCCCTAAGAATTAGCAAACCAATAGAATTTTTTCTCTTTCAATTTTCTCACTTGAACTTACTGAGTATTACTTTCTTCCAGTTTCCAACAGTGTCATAAAAAAAATCAAGTGGATAATTGAATTTTGAGCTTTATAGTTCAATCAAAACAAATGCATTTTTCCTCTTATGTACATATTTTTAAATTCTTAGGTTTTCACTGCATTTTGATGGTCTATATAGACAGGCTCTAGTTAAGTATACAGAATTTTTTGGTCTTCTGTAAATCTACCTCTTTCATTAGAATTTCTCTGATTAGGTCTAATTAAGGTTTACCTACCAAGATTGTATCATTTGAATATTGACATAATATAGCCATAAGAATAAGAAATCTGCTTTCTGTCGCCCACAAATGATAGGAAAATTTCACCTATCTCTGGGTCTTTGGTCAGCATTTGCCTACTGAATGGAGTACCTTGATTATTCTACCTCAGTTTTCCTATTTATCCTTCAGAAATCAACTTGAATCCCAACTTTTCTGTTTGATTCAGCTATACTTTTCATCTACTTCCTGTTTGAGTCCGACCTGCGGAATAATCAGCTGGGGTCCGGAGATCCACCTAGAATGGATGAAAGGGGTGGGACAAGAGGCGCGAAAAATGACAGCAAGACAACGAATTCTGATCAAGCTGCAAAATTTTATTAAGATGGAGGGACTTATATAGAAAGGGAAAAGAAGGGAAGTAGTTCTGATAGGTGGCCCCTGTGCATGTCTGCTGCGTGCTCTTTAGTTGGATTGGAGGGTGGGTGCATGTACAGTGCATGA